>CM077188.1:21480516-22680516 GCA_039654105.1 Coreius guichenoti | reverse complement strand
TTTCAAAATTCTATACTTTCCCAAACCTCTCTGTAGATTTTTCAGACCATATTTAACACATGATTCACGCAGCATTATATTTAGTACAATCATCTGTAAATATTTTCAAGATTTTTTCCCCATTGGTTTTGTCGAAGTCATAACATGCGCTTGCATGATGAGAAGAACCTAAAACGCTTTATAACTTGCATATAGTCACCTCTGACACATTAAGCACAGTCTGAATTAAATGATTGTTTGCTCCTTTATCTGTTCCTGGTTTGAGTGGCACATACACATTCTTTAGTGAAGTTCAAAAGAGACTCGCTTATGGTAAAGACAAACAGTTTTGCGACAATCACTAACTTTGCCATGTATTCACTCTGCTTGTATGATAAATTTATATTTAGAAATTCTTAATTTTATATTTTAGAAACCTGAATAGGGGAAATAGTCTGGAAACACAAATATTTTCCACATACTGTTTTCTTTTTACACACTTTTCCAGACCTAGAAAATAACTTACTCCATACTTTTCCAAACGGCATAGGAAGCTTGAATTTAGTTTTATATGACCATTTTCCACCTTTCTGACCCCCAAAATTAAGCAGCTGTTTTCATTTTCTGTAATATGACCCCTTTTATACATGCTCATGAGATGGGTTGTCAATCTTTGAGTCATCCCAATCTTCAAAGATCATTGATGTTTCAAGTATAAATAACATATTCTATAAAATACATAAAACATAGCAATCTGACCTTGACCCAATGGTCAGGTGCAACGTTGGTGATGTTAATTGTTGTTTCAGGCTGGTCCAACAGAACCTTCATCTTAGTGCAGCTCGGGTCCTCACTGGTACAGATACTGATGGGAACCATCCAATTGGGGCAGTCCTCATCTAGCACACAGAAATTAGGGTATAACAGAGTCAGAAAAAGACAGATAAATAAATTGTTAAACAGTAAGCAGGTTCAGTGCATAGTTTAACAGCTCTTTTTATTTGCATGTACCATTACGTGGTCCGCTAGCACAGAACTTCTTCTGAGAGATTTTCAGTACACGGTCACTGCCATGCTGGAGAGAAAAAAAAAAAAAATCAAAACCAATTATTTCAGCTCTGATTAAATCTTGTATTGCCAAGACAACAGTTGTTATTACCAGATGCTCCCGGAGAAGCTCATAGTCCATCTCAGCAAGACTTCTCAATACCCCGAGGCTTATTTAAATTGTATTTGAAAACTTTAGGGGAAAGAACATCCAGAGAAATTTGAAAGAAAAACAATCCCCCCCGCGCTGGATGATGGCAAAACAAAATAAAATAAAACAAAACAAAATGAAACAAAATAAATAAAACAAAATAAAATAAAATAAAACAAAACAAAAATGATGAGAAAGGGTCTGTAAATGTTACCTGCTCTTGATCCACTACTATAATAGGGAAGCCCATTTGTTTGGTCCAGGAATTCATCACTGCGGCAATAGGCTTTCCACTCGCTTGCTCCAAACACTCCCATAGGTCCTCTGGGATAGAGAAAGAGAGGACATCACACCTTTAATTTCTGACTACACAACAATTAACAAAGCATAACAACAACACTGGTGCCAGATCACACGCCCACAACACTCCCGCCAAATACTATGCTGTGTCAGAATTACAATGTAACACACTATGTAATTACTACAGCTGTAATCTCTGTTGTTTGGATCAGATCATGGGCCGCAAGGCAATGCTTAATCACTTCCTTATGGATACACTTTCCTATATACACAGAGCACAAGTGAAAATAAATGGTTAATTTATATTACAAACAGTGCTGTCAAATCGATTAATCGCTAATAATCGCATCCAAAATAAAAGTTCATGTTTACGTAATATGTGTGTACTGTGTATAATTATTATGTATATATAAATACACACTCATTCATGTATATATTTAAAAAGCATTTACATGTATATACTGTATATATATTTATGTAATTGATATTATATATAAATATTTTATATTTAAATAGCACATTTTTCATAAATATATACATGCATGTGTGTGTATTTATATATACATAATAATTATACACAGTACATACACACATATATTACGTAAACATTAACTTTTATTTTGGATGCGATTATTAGCGATTAATCGATTTGACAGCATTAATTACAAAAATATAATTTGTAATATTGTATATAAAATGTATAAAGTTTGAAAATAACATAAGGTACAGACAAAAATTTAATTAAATGTTACAAATAATCACCCTACTTTTATGCAGTGAAACTCCCTCAATAATACACTGCAAGCTTTCCATAGTTCAAGATAAAACTGCTAGAACTGTTGTGATTATGAATTTAGGCTAATATACAAATAACTGTGATTTACAATTGAGTTGTGTTCATGTCAATACAGTGTAAGCCTACAAAACAAAGACATTTATCCATATTTAAAGTAGCGAAGAAACAGAAGTAGCGTCAGATCTTTTTTTCCATATTGTGATGTGCATCTGAGTGTAATGGAATATCCAAAGAGAAAAATGTAGGATGGGTGGTTATATGCATTAGATTAAATAATTGATTTTTTTGTTTGTTTTTTTTAAACCACAATCCCAGCTTCTTTAGCAGTTTTCATGGTGAAAACCCAACTTGAATAATTAAAATTTCATTTCAAATAATTGTTAACAGGTGATAATGTAATAATCTTAACAGGCCTAAAAACTGCTATAAAGAATCTGATTTGCATTTAACAAGGTCATTAGGCTGTTCAGTCATCAAGATAAAAATTAAAGCGTATTCTTCACAAAGATTATGGCAAAT
This sequence comes from Coreius guichenoti, assembly GCA_039654105.1. Taxonomy (NCBI): domain Eukaryota; kingdom Metazoa; phylum Chordata; class Actinopteri; order Cypriniformes; family Gobionidae; genus Coreius; species Coreius guichenoti. The sequence goes on along the minus strand of CM077188.1, from coordinate 22,677,724 downwards.
TAACTTACCAGTAGATGCATTTTTGTGCTGAAACTTCAAAAGGTAAGCATTCATTCCCTTTCTAAAATCCTAGAAAAAAGATCATTCAATCAAATATCATTCAAAACCAAAGCTCTAAAGATAACTGCAAAAAAAGGGAATGAATCCAAGGGTCTGTTCACACTTGTAGTTAGGTTCTTTTAGTTCCTGATCATTTTTAACACCGAACCTAAAGATACAAAACAAAAAATAGCTTCCATGGTGTATATTTTGCTACGGAACTTAACAAACAACCAAAACAATGCCGTGTTCTGGGCTAAATGCTCTTGTTGTCTGTACGTACATATGATGGTATTTTTACTAGCTGAGAACTCTCAAAGAGCTTATAAAATGTGTAAATGAGTCAAAACAGCGGCAGGAATTCCTCCGTTACACATATAAATCAAGATCTGCTGCAAGGAGACGGCGGTTCTGATCGAACTGTAACGAACTGTAATGGGCAATATATCTCCTATGACAAGAAGAACCAGGTATCCTTGAGCATTCTGTGCTTTTTAGGGTCACATCTTGTGACATCACGTCCTGTTTTGGGTCGTTTCGTTTATATGTCTTTGTTCAGTGTTGTTCAGTAATCACAAACCTGCCAAGTGTGAACGCACCATAAGAGTCAGTATTAATGATGGCAACAACTAAAAAAAGACATCTGTCAGATAACAAATGCTTAATGATCTTAGACTCCAGCACAATAGACAGATAAGCAACACGTCTTTTCATACATCCTTTTGGGGGACCCACATCGACCACCTGTCTGACAGATTTAAACTGCGAGTGTCTCCCTGCAGCTGGCCAAAAGCGTGACTCTCACCTCATCGCCAATGTAGTTATGCAGCATGCGAATGACAGATGCCCCTTTGCTGTACGATATGGCATCGAATATTTCATCCACTTCTGAAGGGTGTCCGACATCAACCTACGATTCAAAAGAAACACACACACACACACACGCACTGAAACATGACTCAGAGATCAATATTTCATCAGGCTAAATCTAGGTCTGGAATTTAAATGCTGTAAGTGATATGGCTGAGTAGATAGACAGACTGACAAACAAAGTGCAAATCCAAACTTCCTGCTGTCCACACAAACACTTAAAAGCAACAAACACCAGAGACACACAGTGGGAGAGCTTGGGGTTATGGGGGGGATACACTCATCTCTTGCAGACCTCAATAGGGTGGCTGTTATCTAACGCATCCAGATCCAGAGCCCTGGTGTAGTCCGCAGATACAAACTGGGTCCAGATGTCGTACTCAGGAAAACAGTGGTCTACACAAAGGTACTCAATCCAAGATGCAAAGCCTTCGTTAAGCCACAAATGAGTCCACCATTCCTGCAGCAAGAGACACATTCTCAGCACCCTGAATAACAGTTATATTCAAATACCACTGTGACCTACAAAAAAAAATGTAGCATGAACCTACCACATTGAACATTTGAACACACTCACCATGGTAACCAGGTTCCCAAACCACTGATGTGCCAGTTCATGGCCGACTACCAGGGCAACCCACTGCCGGGATGACGCACACGAGTTCTTTGGGTCAATCAGCAGAGCTGTCTCCCTGCAAGGGGACAATCACAAAATTTTAAAATCCACAAATAAAAAACGCATAAGAACGAAACACATAATGCAGCTCACGAAAGGCACGTGGTTCTGTGTTTTCATGATGATTTATAAAGTCTCAGGTATTTAATGCTATTTAATTGTTTCAGTTAAAGCTTAAAATCACCTGTAAGTAACAAGGCCCCAGTTTTCCATGGCACCTACAGGACACGAGAGATGCAAAAGTTAAAACAACAACACATAATAGACAGACTATTACGACAGATGTTTCATTTATAATTTAACTGATACAAACCAGCAGCAAAATCAGCAATAGCAATTAGATCAATTTTAGGCAATGGATAAGGAACATTGAAATAATCTTTGTAGAACGGAAGGGTCTTTGTAGCAACCTGAAAAAAAAAAAAAAATAATAATTTCCAAAGGTTAATAAATTCACAGCCAAAGTATTATTACAACCACATCTAGCATTAAATAATATATTAAATAAATTAATATCTATTTCTCAAACTGTACACTATAATGTTGTGATATTTAGCATTTATATTTTACTTTTTAGAGCTTTATTTTTTATTTAGACCAAGTACTATACAATTTCAATATCAGCAATTTATCAGTCATAGATCAAAACAGACACTGTATAGATAATAATAATGTTAATATTATTAGTAAAATAATCTACATACTGTAAAAATATACAGTATCGTTCAAAAGTTTGGGGTTGGTAAGATTTTTAAAATGTTTTTGAAAGAAGTCTCTTATGCTCACAAAGGCTGCATTTATTTGATCAAAAAAATACAGTAAAAACAGTAATGTAGCGAAATATGATTACAGCTTAAAGTAACGGTTTTCTATTTTAATGTTTTGAAATTTGAATTTTCAGCATCATTATTCCAGTCTTCAGTGTCCGTGACATGATCCTTTAGAAATCATTCTAACATGCTGATTTGCAGCTCAAGATAGAATAGATCTTATTATTATCAATGTTGAAAACAGTTGTGCTGCTTAATATTTCTGTGGGAACTGTGATGAATAGAAAATGGAAAAAGAACAGCATTTATTTGAAACAGAAATTATTTGTCTGAATAAAAGTATTAATTTCTCTCTCGAAAACCAAAAACCAAAAAACATACCGACTCCAAACTTTTGAACAGTAGTGTGTATATATATATATTTTTTTTTTTTCATCAGTAAATACAAATGTTTGGAAAAAATAAACATTAAAAATATAGATTTAAAAAAATATTACTAGATTTGTACAAAAAGTTAAACCGATTTGAATTTGCTATGAAAAAAAAAAATGCAAACTATCCCAGACTGAGGGAGCAGTTCTCATACCTCCAGTGCAAATTTCCCTTGCTCTGCCTTTCCGACAGGGGTGTACACACGGACTGTCACACCGTCCGACGACTGATTCTCCACAAAGTCATACTCGCCAATGACAAACGCCACCAGGTAGGTGGACATGATGGGTGTAGTGGCAAACTTCACCTCCACCAGACTGTGATCCTCTGGATATGGCTTTCGATCAATGACATTCTGCACAGAAAGGAAAACACGATTGAAAAGAGTGTGTTCAGTATGGGAACTAGTCTCCCAGAACCACACGTCAAACTACCATCATAAAATCAGCAGGAGCAGAGCAGACACTTTCAGTTTATAAGTTTACAGTTTATAGCGTCTGTTGTCCAACTGAACTAAATGGTTTTTATTTCTATAAAAAAGCAAAACGACAGTGGGGTTGGTGCTGAGGTGGCCAAGTAATGTAATCGTGTGCGGTTAAACACCGTGTGACACCGACTACCACAGCATTCCTAATCTGCGCCAAGTATCATGACTTGCTAGCAGGAGCGCCTTTAGATAACCAGAGGCCCCTGGGTTACAGAATTACAGTAGGCCCCCATACCCTGAATAAAAATGTCACTAGACCATTAGTCAAGACATTTCAGTTTGTGGCATAACTTTAGAAACTTTTCTTCCTTGTTTTTCTAGCTGAAAAGTCCTTCATAACATCAGTAAAATCAGATTTTTAGTGAACGTCACTCTCGATAGACATTCTTTTTTTTTTTTTTAATCAAGGCCAGTTGTGAGAATTTTTTTAAGAATTTGAGTGTCGAGATATCCTGTTTACACCACCGCTTACAGTAGCATCTCAAATACTGTCTGTATGAAAGTGCAACGAGATCTATCAACTGTAACTATAGTGACAGTGATTAAAGTAATACCAAAGACGGTGACGTAAACAAAACTGTAAAGTCTTTTGACATTTCAAATGACAAAAGTCGAGGAGCAAGCTCATTTGTCAGATTAACCGACTGCAGCCTAAATACCTGTGTGAGAGCGGAGCATTTGAGTCACGCGCAGACCACAAAACTGTAAGCCCCTGGGCTTCAGCCCATGGAAGCCCATGCGTTAATGCGTCCCTGCTTGCTAGGGGTAGCACAATGCCTCTGGGCCTGGGTTAGATAATGCACACTTCTGACAGTAATGTGAATAAAGGCATTTGGGGACGTTTGTTTCCAGAGGGAAGGATTAAAAAAAGAAAAAAAATGACACATACCATATTCGACAAGGCTACTCTGTCCTTTGGGACGATGAGGGTGATGTCAAAAGTGGCTTTGATAGCTGGTTCATCCCAGCAAGGGAAAGCTCGACGTGCGTCCGTGGCCTGGAGTGGACAAAGATGGAGACAGCGAGACAGGAAGAGAGGACTCAGGGTTAGAATGGGCTGCAGTGATACAAACACGAGCAGGGATATTTGCATGGCATCAAAAACTTTCTCTTTTTTTCTAATTGCCCAGTCGGGCCAGCAGTTTTGATTTTTACTTGTCCTGCCAATATTGTCAGCAATGTATTTTTATTTTTGCTATTATTATTTAAATGTTCTGTTAAATTCACATTTTGGTTACCGATTTCTTTTCCTTTTTCAAGAAAATTAAAAGCTGAAAATTATACGTAATATATAAATTATATGTAATATACATAAAATCTGTAATGTAACTCCATAAATAAAACACACTTTTGCTGGAAAATGAAGGCATGCAATACAAAACTCTTCAAAATCACTTGCTCTGCCAACATTTTCACTAGCCTATTTATATACATTATATAAAAATAATACATTACTAACTTTTTTTTTTTAATTTTTAAAAAAAATAAATATTTGCAATAAGCTGGAAATTACACATCTATAATGTAAAACCCTAAATAAAACAGTTTTGCTGGAAAACGATGGCATTCGATACAAAACATTACTGATCGCTGGTTTGTAGTTTAACAAGACTATAACAAGTTTTTTTTGCAATTTTGACAAAACCTCTTCTATGTTATTCAGCTAGATAACACTGTCTTGCAGACAAATCACCAAAATGTACAACAACACAACAGCGTAGATAACATCAACAAAAACCAAATGCTTAAACTTGGCAAGGTATAAAAATGGATGCAGAAGATCAATGCATGTAAATATTTCAGTGGCAAAGCATCACTAAACCGAAAGGGCAAATTACTTTTCCATCAACTCTCTCACACTGGCCCCAAGCCAGCAGGACATCCTTATCATTGAGCTCTGATTAAATTAACTTCAACCAAAGCTAAAGTTAAGAGGCTAAACTTTCAGTTAAATATCCCTCCCACATTAAAATCTATCAAGTATGAATGTAATAAGCATGAGTACCTAAATAATGACTATTTTAATGAATTTATAAGGCGAGCATCATAATAAAACCAGTAAATACATAAAAAGGTTGTACCAAGCCAGACATACATTATGTAACAGGGGGTCTAAAAAAGTTATTTTTAAAAAGTCCACTATTCAGTTTTACTTCTGCATGACTCCATTATCGGCTCCTATATAATAAATTGCTTGTTTTTCCTCATTTGTAAGTCACCTGGGACAAAAGCGTATGCTCAAGGGCTACGCGAATGTGAATTTGTCTTTATCGAGAGACACAGTCAAGATCTCAGAGGAAAGTGAATGATTGAGCAGGAAGAGTGAGAGGGGGACATGACAAATGATAAAGCAAACAGTGGCAGAGAAAGTGAGCGAGCAAACAAATGAATGAAGCGCATACCCTGATATGAGTTTACCTCAAACTGTGTGACGGCAGCGTAGCGGATTTCTCCTGAAGTAGTCGTGTATTTACTCCTATAGAAGCCTTTCATTTTGTCGTTCAGCTCTCCAACAAAGTCTATTTTCAACGATCCTGACCCTGAAAAACAAGAAGCCAGTGATTAAAAAAACAAAACAAAAGGCACATAAAATAGAAGGACAGAGCAAGAAAGGCCATTCATCTTTAAAGCCGCTTTCATGCATCAATAAACCAACTATAGCAACTGTTGACATGACAGCAGAAAGCTTCTTCCAGGCCACATTATGAGTTCTTTACCATTTTGCAGAGTGCTGGGGAAACATAGGGTCACCTTCTCATCCTCGTTCTGATAGTTAAATCCTGTAGCGTTAATTTCTAAATGGACGGGGAGAAAACGAGCACAGTTAATCCTAAAAATAAAACAGACTATAAAGCATTTAATGCAGGTCGAACCAGCAATCAGGCAAAAGTCGAGCAAATACATCACTAAATGTGGATTACAGTTGAGTTTGGCACTCACCTTCCCCCCCTTCAGGCACAAAAGAAGCAGTAATTATGTCTATATCAGCACAGTTCATCACAATCTGGTTTGTCCCTTGTGTAACCTGTCAAGAACAATGACATACAGTTCAGTTTTAATGTTTATATGGGTCCAGTCATTTCATGATCCTCAGTTTTCAGTATTTGGTGTGTGGTTTCTTTTCTAATAACACTTCATTGCCTTTTGCAAGCTTTGTGAACCTTCCTTTGTTTCATACTGTATCAGATAACAATCATAAAAAAATGAAACAATCTCACAACACCTACACACAATTCAGACAATCAGTGCAGGAAAATTCTTTCTGGTTTAAATACTAAGCCAGGGTCTTTCTCTGACACAGAAAGAGAAACTAACCACAAATTTTAAAATGATGTAGTATATAAGTTTGTGGTCAGTAAGATATTTTTTTTAAACGAATACTCTTTTGAACTTTCTATTAATCAATGTATCCTGAAAAAAATGTATCACGTTTTCCACAAAAATATTAAGCAGCACAACTGTTTTCAACCATGATAATAATAATAATAATAATAATAAGAAGAAGAAATGCTTATATAGAATAATTAGAATGATTTCTGAAGGATCATGTGACGCTTTACCATTACAGGAATAAACTACATTTTAAAATAGAAAACATTAATTTTAAAATGTAATAATATTTCACAATATTACTGTTTTTTTAACTATATTTTCGATCAAATAAATGCTGCCTTGGTGACGCTTCTTTCAAAAAACATTAAAAAGGGGAAAAAAAAAAAACTGAGTGACTGTGTTGGGATCATCTACTTCAGCTGTTTTTATCTTTGCTCATATCATAGTGCATACAATTTCCCTCCTCCTGTTTTGTTGTAGGAAATCTCCAGGAGTACGAGCAAATACGAAGCACATGGAAAAAGAACTGTCTGAATCCTCACGGCTTTTCGGAGGCTCAAGGGCCATCTCCTGCTGCTATGAAATTCTGACGTGTGCATATATAATCAGATTACGAATAAAAAGACCAACAGTTTGCATGGCCTCTTATGTTGCAATAGGCTATTTAAGACTGCATTTATTGCATAATGCTGAAGTGAAACTTTCCCGGGACGATCAATAGCTTTCAGGCTCTCATGTCCATAAGCTAGTTTGCATAGACGCATAGTCACAATACATCCCAGAGTCTGTAAATGCAATGTTTTAATTATTCCTCAACCTAACTATTATTAAGCTTCATTTACGGTGAATTGGATCCCACATAAAGATACACATTGTGTTTAGAGGCTTGGATCTGCCAAGGTAAAGCTTTAGAGGGCACATGTGGCTTGTTGAAGCTGGATGTGACTTGGATGCAATGAGTGCACTGGCCATGTGACAAAAGGCAGCCACTAGCAGTAGGCTATTTTAATGGCGTTTCTAAACGTGAGCCATAGCTGTCCAGGAACGACAGTCATAATGTGTATGGCATTGTGGGGGATGTAGTTAATCTCATGCTCCAATAAGTTTTGGCATCTAGACAAGATCAACTGCAAGGCGACTTTCACAACACAGCTGCACAACTTAACGTGTGAAGCTGTTGATCTATAAAAAGGCTCCACAAACAATCTTACGCAAAGGGCAATGCTAGAGGCCGGACCTCAGTTTCATCACATCTGGCCCGCATTTACCTCTTCTATCTGTTTACAGGATCAACCACAGTAATTTACCCAAACTGTTGCGATTGTACTGATAAGATCCACTGATTGAGATACACACACACGCATTATATATATATATATATATATATATATATAGTTAGGTAAACATATTCAGACCAGACCAACCATTTATGAAAGACGAATAAAAACGAATAATTAAGATAATGTATAATCTTTATCAGTTTTAACGAACCTCATAATTTGAATATTTATTTGTATTTTAGACTTATTTTATCCCCAGCCACAAAGTCCATACTGCACCTGAGCGTTCCCTCAGGCGCTACACTGTGATTATAGTAAGCTATAAAGTATCATGTAAACTGTCAGACAGGCTCAGAGTGACTCAGGAGCTTGTAGACAGGACTGATTCACCGTCTCGGCTATGTACGTGAAAACTATAACCTGGAAGGCAGTTAAATTACGACATTTATGTGTGTATTTACGTGCTTTATGACAGCAGCTCTGCAGGCTAACATGGTTAGCAGTGTGGCGCCAGTTAGCGCTTTAGCTTGCGGGGCAACAAACTAACTGCTTAATTCTCTTTATTGTGAGAGCCAGACCTCAAAGGACACCAAATTTAAGTATTTAATAGCAAATGATACAATTCAAACATGCTGGAACTCGTAAACATGAAAGACGTGGTGTGTAAAGCCGCTGTCTGGTTCACTAGCAGGTAGCCCGTTAGATTAGCAGCAACAACAACCGTATCAGCTGTTATAAAAACGCAAAGTGAAAAACCAGCCTTAACATGAACAAGGCATGACATTGGGGCCCAGACCAGAGGGGGGTAGAGGGGCTGCATGGCATCAGGCTCAACATTACCTCCACGGCTGCCTCCAGTTTGCCCTCGAAGGTGAAGTCGATGAGGTCGGGCTTGAGGCGCAGCCCGTAGTTGACGGGGTAGACGTCAGTGGGCAACCGCACGAAGGGCCTCCGCTCGGGCATGCTGAATAATGTCGATACGCTGGAGACCGAATTAAAACGGACTAGGAGTTTGCTTGCTCGGAGAGTCGGAGACACAGGCTTCGCTATTGGAGTCGGATTGCGGGGTAGGGCTAGCCGTATGACTGACAGAGACACCCGACAACTCATGAAAAACAACATACAAACCGTTGGAGATGGTCCTCGCTGTGCCCCGCCCCCTCTTCGGTTAGAGATGTCCGAATCGTTCTTTGGAGTCGGAGCTTTTCAGTGAATTGGTTGAACTGGCTCACCAAACCGGTCTGAATGATTCGTTCACGAGTCGGATTGGTCAATGTGGCGAGTTTCAGGTTTCTTTCAAGTATAGGTCTCTGCAGGATAGTAATAGGAGTTACTAGATCAGTGGGCGAGGCCATAAACAGAGGGGCGTTTTTCACTGCGTTACCTGATTTGCCCACGTCACAGTGTGGGTAGGGTTTAGGGGTGGGGTTGGGTGAAGGGGATCATTTTCATTGCATGGTTTATAAACACCCATCAGTTTGAAAACACCCACAAATTTAGAAACGCCCACTTTTGTTCCGCAGAGGCCCCATACTCGTTTCTTTGGGAACCGGAGTTTCTAACGGCAGCTGCAGTGACGCAATGGCGCTTTACCAATCAGCGATTGGCTCTTTTACTTAGAAGGCGGGACGTATTCCGCCATCTTGCGTGTTGCAGTTTCGCCCATAGACAACATACATATAATGTATTTTATATGTCTAAGGCTGGTTCTCAAACGGAAGGCTGCATCCTACCGAGACTAGTGTCCTGCTCAGCAATTTAACACTAGAATGAGACGGTCTAGTAAGTGTACATAGCTACGTCACACGTTCCCGCCCCCACGGTCACCGCACGAAAATACTATTAAAACTTAATTTTGGAAAAATACTTTGTATTACAAAACTTTATATTTACTGGCTTTCTATTAATGACTGGCTTTCAGTGAATGACAGCCGTCTCCCAGTGGCTTACATTATTGTCAGTTTAGTGTTATAAATTTACAACAAAACAAAGGATAACGTCTATGCTTTCATGTCCGAAAACATTATTTTTGTCTTACATTTCATAATAAACTCAGACAAGCTCAGTACCGACTTGTTTTCCATTGAGTTTATTTTTGTGAATTTATGTGTGCAAAGGATTGTGGGTGATTTAAGGCCACGAAGGATACATCCAATGCGTCCTTTAAAACAGGCCGAATGAAGGAAGCGAAACAAAGGCTGTCTTCCAAGGATCCTTCAAATTGAGATGGCCTTCAGTGACTTTTGATGACGTGGCAGCCGAGGTATGCAGCCTTCGTAGGATGCAGCCTTCCATTCGAGAAACACACTATATCTATGGTTTCTCCCATTCAGAAGTAACAGGAGTGAACCGTCTTTCTAAATCTATAGGCTAGTCTTTGCTTGAACCCAAAGCAAAACCTGTGTGGGGAAATCTTTTGCCCTGATGCGAAATTGAAATGACATTTAGAATGTGAAAATTCTCCAAACTGTGACCGCACCGAAAATCATGGATTTGACTGATTCGGCAAAAAGTAGGATATTTTAAAAATCAAAGAGCAGAAAAATTTCAAATATTTTTTAAAAATAAATATTACATTATTAAAATATATTATTAATTGTTTATATATATATATATATATATATATATATATATATATATATATATATTTAAATATGTTAAAAATGTTGACAGTTGTTATGATAAAAATGCCCAAAACTTTTTTAGCCAATAGATAATTTTAACTATTTAACGTAAATGCAAATTGTACTTAGAAGTTCTAAATGACTTTATGAGCTGAAGAGCTTGACTACAAGAAACTGAACTGCCACTACAAAACATAATAATAGCAATGTGTGCCTACATGTTTTTTGAAAGTTGTAGATTTTAGACACAATGAAGCATGTAATATGCCAAGTCATGACGCAAATGTAGCTTAATCCGTTTTAAACGTTACTTTTTAAATGAACTGTTCAAAAGAACCGATTCGCGGAAATGAATCGGACTTCTTGTCACAGAACGGAAGAACAGAAATAAACACCCCTGGACGGGAAAAAGCTTTGAGTGGTTTGTGCAATAAGAATTTAAATCTGTAGAGGGCGCGCCATGGCCCAATCTCTATATGCCATTGTTTACTTACAGTCTTGTTATTTTTCTGTGAAACACAAAAAAAAACTTGTTGAAGAATCAACACAGCTGTTTTCCATAGTTTCAAATGACCACATCAATCAAGGTCCACAACTCTAAAAGTATAGAAATAAATCAATGAAATAAAAATCTTAAAGCAATAAAAATTTTTTTTTACAAATTTTTAATACAAATATTTGCTATTATAGTTAAAAATGTGAATATGCTAATGCTATCTTTAGGTTATCTTTAGGATGATATAACTGAAATAGATCTGAACTACTTTAAAGTAACCAATAGCAATAGCAATATTTTGCGAATATTTTAAGAATAAATATGTGTTATAACATAACACATATTTGTAGTATGCTATACATTGTGGCCCGGAAACAGTAAGATTAGGCAAATCTTTGTTTTTTCAGGGTTGTTTTTTAAATCCAATTATATTCAGCTGTAATACTTAGATTTGTCTTCCTTTTTCTTTAAACAGCTAATAATGCTAATAATGTCAATGAAACCTGAATATTACCCAACATTGGCACATACTCAGTGATTCGGTGTGCAGATATTGACCCTGCCCATGTCAAGAGACATGTTTTGTATTGTATTTGTATTGCATTTTGTAAAGCTTTATTTATTATCCATCTGATTTTACAAGACTGCTTTTATACTTTTTGAGCAGCACTGTTCTTCAGAAAAGTCAGATTGGCCTCATTTTGGGGAAGGGTATTAATAAAGTGTGAAACAGCGCCTCCATCCGGCCATGGAATGCAGTCAATGAATACTAACAGACCTTTCACAGATCTTCCAGAGAGAGGCGATATAGTATCAACAATTTGATATGACATACAGTAGTGCAAAACAGCAATGGCCATTGCAATAAAGATTGAACAATTAAAAATGTTTAGAAATTTGAAAGTGAGAGAAGCTAATATGTGGCGTTAACAAGTAAACTAGATCAAATTGAATTCATATAGTCAATTTATTAATCTATAAACATTTTTTTCACTTATATCCCAATGAACAAATACAAAAGTCTGAGTCTCGCTGTATTGCTCAGGCTGCACTGCAGTGTCTATTCACAGGCGCGATCCCACTACTGATCGGCACGGGGGCTTTGACCTGCTCCGTCTCCGACCTGGGCCGGTTCACCCCTCCTTAGACGACCTGGTGGTCCCAGGCTCCCCCAGGAGCACCATATCGATACCGAACTTAGTGCGGACACCCGATCGACATAGTCCACTGCAGCCCAGAACCCCTGAGCTCAAGCGATCCACCAGCCTCAGCCTCCCAGCAGCTTGGATTACAGGCGCGCGCCACTGCACCCGGCGAGGGCTCCAAGAATCAGCGCTGCTATTGAATCTAGTGCGCGCACAGCACCCTCTAGTGTATGAAAGCAGAATACTAGGGTACGATTAGGCAGGGTGAACCAAAGCATTTTACAATCTCTTTGGTAACTATATTGTTAAAGGTAAGTGGTAGCCTACATTTCCCTTAAATGCATGCTTCAAGTTAATTTAACACAATACACAAGATCAAATATAAGATGTTGAACCACATGAAGCCTGCAGTTTCTGTAGACATAACTTCCAGTTGCCTTTCATAGTGCAATAGAGTAGCCTATTTATCTTACATCTGATTAGTTTAATAAATGAATTTAGATTTCAACTGGTTTGATGTTTAAATATGTGTATTATATTTGTAAAATATTGACTTACTAAATTATACTTTTAGTGTGTAAGCTATTTACATAAGTTTTAATCAGGGTTTTAAGCTGGGAAATAGAATCCAACGGCACAGAACAACTAAAAGCCCTAGGCTAGCACTGAAACAACTTAATTTGAAATTTGGAACAGTCAATAAGTCTGCAAAAGATGATCATAAAAAAGGTGAAGGAATGACTGAAAGAAGGTCTGACTGATAAAGAGGAGCCAGATTTTGAAAAGCTTTGTAAAACACTACTCTCTTGTGTCTTTTGCTTGTTCAGCATGCAGTGGAGTGTACAGGAGTTTGTCACACGTACATGTACAGTGGGGAGAACAAGTATTTGATACACTGCCGATTTTGCAGGTTTGCCCACTTACAAAGCATGTAGAAGTCTGTAATTTTTATCATAGGTACTCTTCAACTGTGAGTGACGGAATCTAAAAATCCATAAAATCACATTGTATGATTTTTAAATAATTAATTTGCATTTTATTGCATGACATAAGTATTTGATACATCAGAAAAGCAGAACTTAATATTTGGTACAGAAACCTTTGTTTGCAATTACAGAGATCATACGTTTCCTGTAGTTCTTGACCAGGTTTGCACACACTGCAGCAGGGATTTTGGCCCACTCCTCCATACAGACCTTCTCCAGATCCTTCAGGTTTTGGGACTTTCAGCTCCCTCCAAAGATTTTCTATTGGGTTCAGGTCTGGAGACTGGCTAGGCCACTCCAGGACCTTGAGATGCTTCTTACGGAGCCACTCCTTAGTTGCCCTGGCTGTGTGTTTCAGGTCGTTGTCATGCTGGAAGACCCAGCCACGACCCATCTTCAATGCTCTTACTGAGGGAAGGAGGTTGTTGGCCAAGATCTCGCGATACATGGCCCCATCCATCCTCCCCTCAATACGGTGCAGTCGTCCTGTCCCCTTTGCAGAAAAGCATCCCCAAAGAATGATGTTTCCACCTCCATGCTTCACGGTTGGGATGGTGTTCTTGGGGTTGTACTCATCCTTCTTCTTCCTCCAAACACGGCGAGTGGAGTTTAGACCAAAAAGCTCTATTTTTGTCTCATCAGACCACATGACCTTCTCCCATTCCTCCTCTGGATCATCCAGATGGTCATTGGCAAACTTCAGACGGGCCTGGACATGCGCTGGCTTGAGCAGGGGGACCTTGCGTGCGCTGCAGGATTTTAATCCATGACGGCGTAGTATGTTACTAATGGTTTTCTTTGAGAATGTGGTCCCAGCTCTCTTCAGGTCATTGACCAGGTCCTGCCGTGTAGTTCTGGGCTGATCCCTCACCTTCCTCATGATCATTGATGCCCCACGAGGTGAGATCTTGCATGGTGCCCCAGACCGAGGGAGATTGACCGTCATCTCGTCATTCTTCCATTTTCTAATAATTGCGCCAACAGTTGTTGCCTTCTCACCAACCTGCTTGCCTATTGTCCTGTAGCCCATCCCAGCCTTGTGCAGGTCTACAATTTTATCCCTGATGTCCTTACACAGCTCTCTGGTCTTGGCCATTGTGGAGAGGTTGGAGTCTGTTTGATTGAGTGTGTGGACAGGTGTCTTTTATACAGGTAACAAGTTCAAACAGGTGCAGTTAATACAGGTAATGAGTGGAGAACAGGAGGGCTTCTTTAAGAAAAACTAACAGGTCTGTGAGAGCCGGAATTCTTACTGGTTGGTAGGTGATCAAATACTTATGTCATGCAATAAAATCCAAATTAATTATTTAAAAATCATACAATGTGATTTTCTGGATTTTTGTTTTAGATTCCATCTCTCACAGTTGAAGTGTACCTATGATAAAAATGATAGACCTCTACATGCTTTGTAAGTAGGAAAACCTGCAAAATCGGCAGTGTATCAAATACTTGTTCTCCCCACTGTATGTGCACAAATACACTGTATATACAGTATGCATGCACAATTGATGAATTTTGCATTTACTGAACTGAATCAACACTGAACTGACTTGAGCTGTAATGACACTATTGGTTTGTTAGAGCTGCTTTACAGCAGAATTTGAATGTGTTACTATTGTGAAGCTACTTTGAAACCATCTGTATTGTATAAATCCCTACAGAAATAAAGGTGACTTGACTTGTGTGCATATTCAGTATATATTTACAAAATAAACAGAAATGCAAGGGTAAAATAAATTATTTCTTTCTCAAAACAATGTATAAGTGTTTTCGCACATGATCATTGTGTGTAATTAATCTGTAAATGAGTGTGCCATTTACAGAAAATGCAGTTTCCCAAATGAAACACAAGAGTTGTTAGTTTTGAGCGATGTGTCTAATGTAGAGAACTTGTTTAGAGTTTGTTTTGCAATTGCAAACTGAGTATGTGTAATGTCTAGTGTTTTGGTTCTTTCAATTTATGTTTCATGTCTGTATTCATGCTCTTTGTCCTGTTCCTGTTTGTCATGTGATCCTGCCATGTGCTCCCTTGTCATGTGTTCTATGTTGTCGTGTTCTGATTGGTTCATTGTTTGATTGTTCACAGATGTCCCTTGTCTAGTCATTAGTAGTCTGTGTATTTAAGCCCTCATGTTTGCCATGCATCTTTGTCTAGTATTGTTCCCTGTACTGTTGTTTGTGAGTTCTGAGTCTGTGCAGGTGGAGCAAAGACTGATTCATTTCCACGAACCGGTTCAAAAAGCCAATTCATAGGTTCCTGACGTCATCATGTAATGATGTCACTATGTATTTCTTTTATGCTTTTTTTATGCAGTTCTCAGTGTTATGTTATATCAAGGAAACATTCAAATAAAGTAATCTGTGTCAATGCATATTGAAACAATCGAATAAAGTTATTTGCGTGAGTGCATTTTGCTTATTATTGCCTTTCATTCACTTAAGTTAATGGTGTTTGTTTTCACAGTTAATTCATTCATCGACTGAAAGTTGCGCAACTACAGCACACATTACAGGCACTGATCCACAAACACGGATATGTTCTTTATGTCTAAAGTACTATAGAACGAGTAAACCAAACTTATCAACTCCTTGTTTATTGTCCTTATAAACTCATTGATTTAAAATATAATCTGCATGCACAAAACCATAGTAAAAAAAAATATATATTTTTTTTTCATGTTTTAGTAAAATGAAGACCTATTTAATACACCAGTTCACTTAAGTTAATGGTGTTTGTAGTTACAGTTTCATTCGCGGATCCTTTGTCGGATACGATTGACCAATATTGAGTAGCCTACATCTTGGATAAGATTCCTAAAAGTTTCGCACATGCAGCACACATTACAGACATTCATAAACTAGGATATGTTATGTCTAAAGTAGCCTATATAGAAATAATAAACCAGTCTTAACTTATACATTTCGCTTAACAATTTAAAATATAATATGCATGCACAATAAACTACAATACAATTTATTTAAATCTCTCGACAGAAAGGTTTTTGCAGGTTTTAATAAAATGTTATTTAATAACAGTAGTCATAGTGAGCATATTTCCAGTACGTGCCTCAGGCTTGCGTCGCCAACTTAATCATCAGAATCCTCGGTAATCCTCGGCAAACTTCGACAGCTGGTTGAACCGGCTCATTTGGTTCTTTTTTAGTCGGACGTGCTACTTCGGCTTTTGCGTCTTGCGTCATCAAACTGGAACTAAAGTTCGATTCAGTCCAATTAGTGAACCGGCTCGACCAGTTACTTGCTGAGAACCGGCTCAAAAGAACGATTCGTTCAAGAACCGAACATCACTAGTCTGTGCTGGTCGAGTCTGTGTTTGTTTTTGTTCACTGGTTAATAAACTGCACATGGGTTCAACTGCAACTTGCCTCCAGTGGAACGTTACAGAATGAAGCAGATAATGTGCTTGCAGTTGAGTTGGTCTCAAGATATAGGCTACACTATATTGCCAAAAGTATTGGGACACCCCTCCAAATCACTGAATTCAGGTGTTCCAATCAATTCCATGGCAACAGTTGTATAAAATCAAGCACCTAGGCATGCAGACTGCTTCTACAAACATTTGTGAAAGAATGGGTCACTCTCAGGAGCTCAGTGAATTCATGTGTGGTACCGTGATAGGTTGCCACCTGTGCAATAAGTTCATTTGTGAAATTTCCTCACTACTAAATATTCCACGGTCAACTGTTAGTGGTATTATAACAAAGTAGAAGCAATTGGGAACAACAGCAACTAAGCCATGAAGTGGTAGGCCACATAAAATCACAGAGCAGGGTCAGCGCATGCTGAGACGCACAGTGCGCAGAAGTCGGCAGCTTTCTGCAGAGTCAATAGCTACAGACCTCCAAACTTCGTGTGGCCTTCAGATTAGCTCAAGAACAGTGCATAGAGAGCTTCATGGAATGGGTTTCCATGGCCGAGCAGCTGCATCCAAGCCTTACATCACCAAGTGCAATGCAAAGCGTCGGATGCAGTGGTGTAAAGCACGCCACCACTGGACTCTAGAGCAGGGAGACGTGTTCTCTGGAGTGACGAATCACGCTTCTCTGTCTGGCAATCCGATGGATGAGTCTGGGTTTGGCAGTTGCCAGGAGAACGGTACTTGCCTGACTGCATTGTGCCAAGTGTAAAGTTTGGTGGAGGGGGAATTATGGTGTGGGTTGTTTTTCAGGGGTTGGGCTTGGCCCCTTAGTTCCAGTGAAAGGAACTCTTAATGCTTCAGCATACCAAGACATTTTCATGCTCCCAACTTTGTGGGAACAGTTTGGGGATGGCCCCTTCCTGTTCCAACATGACTGCGCACCAGTGCACAAAGCAAGGTCCATAAAGACATGGATGAGCGAGTTTGGTGTGGAGGAACTTGACTGGCCTGCATAGAGTCCTGACCTCAACCCAAAAGAACACCTTTGGGATGAATTAGAGCGGAGACTGCGAGCCATGCCTTCTCATCCAACATCAGTGCCTGACCTTACAAATGCGCTTCTAGAAGAATGGTCAAAAATTCCCATAACACACTCCTAAACCTTGTGGAAAGTCTTCCCAGAAGAGTCGAAGCTGTTATAGCTGCAAAGGGTGGGCCAACTCCATATTAAACCCTACAGATTAAGAATGGGATGTCATTAAAGTTCATGTGCATGTAAAGGCAGATGTCCCAAAACTTTTGGCAATATAGTGTGAATGGTTTCACTGAGTGGGCCTCAAGCACTTTTAGTGTGTAGGCAATTTTAAAAAACCGTAATAATTCCTTGGATTATACACTGAAAAAAAAAAAACAAGTAAAATTTTGCAAGTTTTTGCATGCACATTTTTGAAGTAAATATCATATATGGAATTTAACTAAGAATAAGAATTAACTAAGTTAAGTAAAATCAACAAAGAAAATAAGTAAATTTAATTTGGCCAATAAATACTAAATAATAAAATAGATATTGTGTAGACACCATATACATAATAGAAGTAACGCGGCACCTGAACACAGAGACCTCAATACTTGGTACACAATAGATGGTGACGGTAAGATTCGATGGATTGTTTTTTAATGAATGTGTCATTTTGAGTAGAAAATTACCTCCAAATGCTGGCAAGTTACTAAATAACAACAAAAGCAATGATAAAACAGTATAAATACAGCTGGAAAACAGCGGAAATCAACCTTATTAATTATTCAAGCCCCAGTGCATGATGGGAACACCAGTATCAGAAAAGTTGAGTAGTTTTACTTAATTTTATAACGTTGATATTTACGCTTTAATTTCTACAAGCTTGAGTTAAGTACTAATATAGCATATACTTTGGTTTTTTTTATTCTTGCCTGAACTAACTTTTTCATGTAGAAATTACACTTGTTTTCTCTGTAGTATTTACTTCACCACTGAATCATTTTTATTAGTAGGCCCAATGGATTCATAAATCTCTTTTAAAAAATGTGGAAGAACTACATCTATGGGGCAGCTGGAGGGTTTCATCTGATCAATAACATCTTTTTAAAAAGAAAGAGACACAGGCTCAAACTGGTTAAAAACAGCAGAGCAGGTGGCCAAAATGGGGTCCTCAAAAGGAGGTAAGATGTGTGTGTTTTTTCTACCTTGTCCACAAAAAAAAAAAAAAAAAAAAAAAAAAAAATTGTATTAAGCTTTAAGAAGTTATTTTAGTATTAAGCTTTAAGAAATAAGAAGAACATCACTTTGGTTAGTATTAAGATTTAAGAAATTATTAGTCATCCACGTTAACATCCTGCAAACACGAATAACCAACAACTTTCCATTGTTCTTTATTGTGGAAAAAGGTTCTTTAGATTATTAAAATGTTCCTCACACTAAGAAAAATGGTTCTTTTGTATTAGAAATGTTCACTGAAAGGTTCTTTGGGGAACCCAATTCTATGGCATCGCTGTGAAAACTCCCTTTTGGAACCTTTATTTTTAAGAGTGTATGTCTGTTTGCAGCTGAGAGATAATATGATAAATGCTTTACAAGAATATCAAACTCTCTTGAATCAGCTTGAGTTTGGTGCGATTTGTGGTGTGATTCTTCTGTCATCAAATACTGTAGCTGTGCTTAAAACTGCTACAAGCTGACAGTCAGTCTGACTAAAGTAATCTACTCATTTAGTTATTCTTATGAATTGTGATTATGCTTCTACTTATATTACAATAGGGTGAGTAGAGTGTCTATAGCAATTGTCAAAGATAAGATAGTGGTGTGCAGCCTGAAAACATTTAGAGAACCACAGATGTAAAGATACTTAGTTGTTTCCACTTACTATGCGTGAGCTTCCGTTTCAGTATTCAAATATAATTTGCCAGCATTCAACACATGAAACTGTTTACACATGATCTCTAAATATAAAAATGCAGAAATGTGTAACAAAGACTGTGTGTGTTTCCTTTTATGTTGTGATGTAAACAAAAAATAAAGAAATAACGAAAAAATAAATATTGAGACTGAACTTTAATAAGGTAGGCACACCATAAATTTTCCAGTCAGCGAAGTGAATGGTAAGAAAGGCATTACAGAGTGGTGGTACTTAAAACTGCACTTTAACCAGGACCCTCCACTGCATTCATTGTTACACAGCCCACCTGCAGGGTAGAATAACATAAATGTATTGTATACTCTCCACACACACACACACACACACACACACACACACACACACACACACACACACACACACACACACATATATAGGGGAAGAGAGAGAGAGAGACAGATTGCAATTACCTTATTTTTCCAACCTAGAAAAGAAAGATGGAAAGATACATGTCAAACCAGGAAAAGATTACGAAATATAAAACTGATTATCTGTCACATTTATTTTAAAATAAAAAGATGAACTTACTGAATGCCCTGATTTTCCAGGAGGCACCTGTAAGTGGCGATCTCCTGCTCCAGACGGCTCTTGATGTCCAGCAGCACATCATAGTCTCTGCCCTGCTGCTCAATGCCAGAGCGCACCTGACAAAGCTCTGCCTCGTATGTGTTGATATGTTTCTGGAAGCCTGCTAGCATACCGCTGTACCTAGCCTCTGTTTCCAACAGTGAGCACTCCAGTGCTCCTTTCTGTGTAGGTGATGAGAAGGGGCAGAAAGAAAAAAGACAGATTTACATTAGTCCAAAGACAGTTAACTATACAGTCATTGAATAGAGCAAAGCAACGACAGGTTTACCTTAGATAACAGCTAACTAACAATTGCTCAAATTTAAATAACAAGGCTGAAAACTTTTGGCATACTTTAGAATTGTAAAGAGTAGATACTGCTTCACTGTCCACTTTGCCTCAATTTAGTTTTGGAAGTCATAGATTAACAAGCAAAAAAATACTTCTAGTTATCACTTAACATTTAACATTAGTTAAGCCTTTTTCGTCCCTCAGATGATGTACCAAGACTCTCTTTCCACTGCCTCTCACAGCCCTTTTCTATTTCTTTCTTTCTGTCCATCACATTCTGTATTTCCTGTGTCTCACCATGCTGATTTGAGACTGTAGCTCGATCTCCAGGCTCTGCAAAGTACGTCGCAAATCTGAGATCTGTGACCTAGAGGTTTCTTGGCACTCTGTGTTGGTGGCAGCATCTTTGCACAGATCTGCCATCTTAAAGAGATTCACAAACACACATATCATGTGAGCTATTTAACTCATGAGTCACTGAACTATATTGTTTCACTGTAATGCAATTTGAAATCAAAAGTCACTACATATGATGGCTAATTAGTGTTCACATGTAGAGGAATTAAAAGTCTCACCTTCTCTTTGAACCAACACTCCTGTTCTCTGCAGTGTTTGTCTATGATGGTCTCATAATGACAACGGATGTCATCCAAAGCTTTTTCCAGGTCTTGCTGAGGAGCAGCATCCACTTCCACACACACTTTTGTGTTTGTCAACTGACACATTATTGCAGCCACATCCTATAACCACATATGGCTCAAGCATTAGTTGTGAATTTAAGTTATTGCTTCCATTTATCTTCATTTGAAAACATATAAAATTACAAAAGTCTGCTTTTTTGAAGTTTTTCTATTATTTTGCTACACAGGCAAACTGCTACAAACCTCCTGGTGAATTTTCTTCAAATATACCAGCTCCTCCTGCAGAGCACAGATCTGCATCTCCAAGTCGGCCTTTGCCAGGCATGTCTTATCAAGTATGCGACGCAGGTTATTGATGTCAGCCTTCACACACTGGCTTATCAATGACTCATTCTCATACCTGATTGGTGGAAAGGTTGGAGGGGAATGAAATTATCATGTCTAAACATGAAAATGATCTATGTACAAACAAAAAGCTATATAGCAATACATAACTATTGTTAAATCTAAAAGATTAGGGTGTAAGCTATTTTTCATTGTTTCCACTATCACTGCATATATATTGTATTTATGGCTGGATTACATCTGTTCAAATGAACATTTGTATATGAATGAATGTACGTACATTTGCTTGCATACATTTGTATTTATATATGTGCCAGCCTGAGATTGTGCTTCATTTTAAAGGACTAATTTTCTATTCTGTTCTATTCTGTTTCTATTCTATTCTATTCTGTTTTTATTTGTCTTTAAAGTAATATCCCTTACTGTTTACTTGCTTGCGTGAAAAGGAACACAAATTAGAGCTTACTATTAACAGATCTTTTTTTTTTTGTTAGTTAACCCAAATTAATGAAAACATTTGCAAATATGTCAGTTTTCCAGAATGTTTTTTCTCCAAAAGAACTAGATGTGAAAATGCCTTACTTTATCCTGAAGTCATCAGCAGCCAATTTAGAGTTGTCAATACGCAGGAGGATTTTGCCATTGTTGATGGTAGCATCTTTAATCTATAATGAAGAGCATTGACATAGGAAACTATCGATGTAGCTCATTTATAACTTATAACATCAGACACCATTTTTGTAATATATTTTGAAGATTTCCACCCTTAAGTTGTACCTTTTCCTGAAGGCAATCGATGGTTTTCAAATAGCAGCTGTAGTCCCTCTGGCAGATCAGCCCCTTCTTCTCATAGTACTCCTGGATCTGCCTCTCCAGAGTGGCATTGGCAGCCTCCAGAAAGTGCACCTTATCTAGGTAGGACGCCAGACGGTCATTCAGGTTTTGCATGGTGGCCTTCTCCGTCTTCTGGATGTAGTCATAATCCCTTCCATAGCACCCTCCAGCCATGATTCTTGCACCAAATCTTTCACCATGTCCTCCGCTGTACAGTCCACTATGACATTTGTATGCTCCATCAATTCTGTACTGTGGACATGGGGAGCAAGTATTCGAACGAAAAGAGCAGGAAGAGATGCGTGTCCTTCCTCCAAAACCACATCCATACACACTGTAGGCTTTGGGTGTGACTGTACCACAATGACGAGGAATGATTATGGACTTTGAAGTCATGGAACAGGTCTTGGGGCAGGTGAAGGAGCAGGACTTGGGGCAGGTGTCGGAGCAGGTCTCAGAGCAAGTCTTCAGACAGGTCTCAGGGCATGGTTTGGGGAAGGTGAAGGAGCAGGACTTGGGGCAGATGTCGGAGCTGGTCTCAGAGCAAGTCTTCAGACAGGTCTCGGGGCAGGTCTTGGGAAAGGTGAAGGAGCAGGGCTTGGGGCAGGTGTCGGAGCTGGTCTCAGGGCAAGTCTTCAGAAAGGTCTCGGGGCAGGTCTTGGGGAAGGTGAAGGAGCAGGGCTTGGAGCAGGTGTCGGAGCTGGTCTCAGAGCAAGTCTTCAGACAGGTCTCGGGGCAGGTCATGGGGAAGGTGAAGGAGCAGGGCTTGGAGCAGGTGTTGGAGCTGGTCTCTGGGCAGCTTATGGAGCAGGTCTCAGAGCAAGTCTTCAGGCAGGTCTCGGGGCAGGTCTTGGGGAAGGTAAAGGAGCAGGGCTTGGAGCAGGTCTCTGGGCAGCTAATGGAGCAGGTCTCAGGGCAGGTGTCAGAGCTGGTCTCAGAGCAAGTCTTCAGACAGGTCTCGGGGCAGGTCTTGGGGAAGGTGAAGGAGCAGGGCTTGGAGCAGGTGTTGGAGCTGGTCTCAGAGCAAGTCTTCAGACAGGTCTCGGGGCAGGTCATGGGGAAGGTGAAGGAGCAGGGCTTGGAGCAGGTGTTGGAGCTGGTCTCTGGGCAGCTTATGGAGCAGGTCTCAGAGCAAGTCTTCAGGCAGGTCTCGGGGCAGGTCTTGGGGAAGGTAAAGGAGCAGGGCTTGGAGCAGATCTCGAAGCAGGTCTCTGGGCAGCTAATGGAGCAGGTCTCAGGGCAGGTGTCAGAGCTGGTCTCAGAGTAAGTCTTCAGACAGGTCTCGGGGCAGGTCTTGGGGAAGGTGAAGGAGCAGGGCTTGGAACAGGTGTTGGAGCTGGTCTCTAGGCAGCTTATGGAGCAGGTCTCAGAGCAAGTCTTCAGACAGGTCTCGGGGCAGGTCTTGGGGAAGGTGAAGGAGCAGGGCTTGGAGCAGATCTCGGAGCAGGTCTCTGGGCAGGTCTTGGGGAAGGTGAAGGAGCAGGGCTTGGAGCACATCTCGGAGCAGGTCTCAGGGCAAGTCTTCAGACAGGTCTCTGGGCAGGTCTTGGGGAAGGTGAAGGAGCAGGGCTTGGAGCACATCTCGGAGCAGGTGTCAGGACAGGTGTCAGGGCAAGTGATGGAGCAGGTCTTCAGACAAGTCTCGGGGCAGGTTTTCGAGCATGACATGGTGGATAAATGCAGAGATGGGATGAACGCACAAGGAACACAGTCTTTGGAGTTGTCCTGAAGTAGATGGTACCTTTGAACCAAGCTCTGTCCTGTTATATAGTTGGAGCTCGAGGGCGGGTTCTACACTTTGTTGATGGGTGTGGGTGCATGTGTCTGTGTGTGTGTGTGCCAGATCCTGCATCCATCACCTGTAGTATTGGTATTCGAAGACCAGATTTGTGTTTCCACCCTAATGAGGAAACTCCAAAGGAATTTATGTGTGTGTGTATTTATGTCTTGATAAAAGATGGTGCGCACATGGACAAAGCAGACACTTATGAGTAAGTTTAAAAATTCATACTCTATGACGACAGACCAAATAGCAGAGAGTTAGTTTTGGGCGGTGTTTCATTTATACACATGACTCAAAGGTCACTGAACAGATTAATGCATTCACAACAAAGACATGCTTAAGCACAACAAAGCTTAATCTTCATGGTAAGGTCAGAGAGGCCAATTAAAATAATTTTAAGATAAAACGAGAAGTTAATTTTGAAATGACTGTCATTGTTTTTACACATTTCACCGGGGTCTTAACAGAAAAAAAGGCTTAAGTTTGTGATTTCACCAAGGATATTCAAACCTGCTCCATCTAAAAAGTCTTTCAAGCTTCTTGAGGCTTCATTTCAATACAAGAAATCAGTTTAATATTTAATTTTTTAATATGGAGGCTTATGTGAAACTACTCAGCAAGTTATAATACGATGTTTGTCAGCTAATTTTATACTCATTAAAAACATCAAGCAAGAGTGAATCAGGTCATTGACAAGTTAAATAGTAATATCACATGTGATTTCATTTACACACACACACACACACACACACACACACACACACACACACACACACGTCTGGTTCACTATGTTTGTGGGGCCTCTCCATAGACGTAATGGTTTTTATACTGTACAAACTATATTCTATCCCCTTATATTCTAACATTTTTACATTTGACCACCATGGTGGCACAAGTCCCCAAGAGTCAGTGTGCATTCAGGTTGAAGTCCCCACCGGGACAGAAAAACATGAACACACACACACACACACACACACACACACACACACACACACACACACACACACACACACACACACACACACAGTGTTGTGTTTTCATGTTTTATGGGGACTTTTCATAGACATAATGATTTTTATACTGTACCAGCTGTATATTCTGTATATCCCCTAACCCTAAACATACCCCTAAACCTAAAACACAGAAAACTTTTTGCATTTTTACATTTTCAAAAACATCATAGATTTATAAAGCTGATTCTATTAAATATTTATTAATAGATGTAAATATTTAAAGAATAAGCCCCATTTCAACAGACAACAGAACAAACTGAAGCTGTTTGCAAAATCTCTCCAATACATGACGTACAGAAATGCCCTGAAACTTCTTTCTGTTTTAAACATATGTAACTATAAGACCATCACCCTTCTACTTTCTTTCTGTTTTTTATTCTTTCTGTTTTTTCTGTGTCAACACCAACACCATGTGTTTATTTCTAGAAGTATGCTGAGATATCATGCCCTAGTTACAAGAAATCATAGGAAACCTAGAGAGAACTTTGTAGTCTCAGTGTTACACAAAACTCTCTTTTATTCATAGATTTCGGGAAACTTGCTGAATGTTAACGTACTGAATGAACTCATGGGTTCATAGGTTTTATTTTTTTTTATTTTTACTTTTTAGAAATGTACTCTAAGGAACTGTTAGACAAGAAGACTTTTAGAACTGTTTGCATGTTCAAATTGAGGGATCCCTGTTGCAGTAGGCTATTTCATCATCTTATTTGGATTTATTTGCTTCCAGCATAGTTTTCTTCCAGTCCGATGTGTTAAGACTCGGATACCCGGAATGAACCAGACAAGCAAAATACCTTGAACATGGGTGTAAATGTGTGACCATGCAGCCTGACAAATCAAGTAATTACCTACTTAATGAGTAATTAAACCATTTAGCTCTTTTAGAGAAGCTAGGCCATACAAAGCAATGGAGTGTCTATAAGTAATCTATCTAATCTATCTTGACTTAATAGAATAGAAGCATGTGTAATTTTATGTGCAATCATTTTTTAAAGACGTGCGTGAGAGTAAAATGGGATTAGGAGATCACCTGTTAATGGTGATGCATGTCTCTTGTGTTCACATACCATAAAAATACATGACAAAGGCAAATACATTTCTGCTGAATCTGTCACTGTGTCATCAGTGAAGGAAAACTATTTTGTTTAATCTTATTTTGAATATATTGATATTTAGTCATTCTCTGGCCTAGGTGTTCCCAGTCTTGTTCCCCTTTCTCCAATCTGTCCTATTAAAATAAAGGTTTTATATATATATATATATATATATATATATATAAAATGTACATTCACATCTGTTAAATTCTAACTGTACGTTTTTATGACAGGGTTTTGAGTCCTGTTGTGTGTATGTAATCAAATGACTTGTTTGTTTATATATACATATATATATTTTTTGGTTAGCTTCTGTTTTATTTTTATTTTTTTTTAGTTTGTGGCATCGCCTCTGGTACCACACACTGTAAAAAGTGAACATGTGCAGTTGTTGCTTTAAGGAGGTATTTCTACCTGAATCTACCTATAAATTAGTTTGTTGTAACCTACTTCAATCAGTTTAATGTAACATAAAACAAGGGAATGATGCTTTAACTTAACTGAGTTACATTGACCTAACATACAATTTCCAATAAAGCTCAGGATGGACACATTCAACCCATGCGTACCTGATCCTTGCTGACCGGTGCTATACTCTTCATGCACAACGGTAACCACAACATTCAAAAACAGAAACTCCTCTAAATGTCCAACATAACTGAACATTAAACATTAACATAAACTACCAACATCTTTCCCTTTACTGAAAAACACATAAAATAACAATTTTAACTGCGTTAAAGTAAACGCAGCTCTGGGCAGTGGATCTGTAGTTCCCAGCATGATTTGCAAGGGGCTTCATTAGGAGAGTAAATGTTCTTCAGTAATGGGAAAGATGTTGTATAGTTTATGTTAATGTTTAATGTTGAGTTATGTTGGATATTTAGTTGTTTCTGTTACTGAATTTTGTAGTTACCATTGTGCTGAAGAGTAGCGCTTGTGCTTAGGCTGTGGGCACTCAGAGTTTTATGCTTATTACTGATACCTGTCTTTTTTTAGTGGTTCATTATATACAGTGTGTATAATGATGAACAACACTGTTGATCCAACTAAACAGATTTGTTTTGAATATACTAAAATAAGCAAGGGTAATTAATTATTTTTTGAGTGAATTTGCATCAAGGTGGGAAAGGACTTTCATCATATAAAACAAAAAAGATTATACCAAACTTATTAAGTAAATTTACCTTGCTGGAGAAGTCAGGTTACATCTACTGGCAGTTATGCTTCAGTAAAACCTTGTTTTTTCAGGTTGGTTGAATTCAGTTATAATCAGTAATCTTAAATCATTAATTTCATTTCAACAAAACCAGTTATTGTAGATTATATTGTACCACATGAAGTACATTTTCTAAGTTGAACTGGCTAAAAAATGTTTCAGTGCAGATATTGGTCTTTAGCGACGGATGGATAACACAGATGGATCTCTACCTGCCGCGATAATATAAAACTCTCCTGATATTAAAGTAACAATTACAGAAGAATAAAATAAAGCATATTTTGTTTCCTTTTGGAGCTTGGAAGGGTTCAGTTTGAGCAGATGTTTTATACTATCATCACTGTCCTTGTCAGAGCTCATTTCCCAGTACATTCAGCATCTGGCTCATATTCGCAATCTCAAAAATATTCTCAAAACTATAATTTTCAACATCTTCAAAATCAATATTTTGATCGCTGACAACTTCTTCACCAGATCCACCATCAAGTGACAGTGACACTGATATTTGATTGCGTTCAGTACTTGCTCTGCAGTAAATCACTGAGCCATTTCAAGTTTTGCTGATGATACTTCCTATTCTTTTGTTTTCTGCCTGCGGTAACTATGAGTGAAATGGCACTTCATCATTGTGTATCAGACATTGCCTCCTTATGGAATAAAGGTGAATTGCACTTATTCAGTCATCAAAAATTTATTTTTTGTTGTGCAGAAAAAATATACTTACACTGTTACACACCTCGGGTCGTTAGCGACCCTATACAATTTTTTACAAAACATTGTTGGGAGATCAGGCATTCTTATATAATTTTTTATCTTGCTATATTGTTTATAATGAATTGATTGAGGGATACTAAGAAGGTTGATGTCTAACTTTAAAAAATGAATGAGGAGAAGGGTAGTGAATGCCGTTCTGGGTCACTAAAGACCCGAGGTATGCGTTTAAGGGTTAAAGGTCCTATAAAATAGTCACACTTGTACTCCTCGTGGTCAAAAATAAAAATGTAACAACTTGCCTCAAACTGAAGACAAAATGAAACAAAACAAATAAGGGAGGAACCACATCCAAGTATAATTGCCAACCACCAGTTCAAAATATATGACAAGAAAATGTAATGACAAATACAACACCCCAGGAAATAATAATAATTAAAAAAAAAACAATAATTCCCCCAAAATCCCCAAAAACCAGGTCCAAGAAGTCCTTCAATATTGACTAAATATTGAATAATGTGGGTGTAATGAATATAAGAAACCTGTAATCCAGCGATGATCAATGAGATTGTCTGTGCTCAAAAAATTCAGTTCCAAGTCAGTCCAGTCGCAGCCACAATCTCGTCGTAGCGAAAACTCACTCAGACAAAAATATTAATCCCAAAGTCAAAGTTGAAAAAAATAAGGAAAAAATATAATCCATAAGAGTAATCCCAATGAAGAAGAGGTGAGGCTGGTGTAAAGTCTGTGCTGAACGCTTAGATTCCGGGTAGCACACCAAACGCACACAGTTGATGATATATATGGCCTACAATGAGCATTGCAAACACATTGTTCCTCAACTAATGACCACAAGAAGGCCTAACATTTGAGCATTATCTCAAGCCCCTCTTTTTTAAAACAATATCAGCCATCTCCCAGTTGAGCTACCACATGGCCTTTTTATTAACTACCTCACTAGCTCTGACCACATAAAAAAATACAAAAATGCAGAGAATTTTTGGATAGTACAATCTACAAATTAGCCACCAAGCAGAAAATTTCACTTTTTTGACTTTAGTTAGTGTGTAATGTTGCTGTTTGAGCATGAATAACATCTGCAAAGTTAGGCCGCTCACAGTTCAAAGCAAAGGACGATATTTTCTTTTAAAGAAATCGCTTTTTAAGGACTACAACAAATGGCTGGTGAGCTTATTCACGGGTTAGTGACATCACTAACAATTGATTTGACACATTTCTCCTCACTGCTCTCAAAACAGTTAACACTGTGATCTGAACACTTTGTAATTGTCCTAAACAGATTATACGTTTTCAATCATTTTATACAAATTACAAATCACATCCATACTTTTCTCAAAACACTGTGCACAAAATTAATAAAGGCCTTGTGAAGTGAATTGATGCATTTGTGTGAGAAAAATATCCATATTTAAAACGTTATTAAGTAAAATAACTAGCTTCCAGCAGACTGAACAGACGCATGCTCAGAGGTTTTGCTCTGTCCTCTGCGCATGCGTCAGTTCAGTTGTTATTCTTTCGCTGTCTGCCAGAAGCTAGTTATTTTACTTAATAACATTTTAAATAAGGATATTTTTCTCACACAAACGCATCGATTTGCTTCAGAAGGCCTTTATTAACCCCCCGGAGCCGTGTGGATTTCTTTTATGATGGACAGATACACTTTTATGGACTTCAAAAACAGACACAGACAGAAACTACCATTCACTGCCATTATAAAGCTTGGATTAGCCAGGACATTTTTTAATATAACTCCGATTGTGTTCGTCTGAAAGAAGAATGTCATGTAGACCTAGGATGAGTTGAGGGTAAGTAAATCATGGGCTAATTTTCATTTTTGGGTGAACTAACCCTTTAATTTGTTAAATTCTCAGTTGCACTTGGTATGTTCTCAGTTAGCCCCAAATTGATAACTGCTGAGTTAGTAATACAGTACAATATAGTAATCCATATTTTTTTTTACACATTTTTCTCAATTACAACTAGAAAATCCCTGTGACACTGCTGATGTCACTGAAGGCCACTGTTGACAGCTGCAGCCAATTGTGACTCCAATTAGTGGCCTTTAAGAAGGGCTGCTTTGGTAGAGCAATTTGCTCTCTGTTCTTGTCTCTGCTGCTCAGGATTTTCATATGGTGTTGTGGCTGTGCACACATAAACCAGTCTGATGCACCTGATGGAAATGACTTATGTACTGGCATTGGTGAAAATAAAAGTTTGAAATGTATGTTGCCTTAAGGTTTTAACTGACGCCACATTGTGATGCTCCCCTGTGAAACAGCAGTATCCTAAGAATCTTTTACATGGTCCTTCGAGCTGGAGCTGAACATTTCAATGGACCAAGATCAACCAAGTAGCCAATGCCATGTACCACCTCGTCGACAGTCTATCTTGAAGATTATGAGAGGACACTTCCTAGTTCGAAGCCCCATCGAATCAGTCATTCAGTTTCCTCAGCCCCAGTCCAGAGTAGTATTGGACTAGCAGAGAGTCATTCTGAACCTTGTGACCCTGTCCTACTGGAGATTAAACAGTTGATGGAGTTGGGCCAAAGTGTGAAGCCGATAAATAGTAAAGTTAATCGAATGTGTTCTTCAGGGAGTTCCTGGTCATCTGAAATTAGTAGCCAACATTTATCTGCAACATTTTCACCTAATATGGACTTGCTTGCCCCTTCTACTGTGACCGAGTCAGCTGCAGCATTAGCCCAAGAGCTGCGGGATTGTCTGCAGGAGCGGCATAATGAGCAAGCTATTCCTGAGTTAAAGTCACCACCATGTGTGAGTGGGCAGTCTTTTTTGTCTCCACCTCCTCCCTCTATGATACGAACTCCTCAACACCAGTTAAATGCTGATTTGAGTGCTCCACAAGTGAATCAAGCCCCCATTAATGTGAACCCTGTCAATCATTCAGTGTTAAGGCAACTACCTGCAGTTCAAAGCTCTCATGTTGCCCATTTGCCTACTTTGGAGGGAAGCTTACAGCATTCGGTCAGTCAGTTTATGCCCCCTATATTACCTCCTCAAAATCCTTGGGTTGATATGCATCATCAGTTGTCAGGACAATACCATGTAGCTTGATCTGTAGTGCAACCACCAATACCTTCCTGGGCTTTGAATCCCCCGTTGTTTGGCCCAGTATCCAAGCCATTTGTCAATTTCAATGAATGCTCATGTTTATCAACGACCACAAGATTCCCAGGGTGTTCTGTCATCGTTTCAGTGTCAACGTCCACCACTCTCTCAGCAGGCTTTGTGTAATCCAGCAACTGACACTGGACATCCTAACAGTCAATTACCTGTTCCATCTACATCTTCAGCATTTGACACGAATAATCAATCATCTGTACACCTTACAGTTTAAACCGAAAATCTAATCATGAACTAATCATGTTCAGCACCGAAGTCAAGTTTGAATATCAGGAAATGTTTTGACTGGTCTAATGGTAGCCCAATCTACTGTTCAAGATGTTCAGTCTTCATTTCAGTCTGCTATGCCCAATTCACCTTGTCCTTCGTCGGTCAGACCTACTTTGCAACAACAGAATAACCAAATACTACAAAATGATCCTATACCTTCAGTTCAGCTGCCTGTTTTAAGCTCTCAAGCAGGATGGGTACCAAGAGCACAAGTGAGCTATCCTCCAAGATCTTCCAGAATTGAAGGCCCTTCCTTTCCATATTTTTGTAAAGATGATCCTAAACAATTCATAATGTTAAAGATGGCTCTGGAGAATTTACTACCAAAAGATGAGACTGAACAGTATAAGTTCCATATTCTCCTAGACCATTTAAAATCAGATTCAGCACGCAATTTAGCTTTGGCTTATTCTAACCATTCTCTGCCGTTTAGTACAGCGTGGGCAGCCCTCCAGCAGAAATATGGTCAGCCACATCAACTTGTCCTGAGGGAAATTGCTGATTTGCACGAATTGCACGTTGGTGATGTTCGGAGGAGACCTAATGACCATTTCATGAAGGAGAGGAAACCAATCAGGCAATATCAACCAACTACAACTATTCTTCATGGAGTGAGTAGTGTTCCAGTGAGAAAGGCTAATGATTCTTATAGCCCCATCCAAGATCCCAGTTTTGATTAAAGTTCCTGAAATTCCCATGTCCATTTTGTAATCGTGAAGATGATCATTTAAATAGATGCCAAGAATTTAGCCTGCTTGATCTAGAGAGTATGAGGAAATGGATCAAAAAGAACCATTGCTGTTGGAGATGTGGCAGGGGGTCATCAGGCTTCTCAGTGTGATCTAAAGAAAGGCTGTCCTAAATGTAAAGGTAAACATCTGGGAATTCTACATGAGGTGAATCAGAGGAAGCCAGATTCTGGTGTTTTCCTTCTTAGTCGTCCAAGTTGCTCCCCTAGAGTTCTACTGAAAGTTGTAAAAGTCCTACTGAGCCATAATGGTAAATGTATGGAGACCTATGCAATCTTGGATGATGGTTCTGAAAGCACAATGCTTTTACCCATGGCAGCACAGCAACTGGGATTGAAGGGCACAGCTGAATCATTGGTGCTTAGAAATGTTCGTCAAGATACAGAGGTCCTGAGAGGAGCTAGTGTGAACTTTACTATTTCTGCAGCAAGTTCCCAGCAGAAATAAGAGATCAAAGGGGCTTTTGCTGCCCAGCGATTGGGCCTTCCTGAACAATCCTTAAAGGGAGACAATGGGATGATCCAGAATTACCTGAAGGTATTAAGAAAGCATGGGCAGCATGGGAGAGTGAACTTCCTGCCATCACTTCTATCGAACTGTCAAGATCATATGGTCCTGTTGAACTTGATGGCAATTCCATTAGGAGAGAGTTGCATGTATTCTGTGATGATTCAGAACAAGCTTATGGGTCAGTAGCCTACCTGAGGATTGTAAACCATGAGAGTGAAGTTCTAGACTCCTTTGTGATGGCCCGAACAAGAGTTGCCCCTCGTAAGTTAATTTCCATACCTCGTCTTGAATTGTGTGCTGCCCTCACTGGGGTTCAGTTGGCCAATGTGTTGCAGAAGAAACTTGACCTGCCTATTCAGCACACAATACTGTGGTCCGATTCAGTGACTGTACTCAACTGGATTCATTCTGATATCTGTCGCTACACAGTATTTGTTGCTAACCACATTACTGAAATCCTGTTAAATAAGCCTCCAAATTTGCTCTTTATGGGGCGGCGAGATCTTCTTTACCTCAAGTCATCTATGCAGATTCTAATCTTTTGACTCAGAGGAGATGGAGGCATAGCCAGGTCCTTGCAGATCAATTTTAGAAGAGTTTTGTTGGAAATGATTTGCCAAATCTACAAGTTCGCCAAAAATAGCAGCAAGATCAAGGTAACTTGGAGAATTTCACTGTAGTTATGGTCTTGGATCCCTGACTCCCCCGTGCGTTATGGCCTATTGGTAAAGTACTGAAGACTTTCTTGGGCAAAGACAGCCGTGTCAATGTTGCTGAAATAGAGATCAATGGGAAATCATATGTACGACCTGTTAACCGCCTTATTCCTCTACCCTTTGTTGAAGATTAGAATCTGAGTCTATTGTCATGTCATCAGGATTTTCTAGAGTTTAAAATATGATGTCATATTTTGGGGCGGCCTTGTAGAAAATCCCTGTGACACTGTTGATGTCGCTGAAGCCCACTGTTGACAGCTGCAGCTGATTGTGACTCCAATTAGTGGCCTTTAAAAAGGGCTGCTTTAGTAGAGCAATTTACTCTCTGTTCTTGTCTCTCCTGCTCAGGATTTTCATATGGTGTTGTGGTTGTGTACACAAAAACCAGTCTGATGCACCTGATTTAAATGACTTATGTACTGGCATTGGTGAAAATAAAAGTTTGAAATGGATGTTGCCTCAAGGTGTTTTAACTGATGCCCCATTGTGATGCTCCCCCTGTGAAACAGCAATATCCTAAGAATCTTTTACAACAACAATTATAAAAGGAGAAAAAAAATAAGAACAAGAGCAAGAATTAGAATGGTAAAAAGGAAGAGGTGTAAGAGTGAGAGGTGGTGGAGTGGGTAGAGGAAGGGGTGTAATGAGAGGGAGAAGAACAATGGAAGAGGTAGAGTTGAGGGTGTAGCAAGAGGAGAAGGATCAAGAAGAGCTGAGAGTGTAGGAAGAGGAGAAGGAACTAGAAGAGATGAGGGTGTAGTAAGAGGAGAAGGAACTAGAAGAGATGAGGGTGTAGTAAGAGGAGAAGGAGCAAGAAGAGTTGAGGGTGTAGCAAGAGGAGAAGGAGCAAGAAGAGTTGACGGTGTAGCAAGAGGAGGAGCAAGAAGAGTTGACGGTGTAGGATGAGGAGAAGGAGCAAGAAGAGTTGAGGGTGTAGCAAGAGGAGAAGGAGCAAGTAGTTGAGGGTGTAGCAAGAGGAGAAGGAGCAAGAAGAGTTGAGGGTGTAGCTAGAGGAGAAGGAGCAAGAAGAGTTGATGGTGTAGCAAGAAGAGTTGAGGGTGTAGCAAGAGGAGAAGGAGCAAGAAGAGTTGATGTGTAGCAAGAGAAGAAGGAGCAAGAAGAGTTGACGGTGTAGCAAGATGAGAAGGAGCTAGAAAAGTTGAGGGTGTAGCAAGAGGAGAACGGAGTAGAGGGAGAAGAGATGGGTAGATTAGAGGGCAATGGTATAGTAGGAAGAGATGAAAATGTAAAAAGACATGAACTAAGAGGAAGGGGACATCATGGTAGAAGAGGTGGAAGGAGAAAGGGTACAGACGGGTTTCAAATTAAATCAGAGCCACCCTGACTGAACATGTTATAAATACATATAAATACAGTGAGACTCTGTCTTTTGTGTGCAAAGCTGTTCTGTGGGTATCTGTCATAAACCGCAACAACAAAAAATGAACACAAAATAAAGCCTTTATTGGCCAAATTAAGTTATCCAGTCCAGTCTCTATTTGGGTCACTGACATGATGTGCATATTTTTGTGTCCAAGTGCATTATTTCCTTTTAAAATAATTTGATAAATTCATGACATATATCAATTTATTCTATAACAACTATTTATTTAGAATTCATTTTTTAGTAGCCTACATTTAAATAATACATATTATTTTATGTTTTGTTATCTTAAACCCCCAAAATGTCAGGTGGTGCAACTGTCCGAACAAATTTAAATGGTGTCGCATAAATAAATTAAAAACGAAATAATATGGCATCATTTTAGGTTTGAAACCCTTCATATGAACACATTTTATAAATATCAGTGGTTTTAAAGCTATTGAGATCATTGAAAACTTTTGTCCAGCCATTTGTATATTCTCAAATGTCAGGGTGGCACAACTGCAAACAAAGCTATTTTATTATGAATGGACAATTAAGCTAATAACAGTAAACATGATAATGCATCATCCAGAGGAGCCCAACTGATCCTTGTGTTATGAAAAGTTTTGTAGATCTCTTCAAATACTGGTAAAGCTACTAATTTCAAGTATGTTGGTACACTTTCCATGTCAGCTGGTGCAACTACAGTATATACATACTACTATTCGGTTGTACCTTCTGACATAAAAACAGTAAAAAAAAAAATAAAAAAAAAGATTTCTTTAGCCTAACATTGAATGATCAAACCAGTTGAAAGTCTATAGATATAGCAAATTATTCATTAATTAAACTAAGATTATTTTATTAAACATAATAACCACATGTATTAACATTAGCCTAACTACAAAAGATTAGGAAAAATAGGCTACTCTTATGGTAGATGGAAAACTCGGGCTAGGGCCTACATGTGGTTAAACAGCTATTGTTTGATTTTGTGTATAAGCATAAATTTGAAGGGGGAAAAAAAGTATTTTTGAAGAAAATGTACCACTTACCTTTTAACAATATAGCTAGCAAAGAGATTGCAAAATGCTTTGGTTCACCCTGCCTAATCGTACCCTAGTATTCTGCTTTCATACACTAGAGGGCGCTTTGCGCGCACTAGATTCAATAGCAGCGCTGATTCGTGGAGCCCTTGCCGGGTGCAGTGGCGCGTGCCTGTAATCCAAGCTGCTGGGAGGCTGAGGCTGGTGGATCGCTTGAGCTCAGGGGTTCTGGGTTGCAGTGGACTATGTCGATCGGGTGTCCGCACTAAGTTCGGTATCGATATGGTGCTCCTGGGGGAGCCTGGGACCACCAGGTCGTCTAAGGAGGAGTGAACCGGCCCAGGTCGGAGACGGAGCAGGTCAAAGTCCCCGTGCCGATCAGTAGTGGGATCGCGCCTGTGAATAGATGCTGCAGTGCAGCCTGAGCGATACAGCGAGACTCGGCCTTTTGTGTGCAAAGCTATTCTGTGGGTATCTGTCATAAACCGCAGCAATAACAAATTAACACAAAATAAAGCCTTTAAAGTTATCCAGTCCAGTCTCTATTTGGGTCACTGACATGATGTGCATATTTTTGTGTCCAAGTGCATTATTTCCTTTTAAAATAATTTGATAAATTCATGACATACATCAATTTATTCTATAAAACCTATTTATTTAGAATTCATTTTTTAGTAGCCTACATTTAAATAATACATATTATTTTATGTTTTGTTATCTTAAACCCCCAAAATGTCAGGTGGTGCAACTGCCCGAACAAATTTAAATGGTGTCTCATAAATAAAAAATTAAAAACGAAATAATATGGCATCATTTTAGGTTTGAAACCCTTCATATGAACACATTTTATAAATATCAGTGGTTTTAAAGCTATTGAGATCATTGAAAACTTTTGTCCAGCCATTTGTATATTCTCAAATGTCAGGGTGGCACAACTGCAAACAAAGCTATTTTATTATGAGTGGACAATTAAGCTAATAACAGTAAACATGATAATGCATCATCCAGAGGAGCCCAACTGATCCTTGTGTTATGAAAAGTTTTGTAGATCTCTCTCAAATATTGGTAAAGCTACTAATTTCAAGAATGTTGGTACACTTTCCATGTCAGCTGGTGCAACTACAGTATATACATACTACTATTTGGTTGTACCTTCTGACATAAAAACAGTAAAAAAAATAAATAAAAAAAAAAAGATTTCTTTAGCCTAACATTGAATGATCAAACCAGTTGAAAGTCTATAGATATAGCAAATTATTCATTAATTAAACTAAGATCATTTTATTAAACATAATAACCACATGTATTAACATTAGCCTAACTACAAAAGATTAGGAAAAATAGGCTACTCTTATGGTAGATGGAAAACTCGGGCTAGGACCTACATGTGGTTAAACAGCTATTGTTTGATTTTGTGTATAAGCATAAATTTGAAGGGGGAAAAAAGTATTTTTGAAGAAAATGTACCACTTACCTTTTAACAATATAGCTAGCAAAGAGATTGCAAAATGCTTTGGTTCACCCTGCCTAATCGTACCCTAGTATTCTGCTTTCATACACTAGAGGGCGCTTTGCGCGCACTAGATTCAATAGCAGCGCTGATTCGTGGAGCCCTTGCCGGGTGCAGTGGCGCGTGCCTGTAATCCAAGCTGCTGGGAGGCTTAGGCTGGTGGATCGCTTGAGCTCAGGGGTTCTGGGTTGCACTGGACTATGTCGATCGGGTGTCCGCACTAAGTTCGGTAGCGATATGGTGTTCCTGGGGGAGCCTGGGACCACCAGGTCGTCTAAGGAGGGGTGAACCGGCCCAGGTCGGAGACGGAGCAGGTCAAAGTCCCCGTGCCGATCAGTAGTGGGATCGCGCCTGTGAATAGATGCTGCAGTGCAGCTTGAGCGATACAGCGAGACTCGGTCTTTTGTGTGCAAAGCTATTCTGTGGGTATCTGTCATGAACCGCAGCAACAACAAATGAACACAAAATAAAGCCTTTATTGGCCAATGAAGTTATCCAGTCCAGTCTCTATTTGGGTCACTGACATGATGTGCATATTTTTGTGTCCAAGTGCATTATTTCCTTTTAAAATAATTTGATAAATTCATGACATACATCAATTTATTCTATAAAACCTATTTATTTAGAATTCATTTTTTAGTAGCCTACATTTAAATAATACATATTATTTTATGTTTTGTTATCTTAAACCCCCAAAATGTCAGGTGGTGCAACTGCCCGAACAAATTTAAATGGTGTCTCATAAATAAAAAATTAAAAACGAAATAATATGGCATCATTTTAGGTTTGAAACCCTTCATATGAACACATTTTATAAATATCAGTGGTTTTAAAGCTATTGAGATCATTGAAAACTTTTGTCCAGCCATTTGTATATTCTCAAATGTCAGGGTGGCACAACTGCAAACAAAGCTATTTTATTATGAATGGACAATTAAGCTAATAACAGTAAACATGATAATGCGTCATCCAGAGGAGCCCAACTGATCCTTGTGTTATGAAAAGTTTTGTAGATCTCTCTCAAATATTGGTAAAGCTAATAATTTCAAGAATGTTGGTACACTTTCCATGTCAGCTGGTGCAACTACAGTATATACATACTACTATTTGGTTGTACCTTCTGACATAAAAACAGTAAAAAAAAAAAAATTAAAAAAAAGATTTCTTTAGCCTAACATTGAATGATCAAACCAGTTGAAAGTCTATAGATATAGCAAATTATTCATTAATTAAACTAAGATCATTTTATTAAACATAATAACCACATGTATTAACATTAGCCTAACTACAAAAGATTAGGAAAAATAGGCTACTCTTATGGCAGATGGAAAACTCGGGCTAGGGCCTACATGTGGTTAAACAGCTATTGTTTGATTTTGTGTATAAGCATAAATTTGAAGGGGGAAAAAAAGTATTTTTGAAGAAAATGTACCACTTACCTTTTAACAATATAGCTAGCAAAGAGATTGCAAAATGCTTTGGTTCACCCTGCCTAATCGTACCCTAGTATTCTGCTTTCATACACTAGAGGGCGCTTTGCGCGCACTAGATTCAATAGCAGCGCTGATTCGTGGAGCCCTTGCCGGGTGCAGTGGCGCGTGCCTGTAATCCAAGCTGC
The DNA here is from genome assembly GCA_039654105.1 of Coreius guichenoti. Classification (NCBI taxonomy): domain Eukaryota; kingdom Metazoa; phylum Chordata; class Actinopteri; order Cypriniformes; family Gobionidae; genus Coreius; species Coreius guichenoti. The sequence continues at coordinate 22,638,806 of CM077188.1, read as the reverse complement.
TGGGAGGCTGAGGCTGGTGGATCGCTTGAGCTCAGGGGTTCTGGGTTGCAGTGGACTATGTCGATCGGGTGTCCGCACTAAGTTCGGTATCGATATGGTGCTCCTTGGGGAGCCTGGGACCACCAGGTCGTCTAAGGAGGGGTGAACCGGCCCAGGTCGGAGACGGAGCAGGTCAAAGTCCCCGTGCCGATCAGTAGTGGGATCGCGCCTGTGAATAGACGCTGCAGTGCAGCCTGAGCGATACAGCGAGACTCGGTCTTTTGTGTGCAAAGCTATTCTGTGGGTATCTGTCATAAACCGCAGCAACAACAAATGAACACAAAATAAAGCCTTTAAAGTTATCCAGTCCAGTCTCTATTTGGGTCACTGACATGATGTGCATATTTTTGTGTCCAAGTGCATTATTTCCTTTTAAAATAATTTGATAAATTCATGACATACATCAATTTATTCTATAAAACCTATTTATTTAGAATTCATTTTTTAGTAGCCTACATTTAAATAATACATATTATTTTATGTTTTGTTATCTTAAACCCCCAAAATGTCAGGTGGTGCAACTGCCCGAACAAATTTAAATGGTGTCTCATAAATAAAAAATTAAAAACGAAATAATATGGCATCATTTTAGGTTTGAAACCCTTCATATGAACACATTTTATAAATATCAGTGGTTTTAAAGCTATTGAGATCATTGAAAACTTTTGTCCAGCCATTTGTATATTCTCAAATGTCAGGGTGGCACAACTGCAAACAAAGCTACTTTATTATGAATGGACAATTAAGCTAATAACAGTAAACATGATAATGCATCATCCAGAGGAGCCCAACTGATCCTTGTGTTATGAAAAGTTTTGTAGATCTCTCTCAAATACTGGTAAAGCTACTAATTTCAAGTATGTTGGTACACTTTCCATGTCAGCTGGTGCAACTACAGTATATACATACTACTATTTGGTTGTACCTTCTGACATAAAAACAGTAAAAAAAAAAAAATTAAAAAAAAGATTTCTTTAGCCTAACATTGAATGATCAAACCAGTTGAAAGTCTATAGATATAGCAAATTATTCACTAATTAAACTAAGATCATTTTATTAAACATAATAACCACATGTATTAACATTAGCCTAACTACAAAAGATTAGGAAAAATAGGCTACTCTTATGGTAGATGGAAAACTCGGGCTAGGGCCTACATGTGGTTAAACAGCTATTGTTTGATTTTGTGTATAAGCATAAATTTGAAGGGGGGAAAAAAGTATTTTTGAAGAAAATGTACCACTTACCTTTTAACAATATAGCTAGCAAAGAGATTGCAAAATGCTTTGGTTCACCCTGCCTAATCGTACCCTAGTATTCTGCTTTCATACACTAGAGGGCGCTTTGCGCGCACTAGATTCAATAGCAGCGCTGATTCGTGGAGCCCTTGCCGGGTGCAGTGGCGCGTGCCTGTAATCCAAGCTGCTGGGAGGCTGAGGCTGGTGGATCGCTTGAGCTCAGGGGTTCTGGGTTGCAGTGGACTATGTCGATCGGGTGTCCGCACTAAGTTCGGTATCGATATGGTGCTCCTTGGGGAGCCTGGGACCACCAGGTCGTCTAAGGAGGGGTGAACCGGCCCAGGTCGGAGACGGAGCAGGTCAAAGTCCCCGTGCCGATCAGTAGCGGGATCGCGCCTGTGAATAGATGCTGCAGTGCAGCCTGAGCGATACAGCGAGACTCGGTCTTTTGTGTGCAAAGCTATTCTGTGGGTATCTGTCATGAACCGCAGCAACAACAAATGAACACAAAATAAAGCCTTTATTGGCCAATAAAGTTATCCAGTCTCTATTTAGGTCACTGACATGATGTGCATATTTTTGTGTCCAAGTGCATTATTTCCTTTTAAAATAATTTGATAAATTCATGACATACATCAATTTATTCTATAAAACCTATTTATTTAGAATTCATTTTTTAGTAGCCTACATTTAAATAATACATATTATTTTATGTTTTGTTATCTTAAACCCCCAAAATGTCAGGTGGTGCAACTGCCCGAACAAATTTAAATGGTGTCTCATAAATAAAAAATTAAAAACGAAATAATATGGCATCATTTTAGGTTTGAAACCCTTCATATGAACACATTTTATAAATATCAGTGGTTTTAAAGCTATTGAGATCATTGAAAACTTTTGTCCAGCCATTTGTATATTCTCAAATGTCAGGGTGGCACAACTGCAAACAAAGCTATTTTATTATGAATGGACAATTAAGCTAATAACAGTAAACATGATAATGCATCATCCAGAGGAGCCCAACTGATCCTTGTGTTATGAAAAGTTTTGTAGATCTCTCTCAAATATTGGTAAAGCTACTAATTTCAAGAATGTTGGTACACTTTCCATGTCAGCTGGTGCAACTACAGTATATACATACTACTATTTGGTTGTACCTTCTGACATAAAAACAGTAAAAAAAAAAAAATTAAAAAAAAGATTTCTTTAGCCTAACATTGAATGATCAAACCAGTTGAAAGTCTATAGATATAGCAAATTATTCATTAATTAAACTAAGATCATTTTATTAAACATAATAACCACATGTATTAACATTAGCCTAACTACAAAAGATTAGGAAAAATAGGCTACTCTTATGGTAGATGGAAAACTCGGGCTAGGGCCTACATGTGGTTAAACAGCTATTGTTTGATTTTGTGTATAAGCATAAATTTGAAGGGGGAAAAAAAGTATTTTTGAAGAAAATGTACCACTTACCTTTTAACAATATAGCTAGCAAAGAGATTGCAAAATGCTTTGGTTCACCCTGCCTAATCGTACCCTAGTATTCTGCTTTCATACACTAGAGGGCGCTTTGCGCGCACTAGATTCAATAGCAGCGCTGATTCGTGGAGCCCTTGCCGGGTGCAGTGGCGCGTGCCTGTAATCCAAGCTGCTGGGAGGCTGAGGCTGGTGGATCGCTTGAGCTCAGGGGTTCTGGGTTGCAGTGGACTATGTCGATCGGGTGTCCGCACTAAGTTCGGTATCGATATGGTGCTCCTGGGGGAGCCTGGGACCACCAGGTCGTCTAAGGAGGAGTGAACCGGCCCAGGTCGGAGACGGAGCAGGTCAAAGTCCCCGTGCCGATCAGTAGTGGGATCGCGCCTGTGAATAGATGCTGCAGTGCAGCCTGAGCGATACAGCGAGACTCGGCCTTTTGTGTGCAAAGCTATTCTGTGGGTATCTGTCATAAACCGCAGCAATAACAAATTAACACAAAATAAAGCCTTTAAAGTTATCCAGTCCAGTCTCTATTTGGGTCACTGACATGATGTGCATATTTTTGTGTCCAAGTGCATTATTTCCTTTTAAAATAATTTGATAAATTCATGACATACATCAATTTATTCTATAAAACCTATTTATTTAGAATTCATTTTTTAGTAGCCTACATTTAAATAATACATATTATTTTATGTTTTGTTATCTTAAACCCCCAAAATGTCAGGTGGTGCAACTGCCCGAACAAATTTAAATGGTGTCTCATAAATAAAAAATTAAAAACGAAATAATATGGCATCATTTTAGGTTTGAAACCCTTCATATGAACACATTTTATAAATATCAGTGGTTTTAAAGCTATTGAGATCATTGAAAACTTTTGTCCAGCCATTTGTATATTCTCAAATGTCAGGGTGGCACAACTGCAAACAAAGCTATTTTATTATGAGTGGACAATTAAGCTAATAACAGTAAACATGATAATGCATCATCCAGAGGAGCCCAACTGATCCTTGTGTTATGAAAAGTTTTGTAGATCTCTCTCAAATATTGGTAAAGCTACTAATTTCAAGAATGTTGGTACACTTTCCATGTCAGCTGGTGCAACTACAGTATATACATACTACTATTTGGTTGTACCTTCTGACATAAAAACAGTAAAAAAAATAAATAAAAAAAAAAAGATTTCTTTAGCCTAACATTGAATGATCAAACCAGTTGAAAGTCTATAGATATAGCAAATTATTCATTAATTAAACTAAGATCATTTTATTAAACATAATAACCACATGTATTAACATTAGCCTAACTACAAAAGATTAGGAAAAATAGGCTACTCTTATGGTAGATGGAAAACTCGGGCTAGGACCTACATGTGGTTAAACAGCTATTGTTTGATTTTGTGTATAAGCATAAATTTGAAGGGGGAAAAAAGTATTTTTGAAGAAAATGTACCACTTACCTTTTAACAATATAGCTAGCAAAGAGATTGCAAAATGCTTTGGTTCACCCTGCCTAATCGTCCCCTAGTATTCTGCTTTCATACACTAGAGGGCGCTTTGCGCGCACTAGATTCAATAGCAGCGCTGATTCGTGGAGCCCTTGCCGGGTGCAGTGGCGCGTGCCTGTAATCCAAGCTGCTGGGAGGCTTAGGCTGGTGGATCGCTTGAGCTCAGGGGTTCTGGGTTGCAGTGGACTATGTCGATCGGGTGTCCGCACTAAGTTCGGTAGCGATATGGTGTTCCTGGGGGAGCCTGGGACCACCAGGTCGTCTAAGGAGGGGTGAACCGGCCCAGGTCGGAGACGGAGCAGGTCAAAGTCCCCGTGCCGATCAGTAGTGGGATCGCGCCTGTGAATAGATGCTGCAGTGCAGCTTGAGCGATACAGCGAGACTCGGTCTTTTGTGTGCAAAGCTATTCTGTGGGTATCTGTCATGAACCGCAGCAACAACAAATGAACACAAAATAAAGCCTTTATTGGCCAATGAAGTTATCCAGTCCAGTCTCTATTTGGGTCACTGACATGATGTGCATATTTTTGTGTCCAAGTGCATTATTTCCTTTTAAAATAATTTGATAAATTCATGACATACATCAATTTATTCTATAAAACCTATTTATTTAGAATTCATTTTTTAGTAGCCTACATTTAAATAATACATATTATTTTATGTTTTGTTATCTTAAACCCCCAAAATGTCAGGTGGTGCAACTGCCCGAACAAATTTAAATGGTGTCTCATAAATAAAAAATTAAAAACGAAATAATATGGCATCATTTTAGGTTTGAAACCCTTCATATGAACACATTTTATAAATATCAGTGGTTTTAAAGCTATTGAGATCATTGAAAACTTTTGTCCAGCCATTTGTATATTCTCAAATGTCAGGGTGGCACAACTGCAAACAAAGCTATTTTATTATGAATGGACAATTAAGCTAATAACAGTAAACATGATAATGCGTCATCCAGAGGAGCCCAACTGATCCTTGTGTTATGAAAAGTTTTGTAGATCTCTCTCAAATATTGGTAAAGCTAATAATTTCAAGAATGTTGGTACACTTTCCATGTCAGCTGGTGCAACTACAGTATATACATACTACTATTTGGTTGTACCTTCTGACATAAAAACAGTAAAAAAAAAAAAATTAAAAAAAAGATTTCTTTAGCCTAACATTGAATGATCAAACCAGTTGAAAGTCTATAGATATAGCAAATTATTCATTAATTAAACTAAGATCATTTTATTAAACATAATAACCACATGTATTAACATTAGCCTAACTACAAAAGATTAGGAAAAATAGGCTACTCTTATGGCAGATGGAAAACTCGGGCTAGGGCCTACATGTGGTTAAACAGCTATTGTTTGATTTTGTGTATAAGCATAAATTTGAAGGGGGAAAAAAAGTATTTTTGAAGAAAATGTACCACTTACCTTTTAACAATATAGCTAGCAAAGAGATTGCAAAATGCTTTGGTTCACCCTGCCTAATCGTACCCTAGTATTCTGCTTTCATACACTAGAGGGCGCTTTGCGCGCACTAGATTCAATAGCAGCGCTGATTCGTGGAGCCCTTGCCGGGTGCAGTGGCGCGTGCCTGTAATCCAAGCTGCTGGGAGGCTGAGGCTGGTGGATCGCTTGAGCTCAGGGGTTCTGGGTTGCAGTGGACTATGTCGATCGGGTGTCCGCACTAAGTTCGGTATCGATATGGTGCTCCTTGGGGAGCCTGGGACCACCAGGTCGTCTAAGGAGGGGTGAACCGGCCCAGGTCGGAGACGGAGCAGGTCAAAGTCCCCGTGCCGATCAGTAGTGGGATCGCGCCTGTGAATAGACGCTGCAGTGCAGCCTGAGCGATACAGCGAGACTCGGTCTTTTGTGTGCAAAGCTATTCTGTGGGTATCTGTCATAAACCGCAGCAACAACAAATGAACACAAAATAAAGCCTTTAAAGTTATCCAGTCCAGTCTCTATTTGGGTCACTGACATGATGTGCATATTTTTGTGTCCAAGTGCATTATTTCCTTTTAAAATAATTTGATAAATTCATGACATACATCAATTTATTCTATAAAACCTATTTATTTAGAATTCATTTTTTAGTAGCCTACATTTAAATAATACATATTATTTTATGTTTTGTTATCTTAAACCCCCAAAATGTCAGGTGGTGCAACTGCCCGAACAAATTTAAATGGTGTCTCATAAATAAAAAATTAAAAACGAAATAATATGGCATCATTTTAGGTTTGAAACCCTTCATATGAACACATTTTATAAATATCAGTGGTTTTAAAGCTATTGAGATCATTGAAAACTTTTGTCCAGCCATTTGTATATTCTCAAATGTCAGGGTGGCACAACTGCAAACAAAGCTATTTTATTATGAATGGACAATTAAGCTAATAACAGTAAACATGATAATGCATCATCCAGAGGAGCCCAACTGATCCTTGTGTTATGAAAAGTTTTGTAGATCTCTCTCAAATATTGGTAAAGCTACTAATTTCAAGAATGTTGGTACACTTTCCATGTCAGCTGGTGCAACTACAGTATATACATACTACTATTTGGTTGTACCTTCTGACATAAAAACAGTAAAAAAAAAAAATTTAAAAAAAGATTTCTTTAGCCTAACATTGAATGATCAAACCAGTTGAAAGTCTATAGATATAGCAAATTATTCATTAATTAAACTAAGATCATTTTATTAAACATAATAACCACATGTATTAACATTAGCCTAACTACAAAAGATTAGGAAAAATAGGCTACTCTTATGGTAGATGGAAAACTCGGGCTAGGGCCTACATGTGGTTAAACAGCTATTGTTTGATTTTGTGTATAAGCATAAATTTGAAGGGGGAAAAAAAGTATTTTTGAAGAAAATGTACCACTTACCTTTTAACAATATAGCTAACAAAGAGATTGCAAAATGCTTTGGTTCACCCTGCCTAATCGTACCCTAGTATTCTGCTTTCATACACTAGAGGGCGCTTTGCGCGCACTAGATTCAATAGCAGCGCTGATTCGTGGAGCCCTTGCCGGGTGCAGTGGCGCGTGCCTGTAATCCAAGCTGCTGGGAGGCTGAGGCTGGTGGATCGCTTGAGCTCAGGGGTTCTGGGTTGCAGTGGACTATGTCGATCGGGTGTCCGCACTAAGTTCGGTATCGATATGGTGCTCCTGGGGGAGCCTGGGACCACCAGGTCGTCTAAGGAGGGGTGAACCGGCCCAGGTCGGAGACGGAGCAGGTCAAAGTCCCCGTGCCGATCAGTAGTGGGATCGCGCCTGTGAATAGACGCTGCAGTGCAGCCTGAGCGATACAGCGAGACTCGGTCTTTTGTGTGCAAAGCTATTCTGTGGGTATCTGTCATAAACCGCAGCAATAACAAATTAACACAAAATAAAGCCTTTAAAGTTATCCAGTCCAGTCTCTATTTGGGTCACTGACATGATGTGCATATTTTTGTGTCCAAGTGCATTATTTCCTTTTAAAATAATTTGATAAATTCATGACATACATCAATTTATTCTATAAAACCTATTTATTTAGAATTCATTTTTTAGTAGCCTACATTTAAATAATACATATTATTTTATGTTTTGTTATCTTAAACCCCCAAAATGTCAGGTGGTGCAACTGCCCGAACAAATTTAAATGGTGTCTCATAAATAAAAAATTAAAAACGAAATAATATGGCATCATTTTAGGTTTGAAACCCTTCATATGAACACATTTTATAAATATCAGTGGTTTTAAAGCTATTGAGATCATTGAAAACTTTTGTCCAGCCATTTGTATATTCTCAAATGTCAGGGTGGCACAACTGCAAACAAAGCTACTTTATTATGAATGGACAATTAAGCTAATAACAGTAAACATGATAATGCATCATCCAGAGGAGCCCAACTGATCCTTGTGTTATGAAAAGTTTTGTAGATCTCTCTCAAATACTGGTAAAGCTACTAATTTCAAGTATGTTGGTACACTTTCCATGTCAGCTGGTGCAACTACAGTATATACATACTACTATTTGGTTGTACCTTCTGACATAAAAACAGTAAAAAAAAAAAAAATTTAAAAAAAGATTTCTTTAGCCTAACATTGAATGATCAAACCAGTTGAAAGTCTATAGATATAGCAAATTATTCACTAATTAAACTAAGATCATTTTATTAAACATAATAACCACATGTATTAACATTAGCCTAACTACAAAAGATTAGGAAAAATAGGCTACTCTTATGGTAGATGGAAAACTCGGGCTAGGGCCTACATGTGGTTAAACAGCTATTGTTTGATTTTGTGTATAAGCATAAATTTGAAGGGGGAAAAAAAGTATTTTTGAAGAAAATGTACCACTTACCTTTTAACAATATAGCTAACAAAGAGATTGCAAAATGCTTTGGTTCACCCTGCCTAATCGTACCCTAGTATTCTGCTTTCATACACTAGAGGGCGCTTTGCGCGCACTAGATTCAATAGCAGCGCTGATTCGTGGAGCCCTTGCCGGGTGCAGTGGCGCGTACCTGTAATCCAAGCTGCTGGGAGGCTGAGGCTGGTGGATCGCTTGAGCTCAGGGGTTCTGGGTTGCAGTGGACTATGTCGATCGGGTGTCCGCACTAAGTTCGGTATCGATATGGTGTTCCTGGGGGAGCCTGGGACCACCAGGTCGTCTAAGGAGGGGTGAACCGGCCCAGGTCGGAGACGGAGCAGGTCAAAGTCCCCGTGCCGATCAGTAGTGGGATCGCGCCTGTGAATAGATGCTGCAGTGCAGCCTGAGCGATACAGCGAGACTCGGTCTTTTGTGTGCAAAGCTATTCTGTGGGTATCTGTCATGAACCGCAGCAACAACAAATGAACACAAAATAAAGCCTTTATTGGCCAATAAAGTTATCCAGTCCAGTCTCTATTTGGGTCACTGACATGATGTGCATATTTTTGTGTCCAAGTGCATTATTTCCTTTTAAAATAATTTGATAAATTCATGACATACATCAATTTATTCTATAAAACCTATTTATTTAGAATTCATTTTTTAGTAGCCTACATTTAAATAATACATATTATTTTATGTTTTGTTATCTTAAACCCCCAAAATGTCAGGTGGTGCAACTGCCCGAACAAATTTAAATGGTGTCTCATAAATAAAAAATTAAAAACGAAATAATATGGCATCATTTTAGGTTTGAAACCCTTCATATGAACACATTTTATAAATATCAGTGGTTTTAAAGCTATTGAGATCATTGAAAACTTTTGTCCAGCCATTTGTATATTCTCAAATGTCAGGGTGGCACAACTGCAAACAAAGCTATTTTATTATGAATGGACAATTAAGCTAATAACAGTAAACATGATAATGCATCATCCAGAGGAGCCCAACTGATCCTTGTGTTATGAAAAGTTTTGTAGATCTCTCTCAAATATTGGTAAAGCTACTAATTTCAAGAATGTTGGTACACTTTCCATGTCAGCTGGTGCAACTACAGCCTGAGCGATACAGCGAGACTCGGTCTTTTGTGTGCAAAGCTATTCTGTGGTTATCTGTCATAAACCGCAGCAATAACAAATTAACACAAAATAAAGCCTTTAAAGTTATCCAGTCCAGTCTCTATTTGGGTCACTGACATGATGTGCATATTTTTGTGTCCAAGTGCATTATTTCCTTTTAAAATAATTTGATAAATTCATGACATACATCAATTTATTCTATAAAACCTATTTATTTAGAATTCATTTTTTAGTAGCCTACATTTAAATAATACATATTATTTTATGTTTTGTTATCTTAAACCCCCAAAATGTCAGGTGGTGCAACTGCCCGAACAAATTTAAATGGTGTCTCATAAATAAAAAATTAAAAACGAAATAATATGGCATCATTTTAGGTTTGAAACCCTTCATATGAACACATTTTATAAATATCAGTGGTTTTAAAGCTATTGAGATCATTGAAAACTTTTGTCCAGCCATTTGTATATTCTCAAATGTCAGGGTGGCACAACTGCAAACAAAGCTACTTTATTATGAATGGACAATTAAGCTAATAACAGTAGACATGATAATGCATCATCCAGAGGAGCCCAACTGATCCTTGTGTTATGAAAAGTTTTGTAGATCTCTCTCAAATACTGGTAAAGCTACTAATTTCAAGTATGTTGGTACACTTTCCATGTCAGCTGGTGCAACTACAGTATATACATACTACTATTTGGTTGTACCTTCTGACATACAGTTCCAACAGTAAAAAAAAAAAAAATTAAAAAAAAGATTTCTTTAGCCTAACATTGAATGATCAAACCAGTTGAAAGTCTATAGATATAGCAAATTATTCATTAATTAAACTAAGATCATTTTATTAAACATAATAACCACATGTATTAACATTAGCCTAACTACAAAAGATTAGGAAAAATAGGCTACTCTTATGGTAGATGGAAAACTCGGGCTAGGGCCTACATGTGGTTAAACAGCTATTGTTTGATTTTGTGTATGAGCATAAATTTGAAGGGGGAAAAAAAGTATTTTTGAAGAAAATGTACTACTTACCTTTTAACAATATAGCTAGCAAAGAGAGTTCGCAAAATGCTTTGGTTCACCCTGCCTAATCGTACCCTAGTATTCTGCTTTCATACACTAGAGGGCGCTTTGCGCGCACTAGATTCAATAGCAGCGCTGATTCGTGGAGTCCTTGCCGGGTGCAGTGGCGCGTGCCTGTAATCCAAGCTGCTGGGAGGCTGAGGCTGGTGGATCGCTTGAGCTCAGGGGTTCTGGGTTGCAGTGGACTATGTCGATCGGGTGTCCGCACTAAGTTCGGTGCTCCTGGGGGAGCCTGGGACCACCAGATCGTCTAAGGAGGGGTGAACCGACCCAGGTCGGAGACGGAGCAGGTCAAAGTCCCCGTGCCGATCAGTAGCGGGATCGCGCCTGTGAATAGATGCTGCAGTGCAGCCTGAGCGATACAGCGAGACTCGGTCTTTTGTGTGCAAAGCTATTCTGTGGGTATCTGTCATAAACCGCAGCAACAACAATTGAACACAAAATAAAGACTTTATTGGCCAATAAAGTTATCCAGTCCAGTCTCTATTTGGGTCACTGACATGATGTGCATATTTTTGTGTCCAAGTGCATTATTTCCTTTTAAAATAATTTGATAAATTCATGACATACATCAATTTATTCTATAAAACCTATTTATTTAGAATTCATTTTTTAGTAGCCTACATTTAAATAATACATATTATTTTATGTTTTGTTATCTTAAACCCCCAAAATGTCAGGTGGTGCAACTGCCCGAACAAATTTAAATGGTGTCTCATAAATAAAAAATTAAAAACGAAATAATATGGCATCATTTTAGGTTTGAAACCCTTCATATGAACACATTTTATAAATATCAGTGGTTTTAAAGCTATTGAGATCGTTGAAAACTTTTGTCCAGCCATTTGTATATTCTCAAATGTCAGGGTGGCACAACTGCAAACAAAGCTATTTTATTATGAATGGACAACTAAGCTAATAACAGTAAACATGATAATGCGTCATCCAGAGGAGCCCAACTGATCCTTGTGTTATGAAAAGTTTTGTAGATCTCTCTCAAATATTGGTAAAGCTACTAATTTCAAGAATGTTGGTACACTTTCCATGTCAGCTGGTGCAACTACAGTATATACATACTACTATTTGGTTGTACCTTCTGACATAAAAAAAGTTAAAAAAAAAAAATAAAAAAAAGATTTCTTTAGCCTAACATTGAATGATCAAACCAGTTGAAAGTCTATAGATATAGCAAATTATTCATTAATTAAACTAAGATCATTTTATTAAACATAATAACCACATGTATTAACATTAGCCTAACTACAAAAGATTAGGAAAAATAGGCTACTCTTATGGTAGATGGAAAACTCGGGCTAGGGCCTACATGTGGTTAAACAGCTATTGTTTGATTTTGTGTATGAGCATAAATTTGAAGGGGGAAAAAAAGTATTTTTGAAGAAAATGTACTACTTACCTTTTAACAATATAGCTAGCAAAGAGAGTTCGCAAAATGCTTTGGTTCACCCTGCCTAATCGTACCCTAGTATTCTGCTTTCATACACTAGAGGGCGCTTTGCGCGCACTAGATTCAATAGCAGCGCTGATTCGTGGAGCCCTTGCCGGGTGCAGTGGCGCGTACCTGTAATCCAAGCTGCTGGGAGGCTGAGGCTGGTGGATCGCTTGAGCTCAGGGGTTCTGGGTTGCAGTGGACTATGTCGATCGGGTGTCCGCACTAAGTTCGGTATCGATATGGTGCTCCTGGGGGAGCCTGGGACCACCAGGTCGTCTAAGGAGGGGTGAACCGGCCCAGGTCGGAGACGGAGCAGGTCAAAGTCCCCGTGCCGATCAGTAGTGGGATCGCGCCTGTGAATAGATGCTGCAGTGCAGCCTGAGCGATACAGCGAGACTCGGTCTTTTGTGTGCAAAGCTATTCTGTGGGTATCTGTCATGAACCGCAGCAACAACAAATGAACACAAAATAAAGCCTTTATTGGCCAATAAAGTTATCCAGTCCAGTCTCTATTTGGGTCACTGACATGATGTGCATATTTTTGTGTCCAAGTGCATTATTTCCTTTTAAAATAATTTGATAAATTCATGACATACATCAATTTATTCTATAAAACCTATTTATTTAGAATTCATTTTTTAGTAGCCTACATTTAAATAATACATATTATTTTATGTTTTGTTATCTTAAACCCCCAAAATGTCAGGTGGTGCAACTGTCCGAACAAATTTAAATGGTGTCTCATAAATAAAAAATTAAAAACGAAATAATATGGCATCATTTTAGGTTTGAAACCCTTCATATGAACACATTTTATAAATATCAGTGGTTTTAAAGCTATTGAGATCATTGAAAACTTTTGTCCAGCCATTTGTATATTCTCAAATGTCAGGGTAGCACAACTGCAAACAAAGCTATTTTATTATGAATGGACAATTAAGCTAATAACAGTAAACATGATAATGCATCATCCAGAGGAGCCCAACTGATCCTTGTGTTATGAAAAGTTTTGTAGATCTCTCTCAAATACTGGTAAAGCTACTAATTTCAAGTATGTTGGTACACTTTCCATGTCAGCTGGTGCAACTACAGTATATACATACTACTATTTGGTTGTACCTTCTGACATAAAAACAGTAAAAAAAAAAAAAATTAAAAAAAAGATTTCTTTAGCCTAACATTGAATGATCAAACCAGTTGAAAGTCTATAGATATAGCAAATTATTCACTAATTAAACTAAGATCATTTTATTAAACATAATAACCACATGTATTAACATTAGCCTAACTACAAAAGATTAGGAAAAAATAGGCTACTCTTATGGTAGATGGAAAACTCGGGCTAGGGCCTACATGTGGTTAAACAGCTATTGTTTGATTTTGTGTATGAGCATAAATTTGAAGGGGGAAAAAAAGTATTTTTGAAGAAAATGTACTACTTACCTTTTAACAATATAGCTAGCAAAGAGAGTTCGCAAAATGCTTTGGTTCACCCTGCCTAATCGTACCCTAGTATTCTGCTTTCATACACTAGAGGGCGCTTTGCGCGCACTAGATTCAATAGCAGCGCTGATTCGTGGAGCCCTTGCCGGGTGCAGTGGCGCGTGCCTGTAATCCAAGCTGCTGGGAGGCTGAGGCTGGTGGATCGCTTGAGCTCAGGGGTTCTGGGTTGCAGTGGACTATGTCGATCGGGTGTCCGCACTAAGTTCGGTATCGATATGGTGCTCCTGGGGGAGCCTGGGACCACCAGGTCGTCTAAGGAGGGGTGAACCGACCCAGGTCGGAGACGGAGCAGGTCAAAGTCCCCGTGCCGATCAGTAGCGGGATCGCGCCTGTGAATAGATGCTGCAGTGCAGCCTGAGCGATACAGCGAGACTCGGTCTTTTGTGTGCAAAGCTATTCTGTGGGTATCTGTCATAAACCGCAGCAACAACAAATGAACACAAAATAAAGCCTTTATTGGCCAATAAAGTTATCCAGTCCAGTCTCTATTTGGGTCACTGACATGATGTGCATATTTTTGTGTCCAAGTGCATTATTTCCTTTTAAAATAATTTGATAAATTCATGACATACATCAATTTATTCTATAAAACCTATTTATTTAGAATTCATTTTTTAGTAGCCTACATTTAAATAATACATATTATTTTATGTTTTGTTATCTTAAACCCCCAAAATGTCAGGTGGTGCAACTGTCCGAACAAATTTAAATGGTGTCTCATAAATAAAAAATTAAAAACGAAATAATAGGGCATCATTTTAGGTTTGAAACCCTTCATATGAACACATTTTATAAATGTCAGTGGTTTTAAAGCTATTGAGATCATTGAAAACTTTTGTCCAGCCATTTGTATATTCTCAAATGTCAGGGTGGCACAACTGCAAACAAAGCTATTTTATTATGAATTGACAATTAAGCTAATAACTGTAAACATGATAATGCATCATCCAGAGGAGCCCAACTGATCCTTGTGTTATGAAAAGTTTTGTAGATCTCTCTCAAATACTGGTAAAGCTACTAATTTCAAGTATGTTGGTACACTTTCCATGTCAGATGGTGAAACTACAGTATATACATACTACTATTTGGTTGTACCTTCTGACATAAAAACAGTAAAATAAAATTTAAAAAAAGATTTCTTTAGCCTAACATTGAATGATCAAACCAGTTGAAAGTCTATAGATATAGCAAATTATTCATTAATTAAACTAAGATCATTTTATTAAAAATAATAACCATATGTATTAACATTAGCCTAACTACAAAATATTAGGAAAAATAGGCTACTCTTATGGTAGATGGAAAACTCGGGCTAGGGCCTACATGTGGTTAAACAGCTGTAACGACTCGGCTACAGATGTTATTAAATTAAAATGATCTCAATAGGGAATTATGGGTATTAATATTTAATTATTTATAATAAATCGTAACGGGTTACGATTAAATTATAAATCTCCAAATCACCCAAAAGGGAAATACCTAACCTAGGTATTTATGGAATATATACATGGTTAACAACAATGGATTGCAGTTAACTTCGAATATATATATTAAATTACAGAATAACCTTTAAAGAATTCATTCAAAATTCATCCGTTCGTTTAACGAACGAACAGTACAGTCTTTTATCAACTTTCATGAAGTTTATCCTTCATCAAATCTTCGGGAAGGTTATCCTTCTGGTCACGAAGAACAAACTTTCCAAACTATTAGGATATTAATTTAAGTATTCAAAGATACTTATGAGAGCTCGTAGCTAGATCTGAACATTAAAGTGACTATGTTCTGTGAGCGGCAACAATGACAATCAAACGTGGATACAATGGTTTTAATCATTGATACTACGAATACATATGACTAAATAAAGAATACATGTATATACAGAATAACGAAAAGTAATGAACGAGAATGAAAAGAAGAGAAAGAGAGAAAGGAAAGATTCAGGAATGGCAATTTCACAAACATAACCCAACAGAGAGCCAGTAAAGAATAAGTTCACCTTAACAGGGGTATAAATCTTAAACGCATCTAAATTTCGATGGAATTTATACTTGCATGGGTTGCTTTGTGCTGAGTATAAAAGAATGCGTGTGAGTCCTCTCAGAGCGTTCTCTCTTTTTGGTCCTTCCGGAGCGTTGTCGATCCGCGGGAAGTTTGAAGGTGGTTAGAGCGAATGCCGAAAGGGAGGAAGAGGAGATCGTCTCGTCGGAGTTTTGAAGATGACAGAGCGCTGAGTTGGAGCGCGCTGAGATGGCGTGTTGCCTGTCCGCCTGGCCGCCTGTGGCCAGGGACTGAGTCGCGGAGCGCGCCGACTTCAAAGGAACCAACCCACGTGACTGTGCCGCCAAGCCAGGGGCCGAGCGGAGATGAGGAATAGGATCGTGTATCAAATGCACCGACTGAGCAAAGATGCGCTTGTGTCATTGTCCTTTAAAGAAACATGAACATACGCCCATCTTTTCCGAAATGACCAATCAAAGGTGTGGACTTTAGGCGGGAGAGAGTTCCTTTGTCTCAGTTTTACGACTTAAATGGTATGTCCTGGTGATGTGTCAGAGTTAGTAAAGTTTTACTAAAAAGGGGCTAAACATATTAATAATATATCTCACATCACATACTGCGCATCATTGGTTAGCAAAAAGAGAAGTGAATCTTTAGGTACCACACAAGCTTTGGTAGGAAAGTATAAAAGAAGAAATACACACTTTACTCATTAATACAAGCAGTTAAAATTACTTTAACATTACACACACATCATGACTTCGTAGAGTGTAACATAGGTAACATGCATACACAAAGGAATCATCATATACGTTCTGGAATAGTTTAATTAAAGTTACATAAAGAAAGTGTTTAAGAATGGGTCTGCCTGTGTCCTGGCCCCTCTCTGTCTGAGTGGGGGGGGGGGAACTCCAGACTCCAGACGCTACAGTCCCCCTTTTCGTCTGACGAAGTTTGTATGACATCGTCGGACGACAGTCATCATGATGGTCGGATGGCAGGTGGATCATGATGGTCGGGTGGAAGGTGGTTTCTAATTGTTCTCAGCCTTTGGTTCCTCAGGCTGAGAGTCCATCTCGATGAGGTTGGGCATGGTCTCTGTCTTGGTACCTCTTTTCCGTGGGTTTCGTTTGAAACCTAGGGGGAGAGCGACCGTGTTCTTGGTCATGGACTCTCGCATCTCGTGGACCCTTTTGAACAGGATGAAGGCCAGGCCCAGTGTCAGGGTGCAGCTTATTGCCGTAGAGCGGCAAAGTGCTGTGTCGGCGGCGGTCCAAGCTTGGACAACAGGGGAGTTGGTCAGGATGGGCAGCCGGGACAGTGTTTGGAGGGCCGTGTTAATGGGAGTAATGTCAAGTAGCTGGGACCCCCTTTCCTCAATCTTCAGTTTCAGTTCTGGATCTAGAGTGAAGTTGTGATTCTTAAAGAAGGATGGGATTTCCAGCTCTGACCAGTACTCTTCACTTGGGAGGTGGTACAATGCCAGATCATTGAGGTGGAGGATGGCACCTTTTGGTACTTGAATCCACATACTCTGGTTGGGCAGGCTGATGCAGGTGGCAGTGTCATGCTGATCGTAAGTCAGGGTGGCCGTACGAGTGGGAGTGTTGACGAGCCACCGGTCACCCACGATCTCAGCTCGAGTTTCGATGACTTGGGTGCGAGACGTGGCCTCGGCAGGGCCACGGGTGTCGCTTCTCATGGGCTGCAACCCGCAGATTCCTTCAGTGTTGTCTCTGAGGAATGGCTTGCTAGGGCAAAGGTAGTGAATGTCCTTTGTCAAAGTACACCTACGCAGGTTTGGGGCCAAGTACAGCTGTAATACCGGACCCTGTCACCTACATCCAGTTCCTGGTGTGACGCTTTCCGGTCATAATATGCTTTCCGGCCTTCAGCACTCTTTTGAAGCTGTTGCTGGGCGAAAAGGCGAAGGTTGTTTTCAGGTGCCGGTGTCGAGGTACTGGTGAGTGGTGTAGGCTGTGACAAGGCTGGAGTATCCCGTTTGATACAGCAGGTGCAGCGGCAGTCATTAGTTCAAAGGGAGACACATGAGTTGATTCATGCGGGGTGGCTCTGATGGCCATGAGCACCAACGGAAGTTTCACATCCCAGTCTTTCTGGTTGGCAGACACATACTTTCTCAGCATGCTGACCACAGTTCGATTAGTTCGTTCCACTTGGCCGGACGAGATGGGGTGGTGGCTGATGTGTAGTTGAACTTGTACTCCCAGGAGTTTCCAAACCTGCTGCATGATCTCAGCTGTAAAGTGAGTGCCTCTGTCTGAGTTCACTTTAAGTGGCAGTCCAAACCTGGAGAAGATGTGGTTCATTAAGAGGTATGCCGTGGTCTGGGCAGTGTCGTTGGGTGCTGGAAGACACTCTACCCACTTGGTGAACTGGCACACAACCGTGAGGAAGTATTTGTTGCCCCTCGTCGATCTGGGCAGGGGTCCTACCCAGTCTATTTGGAGGTCTGACCATGGGAATGTGACTCCTCTGCGTTGCAGTGGGGCTCTATGGTTTGGGTTTGCTGGTTGGAATTGGCAGCAAACCAGGCACTCTCTGACTTATTCTGCCACGTCTTGCTGCATGCCAGGCCAGTATGCCACTTGTTTCAGTGTCTCGTAAGTGGCTCTGGTACTGTGGTGTCCCGCACATGGTGCGTCGTGGGCATACATTAGCATGACCCCCATTTGACAATGTGGCACCACAAGCCTGTGCGCTGTGAGGTCATCAGGGGCATACCACAGAATGTTGTGTTTCACACGCAGCATGTGTTTGACGTCATGCAGTCGTCTGAGGCCTGCGGCAGCAGTGAATTCAGACGCAGTGATAGGGTGGTTGGAGGGGTCTAAGAGGTGGTTTAGCATTGTTTGTATAGCAGTGTCAGAGGGTTGCATGTCAGCTATGTCGTTGTTGGAAATTTGTGGAGCCAGCGTAAGCGGCTGTGATGTTGGAATCGTTGCAGGAATAGTTCGCTTGCTGCGGGTTATCACTGCAACGTTAAGGGTGGGTAGGTGGGCTGGAGGTGACCATAGATTGCCGTGAAGTGCGCCAGTCTTGGCTAGGGCATCAGTTTGGTCATTCAAGTCTTTGTCATGGCCTGGTTGCCTTGAATGTCCTTTCACCTTTTTCCAGTAGACGATCAAGTCGTGTACTCTTTTGATGTCATCACATGCTTGGAACAGGTGTTGGTGTTTGACTGACTTGTTGTTTGCTGTTTTGAAGCCATTTTGTTTCCAACCTGGAAGGTGGCATGTGAAACTGAGTCTGGCATAGTTGGAATCTGTGCAAATAAGGAGTTCTCTGATGTTATGGGTCAATGCGATTTGGAGGGTTATTAGAATGGCTGCTACCTCAGCATATTGCGATGACTGAGGACCCAACTTGAAGTGCTGTGGAGGGCAAGGCTGGTCATTCAGCCATAGTACACCCGCACCTGCTTTTAGGATGCCCTCTTGGTTGTAAGAGCATCCATCGACGTAGGCGGTGGGCATTCCTTGACACGCATTCTCTTCAAAGTACCTGTGACAGGTCTGTTGTTGTTGTTGGGGTTCTCGCCGCTGGTGTGTCATCAGAACAGTTTTGGCAGGCAGCCAAGCCGTTTCCCAGTGCAGACTTGTGATTCTGAGCATAACGTGCCTCAACATTGCGACCCTGGAGGGCCATCAACCACGTGGCTATGCGTGAATTGGTGACGACGCCATCTCGGATGCGTTGGCTGTTGAGGAACATTACAGGCTGGTGGTATGTCTCTATAATAACCTTTTGTGCTCTGATGTAGTTGGAGAATCGCTGGATGGCCCATACAGTGTAGAGTAGAGCCTTTTCACAGTCAGAGTATTTGCTCTCTGGTGGAAGAAGTGTCTTGCTGGCATATGTGACCACTCTTTTGTCTTGGTCATGCCTTTGGTATAGACCAGCACTAAGGCAGTGTTTGGAGAATCCAGCTTCCAAGTGGAACTCCTTTTGTGGGTCAGGGTAAGCAAGACATGGAGCTATGCACAGATGTTGTTTCAGTTCATTCATGGCATTTGCTTGAGCTTCTGTCCAGACGAATGGGCAGTCCTTTTTCAGAAGAGCAGTTAGTGGGCGTGCAGTGTCTGCGTAGTTCTCAATGAACTGCCGTGAGTAGTTGCACACCCCAAGAAAGCATCGCAACTCTGAGACATTAGTGGGTGGCTTGATGTTCTGAATGGCTTGGATACGGCTGGATTACGGTTCAGTGCCCCGTGATCCAATGAGTAGGCCCATGTAATTGACCTTGGTTCGACACCGCTGTCCCTTGTGGAGGGCAATTTTGGTGCCGGCGGTGGCTAATTGGTTCAGAACATGGTCTATCTTTTTCAGGTGGTCAGCCACTGTTGTGCTCTTCATGAGAACATCATCTACGTAGATGAGGTTGCCTCTCATTCTTGCGTCTGGGCATGCTTTGTTCAGGAAGATGTTGAACTCGGCTGGTGAGTTGGCATAGCCGAACGGACACCTTATGAAGGTATATTGTTGGTTGCCGCAGGTGAAAGCCAGCTTGTGTTGAACTTCTGGATGCACTGGAATGGTCCAGAATCCTGAGGCCACATCAAGCGTCGAGAAGATTGTGGCTCCTTTGATTCTGGGTATTTCCTGCTCCAGCTGGGTCATGGGCCACCGTGACAGTGGCACCTGTTGGTTCAGTTTCCTGTAATCAATGGTGGGTCGCCACTTGCCGTTTGGTTTGAGGACGGGCCAGATAGGAGCAGAGTAGGTGCTGCTGCATGGACAGATGACACCTTTCTCGAGCATAGAGTCAACGATCTCCTGCACCGGTTCGTGTGAGGCGATGGGGATCTTGTACTGCTTGACAAAGGTGGGAGGAGCATTAGGGTGCGTTGGGATGCGCAAGTGAAACGTAACGTCAACTTAAGCTTAAACTTGTTTAAACCAAATTTAACTAATTAGGTAAAGTAAGAGAGGTAAAATATTATTTACCAAATTGTGCTAAAAACACAAAAGAATGATGATAATATTGGTAATTATCAGAACAACCTTGAAAAAGGGAGAAATAGAAATAAATCTATTCAAAAATAGAGCCAAAGGAGAAGAGAGGGGAAAGCCCACCTATATGAGGACACCCAGTAGGGGGCGTGCTACTGATAAGTGGCTATCACAGGCTGAAAAGAGAAGGCCTAATTTAAATTTAAGTTCAAACTTGTTTAAACTAAAATCTAAATAAGTGCAGGGTACTAGAATGGTACCAAATGAAAATAATACAGTGATGAGGAAAATAAAAAATAACTAAAAGGGAGAATAGAAGCAAAATAATTCAAATTGAAATTGAAAGGAGGAAAAACTGACTTAGCAGAGAATGTCACATAGGGGCGTGCTCCCACCACGTAACATTAATGGCTGAACCGAGAACTTAATTTAAATTCAAGTCTAAACTTCGTTTAAACCAGATTTAAATAAGTGTGAGAAGTCAGCGAAACAGGAAGATTGAATAATATAAAATATTAGTAATAACAGGAAATAAATGAAAATGATTATAATAGTAAACAAATAAAATAACGGAAAAGATAGTTCACTTCGACAAACGAGATAGCGGGAAGGAAAGAAACATCCGCAGATGCCCACAAGATGGCGTAGTTGAGTCCACACCCAGGAGTGAGGTCAGGTGTGCGTAATTTGAGAGGTGTTGGACACCTGACAGGCTGCCCTCTTGTGTTAGTCAGAGGTATTACGACACTTTTCAAAGGGGTGATTTAAATTCGAGCGTCTGAAAAAAAGAAAGGTTTTTCCTCTTCCTAAACGCGGCGATTACTGCATCAATCACAAGTGAGGAGAGAATTTGTTTTCAAATCTCCTTTTGTGCCAATTTGTAGCACAAAGAGTGTGTGGCCGGATTTCTTTTACCGCGCTAACACGAAAATGTATGGAACAGAATGTTTTTTTCTGTTGCAAATTTTAAACTTGATCAAGGTTTTTAAAAAAATACTCCCATTTACACATCAATCAGACACTGGCCAGCAGTTCTTCTGATTGATTTGTATAAGGTATATGCTTTTGGTTAGCTACGCCAAAGTTTTAACCTAAAGGAGTGAGATCGCTTAGTTGAATAACATTGATATACGCAATTAATCAAAACTAGCGATATGTTAATAAGGCCTTTACAAAAATGAAGTGAGGAGCATCGCTCAGATCATTATATTATCCTGAAAGAAGATTTCTTCGTTCTTACAGGTTTTGATAATATTAAAATGTGCTGTAAAGAGGTTTCCTTCTCTTTCACAGGAACAAATTTAATATTATGAACTGCAGTTTATTTTTAGCAATTAACAGTGACTAAAATGTTTGACAAATAGCAGCTGTTAACATACTGAACTGAAATCAGCTTTGGGCCTTTTTGGGCCAGTTATCAGATACGTGAGTTCGCGTTGCGTCGCGACTTCTCTCACTCTCTGAGGCGCGCATACGAAAACAAAAATTAATACCAGTAATACACATAAAACTGACACCGTTGCTCACAAAACAAAGTTTAAAATGTGCCTAAATTTTTCTCCACCAAATATTCTGTAACGACTCGGCTACAGATGTTATTAAATTAAAATTAGCTCAATAGGGAATTATGGGTATTAATATTTAATTATTTATAATAAATCGTAACGGGTTATGATTAAATTATAAATCTCCAAATCATCCAAAAGGGAAATACCTAATTTAGGTATTTATGCAATATATACATGGTTAACAACAATGGATTGCAGTTAACTACGAATATATATATTAAATTACAGAATAACCTTTAAAGAATTCATTCAAAATTCATCCGTTCGTTTAACGAACGAACAGTACAGTCTTTTATCAACTTTCATGAAGTTTATCCTTCATCAAATCTTCGGGAAGGTTATCCTTCTGGTCACGAAGAACAAACTTTCCAAACTATTAGGATATTAATTTAAGTATTCAAAGATACTTATGAGAGCTCGTAGCTAGATCTGAACATTAAAGTGACTTTGTTCTGTGAGCGGCAACAATGACAATCAAACGTGGATACAATGGTTTTAATAATTGATACTACGAATACATATGACTAAATAAAGAATACATGTATATACAGAATAACGAAAAGTAATGAACGAGAATGAAAAGAAGAGAAAGAGAGAAAGGAAAGATTCAGGAATGGCAATTTCACAAACATAACCCCACAGAGAGCCAGTAAAGAATAAGTTCACCTTAACAGGTGTACAAATCTTAAACGCATCTAAATGTCGATGGAATTTATACTTGCATGGGTTGCTTTGTGCTGAGTATAAAAGAATGCGTGTGAGTCCTCTCAGAGCTTGTGTCCTGATTGAAGTTCTCACAGGATTCTAACGGTGTTTGTCTGTTCTACCTCGGCCAAGCCATAGAAGTGACAACAGAGCAATGTAGTTCAGACTTCTCGGGGCCAGGACATTTAATTTATATGCAAACGTCTAAAGCTAAATGCTTTCTGACACTTAGAGCAGAACCGACTCATCTTGATCCAAAACAGACTCCAGACGCTACACAGCTATTGTTTGATTTTGTGTATAAGCATAAATTTGAAGGGGGAAAAAATGTATTTTTGAAGAAAATGTACCACTTACCTTTTAACAATATAGCTAGCAAAGAGATTGCAAAATGCTTTGATTCACCCTGCCTAATCGTACCCTATAATTCTGCTTTTATACACTAGATTCAATAGCAGCGCTGATTCGTGGAGCCCTTGCCGGGTGCAGTGGCGCGTGCCTGTAATCCAAGCTGCTGGGAGGCTGAGGCTGGTGGATCGCTTGAGCTCAGGGGTTCTGGGCTGCAGTGGACTATGTCGATCGGGTGTCCGCACTAAGTTCGGTATCGATATGGTGCTCCTGGGGGAGCCTGGGACCACCAGGTCGTCTAAGGAGGGGTGAACCGGCCCAGGTCGGAGACGGAGCAGGTCAAAGTCCCCGTGCTGATCAGTAGTGGGATCGCACCTGTGAATAGACGCTGCAGTGCAGCCTGAGTGATACAGCGAGACTCGGTCTTTTGAAAATAAATAAAAATAAATGTAAAACTATTTAAACGATTCTGTTCATACACACTTGTAAATCTTGTCTCTCATTTAAGCATGCAAATATTATTAATAATATGAATAGGCCTATATAATTAAGGCAAGACACCTCAGGTGAATAGGGTAAAAAAATTATATCACCATACTTCCCCAGTTGATTGATTACATTAAGAATTTCAAGCATTTTTTATATTACATGTTTTCTGAAATGTTATGTTTAAATATGCATTCTTGTTTCATTTTTTGACATATTAGGGTCAAAGGTTTTTACAGAGGGGATTTTGGACATCTCTTTTTTATCACTCCATAAATCAGAAAATAGTGTCAACAGGCAGAATTTTTTTTTTCACAATTTATTTTAGGAATAAAATGTATATAATCAGGTAATTATATATGAACAAACCCCTCTGAAAAAAACTTTCAGAATATAGGAATAAAACTAAAGTTTGGTGTATGTAAGTGCTACTGAAGTGGAGATTTCTGATTCAGAGTAGAAGAAAAAAATCATTTTGAGAAAAAGACCTTTAAAGATATGTACTGTAATTGAAATCTACAGACGCAAATAGATAAAGTGCTTTAAAAGGTACAGTTAAAAGTGCATTTTGCATGTTGTCTTTCCACAGGCTGAAAAACACTTTATGAAAACCCA
Source organism: Coreius guichenoti (assembly GCA_039654105.1). Classification (NCBI taxonomy): domain Eukaryota; kingdom Metazoa; phylum Chordata; class Actinopteri; order Cypriniformes; family Gobionidae; genus Coreius; species Coreius guichenoti. Next base: position 22,614,293 of record CM077188.1, on the reverse strand, counting down.
AAAAGCCCAAAATCTCAAAATTGACAGATGCATGAAATAACAGCGTTTTCGCCTGTAGTGACAAATAATATAATAATAAATAAAATAATAATAATTTTATAAATAAAGTGCATCAATACAGTGAAAAAGCCTACACAATGTCACTATAACCTCCCAACTATGAAATAGGAACTATAATTAATCTAATTAATCTAACATAATCTCAAGGTGGTGTTTTATTATTGATTTATACATTCCATTGAGTGAATAATCTAAATATAGAAACAGAAACTAAAATACTGAATTTTAAAGGTCATGCATAATGACTCCCAATATCAATAGTTGTAAAAGGCCTTTTAAAAAAAAAAGAGAGTTTAATGGACTTAGTCAAAATTGTCAAAATTGACTTTTTGCAGATGCCCAAACTTTCTGTTTTAACAGGAAATACATCAAGACAGGAAAGAAAACTGCTTCTCAACTGGTCTTTAATCGTGAATTGTAAGACTGTCGATACAGAATGTTTAATACAGTTGCATTACAACTTTGTTTACATTCGATGTTGTTCATATGACTTGTTTGCATCTGACTACTGTTTCGACTGGCTTTGTATACACAAACACCTCACCTGAAAGGGAGAGAAAAAGAGATATTAATAAATAACATACAATCTGAAGCTGACCCAAACCACAATATATAAAGAGATTTTAATTACCCTGTCCTTGAGCGCTATAAGAGGGAAAAAAGATTAGTTCATTAGTGAAGTCATTTCAGAAAAAAAAACATCATGCAACACCCATTTTCCCAACCTTGTTTCGTTCAGTTGTTTGAAGTAAAAAGATGAACTTACTGAATGCCCTGATTTTCCAGGAGGCACCTGTAAGTGGCGATCTCCTGCTCCAGACGGCTCTTGATGTCCAGCAGCACATCATAGTCTCTGCCCTGCTGCTCAATGCCAGAGCGCACCTGACAAAGCTCTGCCTCGTATGTGTTGATATGTTTCTGGAAGCCTGCTAGCATATCGCTGTACCTAGCCTCTGTTTCCAACAGTGAGCACTCCAGTGCTCCTCTCTGTGCATGTGGGTGATGAGAAGAGGCAGAAAGAAAAAAGGATTAGATACCATCCTCCTCCTGTATACCTCACCAAAGTCTCTTTAAGGCAAGTCAGTTCACTTGGGGGCCATAAAAAGACCACAATATAACTAAACAAATCTCTGTTAGTGTGTGATCCTCAGTGGTTTAGTGTATGATACCCAGTTTTTCTCATTAACCATTTACACTGTAGGCAAGTTTATGATACCTATAGTGCTTTAAAATCTGTTCAGATTTCAACAGTCGTGTAGTGTATTCCAGCCTTAAAGCTCAAATCACACAAAACAATTCTATTTTTCAGGCTAGTTTAGCTAATGGGCATGTGCATTCAAATAAACAGATGATTTTCTCACCATGCTGATCTGAGACTGTAGCTCGATCTCCAGACACTGCAAGGTACGCCGCAAATCTGAGATCTGTGACCGAGAGCTTTCTAGACACTCTGTGTGGCTGGCCACGTCTTTGCACAGTTGTGCTGTCTTAAAGAGAGTAAGAAACACACACACACAACATGAGAACTGTATAATAATTTGTAATGCATGCTGTCATACTATACTGTTTACTGTTTTCAGTATTCACCTCTAGAGGTAATAAAAGAGAATAAAAGAGACAAAGGCTGAAGTCTCACCTTCTCTTTGAACCAGCACTCCTGTTCTCTGCGGTGTTTGTCTATGATGGCCTCGTAATGACAACGGATTTCGTCCAAAACCTTGTTCAGGTCTTGCTGAGGAGCAGCATCCACTTCCACACATACTTTTGTGTTTGTCAACTGACACAGTAGTGCTTCCACATCCTGTAACCACACATGGCTCATGCATCAGGTCTATACTAACTCATTTACACGTGGCTTCTGAATTTTCATTTAATGAAGGAATTTCCATTGCAAGTCCTTTCTAAGCACACTTTACATTGCTCATGGCCCAAATTTTCAAGACCTTTCATAGTTAATCTGCTACAGGCAAACTAACCTCCTGGTGGTTCTTCTTCAAACATGCTAGATCTTCCTGCAGAGTCTCGATCTGGATCTCCAGGTCGGCCTTTGTCAGGGTCATCTGGTCCAGCAAGCGACGCAGGTTGGCAATGTCAGCTTCCACACACTGCCGCACTGCTAACTCGTGCTCAAATCTGATTGGTGGAGTGGCAGGATGGGCAATAAACTCACCAATCATGTTTTAAATATGGCCAGTATGATCTCTTAAGATGCTAAAGCTACCAGTATGGTTACAGAGGAATATAATTTAAGCAAACTCACTTAATCCTGAAGTCATCAGCAGCCAGTTTAGAGTTGTCGATCTGCAGCAGGATGTTGGCATTGTTGATGGTAGCAGTTCCAATCTATCAATGCAGAATATTGATATAAACATATATTCATGTAGAGCATACTTAAAAATGTTACAAGTTTTCCATCATTTCATCCTTTATGAAAGTACAAATGTGTACCTTTTCCTTCAGGCATTCAATGGTGTTCCAGTAGGCGCTGTAGTCTCTCTGGCAGATCGGCCCCTTCTTCTCATAGTACTCACGGATCTGCCTCTCCAGAGTGGCATTGGCAGCCTCCAGGGAGCGCACCTTCTCAAGGTAGGATGCCAGACGATCATTCAGGCTCTGCATGGTGGTCTTCTCATTCAGCTGGATGAGGTCCCAGTTCCCAACCATGATTCCGATTCCTCTACTGTTCAGTCTGCCATAACGTCCATGTCCTCCACCAATTTTGCAGTGCAGATCTGGGTAGCAACCAACACGCCGATAACAGGGGGAAGCGATGCGAGTGCTTCCTCCAAAACCACAGCCATACACACTGTAGGCTTTGGGTGTACAAGTAGTTATTGTACCACAGCTAATTGGAGTAACTATGGATTTTGCGGTCATGGTCTTGGGACCGTGGCAGGATGACGTACGGAGAGAGCACGACATGGTGGATGGATATGGAGATGAGATGAACCCAGAGAGGACACTGAAGAAAACCGTTAGACTGTCCTGATGAGGATGGCACCTTTGAGCCCAGCTCTGACCTCTTATAGAGATGGAGATCCAGGGCGGCTCCTGCACTTTGTCGATAGGAGAGGAGGTAGGGTGTGTTTGGAAGTGGTTTGTGCCAGTTTAACGCCCATTGTCAGTTAAGAGCAGAAAAAAATGTGGTTATGCAATTTAAGGTTATGCAAGGATAGTGAATATATGGCACAAATCTTGATCTATGAAATTCTTCCACACTTGATGTTGTCAGTAAAGTTTTGTGGGAATTGAATGCCATTTTTGGTTATTTGTTGTCCGTTTAAAATGATTTCTCTTCTTTATTAATTCTATCTTTTTCTCCTAGTGTTATAGGTGTGTGATTGAGTTAATATATAGGCAAATGGCCTGTCCTGCTAAAACAATTGGGCTACTGTACTTTTACAAAATTAGGATGCAAAGGTTAAAAGATCTGCTATTCCTTGTCGCTTAGCAAAATGTTGGTCTGTTCATGAGTGCCACCAAGTCATAGTTTTATGTAACAGCAGCGACTTGCATGTGACCCGGTGTTCCGGGTCCCCCTCGGTAGAAATCGTGTTCGCGGGGGCACTGCGGTGCGATAGGAAAGGGCACTTTCACTTTCAAAGGAGCAGGGGCTCAAGCCCACCCGCCCCCAAAATAGCCAAATACACTTAACCTTATTAGCTTAAAGAGTATGTGGGTAAACGAACTCGTGAAACATGGAACAATGCCCTTCATCATCACAGTATGCTAAGGCCTATCTGGTTCAAGGGAAACATAAATATGCTGATTGAGGACTGTTGAGACAAAACCGCTAATACACATCTGTATACTATTTGCTTCACAGAAAACATATGCTTCCCACTTACTATTTATCTACTTTTGTTTGCTAGCATTTTTTAGAGATTAAACTAAATTCCCAACCCGATCTTATGGATTCTAAACGCTTATGTCAAATCCTATGTTTTCCTATCAGTTCAATTGCTTTTGTTTCGATTATTTGTTCAAAATAGCAGCATAAGCTTTAAACCTTGGCTCTTTTCTGAAGTGTGAAGTTATATGGTTTCACCCCACCTTACGCTCTCTGCTATTGAGATAACACTTACTAAGTGGACTATACCCTTTTAAAATGTCTGACCTGTCTAGTCAAGCACCTGCTTTTATTCGGCTATGGAAATGGCCAGTGACTGTAGAGAAAATGATAGCCTCACCCATGTCTGGTTTTGAATTAAGCTGTGACTGAGTGTACTTTAATGATAATAGTTTTGAATATTATAATTGATCACGCATTACTCATTAGGTTGTTATGAGTCATTAGGTCTAGATGAATAGGGTGTCTTTAATTTAGTTTATTGTGTGCTGGTTATAGTAATAGTACAGATTAAAATCAAAGATTAGCACAGTTTTATTGGTGCTATAACACACCCTGATAGTGAGTTGGTTGAAACTACTGTCAGAATACTGTCTGTACTTAATTGACATTGACACAGTTTAGGGATGCGTTGTATATTTCTAAACTACTTTCATTTCTAGCAGATAAATATGAAAATATTATATAAACGCTTGAGACATACGGTGGTGGCCAAAATTATTAGAACACCTGACAGATCAGATTAAATGAATGTATATGTGTGTGTACTGCAAAATATGTTTGTATGTTTTCAGGAGATCTAATTCTCCTGCCAGGCTGTTGTTGAAAATAAGAACTTGTTCTTAAGTAACTTGCCTGGTTAAATAAAGGTTAAATAAAAAATAAAGATCTGAAAATATTGACCTTTTTTTGCCTCCAAAACATGATTTCATTTCATAATGCTCATGAAACATGCAGATGATTGCTCTGACCATCAAATATCAGATGAAGTGAGTTGTACTGTTTTTATCCACTTTTAACTTTAATATTTGGTATGTCCACCTTTTGTAGCAATTACAGCAGCACATCTCTGGCATAGTGTCAATATATTTCCTCTGAGAACTTCAACACTAATGTTATCCCATGCCTTCTGCAACTAAAGCCAAAGGCTTTCCTTTGAATGTACAATAGATCTGTCCAGTTTATTTTCCAACTTGCCCCAAATGTGCTCGATGGGGTTGAGGTCCGGACTTTAAGGGGGCCAGTCCATCATTTTCAATGTTCCAGCAGATTCCTTCCGTCGCAGGTAGTTCCGGCAATAGTTAGAAGAATGTTTCGGGTCATTGGAAAATAAATCCAGGCCTAATAAGACGACTCCCAGATGCTCTAATAAGTGTTCTAATAATTTTGGCCACTACTGTAGCACAAAAAACAGACCGTGTTACAGACAATGAAACAAAATGTGCTACAAAACGCCTGCATCTCCCCATCAAACGGTACATTTCTTCAAAACTCTTCAGACAGATTTTTACTTGATACTAAATGCATTCAATGATCACATCTATCAAAATTCATGAAATCTTTTATCCAAATTAACCTACATTTAACTATGCTTAATAATAATTTGTACCGTACGCTAATTCTTTATTGAAGAATATTCATAATAAAATTAAATATAATTTTTTTTTCTTTCTCATGAATGAGATATTGGAACTGTGATACTGTGATCAGTCAGTGCTGTTACTTGTGCTACTAGTAGTTTGTTGTGGTCCTTGCACAGATGCTCCTAAGCCAGATGTTAGAGGGAGTATGCTCATAGATCCTGAACTGTCTGTGATATTTTATTTAGTTGGCAAGTCAAGATCATGATACAAACTGTGGTGTTAAAGGAATAGTTACCCCCAAATTAAAATTCTGTTATCCTGTACTTAACTATATGTTGTTTCAAAGACGTATGACTTTCTTTCCTCTGCTGAACACAATGTAAATGCACAAGCTCTTTCTTATACAACAAAAGCAACAAGGCACTATTTGAAAGTTTATTCATAATATCAATTTTTGTGTGACTTCTAAGTCCAAGTATGGAGAGTTTGCTGGTTAGTTACTATTGTGCTGAAAGTCAATCAAGTGCATTCTAAGTGTCTTTATTATCCAGAGTGAACAGGCTAAAGATGACGTGTGATATGGCACCTGCAGTGGAGTGTTGCATGGGGTCCAGTGTAAGTGGGACAGTTGCGTTGATGTTGGTCATGGCAAGTTCTCAAAGCACTTCATGATGATGGGTGTGAGTGCTACAGGGCAGTAATCATTAAGTTAGGTTATTGCTAACTTCTTGGGCGCAGGAATGATTAACTTTTAATTTGGGTGATAACAGTCAAACTTCTGTATAAAACATGACACAAACAGGTGTATCAAACAGGCAATTTAGTCAGCCAAACAGCCAATTCATCCTCAGTGCATCCCAATGTTGGTCTGTATTCTGTGAAGATATTTTGAAGAATATGGGTAACCAAACAGTTGATGGGCCCCATTGAATTCCATAGTAATTTTTTTCATACAATGAAAGTCAATGGGGCCCATCAACTACTCTGTTATGCCTGAGGCTGTATTCCGGAGCATGTGGGCGTGTGTGTGTGTTTCTTTCCCTCAGTTGTTTCTGCTGTCTCTCCCTTTGGTTCTCTCTCCTGTCCCGTTTCTCACAGGTCATTCCGCCCTAACATGCCATCAGCGCGCGCAGTGGTTGGTCACACGGGAGCGTGGGTGTCATTTAAAAGAGGAACGGAAGAGCGACATCTCCAGAAGAAGAGAGAGACAGACAGAGCAAAGCATGTGTTGTCCACCTTGTTGAATGCTGTTAAAATTTTATTGATTGTAAGATCTGTGAAGATTTTCTTTTAGTGGTGTGTTTGTCATCCGGGTACTTTTTGCCTACTCTTTTATGAGTACTGTGAATTTCGGACATACTTCTATTGTCACTTACTGTTTTTCGCCTATACTATATAGTAGGGAAGTGTGCAATTTCGGATGCAGCCTTTGATTGGTGGAATTTTCTGTGCATCATGGGTAATGTATTTGTCAGGGTTTTTTTTTTAACTCTCTTGTGTGTAGGACCAATTTTATAAACATCACATCCCATGCCTCCATTGCTAATTCCAAAAAAATTATTTTAGAGATAGTAACGGAGGCTTGAGCCATTGATATGCAGAATAATGCAGTTATGAGAGAGAGAGAGAGAGAGAGAGAGAGAGAGAGAGAGATTAAGCGTGTGTGAATTACCTGAGTCTGTGTCTCACAACAGTATTTCAAGCAGTGTCCAGAAGCACCATATCAATACCAAACTTAGTGCGGACACCCAATTGACATAGTCCACTGCAGCCCAGAACCCCTGAGCTCAAGCGATCCGCCAGCCTCAGCCTCCCAGTAGCTTGGAGTACAGGGGTTGATGTCGATCGGGTGTCGACACTAAGTTCGGTATCGATATGGTGCTCCTGGGGGAGCCAGGGACCACCAGGTCGTCTAAGGAGGGGTGAACCGGCCCAGGTCGAAAACGGAGCAGGTCAAAGCCCCCGTTTCGATCAGTAGTGGGATCGCGCCTGTGAATAGACACTGCAGTGCAGCCTGAGCAATACAGCGAGACTTTCAGTGTATTTATAATTAACAAAACGAACACAAAATGTTACTTATATAGTAAATTAATTCATTGTTTGCTTATAACTGAGGAAGATTCAGCATTCAGAAACTCTCACTCTATTTATGACTATTATACCACAAAATCAACACTGATATATGCCTTCCTCTGGATTTCATTTTTTATGATCTTTATAGATCTCTAATACTGCTCTGTGCTCAAAAATTGCAAATGTACACATATGGTAAATTACTGTGCTAGCTATAAACGAAGTGTGGCATAAAATAAAATGAAACAGCTCTATCCTATCTATTTAATACAAACATACAATAATAAAACCAATGCAAATAAACCATTAATTAATCATTTGAATTAAATGATAGTCTGGTGTATTAAATCGAGAGAAAGCAAATAAAATAATAAACCTGTCTTTATTATTTATATTAAACATCTTTATAGGCCATTTCAGCCAGCCAACAAACTAACAATATTCTGCTTCACTAGCCAGGCCTAGTCTGTTTGTACTCACTAATGTTTTATATTTGTGAAAACAAACTAAATTAAAGCTGCAAGCAGCGATGAAAGGGCCCGCGCACCCGTGCCACAGCCACCCGGTGGCTTTAGGAAAACAGAGCACGGTGGGCAATATGCATTTAAGTATATAAAAATAGGAGGACTACGTCAGTCATTTGTATTTGCCACCCTTCCTGCTACCAGCTGGTGGCGCTATGACTAACTAAATTTTGGCATGTAGATGTCTTCAGGCCAGGGCACTTATCAAACATGTGAAGTTACAACAACTTCCTGTTTCATGGCGATAATAGCATGCTTTAGCACTCAGCTAAGTGTTTCTAGCATGTTTTAGGATGTTTCTAGCATGTTTAGTACTCAATTGCATATTTTAATATGTTGCTAGTAGTGCATCACAGTGTTAAACACGTCACTTCCTGTTGCCAGCAGGTGGCGCTTTGATTATAACTGAATATTGTTGTGTTGATGTGTTCAGGGCAGGACGGATATCAAACATGTGAAGTCTGGGGCAGATCGGACATTGTATGCCTGAGTTACAACAACTTCCTGTTTCGTGGCGTAAATCGCGTACATTAGCACTTAGCCAAGTGTTGCATGATTTAACGTGTTTCTAGCATGTTTGGTACTTCGTGGCATATTTAAATGTGTTTCTGGGAGTGAATTGCAGTGTAAAGCATGCCATTTCCTGTTGCCAGCAGGTGGCGCTATGACTAACTGAACATTGCTATGTAGATGTCTTCAGGCTAGGACTCTTATCAAACATGTGAAGTTTGGGGCAGGTCGGACATTGTATGCCTGACTTACACTGGCTTCCTGTTTCATGGCGAAACATCAAACTTTGTCAGACCAGCACAGACACGCCCTTCAGGGAAAACTCCAGATCTTCGCAATTTAACATCACAAAGGCCTTTAGATTAGACTGTGGAAATATGATGTTGATCTGATTAAATCTCTAGGAGGAGTTTGTTAAAGTACTACGTCTGGAAATGGCGAAATGTACAAAAATTTTGCAAAGAAAATTGAAAATATCTCACTTCCTGTTGGTTTTCAGATTTTGCACCAGGAGACTTTTTTGTATGTATTGGGCTGTTACATGTGTCTACCGAATTTCATACCTGTACGTGAAACATAGTGCGAGGGGCACTTTCTTGAAAATTTGTAGGTGAAAATTTGTAAGCCATTTTCCCACACCTAATTCTGAAACCCATATCAGACGTAAATTTTCGCCACTTCTGACGCATGTGCAAAGTTTCATGAGTTTTCAAGCATGTTTAGGCCCTCAAAAATGCGATTCATTTCGGAGGCGAAACATCAGACTTTGTCAGGCCGCCACTGACACGGCCTTCAGCGAAAACTCAAGATCTTCGCAATTTAACATCACCAAGGCCTTAAGATTAGACTGACCAAATATAATGTTGTTCTGGTTAAATCTCTATGAGGAGTTAATCACAGTGTAAAACATGTCATTTCCTGTTGCCAGTAGGTTGCGCTATGACTGTAACTGAATATTGGCATGTACATGTCTTTAGGCCAGGACTCTAATAAAACATGTGAAGTTTGGGACAGATTGGACATTGTATGCCTGAGATACAACAACTTCCTGTTTCATGGCGAAACATCGAACTTTATGAGGCCGCCATGGACATGCCCTTCAGGGAAAACTGAAGATCTTTGCAATTTAACATCACAAAGGCCTTTAGATTCGACTGACCAAATATGATGTTGATCTGATTAAATCTCTAGGAGGAGTTTGTTAAAGTACAACGTCTGGAAATGGCAAAAACTGCAAAAATTTTGCAGAGAAAATTCAAAATATCTCACTTCCTGTTGGGTTTTCAGATATTGCTCGATTCCAAAAAATGCGATTCATTTCAGAGAAGAAGAATGATAGGCCGAGCAATTACAATAGGGTCCTCACACCATAGGTGCTCGGGCCCTAATAAGTCAGAGAATGAATGAGCTCCCAGTGTAGCTGCAGAGCAAAGGGGAGAGTTTGAACAGGCCTTAATGAATGGCAGGTCTTACATGTTCACATTAAGCAGCATTGAAGTTTGCATTTATGTCTGGAGTGAGGATGTATAATGACACAGTATGTGCTTCATTGCCATGTCAGCGGCTTCAGCCAACACAAAGAAAACCTGCTGCTCTGAACTGTCCTCTATAGATATGACCAGTCCCTGAACGCAGAGAAAGGTTTTGAATCAGTGGATGAGAATATGGCTAGTGAAGTCAGGGCTCTAGATGCTAGATGCGACTAAACCTATAGAAAATGAAACTGCAGACTTTCTGGATAAGCTCAAGCATATCCAAGTGCTGCCATGCAAATAGAAAAAACATCTTCATCAGTTTGACCACACATGTGCTGCAAATACTCACAACGCAACCAAATACAACACACCTCAAATAGCGCAGACCACAGCGGAAATGTTAAGGGGACCTTAACATCAAAAGTGACAAACCTGGCTTGGGCTGCTTATTGTTCGATTTCTACTAGTCAGTGGTGTTGTTAATGACCTGAAAGGTAAGGTTTTTGTTTATTTTAATATCCAGATCATATGTGTGTTGTGAGTATTTGCAGTGTGTTTGTCTGTTTGGTTGCGTTGTGAGCATTTTCAGCATGTGTTGTCAAACTGATGAAAATGTTTTCTTAAAGCCACAATATGTGATTTTTCGCCGCTAGAGGTCGCTTATTCAAAAGCGTAGCTTGATGACGCCTTGATTTCGCTGAGCTTTTATTATGCCGCAGATGAGCGCTTCCACTTCTTCCGGTCATCCGTATGTGGGGCTATTTTATCATATTAGATACATTTGAGTGTGTTGAACGTTATGTTATGCTTCTCTGTGCGTTCGCTCTGCGGCTACTATGAGACACTTGTTGCACACTTCAGTAAGATAGATCAATATTAGTCATGGTAAAACATGGTACTCGCGGTAAATCAAGAAAACAAGATTTAAACAATAAGACTAACGGTGTTGAGCTATATAACAATGATTAGTTTTCTGTCAATTAATGTATCCAAACAGTTGCTCACCTCCTGTCTAACAAAACACATAACATATTAAAGTGTCTTTGGTGTTTCCATGGTTTCAACAAAATAAAACCGTAAATCGAGGGTAACGCGGGTATGATGTTATTGATAGGCAACGCACGGACACGGTCTGTGTCCTGGTTAAAATTGCTTATTTCTCTGGATTTAAACATTCTTGGAAACATTTAGGATACTGTAAGCACACAAGTCAACAAAATATATAACTGTTATAGTGTTTTTTGAATATTTTAATCCAAAAATCATACATATTGTGCCTTTAATTTGCTGGTGTTTTTTTCTATTTGCGATTTCTTCAGTTGCAGTGCGTTGAGCTCTCTCGGGCACCGTACCCAACTGCTGCACTTGACGTCACAGTAGGCGGAAGTCACTGCGGTTTTACCGTGTTTAGCTTGAAAGCAACAAAAAAAAAAAACACACACACTAAAATGGGAAAGAGCTGTTGTGCGACTGACTGTAAAAACAGATTCAGCAAGACATCGGAGCTATCTTTTTACAGACTGCCGAAAGCAAAAGAAAAGAGAAACAAATGGATCGCTGCAATTCGCAGAAAGAACTGGAATCCAGGCAGCGAAACGTGGATTTGCAGTTGCCATTTTGTGTCAGGTATGGTGAATTTTGGGATCACACCTCCCAGGAGTTTTTGTCAGCCGAACCCCTTAGGCGTAAAATATTGTATTTAAGGTGTCAGAACGGCTTTTTTTCCCCTTTATGAACTGACATCCTCTCCAATAATCCTCAACGTGTTACTATTAAATATTAATTTTGTAGTGAGCTATATTTTAAAATCGAAGTAAATGATGCTTTATCCTCCTGAGTGCCACTGTCCACGTACGAGGACATTATATTTTAGTGAATTTCTCTGACACCATATATGTCACAGTTTTAAGTCTGGATGTCCTGTAAAGAGCACATTCAGGGCTTTTCATTTAATTTGTTTTGAGGTTTCACCAGGACAACTACTTCTCCTTGGTCTTTAAAAATGACTGAATGATCAAAATTAGAACTCTGGAAATCGCTGCTCTGGAAATATTATAATATTTTGTAATTGTCATTTAAATCTGACTAAATGTTTGTTATAAATCAACATCTCAGGAAAATGTAATGGGGTTTCTAATCAAAATATGACTTTCTGTTACAAAACAGGGCATTGATTTCATACATGTCCACTGTAGAGGACACCAGGACTTAAATCATGTTTATCAGGCATTTTGGGAGACACAAGTGAATAGGGAGAGAAATTACATATTCCTATAAAATATTAGATATTATTATGAAAATATTGCCAACTATTATTCCCGTTATTACACTTCTTTTTTCATTACATGATGCTCAAAGAACACAGTAATATGCAAATTAGAGACAGTGTATAGATACATTGCATCGAATGGGAAAACCCATATATGGCCATTTTACCCACATATCAATTAATTCCATTATATCTTTCATAACATAGTTGAGAATCAATAAAGTTTGGTTTAAAAAAAATCCTGAAACCTAAAAATTGATTGGTGAATGAAAAAAAAAATCCCATTGTTTTTGCCTATACATGTCATTTCATGTAATTTTATTTTTTTTAAACAACTGAGTCCTGGTGTCCACTTACGTGGACCTAGCATATGGACCTAAAATATAATTAAAAAAAAAAAAAAAAAAAATTCAAAAAACTTTTTTCCCCTGGGTCTTAGGAGGTTATAATTTTGTTTTAATTTCTATTCTATTTAAATTTTATGATATTTATATTTATGATTATTCTGTGCCAGTCTTTAATTGCTTGCTTATTTAATCCATTTGAAAAGCCTTTTAATCTCAAAGTGAAGTCTCACACGCGTGAACGGTGTATAAACATTCCCAATATTTCCCCCCCAAAACGATACATTTAGTGGATAGGAGTCACTATATGGTTAGGAAAAAAGATGGAAAAACATTTTCTGATGGAACTATCAAATGTGTATTTGTCAAGTTAAAATAAGAAACACTGCTGTACTTTCAGAATTAAATGTTATAAGTTTATATAACAGCTGTTGGCTCATTTACCTGTAGCATATCCTAACGATACATGTTGTGAATCATTAAATAAACATAACACACAACACAATCTATACAATTATGTGCATAGATGAACAATTATATGTTGTGATGTTAAAGGCACAATATGTAGTTTTTTGTTGCTAGAGGTCGCCTATTCAAAACAAAGGCGTAGCTTGATGACAGCGAGATTGAGCGCAGATTCATGGGAGATGTCGTCTTCACCTCACAGCTGGTGGAAAAGAATCGGGATGGGACTGGAGCGATTGCTAATGAGAGATGAGTGCGACACGGCTGGAGAGCAGCGGAACTTTTATTATGCCACAGTCGCTTCTTCCGGTCAAGCGTATGTGGGTTAACACAACGCTGTTTTATCATATTAGATACATTTGAGCATGTTGAAAATTATGTACTAGCGTTCGCTCGGCAGCTACTATGAGACACTTGTTGCACACTGCAGTAAGCTAGATCGATATTTGGCATGGTAAAACATGGTGCTCGTGGTAAATCAAGAAAACAAGACTAAACATGTTGAGCTATATATCAATGATTAGTTTTCTGTCGATGAATGTATCCAAACAGTTGTTCCCTCGTCTAATAAAACATTATAATATATTAAAGCGTCCCATGGTTTCTACAAAATAAAACCGGAAATCGAGGGTAACACAGGTATGATGTCACTGATTGGTGACGCATGGTCACCGTGTCCTTGTTAAAAAGGTTTATTTCTCTTATTTCATTCTTTGAACCTTCTGGGATAATGTAAGTACACAAGTCAACAGAATATATGACACCGTTCTAATGGTTTTAGGATATTGTAATCCAAAAATCTTACATATTGTGCCTTTAACTTTGTTCGACGCTGATGTAATTACCTTTTTGAAAGTTTCTGCGGTCCAGAGAGCACTCACTAATATTTTTACTTAAACACGAAACAGAAAACTCATGATTATTCGTGTATGCGCTGCCCAGTGCCACTTAAGACACAGAATATTTCAGAACACCATCAGTGGCTTCTGATTAGTTTGAAAAGAGTGAAAGTCTCAAAAGCTCAGTCAGAGTGTTCAAATTTAGGCTAGTGAAAATATCTGTGCTGAACTTCTTCGTTGCCTGTAACTCAATCACTGGTGAGTGACATCTAACAATTTATTAGCCAGTGGCTAACAATAGAGATTATTTAGTCACCTAGTGAGACATTTAGTCCAAGTGTTGTTACTAGTAAACCATTTTTGTTTCTTTCAGGAAAAAAGAGTGATGATCCTCTACACCCTGACTATGTGCCAAGTTTATTCGGTTTCACCTCCACCACTGATCGAGTTCGTGCTGTCAACAACCTGGAAAGATATCAACGATTTCGAGAAGTTTCTGTGAAAAGACTTGTCAGTGCCAACACAAGTAAAGAGCTAGCGGCAACAGCTCTCATCAACCTGCATCAAAGTACAATAAAGAAAGAGGTACAGACAGTTGAAATCCAAGGCACTGAGGTCCAACAGACGTTTGAAGTCCAAGGCACTGAGGTCCAGACGGATGAGACACACAGGGACATCGCCTCTTTACATGATCAGATCAAATCTTTAAACAATGAATGTCAATCACTAAGAGAAAAAGTTTATGGATTAGAAAGCGAATTGAAACTTCATACTCTCGATCCCTCACATTTTGATGACAGCAAAATAAAATTTTTCACAGGACTACCCAATTTACAGACTTTCATGCTATTGTTCAGTTCTGTGTCATCAGTTGTTCCTTCTACTGCGAAACAGTCGCTCAAGCCTGCTCAGGAACTTCTTCTTACACTGATGAAGCGGCACCTCAGTCTGTCTGAGGAATTCTTAGGTCACCTCTTCAGGATTCATCAGTCAACGGTATCAAGAATTCTTCGACGTTGGATACATGTCCACGGAGCCATTAATTCCTTAATGGAAAAATAAGACATTAAATAGGATTGAAATGTTTGGCATTAAAATTATCTTAAAAATGTAACTGAACCAACACCGGTTTTCGCTCGTTGATTCACATTTAGAACACAACCTACGCCGGATTCACTTTTCATGTTAGCTTAATTTTTTTTTTTTTTTGGACAACATTTTACCTGTTTTGTAAGGAGACGTGAATTAAAAACTGTTGTGAACTAAATGGAGGTGTGTCTTCGGTTTTCCATCAAAATAAAAGCCCCCAGGTCTAAAGCATAAAAGGTAATTATTAAGATTAGAAATCTTTATTGTCCACACATGTGGAAATTCATCTTCAGTCTCACAAAAACATTAAAAAACCTATACCACAAATACATTTGACTTCACAATCCAATACAGCAAACACACAAAACATACCTAAAAAACTTGCAAGAACTACCTGCCCCATGGATTACAAACACAAAACTTAATATATATATATAAACTAATTACACTAAGACCATGAATAAGATAGCTAAATAATATTACTAAATAAATAACAACCCTTAGTTACATAGTGTACATAGACCTAATCATAGATTATTTATTTAATAAAATAATGCAGATGGTATAAAAGATTTCTTAAAAATATTTCTTGTTGCTGTGGGTACCCTATATTGTCTGCCTGAAGGAAGTTTTTCAAATTCATGTTGGAGAGGGTGAGTAGAGTCCTGTGTTATTTGTAAAGCTTTCCTCCTGGTCTGATTTATATACAGTTCCCCCAGCTGCCAAGATAATCTTACTGGCTGTATTAATAATCTTTGTGAGCTTGCTTTTACTTCTAGCCCCCAAATTGCCATACCAGCAAGTGATGTTATATGAAATAATACTTAATCTGTATACTCAATAAAATTAAGATTACAATCTAGGATAATCCCCAGATATTTAAAGCTATTTACAATCTCAACATGTTGGTCCCCAATTATAACCGGCTGACATATACACTCACCTAAAGGATTATTAGGAACACCATACTAATACTGTGTTTGACCCCCTTTCGCCTTCAGAACTGCCTTAATTCTACGTGGCATTGATTCAACAAGGTGCTGAAAGCATTCTTTAGAAATGTTGGCCCATATTGATAGGATAGCATCTTGCAGTTGATGGAGATTTGTGGGATGCACATCCAGGGCACGAAGCTCCCGTTCCACCACATCCCAAAGATGCTCTATTGGGTTGAGATCTGGTGACTGTGGGGGCCATTTTAGTACAATGAACTCATTGTCATGTTCAAGAAACCAATTTGAAATGATTCGAGCTTTGTGACATGGTGCGTTATCCTGCTGGAAGTAGCCATCAGAGGATGGGTACATGGTGGTCATAAAGGGATGGACATGGTCAGAAACAATGCTCAGGTAGGCCGTGGCATTTAAACGATGCCCAATTGGCACTAAGGGGCCTAAAATGTGCCAAGAAAACATCCCCCACAGCATTACACCACCACCATCAGCCTGCACAGTGGTAACAAGGCATGATGGATCCATGTTCTCATTCTGTTTACGCCAAATTCTGACTCTACCATCTGAATGTCTCAACAGAAATCGAGACTCATCAGACCAGGCAACATTTTTCCAGTCTTCAACTGTCCAATTTTGGTGAGCTCGTGCAAATTGTAGCCTCTTTTTCCTATTTGTAGTGGAGATGATGTAGTGGTCTTCTGCTGTTGTAGCCCATCCGCCTCAAGGTTGTGCGTGTTGTGGCTTCACAAATGCTTTGCTGCATACCTCGGTTGTAACGAGTGGTTATTTCAGTCAAAGTTGCTCTTCTATCAGCTTGAATCAGTCGGCCCATTCTCCTCTGACCTCTAGCATCAACAAGGCATTTTCGCCCACAGGACTGCCGCATACTGGATGTTTTTCCCTTTTCACACCATTCTTTGTAAACTCTAGAAATGGTTGTGTGTGAAAATCCCAGTAACTGAGCAGATTGTGAAATACTCAGACCAGCCCGTCTGGCACCAACAACCATGCCACGCTCAAAATTGCTTAAATCACCTTTCTTTCCCATTCTGACATTCAGTTTGGAGTTCAGGAGATTGTCTTGACCAGGACCACACCCCTAAATGCATTGAAGCAACTGCCATGTGATTGGTTGATTAGATAATTGCATTAATGAGAAATTGAACAGGTGTTCCTAATAATCCTTTAGGTGAGTGTAGAGTGTAGATAGCTAAATAATATTACTAAATAAATAACAACCCTTAGTTACATAGTGTACATAGACCTAATCATAGATTATTTATTTAATAAAATAATGCAGATGGTATAAAATATTTCTTAAAAATATTTCTTGTTGCTGTGGGTACCCTATATTGTCTGCCTGAAGGAAGTTTTTCAAATTCATGTTAGAGAGGGTGAGTAGAGTCCTGTGTTATTTGTAAAGCTTTCCTCCTGGTCTGATTTATATACAGTTCCCCCAGCTGCCAAGATAATCTTACTGGCTGTATTAATAATCTTTGTGAGCTTGCTTTTACTTCTAGCCCCCAAATTGCCATACCAGCAAGTGATGTTATATGAAATAATACTTAATCTGTATACTCAATAAAATTAAGATTACAATCTAGGATAATCCCCAGATATTTAAAGCTATTTACAATCTCAACATGTTGGTCCCCAATTATAACCGGCTGACATATACACTCACCTAAAGGATTATTAGGAACACCATACTAATACTGTGTTTGACCCCCTTTCGCCTTCAGAACCGCCTTAATTCTACGTGGCATTGATTCAACAAGGTGCTGAAAGCATTCTTTAGAAATGTTGGCCCATATTGATAGGATAGCATCTTGCAGTTGATGGAGATTTGTGGGATGCACATCCAGGGCACGAAGCTCCCGTTCCACCACATCCCAAAGATGCTCTATTGGGTTGAGATCTGGTGACTGTGGGGGCCATTTTAGTACAATGAACTCATTGTCATGTTCAAGAAACCAATTTGAAATGATTCGAGCTTTGTGACATGGTGCGTTATCCTGCTGGAAGTAGCCATCAGAGGATGGGTACATGGTGGTCATAAAGGGATGGACATGGTCAGAAACAATGCTCAGGTAGGCCGTGGCATTTAAACGATGCCCAATTGGCACTAAGGGGCCTAAAATGTGCCAAGAAAACATCCCCCACAGCATTACACCACCACCACCAGCCTGCACAGTGGTAACAAGGCATGATGGATCCATGTTCTCATTCTGTTTACGCCAAATTCTGACTCTACCATCTGAATGTCTCAACAGAAATCGAGACTCATCAGACCAGGCAACATTTTTCCAGTCTTCAACTGTCCAATTTTGGTGAGCTCGTGCAAATTGTAGCCTCTTTTTCCTATTTGTAGTGGAGATGATGTAGTGGTCTTCTGCTGTTGTAGCCCATCCGCCTCAAGGTTGTGCGTGTTGTGGCTTCACAAATGCTTTGCTGCATACCTCGGTTGTAACGAGTGGTTATTTCAGTCAAAGTTGCTCTTCTATCAGCTTGAATCAGTCGGCCCATTCTCCTCTGACCTCTAGCATCAACAAGGCATTTTCGCCCACAGGACTGCCGCATACTGGATGTTTTTCCCTTTTCACACCATTCTTTGTAAACTCTAGAAATGGTTGTGTGTGAAAATCCCAATAACTGAGCAGATTGTGAAATACTCAGACCAGCCCGTCTGGCACCAACAACCATGCCACGCTCAAAATTGCTTAAATCACCTTTCTTTCCCATTCTGACATTCAGTTTGGAGTTCAGGAGATTGTCTTGACCAGGACCACACCCCTAAATGCATTGAAGCAACTGCCATGTGATTGGTTGATTAGATAATTGCATTAATGAGAAATTGAACAGGTGTTCCTAATAATCCTTTAGGTGAGTGTAGATGGCCCTTCCCTAGTACTAACAATGAGTTCCTTAGTTTTAAAAGCATTTAGTGACAAAGCACTCTCCTCGCACCATGTTACCAGGCGGTCTATATGCTCAAAGTAGGCCCTTTCTAAATCCCCCTTTCCTTTGACCATAACGCCAATCATAGCCATGTCATCAGCATACTTAAGTAACATAAAATTACTTTCACAAATCTGCATTTAATTTATATACAAAGAAAATAATGCATTTGATAACACACAACCTTGAGGGACTCCAGTATTCAAAATAACCTCATCAAACATGGTACCCTGTACAGAAACTCTGAGGACGGTCAATTAAAAAATCCTTGATCCATAACACAAAGTGTCCATTGGTATCAAGTTTTAATAATCGATCTAATGAAATGTCAGTTCTAACAATATTAAAAGCTGAGCTAAAATCATTAAATAAAATTCTGGCAAATGCGCCAGAATCTTGAACATGCTTGCTAATCACATGGAGCAGAGTTAAAGTAGCATCCTCAGTACCTCTCTGTGCTTTATAAGCAAACTGCAATTGATTGATCTGACAAATGGGTGTTTGGCAGATGCCTTAACACAACCCTTTCCATGCATTTACATAGAATGCTGGTAAGGGCAATAGGTCTAAAGTCATTAGGTGATACAGGCTTGATGTTTTTAGGCACAGGGATGATTGTGGTTCTTTTCCAAGAAAGTGGAAAAGCAAAACGTGTCAAGCAAAAACTGAAATAATCTAGTAAAAACACCTTTAAATTGGTAAATGCACCCTGCTACGGCCCTCCCTCTAAGACCGTCTGGGCCAGGTGCTTTTTATGAGGGTTTACCCTATAGCCAGACAGCCAGCTATCTCCTCCTCTGTAAGAGTAATGGTATTCCAGACATAGCTACTCACTTGGCCAGCCCTATCTAGATATATGGTTTTATCAAACCTACTATAGAACTGATTTAACTCATTCACAGATAAACCAGTGCTTGTAAATATTTGTTGCTTCTGGGTGTCTCTGCCCATCATATAATGTTTCTCCATTTCATCTCTATATTGTTGCCTAGATTATCTAATAATCGCTCTGAGCTCCTGTCTTTTGTCTTTAAAACGTGAACAAAAACTATTTTCTTGAACAGAAGCAGCCCTTTTCTCACTTAGACATTTCTTCATCTCATGTGAAACCTTGTTATTAGGATATATTTTAACAGTTTTTATTAGCACAACATTATTCTCACAGAAAATAATGTAAGATGTTATTGTTTCTGTTAACTCATTTGCATTTACACAGTTATCAAAGAAAATGTCCCAGTTCGTATCATCGAAATCGTATCATATCTCTGTTGAGCAGAGTGATTGTGTGTGCTCTTATACACCGATCAGGCATAACATTATGACCACTGACAGGTAAAGTGAATAACACTGATTATCTCTTCATCACGGCACCTGTTAGTGGGTGGGATATATTAGGCTGCAAGTGAACATTTTGTCCTCAAAGTTGATGTGTTAGAAGCAGGAAAAATGGGCAAGCATAAGGATTTGAGTGAGTTTGACAAGGGCCAAATTGTGATGGCTAGATGACTGGGTCAGAGCATCTCCAAAACTGCAGCTCTTGTGGGGTGTTCCTGGTCTGCAGTGGTCAGTATCTATCAAAAGTGGTCCAAGGAAGGAACAGTGGTGAACCGGCGACAGGGTCATGGGCCAAGGCTCATTGATGCACGTGTGGAGCGAAGGCTGGCCCGTGTGGTCCAATCAAACAGACAAGCTTTGTTGCGTATGGGACTGCATAGCCTTCAGACCAGTCAGGGTGCCCATGCTGACCCCTGTCCACCCCTGAATGTGCCAAAAGTGGGCATGTGAGCATCAAAACTGGAAGAAGGTGGCCTGGTCTGATGAATCACGTTTTCTTTTACATCACGTGGATGGCCGGGTGAACAACCAGGTAAGTGGCCAACCAGGGGAACACATGGCATGCACTAGGATGCACTATGGGAAGAAGGTAAGCTGGCGGAGGCAGTGTGATGCTTTGGGCAATGTTCTGCGGGGAAACCTTGGGTCCTGTCAATGGCAGGCTGCCATCCATGTGGATGTTACTTTGACACATACCACTTACCTAAGCATTGTTGCAGACCATGTACACCCTTTCATAGAAACGGTATTCCCTGGTGGCTGTGGCCTCTTTCAGCAGGATAATGTGCTATGCCACAAAGCAAAAATGGTTCAGGAATGGTTTGAGGAGCACATCAACGAGTTTGAGGTGTTGACTTGGCCTCCAAATTCCCCAGATCTCAATCCAATCGATCATCTGTGAGATGTGCTGAACAAACAAATCAGATCCATGGAGGCCCCACCTCGCAACTTACAGGACTTAATGTTATGCCTGATCAGTGTATGTAAGCCTATGGAATCTGTAGTTTGAGACACCTTACCGAACGCAGTGGGTTACTTCATCAATAACAGACAATGGAAAAATTTACATTTTGTAAATATCCTTTAATGTTATTTCACATAATGTAAATAATAGTTTTGCATTTTTGTGTGACTGTCAAATGACATCCCTGTAATGCTCTGATGAAGACAGACTGATATTTGTAAAGCAAGCTTGACAAACAAAAAAGATACTCTGCACAGGGCTTTTCTTCTACAGTTCTGACTATTTCAGTAGTTTTTACACTATCAAATTGGTTTAGATGTGCTAATGATTCAGCACTACATTTCATGTAAACCATTTTCCCAGCAATTCTGGAAACACTCCATTCTTCATAATGCTGTGGTCACACTAGACTTTGAGCATGCAAAATTTGAAAAGACACTGCAACTGTCAGGATATGACATAACACTCTCTGATATCTTTAAAAAAACAAAACATAATTAAACATATAATACATGTAATGTAAACCTATACAATCTGTTCCACTTTATTGCAATACTGCAGATTTAGGGTTTGCATTATTGTAATTTAGCTAAGATATCACTTCAGGACAAATTGATCTTCTATTGCTCACGTCTTCATGTGATACAAATTCAGAGTTCACCAAACTTGAATTTGAACTTGATCTTGTGTTTCCACTCTCCTGCGTTCACATCCATAGGAAAGTCAATGGAATGAAAAGTGTAGTGTGACTGCCACTTAAAATGCATTTTTATGTATTAAACTATTAAAAATTACAATCTGGGATTATTCTCTTAATTTGTAATTCTGAAGGTGTCCACACACAAAAGTCAGCGATTTTGAAATATGAATCTGGTACTGTACTTGAAAGTAAAAGTTCCAGTGTCACATCTGAGAAGGAGAATGCAGCTAAACAAAAGCCATTTTCTTTTGACAGTTCTAACAGTGTCTTTTCTTTTTGATCTCCAAGCACTCACTGCCACAACAGTCGCAATACAGCTTCCCATTAGGTGATGCACCAAGGTGAAGGTACTGCGGAGAAATGTCCAATGCGGGTTCATCAAAATTGTGTTTTGATGAAATGTTCTTGCCTCATTTGCCTCAGTCTCCTGCTTGAACGCCCCACCTGGAAATATTTAACAAAACACAGAATTAAGTTTGGTGCATACAAATATCATATAAACATATCAATAGGTTTTTATGAGAGTTTCCAAACTTGGAAGCAGTTATCCTGCCACATCTGTAGGTCTACCACATCCTTGATGTCCCTTTGTCTTCCGTTCAACAAGTTTCCACTGAGCATCTGTGACTGACAAATCCTCAAACACCTTATCACATTTTTCAAGAATCTCATTGCAGATCAAACCAACATTCTCAACTTCATAATGTTCTCATATGGTGTAGGACAGTCATTTTTAAGAGCTAGGGACAAAGTCTTTGGACTGTTTTGCATGGCAGCTCTTGGATTTACATGCTTGAGCTTATCCAGAAAGTCATTACATTTTCTATAGGTTTAGTCATATCTGTAGCATCACAGGGCCCTGACTTCACTGGCCATATTCTCATCCACTGATTCAAATCCTTTCTCTGCGTTCAGGGGCTGGTCATATCTATAGAGGACAGTTCAGAGAAGCAGGTTTTCTTTGTGTTGGCTGAAGCCGCTGACATGACAATGAAGTACATACTGTGTCATTATACATCCTCACTCCAGACATAACTGCAAACATCAGCGCTGCTTAATGTGAACATGTCTCTCCAAGAAGGCGTGTTCAAACTGTCTCCTTTGCTCTGCAGCTACAATGGGAGCTCATTCATTCTCTGACTTATTTTGCCTGACTTGTTTTACTTTCACAAATATATAACATTAGTCAGTGGCACAAACTGAGTCCTATAGCTAGCTTTTCCAAATAAACATTGTAATACAATCAAATTATATATATATATATATATATATAACTGTCCACAACATGTCCTCGTCACTTGAATTTCTCCAACATAACCAACAAAGACAGACACAAGAGATTCATTGTGCAGTAGTCGACATCTTTGATTATAACTGGAGAGTTTCTGCAGAACTCTGTGAGCTCACACTGAACTGAAAGCTTTACAGCTCTGATTAAAGTGATTTGCTCACTTTCTATAGCTAATAATACTAATTTTTGTTTTTCATTCTGCTAAGATGATCATCTGCAACTTACTGCAAAGTGTCAGGAGTGACAACTCATTCAAATAATGCAAAATGTGTAATGATAAATGTGGCAACAATGGTTTGTCACATTATTCAAAAATTAGTTAGTCTTGAAGTTAATTCTCGAAGAATAAGAGTATGTGTCAAACTCAGATCCTGGAGGGCCACAGTCACAGAGTTTATAACCAACCCTGCTCTAACACACCTGTAGTTTTCTAACAAGGCTGAAGAACTTGATTTGCTGGATCAGGTGCATTTAATGAAGGTTGAAGCTAAACTCTGCAGGGCTGTGGCCCTCCAGGAACTGAGTTTAACACCCTTGGAGTATAACTAAACACAAACGCCTGACTCTCACTGTATCGCTCAGGCTGTACTGCAGTATTCACAGGTGCGATCCCACTACTGATCTAGTGTATGAAAGCAGAATATTGTTAGGTTGTTAGCTGGCTGAACTAGATGTTTAATATCCTGTATCTGAAATGACAATATACAAAAAAAGTACCTTTCCCATCACACCTAATGTGTTTCATCTAGACATGCTTTTCATTTAAATAACTGCATTCTGAAATGTAGAGACACAGGTTTGCTATTGGCTTTAACTCAATATAATACACCAGACTATATCATTTAATTTGGTTAATTAATGGTTTATTTGCATTGGTTCTATTATGTTTGTATTAAATGTAGGCTATTTTTGTGAAGTATCTAAATTACATGTGATAGACAAACATAATGAGCTGTTACAATTTATTTCACTTTGTCACATTCATTTATAGTAGCACAGTAAATTACCATATGTGTATATTTGCAATTTTTGAACACAGAGCAGGATTAGAGATCTATAAAGATCATAAAGATAAAATTTCAAAAATCCAAGGGAAGGCATATATCAGTGTTGATTTTGTGGTATAATAGTCATAGTCACAAAAAACATTAAAGCTATCCCCTTTATCTCACTTTTTTCTTTTAACATTGTAAAGGGCTCACATACTGTCCATTTTTGCTCATTTTGGCCTTTCTAAACAATTGTTTTTACATAAACAACTGGAAAAGACACACTGTGACTCTAAAGTCAATTGTGTATTTCAGATGCTTTCACATCCCATGACCTCATCATCTGCAGAGAGAAACTGCCATTTAAAATACACATAATGATGGACTTAAAGACATCATAGAGGATTAAGATATTTCACTGGAACTTGGTCTTCATTACATAGATCATGTTCAATGTCAACTGTTATTTATTAATGTATTCAGCTAATAACTGTTATTAGAGCAGTCATTTTTCCTACAATTTTCCATGTCAATAAAAAATAAAAGTACCTAATTGACACAACGTGCTGTTTTTTTTTTTTTTTTTTGTAAAACCCAAATAGAGGGATAAAAATATTTCAAAATAGTATTAATAATACTAATAAATAATAATATCACTATACTAATATTAATGAAAATAAACTTATTAAAACGTTTATTTATAACACCATTAAGGTCCTATAGCACTTTTAAAGTATGCTTCTTTATGGAACCTTATAAAAAGGGTTCTATTTAGCACCAAAAAGGGTTCTGCTATTGTTACAAGCCGAAGAACCCTAATTTGGTACAGTTTAGAACCATTTTTCTTAAGAGTGTAGAGTGACAGTTTCTGAATGTTGGATCTTCTTCAGTTATAAGCAAACAATGAATTAATTTACTATATCAGTAACATTTTGTGTTCATTTTGTTCATTATAAATACACTGAAAAGTCTGAGTCTCGCTGTATTGCTCAGGCTGCACTGTAGCGTCTATTCACAGGCGCGATCCCACTACTGATCGGCACGGGGACTTTGACCTGCTCCGTCTCCGACCTGGGCCGGTTCACCCCTCCTTAGACGACCTGGTGGTCCCGAGCTCCCCCAGGAGCACCATATCGATACCGAACTTAGTGCGGATACCTGATCGACATAGTCCACTGCAGCCCAGAACCCCTGAGCTCAAGCGATCCACCAGCCTCAGCCTCCTAGTAGCTTGGATTACAGGCGCGCGCCACTGCACCCGGCAAGAGTTGTGCGAATCAGCGCTGCTATTGAATCTAGTGCGCGCACAGCGCCCTCTAGTGTATGAAAGCAGAATATTTTCTGTTTTCATAAAAGCTAATGACCATAAGCAGCGTGCACTGCTTGAAACAAAACCGCAGGTTGTGTGACCAGCTATATCACCTTTAATAGCAGTACAGTTTGCTTCACAGTTACATATTCACAATTTCTAAATTCAAATTAAAAGTTGAGATGCAGCTGTTTCCTCACTAACCTTATTGCCTCACTGTAAAAAATACTTTATTTTTTAATTAAAATTTCAAATACTCATAATCAGACAGTTACTTTTAACTTTTACTTTTCACACACACAAATCATAACAAGTAATTTAATCAATCAGTCGATCAATTCAATTTATTGTCATTGAGAAAAGTATGGATACAAGCCAACAAAATGCAGTTAACATCCAACCAGGATCCAAAATAAAAGTAATAATCTTAAGTAGTGCTAAAAATGCTGAATATGACCATGATTATGCATACCTATAACCATACATACACATATTTACGTGTGCATACTCACACCTGTTAAAAAAAGATGTACAGTTAGGTGAATGCACAATATGAATAAATACTGAATATATCCATGCATTGCAATGTCCTTGGAAGGCTTTTGTCCTTCAAACACATTTTTATTATAATTTGTATTATTTTTAAAATTATTTATTTTAATTTTAAATTTGTTACATGATTTATTTCATTATTAGTTTAGTTCCTGCACAAACCCCAGTTTGGGAAACCATGACGTAATGTAATGTTTAATACACTTCATCTTGTTGATCAACAATATATTTGTATATCAATATGTTATTATTCTTTTAATGTCAATGTGATAAACGAGTTAGGTCAAAAGTAATCAAAAAGTAGTCAGAGTACATTACCTAAAATGTGTAATATAACAGATTATGTTACTAACTACATTTTTTGTCTTGTAATTTGGAATCAGTAACGGACTACGATTTGTAAGTAATCTACCCAGCTCTACCTGCAGTAGTCTTATACTCACTGATATCTTACTGATAGTTATTTTACTTTATTCTGTTTTTTTTTTTTTTTTTAATTGTTATTTTATATTATACTGCAATAATTTTTCTATTTTTTGGCACCTTTTTTTCCCACTCCATTTTATTATTATTATTATTATTATTCTTTTTTTTACCTGTCTCGTTTTTGTTTGTGTTTTTTACTTGTGTGTGTTTAAATCATGCTTATAATGTACTTCTTTTGAAAATTGTTCAACCATTGTCACTCTTGTGGCTTTTTAAAGAATAAGCACACTTTTCACACTCACTGTTTTATTTAGCTAATTCGTCTGCTAGTAATGTTTAACTGTCTACATCCAAATATCACAGGAGAAATCTTATATTTTCTGTCATTTATGTAAGTCCTGATCTGCTGTCCTCCTGTCCTACAGATGGCGCTGTGGCGCGTTATAATGGCATCACCGCGTCCCAGAACGTCCAGTAGTCAACTCAACACCTGTAACAGAAAATTCCAAACATAACGACGCCGACTCTCCTTCCCAATGGATTATTTTTGACAATGCACCGGTAACTCAAAATAATACATGTCTGTGAACATATCAAAGAATTACGAATAGTTCTTTTGTTTCAGTTTCATAACAACAACTGGTCTGTTAGCCAGCTAGCTGAATAGCTGTCTTAGTCTTTTGTGCAGGTTTCAGGAATTAAATGGCGTTTTAATTTAGAAACGGTTTATAGTATATGGCATTGTGCAAATCATTTAGTAGAGTAATGCTTATTTCAAAAAATGGGTCTTCTGAAGCTATCTGGCTGTTTATTTTAAACATCTCTGTTATATACAATTATACATCTAAATGGCATCTTTTAATTTCTGTTTTTACTTTAGTTTATTTATGCAACAACAGCTATATTTCATGAGCGATCTACTTCATACGCCCTGAAATGAATTTTCGGATTTTGATTCATTTGAATATGAGGTCTTGAAGCAGTTTTCTCTGGCAGGACTGACAGTACACGACCATGGGTGTGTGTGTGTGTGTGTGAGAGAGATATTTTTAACCTCGTGCTGTCAGTCCAGATATATCACCTGAGTCAAATGGTGTCGTTTCACAATTATGCTAGGTTTAAGGGAGAGTCTCTTGGTCATATGTCCATATGTCACAGGAAACGCATCATTCACAGTAGTCTCATATCAGGCTCAGATAGGTTTTTTAAAAAGTTTCATCTAATCTTTTTTTTTTTTTTTTTTTTGCTATCCAGGATCAGGTAATCCATTTTACTTTTGTGCTGGCTTTTCAAAACAACATTCAAAACAACCTTATCCAGATAACAAACTTTTCCAGATTACCAAATCCAGATTAACAGTGCTCTAAATGAGACTGTATCACTATGTAAAGAACAACAGATATAATAATTAACATTGGTTCACTTTGTGTTTTTATTTGAAGAGACAGAAAATAGCACAAAAAAACAATACAAGCACCCCCTTCCAATTTCAACTTCTTTTAAACAGTCAGGTCCCTCATCTGACCTACTACAAAAAATAAAAACAATCAAATATACATGCAATAAAGGTGCGGTCATGTTAGCGATATTTTAGTGAAATTTTGTAGAAGGTCCATTGTCAGTAGTGTAGCAATGTATTAAGCACTGCACACACACAAAAGTCACTTTTAAACCAAGCAACTCAAACATTAGCAAAAGGAAAGTAAGAAAAGTTAGAAAATACTTTTTAAGTAGTTCATCTCTCTGTGTCATTGTAATTAATATACAGTAATAAATTATAGTTAAAATTAAATGTATTATTTTTGTTTGATATTGACAGCTGTTTGGAGACAAAATCTTTTTTTTTTTCTTTTTTTTTTTTTTTTTTTACTTTACTGTGCTATAACAAAAGCCTTAATATATAGTCTGCTTCTACTTTATCTAATGACTATAATGGTTTAATCAAGTCCAATATATACGTGTGTGTGTGTGTGTGTATGCACTACATGATACAAATGCTGTATTAGTTAACAAATTTTAAAGTTTTATTAAATTCTGTTCCTGAAATCCAGCCTTCTTGGTGGGATAATGATAATCTAGATTTTGTTTTGAGATCAAAAGTATCCCAATCCTATTCAAAAGTTTTGAACAACACACACTGAAGGTTTTGATCTAGATTGATTGATTGATCTAGATCAAAATCCAGATTGGATTAAGTGTTCTAATCTGTTTTCAGAATTCTTTTATCCACTTTTATGATATGATCCAATCCAAAAGCTGAAATATGAGAGAATTTTTTTTTGCTGGGCCCTGATGATACTGAAATAATATATTTTTTTGATTGCAGGCAGGTTACAGATGTAGCTGGGGTCTGGCAGCAGTGACCATGGCGCTGTGCTGGGGTGGTTTGTTGGTGTTGGCGGCCCTATCCCGGGCCCTGGGCTCTCTGCAGCTTTCAGAGGAGCATTCTGTGCCAGATGAATGGGTCCTGCTCCATGTCGTGCAAGGCCACATAGGGGCGGGAAACTACAGCTACCTGCGTCTCAACCACGAAGGACGCATTATCCTGCACATGCAAAGCCTTAAAGGGGATGCGGATCTCTACGTCTCTGACAAGACGCTGCGGCCAAACTTTGATTCCTACAAGCTTCAGTCTACCACTTGTGGCCAGGATGTGGTGGTCGTCCCGGGGGATTTTGTTAGGCCTGTTGGAATCGGGATCTACGGACATCCCTCCTACATGGAGAGTGAGTTTGAGATGAAGGTGTTTTACGACCAGACAACACTGACAGAAGATAAAATCGAGAAGAACTCTTATCCTTCAGATGAGACTCCTGGTCAGTCTCAACACTCTCAGGGCCCTGAGGATGTGATGGAAGAAGAGGAATCCATCCTGTGGACTATTCTAATTGGGATTCTTAAGATCATACTTGAAATTTTGTTCTGATTTTGATGTGCGCGGCTGCCAAAATATCACATTTGCCACAATGAAATAATCTTTCCATTTAGATCAAATAAACTGATTTTTGTTTTTGGCCAGAGTGGCCTAAAGTTTTGTTTAAATATAGTGTGGCGTCACCACCACTTTATAAGGGATATGTACATTTCTGCCATAGTTTTCTTAATATGTCATCTAATTTGACTAACAAATTTATAGTTTTCATATCAACACAACTGATTGCACTTGATATGTTAAACACAAGGTTCTCTGTTTTGACCTGATTGGTTCTCTTCTGACATTTTATTGATTGAGTTGAAAATCTGTTGTGTGGCGCGTTTATTTGTCTTTTACTGACCTTGGGATGTAAATTCTAGGTTTTAAACTGCACTATGCAATCACACAAATCACCTTGTGATGAAGGTTGTACGGCTGTGCCTATTGTGAAGAAGAGTCTGTTGATAAACAGCAAAGAATCTTCTGCACCTGTAGTTGTAAGATACAAATAAAATAATCACTTATTTTTGAAAATGTCTCTGTGTCTAACATTACTTAGGATTGTGTTCAGCTTTTGTGTTATATATATGTTTTTTGTGCAAATAACAAGGTGGGGCTTTCATTACAAAAATACCGAGAGAGAGAGCTAGAATAAAACGGTAATGTTACTGTTTGGTCACTGTGTTAATATGCTATGGTATTCCATGAATACTTACAGCTGTCTCTGAATAAGTCACATCAACATAACTAATTTATTACTATATTATTATAACTATATTATTGTTTTAGACACAATATACAGCAAGTATATTATTTTAGAATGTGAAGATACCTAGTAGGCCTATATATGAAATAATCTCTATTATTTTCATCTCAATCTCTCTCTCTATATATAGGGTAAATTCAGGGTGATTGGGACACTTTTTCCAAGTCATCTCAAAGGCAAAAAAGTGTCCCAATCACCCTGAATTCACCCTATATATATATATATATATATATATATAGCCTACCGATCAGGTATAACATTATGACGTAATATTGTGTTGGTCCCCCTTTTGCTGCCAAAACAGCCCTGACCTGTCGAGGCATGGACTCCACTAGACCCCTGAAGTGGTGCTGTGTTATCTGGCGCCAAGATGTTAGCAGCAGATCCTTTAAGTCCTGTAAGTTGCGAGGTGGGGCCTCCATGGTTGGAATTGTTTGTTCAGCACATCCCACAGATGCTCGATTGGATTGAGATCTTTGGAATTTGGAGGCCAAGTCAACACCTCAAACTCGTTGTGCTCCTCAAACCATTCCTGAAGCATTTTTGCTTTGTGGCATAGCGCATTATCCTGCTGAAAGAGGCCACAGGCACAAGGGAATACCGTTTCCATGAAAGGGTGTACATGGTCTGCAACAATGCTTAGGTAGGTGGTACGTATCAAAGTAACATCCACATGGACGGTAGGACCCAAGGTTTTTCCAGCAGAACATTGCCCAAAGCATCACACTGCCTCTGCCGGCTTGCCTTCTTCCCATAGTGCATCCCAGTGCCATGTGTTCCCCAGGTAAGCAACGCACACGTACCCGGCCATCCATGTTATGTAAAAGAAAACATGATTCATCAGACCAGGCCACCTTCTTCCATTGCTCTGTGGTCCAATTCTGATGCTCACGTGCCCACTGTTGGTGCTTTCGGTGGTGGACAGGGGTCAGCATGGGCACCCTGACTGGTCTGCAGCTACGCAGCCCTATACACAACAAACTGCGATGCACTGTGTATTCTGACACCTTTCTATCAGAACCAGCATTAACTTGAGCAATTTGAGCTACAGTAGCTCGTCTGTTTGATTGGACCACACAGGCCAGCCTTCGCTCCCCACATGCATCAGTGAGCCTTGGCTGCCCATGACCCTGTCGCCGGTTCACCACTGTTACTTCCTTGGACCACTTTTGATAGATACTGACCACTGCAGACCGGGAACACCCCACATGAGCTGCAGTTTTGGAGATGCTCTGACCCACAATTTGGCCCTTTTCAAACTCACTCAAATCCTTATGCTTGCCCATTTTTCCTGCTTCTAACACATCAACTTTGAGGACAAAATGTTCACTTGCTGTGATGAAAAGATAATCAGTGTTATTCCCTTCACCTGTCAGTGGTCATAATGTTATGCCTGATTGGTGTACATATATATATATATATATATATATATATATATATAGAGAGAGAGAGAGAGAGAGAGAGAGAGTATGTGTATATGTGAATATATATATATTCACATATACACATACTCTATACAGATATAGAGAGAGCCTATTGTAAAGTAATAATGATAAATGTAATTGAAATAAATATTAATGAATACCTGTAGCATCTCATATACAAAATTGTAAGTTACAAATGTTATCATAAGTTGTAAATAATTTATACTGTATAGGAGATAGGAGATATTTTACAAAATATGTTATCATTTTATTTCAGTATCTTAAAGTAACTAATTTGTGGGAGAGGATATAAAAAAGGGAGGAAATATGTCATTTCGATCCACACTCCATACCAGTCGGTGGCGGTAATACACAGTTTCGTTGTTTGTCAACCGCCAATAAAGTCAAAAGAAGAAGAAGAAGAAGAAAAAAACGCCGCCTACGTCATATGAGGGCGACGGAATTGTGCGCACACCATCACGACCTTCCTGATAGGGAAACCAAATAATGTAAGAAGCTGATATTATAACAGCAGAGCTTTTAGTATTTATTTTTATTTAGCCCGCATCATGTTTCGTGCCACTTTGACAATATGTGGAAGAACAGTTGTTAAAAGGGTAAGTGTGCGCATGCAATTCATCATGTACTACGCTTGTGAATACGATATTTATGTTCATGCTGGAACACATTCACGAGTTAAACCATGATTTTTCTCCAATCAGTTAATCTCATCGGTGTCTGGAGAAAGCGCACTTCCATCAAATCTGCGACTCCCATCAAATCTCATCGGAGTCGCGGGAGAAAGTAGGCAAAGCTTTGCTTATTTAATAGAGAATTATAATTCATTACTTACTATTATCACTTCTGAGATAAGTCTCTGGCTTTGAAGTGATTTCAGCTTTACACTCCTTCTTACATCCCTGAACTTAAAGTATACCACGGTAAACATGGTTTCTACAAATATACCCTAATTACAGAACTCTGGGAACTTTATTTTAGCCATTATTGTTATCTCTAAAGCTATTCAACCTAGTGCAAGCTAGGACAACCTATATTAATTTAATATAGTTTCACAGTAACAACTGAAATAATTATAGGATTTTTGCAGGAACTTTGGTTTCCATGCTAATTTTTTGTTCATTGTCAATGAAATGTTACGTGTGTTTTCAGCGAACTGAACGTGTCTGAACTCTTGTTTCAGAGAGGGCTCCTCCATCCGGCTCTGATCTTCCAGTGCTGCGCAGATGTGAGGCTGATATCCCAGCTCACCTGGCACCCACTCAAACATGGCTTGAGTCTTTGGGAAGTTGTGACAGTGAACCGCTTGGTGTGGTTGACCTACACCCTGATGTCTTTTCAGTGCCTGTCAGGTAAACAATTTAATCTTCTGAATGATTTCAGGATGGAGTTATGCTGCTAACAAATGATAATTTTTGTGTTCCAATTAATAGGCTGGATATTCTCCATGCTGTAGAGGTCTGGCAACGTAATTTCAAGCGAATAGTAAGTAACCATGAGGAGCATTTTATGCTTTCCGGTGTGAAATGCTCTTGAAATGTGCATTAAGATACCGTTCAAATAATGTTCTAGAAACTTCAGTCATATTGAATCATTGCATATGACATAAACAGATGTAATGTGATTACTGTAGAGCCATGCAAAAGTCAAGTCAAGAGCTGAAGTCAGCGGTGGAGGCAGGAAACCATGGAAACAAAAAGGAAGTGGGCGGGCACGACATGGAAGCATTCGTTCTCCACTATGGAGGGGAGGTGAGAGAGAATTTTAGTTTAGTTTTAAACACATAGGGTGCTTCTCAATTCTTATTTGTGCATCCTCGCTTCCTTTCCGGATGCGAGGGAAGGACACGAGGATGGAGGAAGTGAAATGATAAATCATCGCTCCCTTTAGCACCATTTTAAAGCGTCGTCAATTAATGATGACTCTACACCGCTGGATTTAGTTTACACGTTGGGATTCTTGAACATTAGAGATAATTATTTATATTGTAATAGTTTCAATATCCACAAAATACCACATTTATCTGTTTTTTTTTATATTACCAGTTATTATTAACAATGAATTATTCCCAATTATTAACTGCTTTTTATTTGTTGTATAGTATTAGTTTTTAATTTTCTTATACTTTGATATAATTCTGCAACTGTCCTACTACAGTTGTTGTAATTTGACATACATTTGTGTCTTGTACATGTAAACAATAATGATCATTATTAAAATAATAATGATCATTATTAAAATAATAATAATAATGAATAAACTGTGGCAAGATGTGAAGGGGGAGGAGAATTTATACATGCGTCACGTTTAGTTGATAAAACACTTCTGCAAAGGATACACCTATGTATCCTCGCTCATGACTTTTCCTAGGAAGCTTCCTCATTCCTCGCCTCCTTGCGGTGCAATTAGAGAGTTGAGATGTCCTACAAGATGGCTAAGCTCGATCGTTTTCCGGGTCATGGAGGACGGAGGAGCAAGGAAACGAGGAGGGATATTGAGAAGCACCCCTAGATTTATGACAATATATAGCAGTTAAGCCATTGAATCACTAAAAAAAATGCTCTTTTTGCCCATTCAGGAGGAGTAGCTCATGGTCCACGAGGACCAACCAGCTATTATTACATGTTGCCCATGAAGGTGCGGGTGCAAGGACTGAAAATCGCCCTAACTGCCAAACTGGCTCAGGTGAGGGGGGGGCTGCGCTGTAAAAGTCTTGCTTGCTTTGGAATATGCTTCAGTATTATTTTAGAGTTATTTATATACTGGTTTAGTATTTATTACTATTATGAATTAGCTTTTATTTTAACAGTTTTATTAACAAAGTTCGGGAGGAGCACGTTCAAATGATCTACCCAATCAGCACGATTGGTGGCATATATATATATATATATATATATATATAGAGCATTGACGTCACTTTCCCGCCGGAACATGACCCCTCAGCCGTACAACGTGGCAAAAGAGTGGTGATTTTACCCCAAAATTCGACATGTTGACTAGGGGTGTGACGAGATGTCATGGCACGAGATCTCGCGATATTAAAATGTGACGAGATTTCTTGTTGAGGTGAAAAGCTGTCTCACGATATGGCCATGACGGAGCGTGAGGGTGAAATTAGCATAGAGTATGCCCCCGCTACGTTTACATTACATTGCGGTGATCACCGCCCCCTCTGTCGTTTTGCTTTTCTTTTTTTTTTCTTTTTTTAATAGAAATAAAACCCATTTAATTCAGTTGGATAACGGTCTTCAATTGTAAACATCTGCTCTGCTCATCCAGCACGATCTGCAAAGCCACACAGTGCAGTCACAGTTCACTGATCACGTGACGAGAGTAAGGCGAGATGACTGACAAGCTATGGACAAGACCATGGTGGAGGATTTGTTGCCCAGATCGTCGGATAAATGTGTTATCTTGTAGAATGCGCTGTCAGCACCACCGCTCCCTATACACAGAGTACGTGCGATCGCGAATTCGAAAGCAAAAGTAAAACGCGAGCTCCCTAATGCGCGCAAATTAGGCTACATCACACACCGCCTCAATCAGAAGTTCTGGAAGCTCATAATTCGTGTACAGTAAGATCTGAAGAGACTCCTGTGAAATTATACAGGAGAGAAGCCAATCAGTTGAGTTTGTGGCAAAATCTTTTATATTGTTGTCTTTCAATGCATATGATAATTCATACTCGAGTAGAACTGAAAAGACATTCATTACAAGCTGATTACAACATTTCAAAATGCACCTGCAGACTGTTTTTCCCAATTTTGTCATTGAGGATTTCTTAAAAATACTGTGCAAAAAATCTTGTCTTGTTCTCATGAACCAAATCTCATGTCTCGTCTCGTGAGCCAAGTGTCTCGTCACACCCCTAATATTGACACAAAATGATAACTGCAAATTTACGTTTCGCTGCCTGGAGTTGTCTGTAAAAATATACCTCAGATTTCTTGTGAAATCAAACATTTGTTACACATTCAATCTCAAAGCTCTTTCTCGTTTTAGATGTTTTGTGTTTTTTGCGGCATTCATGCTGAAAACCAATGCTGCCACTCAGTGGGCGTAACCGCAGTCACTATAATTATAGCCGACTCGCCTTCGTACCTCGACAGTCTTCTCTGCATCCCTCCACCACCGACTCCTCACTCTTGGCTAGTTCCTATCCCAGCCAGGGTTACGGGGGTGTACTCTGGGTTCTGAGCTCGGAGCTCTCCAAACAGCATGCCAAATACGCATACTCTTTTACTCTAATTATTTTTAAGTGAGAACACGTGAAATGTTCAGTTGTTATTACAATTTTAAGTATTAGTTACTTTGTGCTTTTATGATTTTTATGACTTTTTGATTTTTTTTTTTTTTCCAGTTTTGTCTTTAGTAATTTTAGGACTTAAATATCAAGTTCCTTAAACTTTTTTTTATTTTCATCCAATATTTATACTTTATTTTAATTAACGAAAATAATTTCTAATAGTTTTAGTTTACAGTAGCAAAGCTGATGTACTTGTCAATAAGTGAAAGTGGTTTGGTTCATAAATATTCTGTTAGACGAAATATAATAAACTAAGCGAGTCTCATTATTTCTCCAGGATTACCTTCATATTGTGGACTCACTGGAGATTCCCACTCCAGACCCCCACTATCTCCAGGACCTGCTCAAACACAAACAGTGGGGGGATTCAGTCCTCATCGTTGATGTGTAAGAGTGGATGTATATGCCGTTGCCAACCTGATATACATCATTGTTTCCTTAAGTAATTTCTTCTTCTTTTTTTTTTGCATTCATGCATTCCAGAGGTGATGAATTCCCTCAGAACATTCTCAAGGCAACCGAAAATCTGAAAACAGTGAATATTATTCCAGCTATAGGTAAACAAACTGAACACATCATTAGCGCTCATTTATTGTAGACCAAACATAAGGGAATGTGACTTGTGAAGTTAAATATTATATGCAATTTACTTTGTTTTTACAGGTCTAAACGTCCACAGCATGTTGAAACACGAGAGTCTGGTTCTCACTCTGGAAACTGTAAAATTTCTTGAAAAGAAGCTTCTTTGGCATGATGTGCGTTACACTCCCCTGTATCCCTTCAAACTCCCATACAGAGACCTGCCATGAACACAGCACTGACTTCAGAGTATTAAAATGTTTATTTCATAAAAACAGTGATCAAGTTGTCTCACTTCACATATTCCATGAGGTAAAAAAAGTTAATATCATATGAATAAATAACATTAAGCATATATAAAAGATAAGGCATCGGTGGAACATTCTTGATGTCAGGGATAGGAGATTTTTGTTGGGATAATGCCATGTGCTAAATCATGTCGAATCTCCCATCTTAGTGCAGATCGCTTCTTCTCTGTTGGAACCACATAATTGTTGGGGATGTATGTCTTCTGAGGTCTCGGCTGTAGAGACAAGAAAAAAAACACTCAGATTGAGAGAATCTAGGCAGTCCTTTCCAAAAACAAATGAATAAAATATATATGTGTGCGTCTTACTGGTGGAGGCTGATACATGAGCTGTTCCTAAGGAAAAAGAAAATATATTTTTTGTAATAAAAATCAAACTTACACACATTAATACTTTTTTTTAATACTAAGTTTTTCTTAGCAAGCAGCCACTACTACAAACAAGTACAGGATTACCCTGATGGCCCAGTGAAGCTCCTTCCTGCTCTTCTCTCCTGGAGGTTTAAACATCTCCCAGTCCTGCTTATATTGGAAATACCTGATAAAGGAGTTAACGTTACAATCAGTTTGTGGTGTTCAGTGGGTTATCGCATTTCTAGTGTAAATCCAAGTATTATCAGATATTTAACAGCAGCTGTAAAAGCCAGAACCAATCACAAGAGATTCAAGTCTTGAATCATTTATGAAGATCAATACAGTATGCCATACTTTGCCACTGGATCAGTTTTCTTCAAGTTCCTCGTGTGAGGATGATCAAAAGCTGGCCGTATAACTGTGAAGAGAATCGGATTCTGTAAATGCATGCAAACTGACAATCAAGGGTCAAAGAAACGGGGTATGAACTGAAACTAGACGTGAAAATGGAACTTACATGACTTTGGACGAGGTCGAATATCACTCTCGCTGTGTGATCGTGTCTGTTGGAGGACAAGGTCGTAGAATTTAGTAGGGACATGTTCCTACCAATATCCAGCAACTACTGAATTGTCCCTAGCAATAATTTTGATCAAACAATTAAAATATATTTATATGCAACTGCATCTGAAATGGGTCATACCACTGACATTACCTGAGAAGTCAAAGTAAATACGTTAGAAAACGGCATGCACTCTTGCATTTAATGTATGAGCAGAGAATATAAGGTAAGTGTTTAAGTTTATCCTCTTTAACGTAATGTTGTTAAACAATGTATGAAGCAAACTGTTAGCTGAAAAATCCACTAACTTAAAAACACTGAAATAAGAGGGCGCGATTTATCTGTCAAACAATTGCTCGTTACTTTAGCAACAATAGACTCCTGGTCTCGTTTTCTTTCAGTATCGTCATTGGTTCAATTCATTTTTAATATTAAAATAAAAGCAATGAGCTGAAGTCGACAGCCTCATGGGCAGCAGCGCACCAACATATAATCCGAGTTTGAGTCCTGGCTCAGGGACCTTTTCCCATCCTCTCCTACTTTGCTTCCTGTCGATCACCTATAATGTCCTATTTCAATAAAGGCAAAATGCCAAAAATAAAATAAAAAAGTGTCATTAAGAGCGCTCTGACCCCCGAAAAACTGTAATTAGCACACTACCTGTAAGTGCTCTACATACATTATGTACAGTGGGGAGAACAAGTATTTGATACACTGCCGATTTTGCAGGTTTGCCCACTTACAAAGCATGTAGAAGTCTGTAATTTTTTATCATAGGTACTCTTCAACTGTGAGTGACGGAATCTAAAACAAAAATCCAGAAAATCACATTGTATGATTTTTAAGTAATTAATTTGCATTTTATTGCATGACATAAGTATTTGATACATCAGAAAAGCAGAACTTAATAAAAGAAACCTTTGTTTGCAATTACAGAGATCATACGTTTCCTGTAGTTCTTGACCAGGTTTGCACACACTGCAGCAGGGATTTTGGCCCACTCCTCCATACAGACCTTCTCCAGATCCTTCAGGTTTCGGGGCTGTTGCTGGGCATTACGGACTTTCAGCTCCCTCCAAAGATTTTCTATTGGGTTCAGGTCTGGAGACTGGCTAGGCCACTCCAGGACCTTGAGATGCTTCTTACGGAGCCACTCCTTAGTTGCCCTGGCTGTGTGTTTCGGGTCGTTGTCATGCTGGAAGACCCAGCCACGACCCATCTTCAATGCTCTTACTGAGGGAAGGAGGTTGTTGGCCAAGATCTCGCGATACATGGCCCCATCCATCCTCCCCTCAATACGGTGCAGTCGTCCTGTCCCCTTTGCAGAAAAGCATCCCCAAAGAATGATGTTTCCACCTCCATGCTTCACGGTTGGGATGGTGTTCTTGGGATTGTACTCATCCTTCTTCTTCCTCCAAACACGGCGAGTGGAGTTTAGACCAAAAAGCTCTATTTTTGTCTCATCAGACCACATGACCTTCTCCCATTCCTCCTCTGGATCATCCAGATGGTCATTGGCAAACTTCAGATGGGCCTGGACATGCGCTGGTTTGAGCAGGGGGACCTGCGTGCGCTGCAGGATTTTAATCCATGACGGCGTAGTGTGTTACTAATGGTTTTCTTTGAGACTGTGGTCCCAGCTCTCTTCAGGTCATTGACCAGGTCCTGCCGTGTAGTTCTGGGCTGATCCCTTACCTTCCTCATGATCATTGATGCCCCACGAGGTGAGATCTTGCATGGTGCCCCAGACCGAGGGAGATTGACCGTCATCTTGAACTTCTTCCATTTTCTAATAATTGCGCCAACAGTTGTTGCCTTCTCACCAAGCTGTTTGCCTATTGTCCTGTAGCCCATCCCAGCCTTGTGCAGGTCTACAATTTTATCCCTGATGTCCTTACACAGCTCTCTGGTCTTGGCCATTGTGGAGAGGTTGGAGTCTGTTTGATTGAGTGTGTGGACAGGTGTCTTTTATACAGGTAACGAGTTCAAACAGGTGCAGTTAATATAGCTAATGAGTGGAGAAAAGGAGGGCTTCTTAAAGAAAAACTAACAGGTCTGTGAGAGCCGGAATTCTTACTGGTTGGTAGGTGAACAAATACTTATGTCATGCAATAAAATGCAAATTAATTATTTAAAAATCATACAATGTGATTTTCTGGATTCCGTCACTCACAGTTGAAGAGTACCTATGATAAAAATTACAGACCTCTACATGCTTTGTAAGTAGGAAAACCTGCAAAATCGGCAGTGTATCAAATACTTGTTCTCCCCACTGTATGTACTCTGATGCTACTCTAAAGTTAAGCCTCTGTTTTGCCTCCTTGTCTTCATTACTTACCTTTAAATCATAACATTACAGAATTTATTAATTGAAGTCAATGTACGATAAAAAGCTTAATGTCAATCCCTAAATAACGCTTTTTTTCAGTTATGAATGTATGCTTGTTTAGATATTTTATCAAAGTACAGAAAGCTAAATTGTAATTCTGTTGGTTGCATAATCAAGATTATGTTATGAGTTATGAGTGAGTTGCTACATATATCTATAGATAAAGGCTTTAGATGACATGAAATTGCAATTAAAAGTCTATCATAAATGCCAAAAAAAAAATGGGGGTGGGGTGCTGCTTTTATATTCCCACAAATGTCAAAATCAAACCTACGCCCTTGGAAAACCAATTCAAGTTTAAAATTCAAAACTGTTGAATACTGATAAGTAGGAAGGTATCTGTACTGACCATGCCTTTGATGTATTCCCGGAAAGCACTTGAAGGTTCCTCCATCACAGAGCTGGATCTGTCACTGTAGCTTCCTGTTTCTTCACTCTCTGAGTAATACTGCACACGAGATGCACCGATCCGCATATGGTCCAAACGCTCCTCCAGCTCACCAACTGTACCTACAAAACGGAAGTATACGATTATTACACACATCCTAAAGTCTCAGGTATGTTAATATTTTCACCCCCAAAAAATGGTTTTGTATTTATATCTTTTTGCTGTAGTGTGTCAGTAGGAAATATCAGTTTACATTTCCAAACATTCCTTTTGCCATCAATTGTAATAATCCAGTGAGATTTTTGTATGCACAAGGAGTCTGACAACAGCCGGTATGATCCACATGGAGATCTGATCAGGTAGGTTTTTTTGCAGGTAAGTTTCTTCAAGTGTCTTGGAGACGTTGCCGCAGTTCTTCTGGATTTAGTCTGTCTCAGTTTTTTTTATGTAATCACAGACCGACTCGCTGATGGTGAGATTATATCTCCGTGTGGTGCATACCGGCTGTTGTATATATATTGTATACAATGTATTACATTTACATATTCACACAACCATACAAAAGTTTGGTGTCAGTAAGATTCCTTTTTAAAGAAATGAATACTTGTATTCAGCAAGGACACATTAAATTGATCAAAAGTGCAGCAAAGACATGTATAATGTTACAAAAAAATCTATTTCAAATAAATGCGGTCCTTTTCAACTTTCTATTCATCAAAGAATCCTGACAAAAAAATGTATTGTGGTTTACACAAAAATATTAAGTTGCACAACTGTTTTCAACATTGATAAAATGTTTCTTGAGCATCAAATCAGCATATTAGAATGATTTCTGAAGGATCATGTGACTGAAGACAGGAGTAATGATGATAAAAAAATCAGCTTTGCCATAGCGGGAATAAATTACATATTAAAATATATTCAAAATGTAATAACATTTCACAATATTACAGTTTTTACTGTATTTTTGATTAAAAGACATCTTTCATACATATGATATTTTTTAAATGATATATTTTTAAAAAATATAATACCATATAAATATTTAATATTATAAATATGTTACAAGCTTCTATGCAGTATACAAATATTCATAATAATGACTCTTCTGAATAAGAGACAAATACATCTCTCTGCTCCACTTCTTCTGTAGCTATACCTCTAAAAACTACAAAATAAGCAAATCCCTTTAAACAGTGTAACACACCAAGGCAGCCAGTATAAGCTCTGACTCTTTTCCCCTTTGTGCTGTCATCATATCCATCATCATATTGTTTCTCCTTAGGTCTCCTTTGAACTCTTCCCCTCCTGTGTCTCAAATTAAATGGGTGGTCAAGACTGTCCCGCAAAGCCTCCACCTCCCAACCATCATTGAAACATGCCACATTTTGAGAGCCTGCATCTTGAGTTCCAATGTCATTCCCTGTGGGAGTCTGCTGCTGGTCGGCTTGAGGATCTTTGTTTGGCGTGTCAGGAAATTGATGACCATCATCCTCAGATCCATCATGGCTTTGATCAGTAGAGTGTTGTGCGGCTACATCTTGCCTATCATCCAGTGATTTTGCAGGAGCTCCTCCATCAGATGTTTCTAATGCTTGATTGTCTCCGAACCACACCAGACTGCTGTTATCCTCATAATCACGAGCATCTAAGATCGACTCGCTCTCTTCTTCTAATCCAGCCAGAGTACAGTCGTCTCTATAGTCCACTTCCTCTGGGTCTCCATCTTTAGACGAGTCTGGTCTGTACGTGCCATAACCGGATGTTAAAATGCTTGCGGCAGGACTGCCCAGACTTTCGTGAAAGTCCTCAACATAGAGGTCTCTAGTTTCCTTCTTCAGCCGTACATCAAC
Organism: Coreius guichenoti; assembly: GCA_039654105.1. Classification (NCBI taxonomy): domain Eukaryota; kingdom Metazoa; phylum Chordata; class Actinopteri; order Cypriniformes; family Gobionidae; genus Coreius; species Coreius guichenoti. The sequence continues at coordinate 22,571,875 of CM077188.1, read as the reverse complement.
ATGCTCTTCTTCCCAAGCAGGTAACATGTTATAATTGTCTTCCTCTTCTTGGGCACTGGTTACAGTAACATAATCATCATCACTTGCCCATGACTTCCTGTCCTGGTCATCAAAAAAACAATCTCTCTCCTCTTCTTCCTCACTGCCTCCTTTAGATACTTCCTCATCCTCTTCACCAAATTTGCATTGTTGTTTCTCCTCCTCCCTCCCACTTTCATATGCATCTGCTCCTGACCTGTTCTCCGCCAGATCACCATCACTGTTTATATCTTCCTCTTTTTCATCACTCTTTCCAAAGATCTCTTTGTCATATTCATTGATAAAACATTCCCTCTCTTCCTCCTCACTGTTTCCATCTGCTTTACCATTCCTCTCCTGTTTCTCGTCACTGTCAGGGTTTTCTTCTGTACTGTCTTTTGCAAAACAGTCTCTTTCCTCTGTTTGCTCCTCTTCATCATTCATGTCTTCCTCATTGTTAGGTTCTATCTCATTTGGTTTGCTGTTCTCTGATCCCTCACTTTCAAAGTTTCCTGTGCTCTCTTTCTTCACAAAAGATTTACCACCATCTATTTTTTCCAAAATGCCTTCATTATCTTCTGATACACAACATACATTATATCCTTCTTCTTTATTTTCTTCTCCTTCCTCCTCATCTTGTTCTTCTTCCCCACTTCCACCTGTGCTCTCTTCCTTGGTGAGACCCTCCTTTTCATAACGGTCTGAATCTTTACCTGTATACTTTTCTTCACTATTTGAGTTTTCTTTTGGAAAAGAGTCTTCTTCTTCTTCACTCTCCTCCACACTCACCTGATCTTTCTCGCCATCTGAATCATTGCTTTGGGCTTTGTTCTCAGTGTTTTCTCCACTGACAGAGCTCGCTTTCTCCTCACTTTCTTCTAGATCCTCCTCTTCCTTCTTTTTATTCCTTTTCCCCTGTTCACCCAGCTCCAACTCTTCCTTGTCTTGACTTTCTTCCTCTTCACTTTCTTCTTCCTTCTCCCCCTCCACTTGACTTTCTTCTTCAAGCTCTTTAACTTCTTCTTCACCCTCATGTCCCTTTTCTTCCTCCATTTCTTTTCTTCCAATTTCTTTTCCCTTTTGCTCCTTTTCCTCAGCTTCAATTTCTTCTTCCCTTTCTTCACTTTCTTCTTCCGCCTCTTCAAGATCTTTTCCCTCCTCTTCACTATCTTCTTCCTCCTCTTCATTCTCTTTTCCTGTTTCCTCCTCTTCATTCTCTTGTCCTGTTTCCTCCTCTTCACTATCTTCATCCTCCTCTTCATTCTCTTGTCCTGTTTCCTCCTCTTCACTATCTTCTTCCTCCTCTTCATTCTCTTGTCCTGTTTCCTCTTCACTTTCTCCCTCCTCTTCACTTTCTTGATCTGTTCTTGTTATCTCTATGCTTTTTTCCATTTCATCTTCTATGAAACATTCTCTCTCTACCTCACTCCCGTCTTCATCTGCCTCAGGATTTGTTTCAGCCTGCACATATTTCTCCTTCTCCAACTCATTCCCTTGAAGTGTTTCCTTCATCCTCTCCTTTTTATCATCACCCGTCACAAATCTTTCCTTCTCATCATTACTGTCTCTTTCAGGCTTTCTCTCAATCCATCCGTTTTCTTTCTTAAGATAGTCCCTGTCTTCCCCCTCACTTTCCTGATCCGTCCAGAAAGAAGAAGACAGCGATTCTTCATCGTCCTTGCTTTCATTTTCCAAATGGCTGTCAAAAGCTTTATACATCCTGAGGTAGATGGACAGATCTCTCTATTAGCCCTCAGTAAGAGAATGAACTCCACTTCTGAGCCAAAGCAGATGGATGAGAGGGAGGGGGAATGTAACTAAGAAGATTACTGATAAGAACTTTACTGGGTTTATAAGGCTAATTGCGCCACCTGGTGTATGGGAGGTATTATTACTACCATACTACTCTTCGGGATATAATATGTACACAACCATTCAAATGTTTGCGGTCAGTATTGTTTTACTATATTTTCAATGTATTAAATGCAGCCTTGGTGGGCATACAAGTCTTTTTTTTCAAAACCATTAAATATTCTGCTTGAAATTTTTAGTTGCATAATGCATTCTGTTTCACATACTATTTGAAAAATGGTAAGTGGTATACATTACATACTTTGCAGCATTAAGTAAGTAGTTTATTAGTATTCCATTCCGAACTTTATCATGAAACATAACCACAGGACTTACCAGAATCTTCACTATGCGTGGACTCATCACAGATATGAGACCGACCTTGATGCTTTCTACAAAACGAGATATTAGAAAATAATATTTATTGCACATGCGCATGGATGATGATGTTGTCTTTTCACATTAACTATCAAATCAAGAAATTATTATGTGTCCCCACCTTAACACTTTCCTTTTAATCACAGGCTTGAAATGAGCCCGATGTTCTCTATCAGGACTTGTCGTGTCACTCCCATCCAAAACTGAGTGAAATATTTCAGAAGGCCCTTCCTCAGTCTCCAGCCTGTTGGGTGCTGTGGAGGGCCGAGCTGGTCTGTGAGCAACTGAGTGCCGTGAATATGAATCATAGTAGTGATTCATACCAGATTCTCCATGATTGTCCTCATTAAATGTGGAGGTGAAAATCTAGGAATGGAAAATAGGAAAAGCATACATATTGCGTACACAGTCCTAAAACGATTATACGTTTTAAAGGTGCTTAAAGTCATCATGAAATCAAAATGGACAATTCTTGTGTTTTATGGAACATTGCAGTGTTTATACAGTCAAACCAAAATGTCAACATTTTCTCACATTATCACAGTTTATTCGCTATAGTTTGGAAAATGGTTATAAAATATGACAAGAACTGTGTCAGAACAGTCTGTGGTGTAAAAGGTCGCATTAGCAATTAAAGAAAAAACACTTAAGGAAAACATGGTCAGGTCAAAGTGTCTGAATAATTTTGGTCCCAAATTTTTATCAATTTTACTGGTAGTCCACATGTATGAAGAATTTTTGGGTATAATATGTCACAGTTTACTTTATTTTGATATCCTTACTTACATAAATGAACTATAGTGTCCTGCACCCACTAGTAAAAAATTATATCTGGTGTCTGAATAATTTTTGGTTTGACTGTATAAATGATTTATCCGTGCACATCACCCTCCTAATCTTTAATCAAAAGCAAACCACAACGATCCAACAATCCCAGATGGACAAAATCAAGTCCCGCCCTACATTTTTTTTTCTCATCTGAAAAGCAGTTTCACTCACATATGTCACAATAATGAGGAAAACACTGTTGCAACTTCTGTTTCATGGCAACTTTAAAAACTCATACCTCTCTCTGTTGCCCCGCTGAGCTGGTGTTGAAGAGAACGTAGTTACAACTGGGACCAATGTTGTTCAGTTGAACTGAGGCAAAAACACAAATTAAACAGTAGATTGGTTAAGTGTGTTCAAAAATGCTTTAACCCCCTGGGTGCCACTGTCCTCGTACGAGGACATTATATTTTAGTGTTTAAAGTCTGGATGTCCTGTAAAGAACACATTCAGGGCTTTTCAGAGATACCATTTGTTTTGAGGTTTCACCAGGACAACAACTTCTCCTTGGTCTTTAAAAATGGCTGAATGATCAAATTTAGCACTCTAATGGAAAATGATAATATTAACTAATTAATAATAACTAATTTTCTGACTAATTTTCAAATTGTTTGTTATAAACCAACATCTCAGGAAAATGTTATGGGGTTTCTAATCAAAATATGACTTTCTGCTACAAAACAGGGCATTGATTTCATACATGTCCTCAATAGAGGACACCGGGACTTAAAGCATGTTTATCAGGCATTTTGGGAGACAGTGGGGAATAAGTGAATAGGGAAAGAAATTACATATCAATGTTCCTATAAAATATTAGATATTATTATGAAAATATTGCCATTCTTTTTTCATCATATGTTGCTCCAAGAACACATTAATATGCAAATTAGATAAAGTGTATTTATACATTGCATTTAATGGGAAAACCCACGTATGGCCATTTTACCCACATACTGCATAAAGTAAAATGGTATATCAATTCATTACATTATATCTTTCATAACATAGTTGAAAATCCTCTTTAAACAAAGTTTGGTTAAAAAAAAATCTTGAAACCTAAAAATTGATTGGTGAATGAAAAAAATTCCATTGTTTTTGCCTACACATGTAATTTCATGTAATTTTATTTTTTACATTCACAAAAAAAAAAAATTCCATTTGTTTCTTATGCTCTAAATAATATAATGACATGAAAAAATACTAAATTCAAAAGACTTTGTTTTCCTGGGTCTTAGAAGGTTAAAGTCACATGAAAATGCACAGCATAAAGCAGGAGTGACTACTCACCCTTTTCTTTAATAAGCGCAGGTGGACTTTTGCTGGAACTGCTGTGAGATGTTGGAGAAGTCCATTCACTGGAGCTGTGACTCTTTGACTTTTCATGATGAATCAGCTGATCTAGATCTGGTGGAGATTCATAATATGACAGCAATACTTCAAGGCAAGACATGCTATAAAATGACAATTAAATACAAATAAATGCACTGATGTAGGCTGGAACAGTTCAAAATATTACCCTACCTCGCTTGAATTCTCGCAGTCTTTGTTTGGGAATATTACTGTATCCAAGTGCAGCCAACTGCTGCTGAATCTCCTCCTCAGAAAAGTCTAGACTATCCATCTTTTCTTAACAAAATAAACATATCAGACATTACTCAAATACGTCGTTTTTACTCAAGCAAAAACATATTTATGCTGAGTTTAAACAAAACTCAACAAAATCTTTCTTTAAACTGCCTCACAAACGGCAACGTTCATAGTGTTGAAATAAGAAGGCTGTTGTGCAAAATATTAAAGGAAAACATTCCATATTTTTCTGTTTTTCCTCACCTTTAAAGGGTCAGATTTTACAGTTGTTGTCTTCAGTACTAGGACAACGTCGGCGGTTCCGTTTTCAAAATAAAAAGATGATAGAGTAAGAAAGCGCTTCAATGAAAAGTTACAGCGCCCTCTGGTGTTTGGGAGACCCTCTGATTATTACATTAAAGGGATAGTTTACCCAAAAATTACGCTCAAGTTGTTCCAAACCTGTATAAATTTCTTTGTTCTGCTGAACACAAAGGAAGATATTTGGACTCCATTTTGACTACCATAGTACCCCCTCCCCCACCCCCCCCCCCCACCCCCCAATGGTAGTCAATGGCTGCTGAGATCTGCTTGGCTACATACATTCATCCAAATATCTTCCCTTGGTGTTCACCAGGAAAAAGACAATTATACAGGTTTGGAACTTGAGCGTGACTAAATGATGAAAGAATTTAAATTTTTGGGTGAACTATCCCTTTAACCACAATAAAACGGATACATATCATTACAGTCATTTATTTACTTATTTACCCCACAAAATAATTATAATATTCATGCCATAATATATGGGATCTCGTTCAAATAGTTTAATAATTTATTTTTTAGATAAAAGTTAGCTAAATTTCTTTTATATCTCTTATATAGTGGTCCCTAACACCAAGTTTCCAAATGCTAAAACATAAAGTTTTACAATAAAATCTTGGCGGAGACGGTTGTTACCATGTTTCATTTTTGTACCTTTGAAATACTGACAGCCTGGCAAAAGAATTATTATTATTGTTTTTTTTTAAAGTTATTAACACCGAATCAGATCTAAATCTGGACCTACAGTGATAGGATGTATTGTTTACGAGCGGTACCCACAGCAGGTTCCCGGAGCTTGAGCCACGCCCATTTTACGCAAACCTTTGAACTCATATCCAATCACCTTCAAGTTCCCAACACGGCTCATGAATAAGCATGACTTTTTAATACTACATCGAGAGACTAGTAGATGGTGTGGAGGTTTAGTTGGGGTATATTGACAGAAAACCTGTGAACCCCAACAAAACTCCTAAAAAGGACTATTTTGCCTCCTTCAAGTCATCGGGGGTGACTATGGCGCACGCCGGGACTCTCCTGCTGCTGATTTTACTGCAGTTAGTCCTCATCATCTCTGCACAGGTAGGAAACATGGGATTTATTTTGCAGTAGAGATGGACTGTGTGGGTGTTTTGGATAATGGATTGAGTCACTGTATGGTTCTTAAAATGTCTGAAAATTTAAATATAAAGACAAAAACATTAAATATAGAAAGAAAAGGAATGTGTTTTGATGTGAGATTAAATAATATATACTAAAGCAGCAAATATGTTTTTCACAAATTAACTTTTTCTGAACTGTATGTCTTATATTTCTTATGTTAAATGATGTCAAACTTCTTCATTAAGATTATCTGAAATTGCGAGTATCTGACAACCAGAGCATTGCTTGACATATGGAAGGTATTTTCTGTAAATTGGTCCAGGTGTGCGCAGCTGTTTTCGTTTTCCCAGGATAAGAGGAGAGCCAGTGTGATAACTCTAGATACAGCATCAGGCACACATACAATGACTTCATTGTTTTTAGGATTTTTTTTTGTATTTCAGGATGAATTTTGAGCAAGCGTTGGCTAGTTTTGTATGTTTGTTTGTTTGTTTTTAGAGGGGGCCAGTTGGTCCAAGAGGGCCGCCTGGACCTCCAGGGCTTCCTGGGTTTTCTGGAGTTGACGGCATTGATGTGAGTCACATATTGATCATTTTACTTACACTTTGATTTCTCAGAAACAAATTAAATGTCTGTCCTCATGCTATACACAATGTATATGTTTTGTAGCCTTGAATAATGTCTCCTTTTTGCATTTTGTATGATTTCAGGGTGAGAGGGGACCTGGCCCCGGCCCAGTTGGCCCCCCAGTAAGTGTTTATCTTTTTTGAGACGAAAATGAGTATGCATAGCTGAAATTATATGCTACAATCCATTAATCTGATGAATCCAACAGGGCCTTGATGGGGAAAATGGAAAAGATGGATTAAATGGCCTTCCAGGAAAACCTGGAGCAGATGTGAGTATTGTTCTTTATTTTTTTACAGGTCTGGAAACCAAGATAAAATCAGCTTTTCTTTTCTAAGTAACACTGGCACCACCAGAGACTGCAAGTGTAGTTTGCAAGGGAGGGGTCTGAGTAAAAAAAAAAAAAAAAAAAAACTAAACGGAAAAAGGGATTGGAGAGGAGAGGAAAGAGAGAACAGAGAGAGACCCATATTAGCTTCCTGGTGGAGACAGAGACCTTTTTGTATAAGTATGAAGCCACAGGGGCAGAAATGTGTACTATTACTGATGGGACTGAGCATTAAACTGAAGGACACCTATTCCTTTGTGGCTCCTCTGAGCTTTAGAATTTAGCTAGCACTGTAAGTCATTTGAAAGACTTAACACAGCACAAATCATTTTCTTTATCAGTTTTTTTAGTCTTGTTTTTCAGTAAAAATATACAAACATCCTTAAAATAAGTTATGCTTACTTGAGAAGCAGGCTTATTTAAGATGCGTGTTTTCAGAGGCTATATCACGAGTTAAGTTTATTTTTCTTACACCACTGACAAATATATTTTTGGTTTAATTAGAGCATGAATAAAGATACATTTGTAATATCTTTTAATATCTTCAATTTTAATTCTCAAGTAATTTTATCTTGTTTAAAATATATTTAAAAAAATTCCTGAAAAACAAGACAAAAATACTGATTAAGAAAGGGTTTTCTTGTCCAGAATAACCTAGTATGTTGGCATTATACAGATGTTATAGTGTAGGTTGCTTGATAGTGTAGGCTATCATGTTAGCTTTACTTTGCAAGAAAAAAAACTTTTAATTACATAAAATCAACAAAGTAGGTAACAACATATTTAAGGTTGCATATATATGCATGAGTAAAAAAATTCATGCTTCATATATATATATATATATAATTGTAGGTAGCATAAAAATATTTTTGGTTCTAAATGTTTGTATTATTACTAATGCAAAGGGGGAAAAATACATTCTAAATCATTCTATATGCATAATTCTATATAAAACTGATAATGTTTTTTCGTGGCTATCATTTTGGAGAGATGTTTCCTGTTCCCTGTAATGAAATGTTGAACACAGGCGTCTGCAGTGGTCTACTGTACATATATTAGAGAAAATGTGGGCGGGGTTTGCTATTTGTAAAAGTCAGGAGAAAGGTAAATGTCATTTCTGATTGGGTTAAAAAGTGGTTATCATTTTATTGTCAGTGTGTGTCTGAGTTTTTGAAAAAAAAAATATTTCATACAAAAATTAAATAAGCATAAATAATTAGCTCTGCAATCCTGCAGCTGTATCACATTAGCTCAGCTGTTGTCAGATCAGGTAACATTTAATCTGCAGTGAGTTATAGTGAAATCTAAAATCATAAATGGTTTTGTCTTTCTAAGGGTTTGACTGGGCCCCGTGGTGAACCTGGCCCTGCTGGCCCTCCTGGACAGAAAGTAAGTTTCCACTTAATAGGTTTTACTTTCTTGTGAATGGCTGTATTATTACTGATGCTTAATTTACATAAGTTCTAACTGTTAACCATTAAAGTTTAATAAATTTTAAATGATGCTATGGTGTGACGTTTATTCTTTATTAGGGTGAACCTGGTGAGCCGGGAATAAGGGGAGCCCCTGTAAGTAAATGATTCAAAATCTCTTCGCACTGATTTAAACAAATTTGTCTCTTGTAATTTTAGTGTGCTGCTAGAATAATCAGATTTTAATAGAGATGTTTTCTCTCCCATTAGTTTGTTGTTATGAATAGATTTATATTTTAAACAGTGACCTCCCGTTGTAAAATGGCTGCCCTTAGTGTGCTATTAGTATACTTCTGTTAAACTAAAACTAAGAAAGTATACTTTCAGTCTACTTTTTATGTAATTCTCAGAAATATACTTCATGTAATTCTTATACTGACAAAAGTCTAAGTATATTTGGCCTATTCTTGTACTCAATCTTTTGATCGAGATATACTTAAAAGTATTATTAAGTATACTTGGCTTGTAGTTGTTTACTCTTTTGATTGAGTAGCCTATTAAATACTTTTTTCACATAGTTTTACATACTGTCTTACAAACATTGTTTGAAAATATTGATTAATAAAGAAAACAGATATGTTCTGAATATCTGATTTTTTGTGTAGGCTAGTCCAATGGTAGTGTACATATGAATTTACTTCAAATCTACTTTAAAACTTAGTTGTAAACTAGTTGTGTACTCAAAGATACTACTGTTACACTTAAAATATACTAAAAAGTATAATTTATACACTAAAAAATGGGCCAATTTAGTCCCAAGTAGTATTGAAACAGTACACTTACAAGTATACTTCTAGTACATTGATATTAGTTTACTTACTACATAAAGCATACTTAAAATATACTTGAACTTTACTTAATTATACTAAAAAAAAAAACTTGATGTATACTTATTTTTGTAAGGGTGTACACACTTTGAACTGTTGCAGGCAGTTGATCATTGATCAAGTTTACCTTCTAGCCTATACAGTGATGCAATGATACAAGGCTGTATACTGGGCAGAGGCACACTTTTTTTTTTTATTCTTTGCTAAATTGATATCATACTTTGTTAACAGGGTGTTGGAGAGGATGGTGAAGCTGTAAGTGCATAATATTTTATTTTATTATTGTTTTGTTTTAATGGCAGGATTTGCTGATATTTCTTTTCGCTGTTATCGGCTCTTTAATTGTTTTCTTTTTTTTCTGAAGGGTGCTGATGGGGAAGATGGATTACCTGGAGAGTTGGGCAAAGTTGGACCTCCTGTATGTAATGTTACTCCATTATTCTAATAAATTAAAATAAAATAGTTGAAAAATAATTTGAAGTGTCTGTCTCTGGTTCTGATTTAAAGGGTAGTCGGGGACTGAGAGGTCCTGTTGGTGCGCAAGGACTGACAGGGCCCAGAGTAAGTATTAATTTTTAGATCGTCATGACCATTCACTCATGTCCTTGATGCATATATGGCTATAAAAACAGAATTGTTAAACTATATTCCTTCTATCCGTAGGGCCCTCCTGGAGTCTGGGATGGGAAGGAGTTGGTATGTATCCTCATGTCTCATATCTGGTTACCTTTGCACTAAATCTAGTGTTTGCTCCTCAGATTTCAGGAAACAGAAACTCAGCAATCACATGCACTATATTGCCAGAAGTATTGGGACACCCCTCCAAATCATTGAATTCAAGTGTTCCAATCACTTCCATGGCCACAGGTGTATAAAATCAAGCACCTAGGCATGCAGACTGCTTCTACAAACATTTGTGAAAGAATTGGTCACTCTCAGGAGCTCAGTGAATTCAAGTGTGGTACCGTGATAGGTTGCCAACTGTGCAATAAGTCCATTCGTGAAATTTTATCACTACTAAATATTCCACAGTCAACTGTTAGTGGTATTATAACAAAGTGGAAGCAATTGGGAACAACAGCAACTCAGCCACAAAGTGGTAGGCCACGTAAAATCACAGAGCAGGGTCAGCGCATGCTGAGGCGCACAGTGCGCAGAAGTCGCCAACTTTCTGCAGAGTCAATAGCTACAGACCTCCAAACTTTGTGTGGCCTTCAGATTAGCTCAAGAACAGTGCGTAGAGAGCTTCATGGAATGGGTTTCCATGGCCGAGCAGCTGCATCCAAGCCTTACATCACCAAGTGCAATGCAAAGCGTCGGATGCAGTGGTGTAAAGCGCGCCGCCTTGGACTCTAGAGCAGTGGAAACGTGTTCTCTGAAGTGAAGAATCACGCTTCTCTGTCTGGCAATCCGATGGACGAGTCTGGGTTTGGCGATTGCCAGGAGAACGGTACTTGCCTGACTGCATTGTGCCAAGTGTAAAGTTTGGTGGAGGGGGGATTATGGTGTGGGGTTGTTTTTCAGGGGTTGGGCTTGGCCTCATAGTTCCAGTGAAAGGAACTCTTAATGCTTCAGCATACCAAGACATTTTGGACAATTTCATGCTTCCCAATTGTGGGAACAGTTTGTGGATGGCCCCTTCCTGTTCCAACATGACTGCGCACCAGTGCACAAAGCAAGGTCCATAAAGATATGGATGAGCGAGTTTGGTATGGAGGAACTTGACTGGCCTGCACAGAGTCCTGACCTCAACACCGTTGGGATGAGTTAGAGCGGAGACTGCGAGCCAGGCCTTCTAGTCCAACATCAGTGCCTGACCTCACAAATGGGCTTCTAGAACGGTCGAAAAAACACACTCCTAAACCTTGTGGAAAGCCTTCCCAGAAGAGTTGAAGCTGTTATAGCTGCAAAGGGTGGGCCAACTCCATATTAAACCCTACGGATTAAGAATGGGATGTCATTAAACTTCATGTGCATGTAAAGGCAGGCGTCCCAAAACTTTTGGCAATATAGTGTATTTGTTGTTCTATATCTGTTTTGGTCGAAGATGTTGATTTTGATGTTGAAGTTTCAGCTACTTTCTCAATTCCTCCAACAAAACTGCTATAATATGTTAGGACTCTTGTATTTATGGGTGATTCTTCAATTAGGAAAAACTTTCTGTCCACTATGATGACCCATCACACACTATATAAAAATTCTGCAACATCACACTTCATGCCAAAATTGACTGGTCTTTGTTGACGTTGGTCCTTATTTTAAGGACATTTGATAAATGTTTTAAAATAGATAAATACTCATTTTAATTGAAGAATCATTCATATGCATCAATGTTTCTACTAGATTTGCCTTTGTTATGTTTTTTAGTGTCCAACTGCCTGTACTGCTGGCCTGAATGGTTACACAGGTCTCCCAGGCATGAAGGTGACTTATAAATGGCATTATTTCAATTAATATACACTTCCAGCCAAACACACAAGGATGCCCAACATGCTGTTGTTTTTCATTTTTAGGGCCACAAAGGTGTCAAAGGTGAATCGGGTGAACCAGGAAGGCAAGGACATAAGGTGACAGTTGCATAAATGAAGTTCTGTTGAACAATTAGGAAAATTATTTATTATTATTTATTCAAATTATTATTAGGGATTATTTTTGTAGATCTACATGTAATATGTGAGCAAATTACCTTGTCATTTATTAAATGGTGGCTCAAAGAGGGGCAAAGATCATGTCTGGGTGTGTAATTTTATTGATTTCTTACAGGGAGAAGAAGGAGACCAGGGAGCACCTGGAGAGCTGGGTGCACAAGGATTACATGTAAAAAAAGACGTCACTTATCTAATATTCTTTAATGATGTTATGTAATATACTATATACTTATAGTTCATATGCTGATTGTTTGTATCTTTTCCACCCATGTGTTCCTGTTCAGTGTGTCGCTCAATATCTCTTTGTGTGCTTGTTTTGTTACTGTAGGGTCCGCAGGGTTTGAGAGGAATCGCAGGGATGATGGGCTCTAAAGGGGACAGGGTGAGTGTCAAAACGTCTTCATATCTAATACAATAACAAGGATATGTTTTGAAATTACCAAATGTATATTCTTCTCTGTTAGGGAGCTCGTGGGAATGTTGGCGACCTGGGCCCTCAGGGTATTCAGGGTGCTCCCGTAAGTGGCAAAATCAAAATTATATAATTTCTACCCTACAAGTCACTACAAAGGTTTGACCTTTAACCTTATTTCAACATATGCATCAGTACTTGTATTCTTGACATTCATCCACATTCATTGTAATATTATATTTATTTACAGGCTGCTTGATTTGGTTTTGTAAATAAACACATGAATTAAAACGTAGAGATTTATATTGTATTTCATTTTTAAAGGGTGATCGGGGCCAAAGAGGAAAAGTAGGTGAGACTGGACCAAAAGGAGCTCAGGTGAGTCTTCATACAGCAACAAAACAACACATATACATTATATTTATAATGTCATATCAACAGCTCAAGAAGACTCAACAAGCTTGCCATATTTTTTCATTTCCTTAAAGGGATAGTTCACCTAAAAATGAAAATTCTGTCATCATTTACTCACCCTCAAGTTGTTTCAAACCTGTATGAATTTCTTTCTTCTGCTGAACACAAAAGAAGATATTTTGAAGAATATGGGTAACCAAACAGTTGATGAACTCCATTGACTTCCATAGTATATAGTATATATAATAGTATATTTTTTCCCATACTATGGAAGTCAATGGGGCCCATCAACTGTTTGGTTAGAATGATAACTATAACTATATCACCATCCACACCAGCAGATTATATGGTTCTGTTTATTTAAAGCACGTGCTGCTGTTATTTGGTCTGCCACTTTAAATGCTTGAGCTCTTAAAGCTGAATGGATTCTTATTTAGTGTCAATGTTTTTACCTTCTGAAAGTGATTCCAACGATTTTGTTTCTCTGTGTCATTATAGTTGTGGTGTGGACTGCTATTTTTTATATTTAGAATTATTTTTAGAACTATATCTTTATCCTTATTGCTATCGTGTTTGGTGTGAGCGGGCTTTTACACTGAGAAGTTCTAATAACTTTTTGATTTACTGTAATAATATCATCTAATGTGGCTTCTTCTTTCTAGGGACCTCGGGGGTTGCAGGGACTTATGGGTTTACCTGGACCGAAAGGAGAGACTGTAAGTTACCTGTGCTGCAGTTTTATTGATGAATTTGTGTTACCCTAAAGTGACTTGTTATACTATCAAATTGTATCTTTTTTAAATTGAACGTTTTTGTGGTGAAGGGTTTGCCTGGAGTTGATGCTCGTGACGGTATTCCAGGACTGCCTGGAGTGAAGGTAATGACTTTAATTTGTGCATGCAGATCAATATCATGTTATATCACTGTTTGTCTACTTTATTCGTGAAGTGAATTTATCTGCATATGTCTGTTGTTTTAGGGTCTTCCTGGGAAAGTTGGCTCACCTGGTGAGGCTGGACTTCAGGGATTTCCAGTGCGTATGACCCTTGACCTCTTTTCAAAATGCAACTAGTATGCTTGCTTTATTGTATTATTGATTATTGATTTATTTTCCTCCAGGGTTTGCCAGGCATTTCAGGAGCAAAAGGCCACAACGGTGTAAATGTAGGTAATTCAACTGTGAATTGTTGGAGTGTATCTTCGTTTGGTTTATCCAAGATAGATTCCTGTTTTAAATGTGTGCTGAGATAAACTACTGTTCAAAGTTTGGGGTCAGTGGGTTTTTTTTATATAGAGAAATTAATACTTTTATTCTGCAAGGATGCATTAAATTGATCAAAAGTGACAGTAAATATATGTTACCAAAACATTCTATTTCACAAAAAAAATCCTTTTAAATTTTCAACTCAGCAAAGAATCCTGAAGAAAATGTATCATGGTTTCCACAAAAAAAAAAAAAAATAATAATAATAATAATAATGCAGCACAACTTTTTTCAACATTAATAATAATCACCAAATCAGCACATTAGATTGATTTCTGAAGGATCATGTGACACTGAAGACTGGAGTAATGATGCTGAAAATTCAGCTTTGCCATAACAGGAATAAATTACATTTTACAATATATTAAAATTTTAAAATTGCAATAATATTTACAAAAAAAATGTTTTACTATATTTTTGATCAAATAAATGCAGCCTAGCTGAGCATATGTTACTTTAAGTGACAAAAATCTTACTAATCACAAACTTTTGAATAGTAGTATAGCTCATTTATTTATAATAATTATTATCATTTGTAATAATTATAATAATCTCATAGAAGTGCTGTAAATGATAAGTTTGTGTCCATTAGCAGGAAGGATAACCTGTTGTCTTTGCTCCAGGGAAATACTGGTGATCCAGGTGTGGCAGGTCTGATTGGAAATAATGGAAAAACAGTGAGTCCTGTTTATCCATTTGTTCACCACAGCCTACAGGCCCATGTGGATGGATGAACATCTTCTGGTGTTTTGATTTCAGGGTGAACGTGGTGAGCAGGGAGAGGTGGGACCAGTCGGGCCAAGAGGTGGGCCAGTGAGTATATTTCCTCTTACATCATATAGTGTCATATAAAGAAATGTGTCACGTCTATAATGTTCTCTCTTTTTCTCCAGGGTGAGAGAGGAGTAAGAGGTACTGATGGGCCTGCAGGCTTGCCAGGTGTGAGGGTGAGTTATCAGGAACCACAATTCTGTTTAACTTTCTATTATATATCTATATATAAGAGATGCTATAGGACACATTTAGACAATAACACTCTTAGCTGAAGCTTGATGGGCACTGAGAATAGCCTCCCCCACTAACAAAAATATGTTCTAAGAACATTTTTGTTTTAAGAAGAGTATTAAAGACCAGATCATTTTGAACGAACGCTCTACTAACATTACTGAAAGAAGGTTTGTTCATAACTTTGCCAGAATTTTAGCCAAAGTTCTGAGAACATTCCCTGTTAGCTGGGATGGAGTTACAAAGGAAAGGTGAAAATGTAAAGAAAGAGGTGAAGTACAGATGAAAGATGAAGTGAAAACATTAAAAGATGACAAATAAGACACATTTAAGTGGATTCCAACAGAAATTCCAAGGATAACATCCCCCCACCACCTAAAACTCTGAAAGGTCCTGTCCCAAATGGCATACTTGATGTGGACGTCCAGTTTTGCTGCCTTTACATCTCTGAAGTCCACAAGACTATAGGGAGTCCATTTGTCATTTTAGGTTTTTGCATCTTCAGTGTGGACTTTATAGCATATTACCCAACAGCCTATAGGACAAACTGTTGAAGAGGACCTTGATTTGGGACAGGCCAAAATATTACTTCAAATAATGCACAATTTGAAATCACTTCAACTTGAATTCACACGTTTCATCTTATTTTAACAAGAACTCTAGAAAGTTATATTGCAGTATATATTGGGACATAAGCTCTATATTATTAGTTCTAATATATTTTAATCATTTAAGGCAAGACACCTCAGGTGAATAAGATAAGACATTTCTCTGTCACAATACTTCCCCAGTTGACTGATTACATTAAGAATTGCAAACATGTTTTCTATTACAATTTTTCTGAAATGTTAGGTTACATATGCAAATAATGCATTATCTAATTAAATATGCACTAATTTACATATCCAAAACAGGAATCTGGATAAAGCCAGGTTTAAAATACTTTTCATTTTGTTAACATATTAGAGTCAGGGTTTTTACTTAGAGGATTTAGGATATCTCTTTTTATTAAGTTTAAAAATCAGAAAATACTGTCAACAGTCAGAATAAATACATTTTCACCATGTTTTTAGGAATAGCATGTTGTATAAAATCAGGTAAATGATATATGAACAAACCCCTCTGTAAAAACCTTCAGAATATAGATAAACTATATAGATAAAAAAAATACCTTAAAGGGTTAGTTCGCCCAAAATTCAAAATTCTTCATTAATTACTCACCCTCATGTCGCTCCAAACCCGTAAGACCTTCGTTCATCTTCAGAACACAAATGAAGATATTTTGATTAAATCCGAGAGGTTTTTCGAGGAGAATATCGTTGAAGAGATTGTTGAATAAAGTCGTTATTTTTGTTTAGTTTTTTTGCTCACAAAAAGTATTCTCGTCTCTTCATAATATTAAGGTGGAATCACTGTAGTCACATGGACTATTTTAACAATGTCTTTACTACCTTTCTTGAAAGTTGCAATGACGTTGCTGCTTATGGATGGTTCAGAAAGCCCTCGGATTTCATCAAAAATATCTTCATTTGTGTTCCGAAGATGAACGAAGGTATAACGTATTTGGAATGACATGAGGATGAGTAATTAATGACAGAATTTTCATTTTTGGGTGAACTAACCTTTTAAACTATAAAAAACTATCAAATTTAGTGTATGTAGAGGCTACTGAAGTGGAAATTTGAAATGAGAAAAAAACTAATTTTGAGGAAAGGGCCTTTAAAGACATGTCTTGTAATTCACATAAATATATAAGATGCAATAAAATAAACACTTAAAAGTGTATTTTTGTTTTTTTTTCTTTCCACTAGACTTAAAAAACATGTTATGTAAATCTCACAATTGACTAGTGCATGAAAAAGCAGTGCTTTTGCAGTGTTTTTGCCTGTAGTGTCTTGCCTTAAAAACAAAGAGGGAACTATATTGGGACCCGATGACCTGTACATCTAAACTTGTACTACAACACTGTCTAGATGTCCCACAGCAAATTTAACACAATCAGAGACATGTACCTCTTGGTCTGAGTTCTCAGATTCATGTCCTATGTGCTTACTCTTATACCGAGGAGCTTAATAGTGCTGCAAACTGTAACACAATCTCCTTAGAAAGTGCTGGAGTGCTTTAATACAGTAATCGGCTGGTAAGGGCATGAATAGCCTGTTATTGAGGCCTAGTAGCTGGGGGTATTTTCTTTGGTAAGGGGATATTCAGAGCAGGAAGGGGGGCTGAATGGGCCCTCTGTCTTACAGGCATTCCTTCAAGCAGCCAGCGAAGGGCATCAGGCTTAATCATAGTCCACATCCATCCACACACCTTAGTCGTGCCCCGCCAGCACCCTGCTCACTGAGCTGCCAACTCTGTTTTTTTAGCGCAGATGTGGTTTGTAAGGCAGCTACAGGCACAGGCCATGTAGTGTTCATGAATTTGTATTTATTTATGTGTGTCTGTGTGTTTATGTATTCTACAGGGAACTAAAGGAGATCCAGGTCTCCCTGGTCTTCCAGGGCCTGCTGGGTTCATTGGGCAGAAAGGCGACAGGGTAGGATTTCAAAAGCAGAAACTGCTTCTGTCTGCTAATCAATTCAGAATACGAAATAATCTATTAAATGGTTTAATAAAAGTTGTCTATGTATGGTCAGAACATTAATAATAACATACTATCACTCTATATACTTTTTTTGCATCAAATTGCCATAGAAATACATTTAAACGATAGCTAAAATGTTCAGTATACAGTAAATGCACTGGGTATGGCATCCCATAATGCAATTTGACCTTCAATTTCCTGTGTGACAAATAAACTGGAAGTAAAATCAAAATTTGACATCTATTTATTCACTCATTTTTAGACAAAATTGGATTAAAAATGGTAAATTCCTGTATTTTTTTAGATATACTGTGAATTAAATATGTAATACGCTGAGGTCATGTGACTTCTGAATCTTGGTTGAAATAAGCTTTGTTATTGGTTATATGGAGTAAAATCATTATTCTTTATCGCAGAAAATTTAAACTGAAATCTTGTGTAACAACATTCTCTCAGAAACAAGCTGGCAAAATAAATAAATATTAATCAATCAAAATTATTAATTATATTTTACATAGTCATGTTTAGGGATCAGATGTGTTACAATTACAATTAAAAGCACAATTTTATCTTTCTAATTCTTTAGGGTGCTGTTGGTCTCACTGGTCCAAAAGGAGAGCAAGTACGCCAACATTTTTTTTTTTTGGTTAAATTCTACAGAAGTTTTTTTAATAGTTAATATAAATAATTAGATCGATCTTAGACCCATTTTTAATGCATGTTTGTTTAGGGACCATCTGGTGAAGAGGGAACACCAGGAGACAAAGGAGATGTTGTAAGTAAAAACAGCAGATATTTTAATTATGTCACAGAATGTATTGATTTTGCATTCAGACACGGGTCATGACCCCTTTGCTGATCTAAAACTTCATGTCCATTTATTTTCCCAGGGTGATGAGGGGGAGCCAGGCGAGAAAGGATCGGTGAGTTATCGTCTAGAACTATGAAACAAAGCTTTCATTCAGTAACAATAGGCAGTTTTGATTTATATGCTGTTTAATGTTGATGATCGCATTATTTTACATATGCGTCTGCTTACATATTGGGTGTTTCTCTAACGAAAATACAATTAAAAGTTAATTTTGGAAAAATACTTTGTATTACAAATCTTTATATTAATTGACTTTCTATTAATGCAATACAGTGAATGACAGCCGTCTGCGGTCTCCCAGTGGCTTACATTATTGTCAGTTTAGTGTTAGTGATTAATTTACAGCAAAACAAAAGATAACATTTATGCTTTCATATACGGAAACATTATTTTTGTCTTACATTTCATAATAAACTCAAACAAGCTCAGTGCCGACTTGTTTTCCATCAGTTTATTTTTGTGAATTTAAATGTGTGCAAAGGATTGTGGGTGATTTAAGGCCGAAAAGGATACATCCGTTGCGTCCTTTAAAACAGGCCGAATGAAGGACGCAAAATGAAGGCTGCCTTCCAAGGATCCTTCAAACTGAGATGGCCTTCAGTGACTTTTGATGACGTGGCAGCCGAGATATGCAGCCTTCGTAGGATGCAGACTTCCATTTGAGAAACACCCATGCTATCACTTGTTTCTGTTTCTTCTTCACCTCTCTTTTGATCTGGAGATTCTGTAGTCTTTCAGAAGATACCTAATAGCGCCCCCACCCCCTACCGTATAACAGTGGAAACACAGAAGGCCGGAAAATGTGGGAATGGTCAATGGTGGGAAAAGAGTTAAAACTATAATTACACTATTAAAACTATTTGTCTGAATTTCAGTTCTGGAGGCTTCCTCATGTATACACAGTGATACGAACAGTAATGGCGTCGGTTGTACCATATCAATTCAAGCCCGAGTCCTCATCCTTTGGAAGTGCATGCTAAGTGGATTTGCTTTCGCAGTGCAGAAAGCAGCATCTTCTCGAAATGTCGACAATATGAACCAAACTCTTCTAGGCCTCAGCTAGAGCTTCAGTGTTTGAGAGCAGGTCAAGGTAGATGTTGTTCACGGGGAGTCCATATATTTCCAGAGATTTTCAATCCATAAAATGTGGAAAAAGTGCATAAAATTCAACGTTGGCCTTGAAAATGAGTCAGAGTTTATCTTTTTTTGTGCTCAGACAGGAAAACCAGGAGATGCAGGAAATAAAGGCCCAGAGGGTGGACGTGGCCAACATGGACCCGAAGGCTCACCAGGAGAGCCTGGCCCAAGGGGCATGCAAGGAGACAGAGGGGTACCTGGACTGCCTGGGGCACAGGGACGACCAGTACGCCTGTTTTAATCATCTTAATATTGACGGCTTAATCACATGACACTTTTATGGTAGAGAGTTTATTATATCTGTCATTCCAGTTGGATTTCGCTGTACTAAACTCATTATATAAGTTCTAAAGAGTTTTTTCACTAGAGTCCTTTTTACATCCAGTCAACGAGCAACAACAGGAAAATAATTTAAATATTAATAGTGTCCACATGATTTTCCTCTAGGGCCGAGCACCAACAGATGAACACATCAAGCAGGTCTGCATGAGGGTTTTGCATGGTCAGTATTTTGAAATCCAAACAGATATTCACAAATGGAAGCTCAACTCATTATTAAATCCTTGTTCTTCGAATTTTTTTTGACATTTTCGTTTTCCTCACAGGACAACTTGCCCAGCTGGCAGCCAGTCTGACGAGGCCCGAGTCAGGCATCGCTGGGTTGCCAGGTCCTGCTGGTCCCCCTGGCCCTCCAGGGCCCGCTGGAGACAATGGCTTCCCTGGGCATCCTGGAAGCAGAGGACTGCCAGGTCTCAAAGGGCCCCCAGGTCTTCTGGGGAGGAAAGGGCCCAAAGGTATGAAGAGACAGTATTCGACTTCTGAAGTTGATTTTGGTTTTTGGTATAAAGTTGTGGTCACATTTAGAGTTTCAAAGGAAGACATTTTGATTTTGATTTGAACAAATTTTTAAAACATTTGTGCCACAATACTGTAGATATGTACTGGCCATATGTCCTTTGATGTCAACAACAACAGTTAAGTCTGTTTACTCCTATCATAATTTGTGGTTATAATTAAGAAAGTTAAAATTATTTAAAATATAATTATCATACCGATATATCGGCCTTGGCGATATATATATTGACCGATATTTGGCATTTTTTAAATATCATTTTCACCGTGCTGTAAGTAAAATTAGTGTTACCTTGTCTTTATTTGAAGAAAAAAAAAAAAAAGATTCCCAGTGCACACACACTTACCAGAATACAAGTCCCCTGTTGATTACAGTGTTTACTTCCTTTATATTCATATTTTTTCCAACAATTTCTTTATATGTAAAAAATACAGTAATACGATTACAGAATCAAGAAGTTGCCTTCTAAAGTAAGCCTGTTTAATTTAGAGATTTATTTTTTAATTTCCCAATTATTTTTATTTATTAAATGTATTTTATTTTATTTATTTTTTAATGTATTAAATATTAATTCAAATATATATATATATATATATATATATATATATATATATATAAAATATAGTGAAATCCTGGTGGGATTGAGCTATGAGGAAGCACAAGTTTCTAATACTTAAAATTTTATAATTTTGTGATTCTGCATTTCCTTTGTACGTTTTTTTTTATTGCGTGATATAGGTCTTAAATCTCCCCTTTTATTTATATATATATATATGTGTATATATATTTTTTAGATCAAAATGACTGATTTTGTGGTGGTCATTTCCAGAAATTTGCACGTTTTTTTTCATAATTAGGATGCCACATTTACCATATTATTATGTTAGATGCACAAGTCACACATGACAATAAAACAAACAAAATGCATGAATCTTGTTTGGTATTACAAAAAAGGTTGGTCCAGTGGTGTGCTATCTAGTTTTAATAACATGATCTCTTAAAGTGGGAAATATAACCAAAATCTTACAAGTAAACCACAGCAATAAGCAACTGCTTAATATAAGTAAAAAGGTCTCAAGTAATTAAGTAATCAAGTAAATGGTCAGTAATAAAATAAGAACTTATAAACAAATGACAATAGGACAAATAAATACAACATAAAGATACAGATACAAACAGTGCTTTAAGTTTAGGTAGGCTACTGTTTGTTTTTTCCCCTGTTGTTGTTTTTTGTTTAACATTAACGACACAGACAGGCGCGGGTATAGGCTATATTAGGTTGCTTTCACTTTAAGACCTACGGTAATGCGCAGATCCAATACTGACACACGTCCCAAACTTTTTTTACACACGACATAACCGCCAATATGGACATGGGCGTAATAATGTGTGTATTTGATCGAAGGGCAATAAGCCTAGAAATAGAACACATTAGGTATACTCGCGCGAGCGCTGACAGGCGGCAAACGCGTGCACAGAATCCGCAGGCCGTCTGACATCGGTCCGTGTGTCAGTACCGAATTGAGTTCGTGGTGTACATCGCTTTTATTAACTCTTTTTCAGTGCTACCAGGCATATCATACTTTTATTTGGTCATTATGCGAGATGGCAGGTGAGAAAGATTCGCCTTCGCTTTCACGATCGCAGAACTGGAGAACTGTTAGCTGAAGAATAAAATCCGTTTGATGCGTCTGACACGAAAGCTGATTGGCTGCAATATAAGATGCATGTTGGTCTCATTTGTAGTTGTAATACAGCGAACTATAGTTGGACTAGCGAAAGAAAGAACTACAACACCCCGGAATAAACACACACACACACACACACTCACACTCACTCTAAAGCGCTGCGGGAGCATTTCAATGAGCAATAGATGTAGCGTTACATGGACGTAGGAAAATTAAGACCTGTTTAAAATTATTTAAGACCTAGAACTCAGTACTTCAGCGACTTTAAGACTTTTTAAGGCCTAAAATTTTGATTTTGAAATTTAAGACTTTTTAAGACCCCGCGGGTACCCTCATATATATATATATA
Source organism: Coreius guichenoti (assembly GCA_039654105.1). Taxonomy (NCBI): domain Eukaryota; kingdom Metazoa; phylum Chordata; class Actinopteri; order Cypriniformes; family Gobionidae; genus Coreius; species Coreius guichenoti. Next base: position 22,549,327 of record CM077188.1, on the reverse strand, counting down.
TATATATATATATATATATATATCGGTTTTATATCAGCCATCGGTCTCCCTGCTCTCTGAGATATCGGCATTGGCCACTAATCATAATTGATTATATGGTTACTTGCATTTTATTATGTCCATTCAGCATTGTTTTATTCTCTACACAATTCTCACTCAGAAATTCACAATTAAGAATAAAGAAATGTCAAGTAACACATTGAATTAACCATGAAATTTTGGCTTGAAACATAAGTTGAGAGGCCTAAATCCACTATTACACTAAAAAGCCTTTGTGTTCTCCTTGATTTAGGTGACCAAGGTGACAGGGGAGATAGAGGGCCCACAGTGGAGGGGTCTAAAGGTATACCTGGACCACCAGGTCTCCCAGGTAAGAGCAAGGCCAACATCTGATCTAATATCCATTATTTAATTCATCACTGTGCGTTAAATAATCTTGGCAAATCAGTAAATAGCATGCCTCTGACCGCTGGCCTGTTTCTCCATCTGTTCTTCCACCTGGTCTCAGGTGAGCCTGGTAAACCAGCATATGGCAGTAATGGTCGTGACGGCCTGAGAGGACCACCAGGTGTTCCTGGAATGCCAGGTGTGCCGGGGCCACCTGGCCCCCCCGGCCTTAACGGATACTGCGAGTCATCTCAGTGCGTGCTTCAAGCAGTTGCAGGTCCGCTGTCCGTCAAAGATTCCAACATGAAGGGACCAGATGGTCTATGAGCTGACGGCCAACACCGAGCCACACATCAGAGCCCAGTGTCTCTGGACAGGGAAACTTGAGAGACTAACGGAGTGACTCCCTCTACGAGGAGATTTCTGTGTCGATGGTATATGAAGGTGTGATTGTACTTATCAAACACCAAGTTGGATCAATTCACGTTACCGTTCCCAGTCTCATTCAGTCCCATTTGATAAAGAGAAAAAATGTTTGTTTTTTTGGACATACTTTTGTATAGGTCTAATATTTCTATTAAGAATCAAAATAAACCTAAATTGCCCCATAAATAATGCAATTATAGCTTGCAAAAAAATACTCAATTTGAATATACTTTGTAGCCTATTTTTTTAGGTACCGGATGCATACAGTATGCAAATCATGCCGTCACAACCTGGTCAATTTACACATTGTTAAAAGGATTTAACTTTTTAAATCAGAGGGGTCCAAACTTTGTAAATTTGTCAATATTGCATTCAGTTAAAAATAATTTGCAAGCATTTTATTAAATCATTTTCAGGTTGTTTTAACCTTGACGTTCTCAGATTTTGTGAAAATGTTTGTGGTTCTTTGCAGTGGGGCTGTTAAAAAAAAAAAATATCTAGGAATTTTCTATATTCTTTATTTATTGTAGAAAGGATTGATGTGACACCAGCAGTTGTGAAAATGGAGGAAAATAAAATGAATTTTGATAAAGTGCTGCATGTTGTTTGAAAATTAGGCTTCAAAGAGACAATGTTTCCTTCAGTGTATCTTTATTGTACTCTTAAATTGGCGAACTCGTAGCAACTTGTCTCTCGCTATAATAAAACACATATCCACTGATATAAATAGGTGATTTAACAGTACACATATTCAAATACCATACATAAATCATCGAAATATTAAGTTACGCACATCAAATAAAATGGCATAAAAATACCGCAGACATTGAGGTCCAGTTAAGCCAAAACACAAACATCACACTATTGACATGGCAGTAATAGGTAAACAAAGTTTGGATAAACAACAAAAACTAGTACCCCAACCTTCAATAGCTATATTTATATAAAGAGTTTTTATTTTCCTCTATTTTTTTCTCTCTTCCTGATTTTTTTTTTCAGCAAAAGACACCTCTCCAAATGCCATTGAGAACTGCTCCACCAGACGGCATCTTTCTGCTGTAATAAGGCATTTATTTTAGATCTTTTTGGAGGCAGGCATTTATTACAGATAGACTAAAAATCATATCAATAACAAAAAAATGCATTAAACCATTCAGATGATAAAGCATACTACGTGTTTGGCAGAGGTGGGATTTGACCATGTTCACCAACCAATATAAACTTCATCGCAAAACACTAAGCTCAAGTTCAAACAAGCACTTTACCTTGCTGACAGGTTCTCCACAGGAAATACATAAAACAAAGAGGAGGGAGGGGGACACTTGTAACGAAATAAGCTTAAATTTTTGTAATGGTATTTTCACAGTTATCAATTAAAAGAGAACAAACTACTTATGCTAGATACAAATTCCCATTACACACTTGAGAAAGGCTGATGGGTAAGCTTTTACTGAATGCAGCAGTTGGTGCGGTGGCCATTCGAGTCCTTGAATCGAAGACGCATTTTGGGATGATATTTTTCCAGATAGAAGAGCTGCTTGCTGTTAAATGCTCCACGACGCTTTCTGGAATTAAAATAAACATTTATCTTTAAAAACTGAGATCACATGCTGACTTGTTATATTATTTTTAAAAGTATAACGTTAACTCACTGTCGTATGAACTGAACAGCATCCTCGTATTTCATCCCACACTCAATCAGGGCCAGGGCAACCAGCACTGGGGCTCTATTAGAAAGAAAACATGCATAGTTCAAAACATATTTTACCTCATAAAATATCTCATCTTGAATCCTATAAAATTACCTTCCAAGGCCTGCTACACAATGCACGGCAATGCAGCAGCCTGGCTCCTCCCTAAACTTGATCCGAAGAAGATTCAGCCAATCATCAACGATCTGGTTAGAGGGAGGAGCTCCATCGTCAAAGGGCCAATCCTGCACACCAGCAAAAAGCAGTGTTTAAACATGACCTGAGATAATTTATAATCATGTAAGTGAAGTGGTTCATATGGACGTACCAGAACCTGAATGCCTTCTTTAACAACCAGGTTTGCATCATATGTGGCCTCACACACTCGAACAACCGTCGTCACCCCATATTTCTTCAGTTCCTAATGGATGGGAGGGATGTCATGTAAGTGATATTTTGCAGTTACTGTAATTATGAACTTGTAATACACCCTCATTATGAGCTTTTTATTATTGTCTATCCAAAACATCACTTTTAGTGTGTTCAAGCCATTTAAACCAGCACTCACCTCAATGAACTTGTGAAGCGTGGCATTAGTGGGGTTGTGGGTAATGAGGAATCTCATGTTTTTGTAAGTGATCTCCACTGGGGCAGGTCTATTCATACGAGCCATTTTTGACTTTTAAAAATAATATAGCTTGAAAATCTTAAAAGAAAAGTGGGAGAAACTCTTTCCAGTAACAAAAGAAAACCTGGCAAATACAATCAGGAGAAAAATAGGGAGACAACCAAAAACAAAAGAAAACGAGGCTGGTCCTCTGGTGAGAGTGAAGGCGTAGGGCCGGCGAGGGCAGTGCGCTTCAAGAGACTTTTTTTACCCCATCCAGAACCGCCGACCGCTGTGGACACCTGCTCTCCAAGCCCGATCCCGCCAACGTTAAAACTAACACAAGTCTCTCTTCTGATGAGGTAGCGAGGCTAGCCGTTCACTTCTCTGCATAAACGCCGTGCTGAGCCTGGCAGTAGTCCCCACTGCCCTTCAGAAACTCCATAAATGTGTGACCCAAAACACCACAGAACTGCTGCAAGGACACAAGAACAGAAGCACAAGCGGTCAGGGCACACCACTTCATTTAGCTTTTTCATTCCTGATTTAAAGCATCAACAGTAACGGTGCATTCGCACGTGGCGTCTGCATTAGCACTTCTCATTTACTTTGAATGGCTGCCGAGCCGAATTGTGGTTTCCGGTGTGTTGCGTCACTGCGCCAACGCAGGCGTCAGCCAATCAGATCGCCTATGCAAATACCCTAGCACAGACACTAGCCAATTGTGTTCATGCAACACCGGAAAAGTAATGTGATTGGCTGTTGTCACTATGATGGTCGCGTCAGCGCCAAACTTCAGACACGCCCTACGCCAAGCGCCAATGCCCCGTGTGAATGAAGCGTAATACGTTTTTCAGCTTTCTGCCTGTCCAGTTGTGTGTGAGAGTGATATATAAAATTATAAACGCAAATTATATATATCAAATTTCATTTTCTTTACACAGTAAAAGCACCATAATTGCTGGAAATTAGGGATGCAAGATATACCGGCCACCATATCGGATCACTTCAGATACGCACTGTTCTCCATGATGGTTTTGAATTGCTTGAAATATGATTGGAATCACTTCAAAAAGGAAAATATAGTTAAGTGCAACATGTGCAGCGCAAGTCTGTCATATACGCTACATAAAATTATAATGAACATCATTATAATTGTGTAACTGGGGCATGGATTTAACGGTTAGACTTTTGTTTTTGTAACCAGGCTCTCAAATTATATAAAAATTTCGATTTAGATCAGCCAATATATCGTTTATCAAATATAAAGAATTATCGGTATCGGCCAAAATTTTCATATCGGTGCATCCCTACTGGAAATTATACATAAAACTACAAAAGAAAGTTAATTAACATGAAAAGGTAAGTAATTGGTGGCAGAATCTGACAAGCACAATTCACAAAATGTTTACATTTTCAAGGCATACAATTTATGTTTTGAATCATGTCGTCTAGTACATGTACATGTTTAGTACACTAAAATTTTAAACTAAATATTCAAATAAATTTTCAACTAAATTACTGATCTGCCCGCATGGTCACTATATGATAACTGAAATGAGCTGGATAACATCAACGTTTTCTCCAGAGCAAATTCTGTTGCATTATTTTCCTGTTTAACACTGTGAAGCTGCTTTGAAACAATCAGCATTGCAAAAAGCGTTATATAAATAAAGGTGACTTGACATGTACATATTCTATATTAATTATATATAAAACCAGAAATCTTCAGACAACCTGATATGATTTTGGGTCAATGCTGACACTCTGTATTGACCAATCAGAAGCAAGTATCAAGTTTTATAATCTTAAATTGATACACTCATGCATCCCCATAGCCTAAATAATTGAATTGGTGTCTTCGTATCAGAATGAAAATCAACCATATCTCTCTCCTCCCCATAAACACATGACTCAGAGGTGAGTCAATGAGCAGCATGTGGGTCATCAGAGAAAACACTTGAACATTTGGGCTGTGCTTTCTGGGAAGGCTGAAATCTTCATGTCAGTCTCGTGAGGACACACACGTGTCTCAGCCGCTCTACGGGATTACCAGATACTAAGCCTCTTTAGCAAACCACTTTAAAAAGACGCAACAAGCCTCGTGTATTAGTAACCTAAATCTACATGTAATTCAGATGAAAGGCGCAGATGTTTGGTTGGGTTATTTAAGTGTGACGTTATGGAAATCAAGTGTAAAGGCCCCAAATGAGGCCATTAAAATAGCCACACGCAGATTGGAACAGGTCACGGTGTGAAATGCAGTGAAATATTTTAATTGTACAACCGATGAATTATCCAAAACACCGCCAACATACGCTAATTGATCGACACAAAGACTTCCGTTCGGCTAATATTAGCAATGGGGCAAAAATCTAACAATTACCTTAATTTTCGACAACACACCACACACTCTCTTTCCAGCTACTTACGTTGATTATTTTATCTAATCGATTAACGAGAAATAAAAGACCGACATGTCGTGATCAGTTCTCACTGATGTAACGTTAGCTATGATGCTAACTGAAGCTAACATCGTCACCAAGTGATTATTTCAACGACATTATAGCGGTAAAAATCGAATATTTAGAATCATATACACAATTTTTTAGATTTGTAGATAGTTACAACAAAATAAGACGCATATATTAATGTATATACATACTGTGGTCAACAACAAAATCTTGTTTTGCTCTAGTGCCAATTAGCTCACAATAGATCGAGATTACGACCAAATTTCACAAAAAATAAACCGCGAATCCGCATCAAAACACAAATATATATATGTTGAAAGGTTTCACTTACTGGAATATGCTTACTCATTGAAGATTGTAGCTTAATCATAAAGCCGCTCCGGAGAATAATTGTTGTGGTGTTTGACCATACAGCGCTGCCGTGTATGTGATGAGAGAGAGTCTCCAGTAACCGGTTACAGCTGGACTCAAGAAACCGCACCCTGCTACACACTCTACAGCACACACAGCCAAACTCACTCACCATCTACGCAGAGTTTACACATACATCATTTTATTATCATTCAGGTTGATTGGGACACATTTTCACCTTCATCTCAATGGCAAAAAGAGTCCAAATCAACCTGAATTCACCCTATTTAAATATATTCACACTTTGACCTCCTAAGACCCAGGAAAACAAAGTCTTTTAAATTTAGTATTTTTCATGTCATTACTTTGTTAGAGCATAAGAAACAAATGGATCTTTTTTTTTTTTTGTTGAAAAAATATATTTTATTCATATGTTATGTCCTCGTAAGTGGACACCGGGACTCAGTTACACGATTACATGAAATTATAGGCAAAAACAATGGGATTTTTTTTTATTCACCAAACAATTTTCAGGTTTCAGGATTTTTTTAACCAATTGTTTAAAGATGATTCTCAACTATTATGAAAGATATAACGGAATTAATTGATATACCATTTTACTTAATGCAATGGCCATACATGGGGTTTCCCATTCAATGCAATGTATCTATACACTGTATCTAATTTGCATATTAATGTGTTCTTGGAGCAACATGTAAGGAAAAAAGAAGTGTAATAATAATGGGAGTAATAGTTGGCAACATTTTCATAATAATATGTAATATTTTATAGGAACATTAATGTGTAATTTCTTCCCCTATTCACTTGTGTCTCCTAAAATGCCTGATAAACATGGTGTTTTGCTGTATATATGTGGAGGCTTTATGGTCTGATATTTATGACTGGCTTTTCCCAAAGGTACCTCACCTTGAAGACTTCACTGTAAAGGACATTATTTTTGGACTTGTAATGGACAATAACAAAGATAACTTCCTGGTTAACAACATCCTCATGCTCGGGAAATTTTATATACACAAATGCAAGTTCTTAAAGGTGAAACCAAGGTTTTATTCATTTCATAATGAGTTTAACTCTTATACAAAAGCCCTCAAAGTTTTTTTTTTTCAAATCTTTTTCCATTATAGAAGAATATGATCTACAAACAAAACCCTAGCCCCTTTAATGTTTTTGTTTGTTTGTTTGTTTGTTTTTATTATTATTATTATGATTTTTCTGATATATTTTTCTGCTGTACTTTCAAGCACCTGATCTGTATTTTGTAATACAAAAATGTTCTGTTATTGCCATGCTGTTTGTACATGATTATTTGTTCAATAAAAAAATAAATAAAATAAATAAATAAATAAAAACAGCGTTTTCCTGGTGTCCTCTACAGTGGACATGTATGAAATCAATGCCCTGTTCTGTAACAGAAAGTCATATTTTGATTAGAAACCCAATAGCCTATCATTTTCCTGAGATGTTGATTTATAACAAACAATTTGAAAATTAGTCATATTTAAATGATAATTACAAAATATTATCATATTTCAATGAGTGCTAAATTTGATCATTCAGTCATTTTTAAAGACCAAGGAGAAGTTGTTGTCCTAGTGAAACCGCAAAGCAAATGGTATCTCTGAAAAGCCCTGAATGTGAACATCCAGACTTAAAACTGTGACATGTATGGTGTCAGAGAAATTCACTAAAATATAAATGTCCTCATACAAGGACAGTGGCACCCAGGAGGTTAAACATATCCTACAATTGTAATACAATAATAATTAGTAATAATAATATTTTTAAAACATTTTTATAAAATATAACATTACAAAATAAAGTTTATCTTTTAAGTAGACTATTTTAACATTCTAAACATCCTATATTTGTTATAAAATTATAATAATACTTATCAATAATACTTTTATTCAACATGTTATTAAATAAAACATAAAAATAAGGTAATTTAATTACATTCTTATTCTGACAATTCTGTCATGACAACTCTCTGAGAGATTGGCATGGTAATAGATATGACAATGTTGATACATGGTCTTGGCGGAATAGATCTGTTATGCTGCTGCTGCAGAGCAAGTACGGGACTTGCTACTGCCAATACACGACATGCTGCTGTGAGCAAGTAAGATATGCTGCTGCTGTACAATATAGCATGAACACATACACTCACCTAAAGGATTATTAGGAACACCATACTAATACTGTGTTTGACCCCCTTTCGCCTTCAGAACTGCCTTAATTCTACGTGGCATTGATTCAACAAGGTGCTGAAAGCATTCTTTAGAAATGTTGGCCCATATTGATAGGATAGCATCTTGCAGTTGATGGAGATTTGTGGGATGCACATCCAGGGCACGAAGCTCCCGTTCCACCACATCCCAAAGATGCTCTATTGGGTTGAGATCTGGTGACTGTGGGGGCCATTTTAGTACCGTGAACTCATTGTCATGTTCAAGAAACCAATTTGAAATGATTCAAGCTTTGTGACATGGTGCATTATCCTGCTGGAAGTAGCCATCAGAGGATGGGTACATGGTGGTCATAAAGGGATGGACATGGTCAGAAACAATGCTCAGGTAGGCCGTGGCATTTAAACGATGCCCAATTGGCACTAAGGGGCCTAAAGTGTGCCAAGAAAACATCCCCCACACCATTACACCACCACCACCAGCCTGCACAGTGGTAACAAGGCATGATGGATCCATGTTCTCATTCTGTTTATGCCAAATTCTGACTCTACCATCTGAATGTCTCAACAGAAATCGAGACTCATCAGACCAGGCAACATTTTTCCAGTCTTCAACTGTCCAATTTTGGTGAGCTCGTGCAAATTGTAGCCTCTTTTTCCTATTTGTAGTGGAGATGAGTGGTACCCGGTGGGGTCTTCTGCTGTTGTAGCCCATCCGCCTCAAGGTTGTGCGTGTTGTGGCTTCACAAATGCTTTGCTGCATACCTCGGTTGTAACGAGTGGTTATTTCAGTCAAAGTTGCTCTTCTATCAGCTTGAATCAGTCGGCCCATTCTTCTCTGACCTCTAGCATCAACAAGGCATTTTCGCCCACAGGACTGCCGCATACTGGATGTTTTTCCCTTTTCACACCATTCTTTGTAAACTCTAGAAATGGTTGTGCGTGAAAATCCCAGTAACTGAGCAGATTGTGAAATACTCAGACCGGTCCGTCTGGCACCAACAACCATGCCACGCTCAAAATTGTGATTGGTTGATTAGATAATTGCATTAATGAGAAATTGAACAGGTGTTCCTAATAATCCTTTAGGTGAGTGTACGTCTGCAAGATGCCTGTTAAAGATCACTTAATCTGGAAAGCATCTGCTGTTTACAAACATCTGATAGACCTCTTTAAGATGTCAGTTTTATATACATTCTAAATCATCAAAACGTCTATTTGATATCTAACAGGAAACGTCCTATAGATCTATTGTAGATGAGCAAACACTAAAAAACATACGTCGGGGGGGGGGGGGGGGGGTGGCGGTGGGGGGTGGGGGTGGGTGGTTGTGTGGTGGGGTGACGTCATGATTGACAGCTTCTCTGAGTGAAGTAGTCACTGAGGCACTAACTGACTTTTTTCTGTTTTTTTCGGGAGGAGATTGGAGCTTTAGCTGTAATTTCTACATTTCCATAACTGTTTATTTCACACCAACATAATGAATTGTTCTGCATCTGTGAGAGTGTGGGCGGGCTTTTGATATCACTCTGTCCCAAATCTGTGCAAGATGCCATAGTGCCATATTCGGACGTTGGCGGCTTCACTTTTCTTCAGTGGAAGGTAGGGAAGACGCGTCGTCCATATTTTTTTACGGTCTATGGCGTACACTCTGCTTATTACACACACAGGGACGCGCAGCAGCACATAAACATTTTTAAATGTTTCCTCTCTGGAGAAGCGTTCAGTCTTTCCGCTTGCAAATTCCGCCATGTAAATAGCGAATCCGCCATGGTGCAAGCGCAACTGGCTTTTAAAGGGAATGGGAGATGAGACTCTGGTTGGTTTATTGCACGTTACAGGCAAAACACACCCATTACTCATTAAGAGAATAGGGACAACCCTTTTGGACCCGTCGTTAAACTAGCAAAAGTGGATTCGGACACGCCCTAAGTGCACCTGCGCCATGCGCTTCAGACCATGCGCTCAGATCGTTAAAATAGGGCCCATTGACTTCAGGACGATGGAACCGGAAGCGCTAAAATGCTAACTCATTTCAGTGTTTTGGCCTACAAAGTGATGTAATACCTGCACCACTCTACTGGCTACTGATACAGCACTCACTTAATAATGTTGGGTTTTAAAAAACAACGTTTTTTACTGTGCAGGAACCAATCAGCTGTGCCCTATAGAGAATGATGTGATTGCAAGCAGATTGAGTAAAGGACCTATCAGCCTGCACCATCTAGAGTTTCATGACAGAACTTTGTATTAATAATAATACAATTTTATTCTATTCATTTATTCATGTAGCCGACACATTTATCTAAAGGCACTTACAATGAGGAAAAAGCACAAGCAAATTAATCGCAAAGGAGCTATTAGCAGTGCCCCAATTCCTAATTTAAGAGCAGTCCAAACTACACCTGATTTAACATAAACACATGAAGATCCAGGTGCAATATATTTACAATATTTAACTACAGCTAAGGTGCTTACTATAAAATACAAGATTAGGACCCAAACATTTCTATCTTGTCTTCATTCTAACAATAGGGTGATCTTCGTTGTAATACTGACAATGGGTGATCTTCATTTTCATCTGACCTTTTCAAAGAAGGTTTATTTATCAGTTACTCTAATAATTTTCTAGACTAAAATACATCTTTATTTGTAGTCATCTTTGAAATATGCCTTTTATTTACTTGTTCAAATTTGCTAGACAACAACAGTGCTTAAATAAATGCATGTGTTCATTTATGTTCACATTATAATCAATGGCTTTGGCATTCTGTTAAATAACCTTTTAGTCAAACAACTGCATCTTTCTAGAGATTTGATGAATAATGTGTTGTGGGCTGTTGAAAACAGCTGATGTGCAAAAGCTCACAATAGATGAGTGGGACTGAACAGACTGGACGGTTCATGCATTTGGTTGGGGAGAAAGGGAGCCGACTGGTTTGTTTCAGTCTCTGTTAATCAGTTGTGTGAGCCACTTCGATTTGGTTATGACTTTTCAGACATTCACATAAAAAACTGAGCATAATGCAAGAATCAGAGGAATCCAAAGATATGGTAAAACAAAATCTTTGCAGTTATTTGTTCTTTTTGCTTATATTTTTGTTGAGTAAAGATGTATGTATATCATAATTTGGTGATTTGGTGCTCTATGATTATGTGTTATTGTATTGTTGTGAGTTATATTTAGTCTGAAAGCCATACATTCCATCTTCTTCAGGAGAAAATTCCAGACCAAATGGATGGAGGAAATATGAGTGCAGGAAAGAAGGGTGCAGATCTAAGAGACAAGCATCTATCCTCCTCTAACTGGGACAGAAAAGGGACATCTGTACCCATAGTACCATCAAACGTACCAATTCCAGGCCCCACAAATGACCCCATCCTCATTTCCATTGGCCCTCCACATCGTTGCCCCTCTGTTTCCATTGAGTCCCAGTACCAGGGTCTCGAGAGAGAGGACGACTACGCCAACAGGTATGGATGGAGAAGGGAGAACGTGCAATATTACCTGCCAACTAGTGAGGGTGGCGTCCCCAAACAAACAATGGATGAACTAAAAAGCGTGTTGCGTGAGAGCTCCCTACTAAGTGCAAAAGGGCAAGATGAAAGAAGGAGCTACCCTCCTGGTCAAAGAGTGGACTGTAAGCCAGACCATGTGCCTTCTAAGAGTTTCAGCACCTTCAAGCCCATTTCAGAAGCTAGGAGAGCACCCAGACTAAGGGAAGGAAGCTCTAGCTTGGATTCAGGTGGGTCTTCGAGGACTGATGGACCTCCAGGCAGGTCCTCTGGTGTGAATTCCCCCACTGTTGAGACATCCCACTGGGGTGAAGCTGGCACATCACATTCAGGTCAGTATGTGCCTTTGGGTCATCTTCTTCTCTGAGAAAGATTTATGGTTGTCTCAGTTTAACTCATTTATTTTAACTTTCTCATCTTTCATTTCTGTCAAACATTTTATATTCCCAACAGACCAAGAGAGCTCACAAGCACACTCTTTTGCATCCCAAAGCTTCATTTCTGACATTGAGAACATAAAACAGAAAATTGCCCGGGAAAACATAAGCTTTGTTCGCTTTGAGGCCACTGATCTTCATGGCGTAGCCCGATCCAAGACAGTTCCGGCTCGATTCTTTCACGTAAATCTTTTAAATGCCTCTTATTGATTCTGTACAGTAGTAAGTGTTTTGGTATGTGATGGTACAATCTTAAGCTGCTGTTGTTTTTCTATTGTTCACTTTTTTTTTGCAGTTAAACATATTAACTCTGCATAAGGGATCAAGACTTTTCATACATTATATCTTGAATATAAGTGCATTTTATTATAATGCACTGGCATATTTTTGTACTGTTAGTCAACATAATCTCATGAGAAAATGTAAGTATTTTACAAAGTGGCAATTTGGTATGAATTTGTATGATGTGATTAATATGAAAATGTATGATTTTTAGGTCCATCCCTAACCCCACTTTTAAACTAAACTGTCAGATCTTATGAAAACATATGAATGAAATCATTTGACACCAATTTGACAAAATGTAAAATAGTTATGAATTGCCATGAGATTGTTTTAATTTATACAAAAAAACTGTAATATGACAAAATACACTCATAAATTGTTTTTTTTTATTTTTTAGATATTTTAACTGACAAAACAAACAAAAATATTAAGAAATAAATTTTGCAGTGTTCTACCTGACATATCAATGAAATAACTGTCATAAGAAACATATATTTCTGTGACAGCCATAGCCTAAAAAGCAAAACAATATAAATTGAACATGACCCTCACATGTTAGCCAATAAGAAAACTAGGAGGCACCTCTCTGCCATCTATCATTTTGCACATTTGGGTTTACTGAAATTTGGTTTGCTAAAATGTCTTGGGTTTTGGAGGTTTTGTGTGGTTGACAACATGGTTGAGGGTTAGCAAGATGGCTAACATACACCATATTGCCAAAAGTTTTGGGACGCCTGCCTTTACATGCACATGAACTTTAATGACATCCCATTCTTAATCTGTAGGGTTTAATATGGAGTTGGCCCACCCTTTGCAGCTATAACAGCTTTGACTCTTCTTGGAAGGCTTTCCATAAGGTTTAGGAGTGTGTTTATGGGAATTTTTGACCATTCTTCTAGAAGCGCATTTGTGAGGTCAGGCACTTATGTTGGACAAGAAGGCCTGGCTCACAGTCTCCGCTCAAATTCATCCCAACGGTGTTCTATCGGGTTGAGGTCAGGACTGTGCAGGCCAGTCAAGTTCCTCCACACCAAACTCACTCATCCATGTCTTTATGGACCTTGCTTTGTGCACTGATGCGCAGTCATGTTGGAACAGGAAGTGGCCATCCCCAAACTGCTCCCACAAAGTTGGGAGCATGAAATTGTCCAAAATGTCTTGGTATGCTGAAGCATTAAGAGTTCCTTTCACTGGAACTAAGGGGCCAAGCCCAACCCCTGAAAAACAACCCCACATCATAATCCCCCCTCCACCAAACTTTACACTTGGAACAATCCAGTCAGGCAAGTACCGTTCTCCTGGCAACCGCCAAACCCAGACTCGTCCATCGGATTGCCAGACAGAGAAGAGTGATTCGTCACTCCAGAGAACACATCTCCACTGCTCTAGAGTCCAGCGGCAGCGTGCATCCGACGCTTTGCATTGCACTTGGTGATGTAAGGCTTGGATGCAGCTGCTCGGCCATGGAAACCCATCCCATGAAGCTTTCTACGCACTGTTCTTGAGCTAATCTGAAGGCCACATGAAGTTTGGAGGTCTGTAGCTATTGACTCTGCAGAAAGTTGGCAACTTCTGCGCACAGTGCGCCTCAGCATACGCTGACCCCACTCTGTGATTTTACGTGGCCTACCACTACGTGGCTGAGTTGCTGTTGTTCCCAATTGCTTCCACTTTGTTATAATACCACTAACAGTTGACTGTGGAATATTTAGTACTGAGGAAATTTCACGAACGCACTATCACGGTACCACACTTGAATTCACTGCTTGACTTTATACACGTGTGGCCATGGAAGTGATTGCAACACCTGAATTCAATGACTTGGAGTGGTGTCCCATTACTTTTGGCAATATAGTGTAGCTTACAGCAGCAATGTTAGTAATAAGTTTGACTGTTTGTTTAGTGTCCCTTTGTAATAAGTATAGTCTTTTTGAAAATGCTGAAAAAGTACTAAATATTAATCATTATTGACACCGCAGGAAAAAGCTGTATATGGCATCCCTATGCCGAGAAGCTACCTGGAGTTAACCCTAAGCCCCAGAGTCAATGAAGTTGATCATCAGAGCACAGCCAACTTCTGCAGTGATGTCCTCCTGGTCCCAGACCTCGCCACATTTCAAATCCTCCCCTGGGCGGACCAGACCGCTCGTCTTATTTGTGACCCCTGCACAATCACAGGAGTACCACTGCGAACATCACCCCGCCTCATAGCCAAGCAGATGCTCAGCCAGCTCCAGAGCATGGGATTCTCTCTCCACTCATCCTTCACGTATGAGTGCTGTATCTTTGGGGCCCCTGAACGAGTGGGACCCAAAGCTGTGTTCTTCCCTGCCACCACACTGTTGAGCAACTACGATCTCCCCTTCCTGCAGCAGCTAGTCAGGGGGATGTACAACATGGGAGTTGATGTTGAGAGCTTCTCATCTGCAAATGGACCAGGACAGATGGAGATTTGCTTCAAACCCAGGTTTGGAATCGATGCCGCCGACAGCGCTTTCACCTTCCGCACAGGAATCAAAGAGATGGCCAGGAAGTTTGACTATATCGCCACCTTTTTCACAGATGAAAATATCCACAATTCAGGATTACTCTCCCATAGCCTTTGGGATGCCAGTGGCAGAAAAAGCCTCTTCCACTCGGGCAACGGGGAACTTTCGGAGATTGGCAGGAAGTGGCTCTCAGGTCTTCTCCAGCACTCAGCCGCTCTGAGCTGCCTCTTGGCTCCAGGGATCAGCTGTCGAAACCAGCTTTCCAAAGGCAAGAAAGATTCCAAGAACCATCTTTACGCCACATGCGGCTGCAACGACAACAGCTGTGCCTTCAATGTGAAGGTTCATGGTGGACGGGAGATGCACATCGATAACAAGCTGGGTTCGGCAATGGCCAACCCTTACATCGTGTTGGCGGCCACAATTGCAGCGGGACTGGATGGTATTAGGCGTAATCTCAGTGCCGAACAGGTTCTAAGCAGAGCGCCAGTTCAGCAGAAACAGTTCCCCATCCCTGTTAAACTGGATGATGCTTTAGAGGCTCTGTCAGAGGACAGTGTGATTCGTGGTGCATTGGGAGAGCCTTTCGTGCAGTATTTTATTGCCATGAAGCATGTAGAGATTGAGACCCAAGAGCAGGATGCCGACAAGAACAAGGGACTTGAGTATTTTATTTAACTTTTGAATTTGGTGAATGATTGTGTATTTGAAACAAACAAAATACATGACCATCTGATTTGGTATTGAAGACAAATAATACCTTGAAAAATTACTTGAAAAAAAGATTTAAAAATAAAATCATACAACTGACTGGTATCTGCTGCACACTGTCTGACTTGTTTCATTTACAACGACAGCGTTAATTGGTCTGAATAGTCTCAACTTCAAAGTCAATTTAAACTTCAGAAGTAATAGTGACTTTTAATAAAATAAAAAAAAAAAAAAAACAAACCTACTTGAAGTTTAAACATTCCAATTCTGTTGAGCTTGGACCTGGAATAACAAGACAAGGCTGATACACTGAAGTTGCTAACATAATGCTAGTTCTCCGAGGTAGTGATAGAAAAATACTCATAGCTGAATCATATGTTGCAATCAAGCACTTTCCTTTGAACTTACTTAACTTATTTTAAAATTGTTTTGGGCAATACAGGTAAGCTGCATAACAAGATACCCACACCAACACATGATCACACAGTTGTGTCCTTTGAACTAGAGTTCAACAACCTTGTAGCCAGAGGAAGAAAAGAATTCTTATAGCGGTTGTATCTGAACCTTGGAGTACGAAAACGTCGACCCGATGGAAGTTGTTCGAATTCTGGATACAGCACATGAGAAGGGTCCAAAGTCATTTTCTTTGCCTGTTTGGAAATAATTTTGTTGAATAAGGACTGTAGATTGGGGTAAACCCCCAGACCAACCACTTTCATTGCTATACGCACCAACCAGTCCAACTGAGATCTAAGAGTAACTGTTATATTACCGAACCAGACCGCTATACCATACAGTATGATTGATTCAATACAAGCATGATAAAACAACAACCTGACCCTCTGAGCAACTCCAAACAGTCTGAGCCTCCGTAAAAAGTAAATTTTTTGTTGCACCTTTCGACACAGATTATCCACATGCACCCCCCATGAAAGTTTGTCATCAATAAGCAAACCTAAGTATTTGTATGAGGCAACCTGTCTAATGGGCTCGTTGTTGATCATGATTGGTGAGTGGTTGCCTACTAATTTGGAATCAAAAATCATTTCCTCTTTTTTTTAACGTTAATTACAAGACTGTGTTTTTTACTCCATGTAACAAAGTTAGCAATCTCTGTGGTATAATGTTCAATGTCCTTATCCTTATACAAAAATCCAAGAATGGCAGTATCATCCGAGAATTTTACAACAATATTCCCAGGATGGTGACTGCTGTATTCATTGGTGTACAGTGTAAATAAGAGTGGTGAACATACACACCCCTGTGGAACACCAATACTAATGGACCTACACTCAGAAAGAGTCTGCTTTATTCTAACTTGTTGACTCCTACCAGTAAGAAATGCATGGAACCATTTAATGCTATATGGATTAACAGCCATATTTTTTAGTTTGGAGAGCATGAGGTGTGGCTGCACGGTATTAAAAGCAGAGCTCAAATCAAGAAAGAACAACCTGGCATAAGCCTTGGCATCCTCCAGCTGTTTTAAAACATGATGCACCACAGTAAGGGTAGCATCATCAGTGCCCCTATTGATTTGATAGGCAAACTGATAAGGATCAAGATGGTCCTTAACCTCTTCTTTAAGCTTCCGCACCATAATCCGCTCCAAACACTTCATCACAATACAAGTTAAGTCAACTGGGCGATAATCGTTATACTCTTGAGGACTAGGTCTTTTTGGAACTGGTATAATTGATTTTTTCCAAATATCTGGAATAATATGCAAGTCAATGGACCTCTGAAAAATGTCCACCCATGCAGGGGCTAGTTCCTCTGCAAAGGTTTTCAAAATAGAAGCAGAAAGACCAATCCTAATAGCCCCCGGAACATCACTACAGTCATTTGAATTAACAGCGAACCTACAGTAAAACTCATTAAGCGTATTTGCCAGTGTCTCCTCATTTACAACCTGCATACTTGTCCTTTTAGGTATCATATTAGTTATACACCTTACCCTACACCACAACTTTTTTGGATTTGTACTCAGATCACTATCAATTAAATCTCTGTAATTCTTACGAGTTTCTCTTATTTTATGATTAAGCTTTTTCTGAGCCAGTTTTTTTAAGTTCAGGGTCCCGCTGTTTAAAAGCCAAGTGTTTCTGATTTATACACTCTTTAACCTCCTTGGTGATATAAGGCTTGTTATTTGAGAAGTGTTTAACTGATATCACAGAATTTGACATACGCAGACCTGATTTCATTATGCCTGTCAACATCTGGATCATACAGCACCTCCCAGTCAGTACAGTGAAAACAGCCTTTCAATTTTCATGATTTTTTTCTTTTCAAGACCAAAGTCTCACCACCTTATTCACAGGCTTGATTGACTTCAGCAAGGTACGATAAACAGGAATAAGGAGTGCATTGGAGCTGCTGTTGCACCCATTCAGACACCTGCGTCGCAGCTCTTACTGCGTTTCCATCCGGTGGCACATAAACAACGCAGATGACAACATTGCCAAACTCACGTGGCAAATAAAATGGTTGCAAGCTAATGCACAGCAGTTCCACATCTCTGTCACAGATAGTCTCCCTCACAGTAATGCAGCCACACCACCTATCATTAATATAAGCACAGACCCCACCTCCGCAGGATTTACCTAACCTGACCAGGTCTCTGTCCGCACGCACCAGTGTGAAACCGTCCACCTCAACGTAGGCATCGGGGACGTCGGGCTGAAGCCACGTCTCTGTCACAGCCATGATGCATGCGTCCCGATATTCGTAACGCAAAGTTGAATTTAATCCTAAATTCGTCCATTTTATTCCGTAGTGAACGGGCATTCAACAGGATCATTGAAGGCAAAGCTGGACGATTGCCTCTCTTCCTCAGACGCTGTCGTACACCTTCCCGTTTACCTCTACGCCGAACTGTGCCTCTAGCTCGCGGAAAAGCAAATATCCGCTGTTGTGGTGGTCTCCGCAGCTCTTCAGGTAAAAGAGGCAATTCAGCGGGAATTTCAAAACGGCGTCCTGCTCATGACCATGTGCTGCCAAAGTTGTTTGACTCGTAACGAGGGAAAACAAAACGATTCCAACCCAAAGGACACGCATGAGTGCAGTCATCTTACCCTTGAACAATTGCAATCGTTCGAAATGGGCCAAAAAGACTTCTTTCTAACTTAATTATGCAGCTACCAGTTGCCCAGGTCGCCAGCCGAGTAACTTGTTGAAATGATTGTGAATCTGACATTATATACCAGCGGTGTCCAATCCTGCTTTTAGAGCACATGTGTCAAACTCTGGTCCTGGAGGGCCACTGTCCTACAGAGTGTAGCTCCAGCCAGCTCCAAAACACCTGCCTGGAAGTTATCTGGCTGTGTCTGAAATCGCCCCCTATACCCTCATTCACTATTCCCTACATTAGTCCACTAATATTTTTCACTTTAGGGAGTGAATGAGAACGAGTGAGCGAATTCAGACACTGGGCTGCATAGTTTGTGCTTGCTGTTTAATAATTATTTGAAACTTAGCAAACTGGCAGCTCCAGTAGTAAGATGAAAAGATTTATCTTGAGCTCTGTCATGGACACTATGTATAAACCCTAATTAAACAATAATCAATTTAAAAGGAATTTATACCTGTATGATATTATGCTGTAGCCACATTGGATGGATGGATGATTCAGCTGCAGGCGCCATCTTCTGGTCAGATGCGGGAATTCATTCAGCGCATGACTCTCACAGTGCATTATGGGTATATTGAGTGTACATCGGTTGCATTGTGGGATTGAATGAGTAGACACTCGATAAACGTCCACTATGGTTTCGGAAATGGCTGTCCCTTCAAATATTGCACTATTTAAGATAGGGGACGATTTTGGACACGGCTAAAATAATCCTTGATTACTTTATTTTGTAATCAAGAGGACAGAGGTAACACACAATATACACTCACCTAAAGGATTATTAGGAACACCATACTAATACTGTGTTTGACCCCCTTTCGCCTTCAGAACTGCCTTAACTCTACGTGGCATTGATTCAACAAGGTGCTGAAAGCATTCTTTAGAAATGTTGGCCCATATTGATAGGATAGCATCTTGCAGTTGATGGAGATTTGTGGGATGCACATCCAGGGCACGAAGCTCCCGTTCCACCACATCCCAAAGATGCTCTATTGGGTTGAGATCTGGTGGCTGTGGGGGCCATTTTAGTACAGTGAACTCATTGTCATGTTCAAGAAACCAATTTGAAATGATTCGAGCTTTGTGACATGGTGCGTTATCCTGCTGGAAGTAGCCATCAGAGGATGGGTACATGGTGGTCATAAAGGGATGGACATGGTCAGAAACAATGCTCAGGTAGGCCGTGGCATTTAAACGATGCCCAATTGGCACTAAGGGGCCTAAAGTGTGCCAAGAAAACATCCCCCACACCATTACACCATCACCACCAGCCTGCACAGTGGTAACAAGGCATGATGGATCTATGTTCTCATTCTGTTTACGCCAAATTCTGACTCTACCATCTGAATGTCTCAACAGAAATCAAGACTCATCAGACCAGGCAACATTTTTCCAGTCTTCAACTGTCCAATTTTGGTGAGCTCGTGCAAATTGTAGCCTCTTTTTCCTATTTGTAGTGGAGATGAGTGGTACCCGGTGGGGTCTTCTGCTGTTGTAGCCCATCCGCCTCAAGGTTGTGCGTGTTGTGGCTTCACAAATGCTTTGCTGCATACCTCGGTTGTAACGAGTGGTTATTTCAGTCAAAGTTGCTCTTCTATCAGCTTGAATCAGTCGGCCCATTCTCCTCTGACCTCTAGCATCAACAAGGCATTTTCGCCCACAGGACTGCCGCATACTGGATGTTTTTCCCTTTTCACACCATTCTTTGTAAACTCTAGAAATGGTTGTGCGTGAAAATCCCAGTAACTGAGCAGATTGTGAAATACTCAGACCGGCCCGTCTGGCACCAACAACCATGCCACGCTCAAAATTGCTTAAATCACCTTTCTTTCCCATTCTGACATTCAGTTTGGAGTTCAGGAGATTGTCTTGACCAGGACCACACCCCTAAATGCATTGAAGCAACTGCCATGTGATTGGTTGATTAGATAATTGCATTAATGAGAAATTGAACAGGTGTTCCTAATAATCCTTTAGGTGAGTGTATTTATTATTTATTTTGTCATCTCACACATGGATCTGCATTCAATTAATTAGCATCAAACAAACAATATAATCCTTATTCTCAGTGAATAAAGATTACTTATTAAATGAAGAGACTGAAAAAATTCTTGCACAACCACCAAATAGGTGGCGATGTGCACTAAGTAGGTTATGTAAATCGCCATTAAACAAAAGAAGTAGTAGAATGGCGCTTTTTCTTAGCATCTGTTTCCATGGTGAATCATCGATTCGTTGCTCTGTTGAGAATGTTTTGTGTGTTAACTGGGAACATACTCTGAGTTGTCTGAACTTACTCCCGGACTCGTTTTTGGAACCAGCATCCCTTGAGTAAGCAAGGTTTAAGTTAACCAACTGAGAGTTCAAGGTATATGTGAAGGTAAGTTAACCTTGCTTTCTGGAATCCACAGGAAGGATAAGTAGGAAGGCAACAATGCCTGCTTGTGTCATCCTGTCTACTGAGAGACCTTCATCTGATCGATTTTGGAAAACAGCATAGATGTATCCCTCGTTGCCTATTATATCCCACAATCCTGTGCTTTCTATTTTGTTACAGCTGAGGTCAAAAACAAAAATGGTGTCTGAAACTAGCAGCTAGTGGTCAGTTTGTGTGTAAATGTATATTTTTGAACAACTTTTTCCACATTTGATGTTATTTATAGTGATGTAGTAATTCAATATTTGTTTAGTCATTAGCTCGCTCTGTTTAATTGTAGATCATTAAATCGTTCCACTGCCTCAGAAATCTGTCCGAATTCAGTTTTGTGAGGTACCTTTATGCACAAACGCTGCCTGCAAAGTCATTGCTTGATAGGACAGCAAGGTAATAAGTCACCTGCCTAAGCTTTCAGATGCAGCCTTGGCCCTCCAGGAGCAGAATTGGACACCCCTGGTATAATGTGTCTAGTCTGGTTGGCCCACACAGCTGAATTTTACCTTTATAGTAATCCTGAGGTTAACTAGTCAAGCACTAATTCATAGATTGCCCAAAAACTGAATCAAATGAACTTAAATGTCCTTTTGGGAAATAAACAAAGAGACAAAATCCAACTCAGACTACTGAAGATCCACTCCAGAGGAGGCGGCTGATTTTTATTGGCACCAAAAAGCATTTGAAGGGTACAGAATAAAAGACAGATAAGACAGCGGTGGCCTTTGTGATGATTTTTGACTGGCCCAACAGCACTTTATTTAAACTTCATTACCTTTTGGCTGCGAAAGCAACACATAAAACACAAATTTCATATTATTTTGTCTCTATTTCAGAGATGAACTGGTACATTGGAGTCTGAAGCTGATCTTATATTATAGGACTCTTCCCTCACATATTTTATTACAAGTATATTTAATCTTGCAATTGTACCAGTGACAGATCCTGATTTGTAGACCACTGCAGCAAACTAAAACCGACTTGAATTGAAACACTATACATCAACTCTATCTATTTTCATGTATCTTCAGGTTCTATAAGCCATAGTTTACTAGTTACTTCTTAGTAGGGGTAGGAGACCGCATGGATCTTGGCGGGGTGGGGGATCTCATGGATCTTGGTGGGGTGGGTGATTTAGGAGCTGGAGTTGGAGTGGGAGACTTCACAGAGGGAGGTGGAGTAGGGGTGGGGGACTTTATGGAGGGTGTAGGAGTTTGAGGAGTCGGGGTCTTCACGGACTGTGGAGCGGGTGTAGCTGGCTTGGGGGTGGCGGCTGGCTTGGACATCTGTCCCAGTTTGGGCTCAGGGATCTCTTCGCCTTGTTTGTAGACGCTTACTGTGATCTCCACAAATTCACCTCCGTACTTGTTCCGCACGTTGATGCTGTACTTTCCAGAATCTTCCACGTAAACACACTTGATAGTGAGGCTGGCAAACTTGCCTCCCTCAAAGGTGATCTTGTAACGGTCGTCAGACAGAATTTCCTGCTCATTCTTAAACCAGGTGACCTCTGGGCTGGGGTCACCCCACACTGTGCAAGTTAGACTCAAGCTCTGCAGAGGTGAGAGGTCACAAATTGTACTGTGAATTAGTCCATAAAATATGAACACTTTATGACAACACAGTTCACTTATTAGAAATGTATTAAAAAGAAATATCAAGTGTAGTTCTAGTGAACATGGGAAAAGCAAAGGAAATACTACCTTCTTCTCCATAATGGTGACAACATCTGGCAGGCCACCTACCACTCTACCACGGTCTACAGAGGGCAAATAGTTCATTTAACACATTTGGACACTATTTCCAACTTACAGTTTTGAGTAAAACAAAAATAATGTTAATAATAAATAGGTTACTTCCACTTGTATGCTGATTTAAGGAGATTATTTTCATTGTACAAAGCTTTACGCTCTATTATACTGCCTGAGTTCAAGTATGCATGAATACCGGATTAGACCCTTATTAATGTTGCATTTGACCGGTTTTCAGAAATACTCACTCTTCTCAGCAAAAGCAGCAGCTCTGATGAAAGAAGAGGAGAAAATATCAGTGTGTTTTGAGCTGATTCTTAAAAAAAGAGAATGAATTTAAGTAATGTCGATTTTCTTACTTGAGTCTTTGGAATTCTGCATAGGCATCAGTATATGCTGTTAGAATGGAGGAAACACAATAAGTAACATGTTACAGAATCCATGACAAATAATTGTTTCCATAATAAAGAAAAGAAGAAAATCTTTTATAAATATAGTTTAAAACACGTGCCAATATTGGTTTTAAATGGTTTGTAAAAACTTTTATTCTATTTATAAGAGTTTTTTCCCATTATCATAACTGTTCTGATATGAAAAAATGGTATTAAAAAAAGGTACAAAAGTTTTTTTTTCCAGTTATCATATCAGAACAGTTTCATTACCCTGCCATATTTTACCCTGACTTTATGCCCTAATCATAGAAAATAAATGTGTATTCAAGTATTAGTATGAATTGCATTTTTAACATATTTTAGTAAAAATATTATATATTTTTTAATGTAAATTCTGGGCCTATAACATTCAGCAGTTCAGACTCCACTTACCTTGTCCAGAAAGGTCAAAGGAGCGAGAGTGTGGTTTTTGCCCATCATGAATCTCAATGGTATAATGACCCTTTTCCTTATCTGTGGGCTCACAGATCTGCATCCATGCCATCTCAGATGTGCCTCCAATTCTCATCTTCTCTGAGGAGGAGATCTTACTGTCTCTAAAGCCAAAACATCAAAAGAAAGTCACTTAAATTGGCTTTAACCCACCGAACACAAGATTTTCATATACCACATCATATCATTTCAGCATCATTTGATTTGTATATTCTGAGTCTGAACAGATGGATGGTCTCTGTTCATGTGGATGTACCTATGAAACCAGCTGGTTTTCATCTCCTCTGTGTAGTACATCATGTAGCATTGCAGTCGGATACCCTCTGGTGTGCACTGAAGAACCAACTCAGAGGCAGAGGAACCTGTCATGAAACACAATATAATAGTAATACTATACTTAAATTGATTTTAAGTAGAATGTGTTAAACTAGTAAAATCGGAAAAATTCAGGTTACATTTTCATAACATTTTCCAACATACCAGCAATACTGGCGATGGCATTGATGATATCCTCAAACACTGTCAAAAATAAATAAATAAATAAATAATCATTTAAACATGACAATTAGTGTTTAAATATCATTTATATATAATATAATGTGCCTATATATACACAGACCCTATACCGTTCAAACAATTGCGGTCTCTTATGTTCACTCAAGGCTCCTAAAGCTGCCTTTATTTGATCATTATATTTGATCAAATACAGTAAAAACAACAATATTGTGAAATATTATTTTCTATTTCAATATACATTGAGCCAAAACATTATGACCAATGAAGTGAATATCGTTGATAATCTCCTAACAAGGCCACATATTAAGGTCTGGGTAGATTAGATCTTAAGCAAACAAACAGTTCTCGTAATTGACGTGTTAGATGCAGGAATAAACATCTGAGCGACTTTGACAAAAAACAAATTGTTATGGCAAGGCGACTGGGTCAGAGTATTGCAAAGCTGAATTGTCAGCATCATTACTCCAGTATTCAGCGTCACATGATCCTTCAGAAATCATTATAATATGCGGATTTGATGCTCAAGAAACATTTCTTATTATCATCAGTGTTGAAATTCTTGAATAGAAATTAATAGAAAGTTCAAAAGTACAGCATTTATTTGAAATTTAATTTTTTTCGAACATTATACGTCTTTACTGTCACTTTACCGTCAATTTAATGCATCCTTGCTGAATAATAAGCCATTAATAATAAGCCAGTTGCTTAAAAAAAAACTTACTGACCCCAAACCATTGAACAATAGTCTGTTAGTCTGTATATATATATATATATATATATATATATATAATATTGTATTACTTTATACACACACGCATGCACGCACGCACGCACACACACACACACACACACAGTATATACCTTTTCCAGAAATATCATAGACAGAGGTGTCCTTTCCACGGTCATCACCCAGTACAGCTTTGTAAATTCCCTGGTCTTTCCTGGAGAACTGTTGGACCAAAATAGTTCAAATAAAAACAATGTAACTGAGTAGTTCGATGTACGGAGCTCTAAACTGATTGATCTTCTGAGTGCTGGTGATCATACCATGGGGATTGGAAGGGAGCAAGTTCCAGACATTGGGTTGGGTGGAACGTCAACAGTAATTTCATCATCTTCTTTAAACCAGGTAAATGTTGTCTCTTTCTTCACATTGGCCAGCTACAGTGTAATAATATGGCAGGGATAGTGATATGAGACACTGATATCAATATTAAACAGTCTTTTAATTGTTGTGTTGCATTTACCTTGCAGACAAGCATCACTGTGCAGTCGTCTGTCACATGGAAAGACAGGTATTCTGAGAAGTGAGGGCCTGAGAGAACCAGAAAAATGTAATGGATTAATAAATGAAAACTGACCACACAGTACAAACAATACTGAGAATATGGGGGTACACGTTTGAAATTTGTTTGGTATTTATGTAGCTCCACACCTTGTTTTCTGATGTGCTCTTTTCTCTGGAACTCAGCCTCTTTCAGAGCAACTTTGAATGCTAAAATTAAAAAATACAAAGAACATTTGCTTACAGAGGTTTTATACTTATATAAATCCCGTAACTGCTCTGTGACTGGACACTGTTAAGCCCTTACCATCTCCCACAAGAACCAGTGAGCTTTGGCTTTTGGCCTTGCCATCGTGGATCTGAATGGTGTAAGTGCCTTCATTGTTTTTGGTGAAGTGCTCAACAGTCATCTGGATGATTCCAGAGGAAACATCATGGCTGATTTTGCAACCCTAAACACACAGTAAAATCATTTTAAATATACTTTTATCAAGGGGTTTAAATGGGACTAAAACAATAATAACAATAATAATAAAAATAATAATAAATAACTGGGTAATTTTGTTAATTATTTGTAAATGTATTAATATTTGTAAAAAACAAT
This sequence comes from Coreius guichenoti, assembly GCA_039654105.1. Classification (NCBI taxonomy): domain Eukaryota; kingdom Metazoa; phylum Chordata; class Actinopteri; order Cypriniformes; family Gobionidae; genus Coreius; species Coreius guichenoti. Next base: position 22,523,143 of record CM077188.1, on the reverse strand, counting down.
AACAACGATCACAAAAATAATAAACAATAAATAATAACTGGCTGTGGCTAATGTTAATATTTGTAAATTTATTAGTAAATAACAACAATAATGATAATAATAACTGGGTAATTTTATTGATTATTTGTAAATGTATTATTATTTGTAAATAATAATAATAATAATAAATAACTGGCTGTGGCTAATTTGGTTCATATTTGTAAATTTATCAGTAAACAATAACAACAACAATGATAATAATAACTGGGTAATTTTATTGATTATTTGTAAATGTATTATTATCTGTAAATAATAATAATAACAAACAATAAATAATAATAATAATAATATTGTAATGATGATAATATTTTTCAGTAAACTACAACAACAATAATAACTAGGTAATTTTGTTAATTATTTGTAAATTTATTAGTCAACAACAATAATAACTGGGTAATTTTGTTAATTATTTGTAAATGGGTACATTTATTAGCATTATTATTTAAATAATAATAATAAACAAACAATAATAATATTGTATTATTATTTGTAAACAACAACAACAAACAACAACATTTAATATAATAATAATAATAATAATAATAATAGCCTATTTTTTTCCTAAAGTAAAAAAAAAAAAAGTTTTGGAAAACGCTGTTGTATGTCTTCTGAGTGATTTTAAAGCAGTGAAGTGTTGAGCTGTACCTCAGCACTCGTGATGGCTTTATCGTTGACGATGAACCTGTAGTTGACAGTGGAGGACAACTTCAGAGCCTGGACCCAGAAACGCACATGACCCTTTTCCAGAATCTCATAGTTCAGCTCTGTCTTCAGTGGAACAGCTGATAAAAAAAGGTAATCCATTTAAACACCAAATCATTCTTAGATAATCAAGATTCTCATGAAATGGCAATCAAAAACATTCATGAACAATCCACAGGCAACTCACTAGGATGTTTGATGTTGTAGCTCAGATCAAGCATTTTTTTGAGCTCTGTAAAAGAAAACTGGTATCACATTCATAGAACTTAATCTTTAGAAGTTAATAAAGGAGATATTTACACCCTCATCTCTGACCTTCCTCATTGATGGAGTAACTGGATGAAATTCCATCTGTATCGGTCACTGCGACGGAGTAGGTGCCCAGATCCTCGTTTTCAGGGTTTACAAATGTCAGCTTTGAGCTTAACAGAAAACATTGCAGCTTGTTAACTTACACCACTTTGCTACAGAACTTCAATATGTTATGATGCTGTGGTAATAAATGCAACATCAGTCTCATGTCAATTCCTAGGTATTTTACGATTTGAAAAATTGGTTGCAAATTCATTCAATCTCACCTTCATGGTAACGTTTTACCTTTAAATCACATGTTTTCATATTAGTCAGATTGTATGAAATTGCCAACTTGTCCAATACTTACAAATTCTCATGAGATTGGGTTGAATAAAATTCAAAATTCACATAGATCAGACATACTGTCTTCCAGAGGACGTGACGGAGACCCTGCTTGACTCAGTGATTTCTTTGTAGGACTTTGACCAACTGAACTTAGAGGTTTCAGAAACTTCACAAGCTTCAAAGTTCAGGAAAATGTCTCCGGTCACTTCATCCACACCACACACAATCTCCTTTGTACCTTAATCAACAAAATAACAGAAAATAATAACAAAATAAAGAGTAAGTATATGTTTACACGGCTTTTTAAAAATGATGGGTACCGGTGTTTTGTATGGCATGCATTCAGCCAATCAACGTACACTTACATCACTGGTAGTTCCTATTGTGCTGGGTTATACCCTATTCTGAAGTAGGAGCTAATTTAGTCCCAACAAAAGGCGTTTCTATTACTAAAATCATTCCCGGTGTGTGAACGCGGTGTGAACGTCACAAAAAGCGGGTACTTCCGTCAATAGTTATAGGAATTATGAAAACGTTCCTCCGGTGCAAAAGCCCCTAAATATGGGCTTAGAACAATAGTATCTATATGCTGCATGTTAAAGAATGGTTGTTACCTGGCAGTGCTTTTGCACATACGGGATCGGACACATCTGAGGCTTTTCCAACACCATTAGCATTCACAGCCCGCACTCTGAACACATATGACGCTCCAGCCTCAAGTCCAGTCACCTACATATCAGTGTATAAACATTTGAATACTGAATCACATTTATTTATTTATGTTCTTATCTTCTGTGCCACTTCTTGAATTGAGAGGCCATTTGAATTTTGTAAAAAAATTAGTTTAGTTTCATACCTTCAGGTAACAATGCCCAATTGGCTCAGCATTCACAGTGACAAAATCTGATGAGCCCTCCTTAGCCATGTCCACAAAGTAGCCAATGATGGGACCCTCTCCGGTATACACAGGGGCCCTCCACTGCACCACCATGGAGCTATCACGCACCTCCCAGAAACTGATGTCATATGCTGGGCCTAATGATAAAGAGAAGAATTATCAATTTAGACAAGATGTTTTTCTGTACAACATGTATTTTCTGCTGTAGAACATGCATGGATAAATATAATATTTATATATTATTTATATTATTGAGTGACTGATTTGAGTGTGCATTTACACACACATCATCTAAAATATTATATATATATGGGAAATATGTCAAATAAAGCTTCAAAAAAGGTTTTTAAAAAATTGTTTCAAAACTGATGTATTGCATATTTTTGAGTCATAAACAATGTTTAAAGTTTCAGTTGTTAAATAACATTTCAAAGGTTTTAAATTTTTTTATTTTTTAAATTTTTTTTTTTTTTACTGTTTTTATGGCAGAAGGTACAACCAAATAGTAGTATGTATATACTGTAGTTGCACCAGCTGACATGGAAAGTGTACCAACATACTTGAAATTAGTAGCTTTACCAGTATTTGAGAGAGATCTACAAAACTTTTCATAACACAAGGATCAGTTGGGCTCCTCTGGATGATGCATTATCATGTTTACTGTTATTAGCTTAATTGTCCATTCATAATAAAATAGCTTTGTTTGCAGTTGTGCCACCCTGACATTTGAGAATATACAAATGGCTGGACAAAAGTTTTCAATGATCTCAATAGCTTTAAAACCACTGATATTTATAAAATGTGTTCATATGAAGGGTTTCAAACCTAAAATGATGCCATATTATTTCGTTTTTATTTTTTTTATTTATGAGACACCATTTAAATTTGTTCGGACAGTTGCACCACCTGACATTTTGGGGGTTTAAGATAACAAAACATAAAATAATATGTATTATTTAAATGTAGGCTACTAAAAAATGAATTCTAAATAAATAGGTTTTATAGAATAAATTGATATATGTCATGAAATTATCAATTTATTTAAAAAGAAAGCAATAAAAAAGCAATAAAATCTGTGATTTGTTAATTCTCTTGAACCTTTATTTAACTGACAAAAATACAAAGAAAAGGTTTTCTAAGTTTTCACTGACCAACTTAAGTGTATTTTGTAAATATAAACAAATTTAAATTTTGATGGCTAAAGAGTTAAAGAGAATTAACAAATCACAGATTCTTGATATTATTGCATTTTACAAAATGTCCCAACATTTCTGGATTTGAGGTTGTACAATAGAAATTGTTTCAAAGCAGCTTCACAATACAGAAAAGTAACAGCATTAATGTTGCAAACTTCATTAAATATGAGACAAGTTCAAATTCTGCTGTAAATCAGCTGTAGCATAATAGTATCATTATTTAGCTCAATTCAGTTTCTCATCCGATAGTGTCAGTGCAGTTAAATCAGTAATACTGCTGGATATTAACTGACAGTAGTACAGTGGAGTAAACAGGGTACTGACCAGGCTCAGCCATTGTCCAGGCTTCACAGGCAAAAGCTTTGCTGGGCTCAGATGGCAGGCCAACTCCGGCCAAGTTAAGAGCCTGAACCTTGAACTCATAGAAAACGCCACCAGTCAGATTCTCCACCTGTTAAATACACACACCGATCCGGGAAACACACACCAAAAGTATACATTTAGAGTACAATTTTTATTCCATTGGTAAAGATTATTTTCATATCCAAAGTTCTTGTATAAAGTACACAAATAAGAAATATATTCATGTAGAGCGTACCGTGAAGGTCCTGTGGACAGCCGGACTCGGGCTAACCTCCTTCCAATCAACCGATTCTGCCTCGCGCTTGTCCAGGTAGTAAGACTTGATCTTAGAGCCGCCCGTGTGTTTGGGGCGTTTCCAGGCCAGGGTCATGGAGGATCCATTACAGTTCAGCAGACTGATGCCATATGGGGCGGAGGGAGTAGCTGATCATGTGGGACAGAGGGAAAATCATTCAGCGAGAAGAATAAAGGTCCTGAAGATCACATATAGTATAAGTGACTGGAGCTGTGGACAAGCCATTGTGGAACAAATACTCATCAGGTGCCGTGATTAAAATCATTTACTGTGACAGCAGAATCACTTAGATACAGTGATATTGTTAGAGTGATTGGTTACGGTTAGCATACATAAATTCACTTTTACTGTGCCTATATTGTGTGTGTCTCACATTGCAATGATTTTACTGTATACTGAGTAAAAAAAGAGCTGATTTTATTAGGCTGGTGTGTAAATATCAGGAGTGGATGTTAAATTACTTTATAAATGAAATATATCACATACATACCATACTCCACTGCACCCACTGTATAAGATAACAGGTGAAATTTTACATTTTTACACCCATTGCATGGTTTCAGGTTTCTAAGATTTCATGTTTCTACTAAATGCACAAAGTACTTTTTCCATTTAAAAACAGTTTGACCCCTAAAAAAAAATATACACATACACTATATTGCCAAAAGTATTAGGACACCCCTCCAAATCATTGAATTCAGGTGTTCCAAAATAAGTTGCCACCTGTGCAATAAGACCATTTGTGAAATTTCGTTGTGACCATTTTGTATTATAACAAAGTTGAAGCAATTGGGAACAACAGCAACTCAGGTTGGCCACGTAAAATCACAGAGCGGGGTCAGCGCATGCTGAGGCGCACAGTGCGCAGAAGTCGCCAACTTTCTGCAGAGTCAATAGCTGCAGACCTCCAAACTTTGTGTGGCCTTCAGATTAGCTCAAGAACAGTGCGTAGAAAGCTTCATGGAATGGGTTTCCATGGCCGAGCAGCTGCATCCAAGCCTTACATCACCAAGTGCAATGCAAAGCGTCGGATGCAGTGGTGTAAAGCACGCTGCCGCTGGACTCTAGAGCAGTGGAGATGTGTTCTCTGGAGTGACGAATCACGCTTCTCGGTCTGGCAATCCGATGGATGAGTCTGGGTTTGGCGGTTGCCAGGAGAACGGTACTTGCCTGACTGCATTGTGCAGTGTAAAGTTTGGTGGAGGGGGAATTATGGTGTGGGGTTGTCCTTCAGGGGTTGGGCTTGGCCCCTTGGTTCCAGTGAAAGGAACTCTTAATGCTTCAGCATACCAAGACATTTTCATGCTCCCAACTTTGTGGGAACAGTTTGGGGATGGCCCCTTCCTGTTCCAACATGACTGCGCACCAGTGCACAAAGCAAGGTCCATAAAGACATGGATGAGCGAGTTTGGTGTGGAGGAACTTGACTGGCCTGCATAGAGTCCTGACCTCAACCCGATAGAACACCTTTGGGATGAATTAGAGCGGAGACTGCGAGCCAGGCCTCGTCCAACATCAGTGCCTGACCTCACAAATGCTCTTCTAGAAGAATGGTCAAAAATTCCCATAACACACTCCTAAACCTTGTGGAAAGCCTTCCCAGAAGAGTTGAAGCTGTTATAGCTGCAAAGGGTGGGCCAACTCAATATTAAACCTTATGGATTAAGAATGGGATGTCATTAAAAGTTCATGTGCATGTAAAGGCAGACGTCCCAAAACTTTTGGCAATATAGTGTATATATAAAAAAGTTGACAAAAGTTTTTGCATGTTGATACATCCACGCCAGTAGGTGTCAGTATAAACCACAAGACCACTGTTGTATTCTGACCAGGGTAACAGATTATTTAGTGTGCAATGAATTCCTTACAGATAAACAATTATAATAATCACGATTTTAGTTAATTGTCTTATCCTAACTTTCAATTCCTTTTATTACTGTTTTTATAAAGCCATTACAAAGACTTTGCTATAGAAATCAGTTGTGTACGTACCAAGTGCAGCATCAATGAAGAGGGGAGCAGACTCCTGTGATTCTTCACTCAATCCGTAAGCATTCACGGCTTGCACACGGAACACGTAAGTATCTCCTGGGACCAAACCATGGACCACAAACCTGACAAATGTAAATCCAGACAGACATGCGCAATGTTAACCTACTTCCAGAAAACACTGTAAAACTTTGGTGACAAAGTTATGAATCTGGACATTTTTGTGTATATTTTACCTGCTGTGTTTGTAAGGTCTGTGGTTACAAGGGAACCAGGTCTTGGAGCCGATCACAGAGGCATCTACATAGTAACCCATCAGGTTGTTGGCATGTTTTGGGGCCTCCCACTGCACAAAAGCAGACGTTTTGGTATTTCTGGAAGCAATCACCTGTCCCGGGGCAGAGGGGACACCTGCACAAACCAAACACACAATTAAAAAAAAAAAAAGTTTTAATAGAGAAAGATTTAATAGGGAGTGGAAGTCTGCCGTGCTGAAAGTGAACACGTTATGGTGGACGGATGTAGAGGTGGAACTAAAACACAGCAAATGTGAGCCAAACAACAACAAAGTGGAGGGGACAGCATTTAAGATCATAGTAATATTTGAGACTTTCAGCGAGAAGTGATTTCCTTTTCGCAAAACAGAAGGCTGTGGAAGCATAAACATACATACCAATGTTCGGAACAATACCTGCAAAATACAGCATGGAAGTAGTTACGCAAGCAGCATTTGTAGGATCATCATCTTAATGATCTTTCGGACAGCTTATTTAACATAGTTTGCCATCTGAGAGTTAGACAACTAGAACAGCAGGTCTGTTAAGTTGCAGTTTGACAGTTAGAGCCTTCTTACCATAAGGGTCCACCTTTTGGATGGGTGCTGTGGGCTCTGACGGCTCACTTGAGCCATACTTGTTGACAGTGATTATGCGGAAACGGTAAGATTTCTGGTCCTCCATATCATAAACAGGGTAACGGGGGGATCGTAGCTGGACCGCAGTGTTGACTCTCTGCCAGACGTGACTGTCACCTACACACTAAGCCATGGAGAGTCATAGATGACCATTATGAGGAGAGTTTCCACTTAAAACCCAGGAATTATGGGATAAAAAAATCTATTTACAAAATATAATGCCTAGCACTGTGCAATTAAATTTTACATTAAAAATGCTATTAAATACTTGTTAATAACAAAAGTAATATACAGTAGTTTACAGAATTTTAAATATAAATTCCTCAATATTACAACAGGTTTCTTTTTTCTTGACCAATGACTAATTTAAATCTAGCATTATGTTTATTCTTAAAACTTTTAAGATTTTACACGATTTACAAATTTACATTATTTATTAACATTTAATAAATGTTTAACATTATATCAGAAAAAACTATTTTTTTACACATATAAAAATGCACACACACACACCTTCTCAACGAGGTACCACACAGGTGCCCGTCCGCGAGGGCTAGGTGGTGTCCAGCTCAGAACAATGTATGTTTTGTTTATTTCTGTAGCATGCACATTGGTGGGTGGACCTGGTATTGTAACATACACTAAACAGGAATAAATCAGATGTTTATTTATACAAAATACTTTTAACATCATCTATTTACACTCTTATTCGCAGTGTGTTAGTAACCAGTGTTGGGGGTAGCGCATTAAGTAACTTGAGTTACGTAATCAGATTACTTTTTTACAACAAAATATCTGAGTTACTTTTTCAAATAAGTAATGCAAGTTACTTTGTTTTCCCATTTATTGACCTCTACTGTACAGGCATGAATTAGCATTTCCTTCAGCCTGAGGCTTATTCATTTCACTTTTGGTGTGAAAGGGCCTTTACATTAGCCAAAAATAGAACTTTTTTTTTTTTTTATTAAAAAACAAAACAAGCAAGCCCAGCCCAGGCGAGAAGAAGTAATGCAAATGTAATGTAACGGATTACTTTCCCTAAAAAGTAACTAAGTAACAAAATTAGTTACTTTTTTAGGGAGTAACACAATATTGTAACACATTACTTTTAAAAGTAACTTTCCCCAACACTGAGCTTACTACTACTGTGTTGAGACAACATGAATTTTTGGAATAAATAAATAAATAAATTATTAGGACTTGTTTGCTAAATTATAAGTACTGTAGAGAAAGAACTGATAAGGCATACAGTCTATTACATGGATTACTTGAACTTTCCTCAGAATATTGTGTGAATATTTTGAGTATTGTAAGGGGGGGGGGGATTTGCCAAAAATTCAGTTTGTCATATCCTGGTAAATGAAATTTAAATTTTAGATTGACCACACTGCAGAAAAAACAAACATTTTAATACGTTGAACTTGGATTAATTTAATTTAGATGGATGAATTTCATTTAACGGATTATTTCACTCATTTATTTGCTGGTTATATTCAATCTGAGGAACATGTTTCGGGTTAAATGAGGCGGTGATGGTATAATTAGCATAGGAAGATTACTGGTTAGCTGGTTAGCAAGTTCACACTTAATATGTAACATTATTTATCCAAAAAATATTATTATTGCTACTATTTATTCATTTCTTTTTGCCAGAAAGGTCTGGGTAGCTGACAATAAATATTTTTAGGAAGTCATGCTGTACTTTATCTAAAAACAGCATTTAGCTATTTATTTTCTAATTATAGATTTTTATTATATATGCAGTTTATAACCTCATATTAATTGATTACATATGATATCTGGACACTTTCCGATACAGGACACTTTCCCTTATCCATTCATATAAATGTTAGCCGAAAATCTTGATTTTGATGAAAAAGGTCCATGAATATGTCATACCTTTTTCTTTATCCTTGGTTACAATGTCCTGTTGACATCACATGCATGCATAATTTTTTTAATATAATGTATAAGTAAGAATTGTCTTAAAAATTAGATTAAAGGTTCATGTTTACCCCTTTATGTTTCAATAATTACTACATGGTATGAATGAATGAAATGAGTATTAAGTTGTAAGATACTTTGACAAAGACAGCATGCAGTAGGTGGATGGAGAGAGATGATATTAATGGCTCAGTGAAATCTAAAATCGAATGTACCTCCTTGTAGCTCCTCCTGTCGAATCGCAATGTCATATTTTCCTTCGATTTTAATCACTGTTTCAATACATAAACACCAGACAATTTTTAAGATCATCACTACAGATGCATTTAAGCTTCTGTGTGCTATATACAGTGGGGAGAACAAGTATTTGATACACTGCCGATTTTGCAGGTTTGCCCACTTACAAAGCATGTAGAAGTCTGTAATTTTTATCATAGGTACACTTCAACTGTGAGAGACGGAATCTAAAACAAAAATCCAGAAAATCACATTGTATGATTTTTAAATAATTAATTTGCATTTTATTGCATGACATAAGTATTTGATCACCTACCAACCAGTAAGAATTCCGGCTCTCACAGACCTGTTAGTTTTTCTTAAAGAAGCCCTCCTGTTCTCCACTCATTACCTGTATTAACTGCACCTGTTTGAACTCGTTACCTGTATAAAAGACACCTGTCCACACACTCAATCAAACAGACTCCAACCTCTCCACAATGGCCAAGACCAGAGAGCTGTGTAAGGACATCAGGGATAAAATTGTAGACCTGCACAAGGCTGGGATGGGCTACAGGACAATAGGCAAGCAGCTTGGTGAGAAGGCAACAACTGTTATTAGAAAATGGAAGAAGTTCAAGATGACGGTCAATCTCCCTCGGTCTGGGGCACCATGCAAGATCTCACCTCGTGGGGCATCAATGATCATGAGGAAGGTGAGGGATCAGCCCAGAACTACATGGCAGGACTTGGTCAATGACCTGAAGAGAGCTGGGACCACAGTCTCAAAGAAAACCAATAGTAACACACTACGCCGTCATGGATTAAAATCCTGCAGAGCACGCAAGGTCCCCCTGCTCAAGCCAGCGCATGTCCAGGCCCGTCTGAAGTTTGCCAATGACCATCTGGATGATCCAGAGGAGGAATGGGAGAAGGTCATGTGGTCTGATGAGACAAAAATAGAGCTTTTTGGTCTAAACTCCACTCGCCGTGTTTGGAGGAAGGAGGAGGATGAGTACAACCCCAAGAACACCATCCCAACCGTGAAGCATGGAGGTGGAAACATCATTCTTTGGGGATGCTTTTCTGCAATGGGGACAGGACGACTGTACCGTATTGAGGGGAGGATGGATGGGGCCATGTATCGCGAGATCTTGGCCAACAACCTCCTTCCCTCAGTAAGAGCATTGAAGATGGGTCGTGGCTGGGTCTTCCAGCATGACAACGACCCGAAACACACAGCCAGGGCAACTAAGGAGTGGCTCCGTAAGAAGGATCTCAAGGTCCTGGAGTGACCTAGCCAGTCTCCAGACCTGAACCCAATAGAAAATCTTTGGAGGGAGCTGAAAGTCCGTATTGCCCAGCGACAGCCCCGAAACCTGAAGGATCTGGAGAAGGTCTGTATGGAGGAGTGGGCCAAAATCCCTGCTGCAGTGTGTGCAAACCTGGTCAAGAACTACAGGAAACGTATGATCTCTGTAATTGCAAACAAAGGTTTCTGTACCAAAGATTAAGTTCTGCTTTTCTGATGTATCAAATACTTATGTCATGCAATAAAATGCAAATTAATTACTTAAACATCATACAATGTGATTTTCTGGATTTTTGTTTTAGATTCCATCACTCACAGTTGAAGAGTACCTATAATAAAAATTACAGACTTCTACATGCTTTGTAAGTGGGCAAACCTGCAAAATCGGCAGTGTATCAAATACTTGTTCTCCCCACTGTAGGAGTGTGCATTATAGCAACTTACTGAATGCATTTTAAATGTGACACCAAATACATACAATGACTTACAATTGTGCAAAATATAGAAATACACAAGTATCAAAGGCACTTGAATCAAACATCTGAGAAAATTCTCATTTTCTGATACAGTGAATTTGGAGCAAAACATAACTGAGCACATATAGTAGGAAGGAAAAGCATAACGCTGCATCTTGCACACTTACCGTGTCTTAAGATTGAGGTGTCTGGAGCTTGAAGAAGCAGACTTTTAATACCAATCTAAGCTCCCTTTTTGCTTCCATTCAATAACAACTTTTTTAATGTGTGTAGGCTATAATGGTCCTGTTTCAGCACAAGATATGTTTATCTGCTGTTTTTAGTCCTACCTTCCACATCACTCTCCACTTCTGCAGCGGTCACTCCAGAGGACATCCTAGAAGGCAGACTGATGCCATCTTTGTTCACAGCCCTCACTCTGAAGTGATAGGAAGCTCCCTCGGTCAGGCCGTGGACGGGCAGCTTACACACTTTCACAGGGGAGTCATTGCACTGGACCCAGTCCTTAGTTCCTGACTTACGTCTACCAAGGCAACAAGCAAAATAATGATTCATTTCATTATTAATCTAAATAATAACAATGTAAATATAAATTTTTTTAAATGTTAAAAATCATTAAAAAAAATTTTTTATTTAATTTAATTACATATCTAAATAATTTTTTATTTTATTTTTTTTAAAATAATTATTTAATTTAATTTGAATGAATAAAAATAAATTCGTTTTTGTTTAAATTATTTAAATGATTTTCATAATTTTAATGATTTTATTTAATGCATCTATTTGATGTGTATAATTTTGTTAGGCTTTACCTGTCCACAAAGTATCCAGTGATGGGAGCCTCATGGGTGGTGTTTGGAGGTTTCCAGGAGACCAGGACGTAATCTGCATTGGCATCAGAGGCTGTAACATCCATGGGGGCTCCCGGGGCCCCGGCCACTGTGGGAGTGGCATCTGTGAAACAAATACATACACACATATTTATAAAATATAAAAAAATGCATTAATCTTTTTCATTTATGTGTTACACTAAATGTAATACTTCTATGGAACACAAAAGGGGACATGGTAGTGGAAAAAATATGAGATGATAGGAAAAATTATATTTCAATGCCTTTGCATTTGCTCACAAAACTTTTGCATTGTCCCGTAAAGCTTTGCATTCGCTAGCAATACTTTTGCAAGTACTAAAATATCATTTCTTAATCACTTCTCATTTTATTTCCATCACCAGAACTTTTGCGTCCTCCCGAGAAACTTTGCATTCACTGGCAAAATGTTTGCATTCTCTCGCAAAAGGCTCACGGAGGAACACGGAAGTTTTGCAAGCAAGCGCAAAGTTTATTGGGGGAACATAAACATTTGTGAGCGAATGACAAAATACTGAAATATAATTTTTCGTCCTTTCTCTTCCTGAGAAACTTTGCATTCACTCGCAAAACTTTTGCGTTCTCATACACAATTTCACAAAAGTTTATTGGGGGAACATGAAGTTTGCGAGCATTTTTCCTTCCATCTCATATTATGGAAAAAAATGAGATGAAAGGAAAAATTACATGTCAATGTTTTTGTATTCTCTAGCAAATGTTTTGCGTTCCCCGAGAAACTTTGCGAAGGCAAACCGTTTTGCAATATAATGCAAAGCTACTCTGGGAAACGCAAAACGCAAGCGAACGTAAACGTTTGTGATCGAAACTATTATTTTTCCTCCTATTTTATTTCCTTCACTACAAATTTTGTCTTTTGCCTTTTGAGTTATTTGCAATGTTTCTTATGGGAACACAAACGTTTTGCGTAGCTTTGCTTTCCCTCGCAAATGCAAAAGCACTGAAATAATATTTTTCCATCCATCTCATATTTTTTCCATCATCATGTCCCTTAAGGGGCTCCGTACCCAAAAAAAGTTTCTCAGGGAAACACAACATTTTTTTCGAGTGAACGTGAACGTTTGTGATCCTCCCATCTCATATTTTTCCCTTTAGGGGCTCTGTATACTTCCTAGTTATTTTAGGGATGTTAGATTACTCAATGAATTTATCACTTATTTTTTACCTTTAACAAACAGGTAAGCGCTGTGTTCTGTGGTTCCTTCCTTGGTCCAGATGCGGAGGGTGTAAAGACCCTCATCATCCTTGTTCAGGTTAGGAAGAGTGAGCTTGGCGACTCCACCACCAATAGACATCTCAACCCACCTGGATGGCATTAGCAAAGTATCTACACACACAAATCCAAAGTGTTAGTATCACTTTAAACTTTTCAATGGCTCCAAACTGAATGAGAAATGCAGCATCTCACCATCTCTGTACCACATGGCCTCAGGTGGCAGGTTTGGCAGATCCGGCACCACCACCATGTTGGCCACCAGACTAACACACTCTCCCTCGGTACCAAATGTCACTCCAAATGAGTCCAGCAGGGTCACCTCAAGCTTGCTGGGATGAATGCCGCTGAGCAGAGGAACTACAGGAAACACAGAAACCCAAGACCCCCTTTTGATCAGATATGCTCCATACCAACAAACCAAACTACTTTATAGGCTTGTGCAAAACATATTTAGCAAATGTTTTAGTGATTAAATTTATTAGCTAAATCCTCATATTTTATTTATGTATTTACTTACTCCAACACATTTTGATTCATTCCCATGATTGTTTTTTTCATTAATATTGGATAAGGATTTACAAATTACAGTTTGCACTCACTATAATCAATTCCTAACCTATATAAAAAATATTTTAGAGCTCAGGATAATGAGGGAAAAAAAATCACTATAGACATTTCCAGGACTTTTAATATATTTTTATTTAAAATGAATTCTAATTATTGAAATATTAATTTCTGACTTTTCATGGTAATCATAATTTAAAAAAGTCATAATTACTTATTTAAAAATGTAATAAAAATGTAATTATTTTCTGTATTTATTTGATTATTCATTTTTATACTTATCAACCATACTTAAATCCCCAAGAGGTAAACTCAATCCCTGTTAAATAGTAAAGCCTACCGTTTTCACATTTCATTACTTTTCATATTTATTACATTCCATATAAAATTTTTCATAACAAAGGCAAATTGTTCTGTGCATGCTTGTCCACATAACAGTCATTTGAACTATGAGAATAACTTAAGGATTCAGCAAATATGAATGCACTTTTTTGTATATTGACAACTTTAGGAGGTGTTTACCACACTGCCTTCTGTTTACAAGCATAAATGAACCCTGGGAAAAAATGTGACATTGTTTCCATGGCTTATCAAGACTTTGCGCCTGGAACAGAACAGATATTTATGGCTCATGATCTCAAGTAAGGTCCTTTAGACCTGGATGTCAGCCAAACACAAGCTCCATCTTACCTTGTCCTGGCAGATGGGAGAGCTCTCCTCCCCCTTGTGGCCCTACATGTAAAAACAAGCAAGGTAGATCAATAAAAGAGAAACAAAAGAGAAAGAGAAAAGACATGAGGAGAAAAGAAGAGACACTCACTCCTGACACAGACAGTAGCCTTGGAGGTGGCCTTTCCCTGCGGATTGGTTGCCACGGCACTGTACACTCCGGAATCAGCAACTGCACATCTGCAATAAAAACAACACAATTTCACAATGTCAATAAAGAGTGTTCTAATCAAAAGTATAAAAAATTATCTTTATTACTTTCCAAGCCCTTAAAAATATAGATTATAGTGACCATATGGGACATATTCATTAAAGGGATAGTTCACCCCAAAATGAAAATCATCATTTACTCATGTCGTTTCAAATCTGTATGACTTTTGAAATGTGTAATTTCTATGGAAGCTTGTTTCTGCCACGGAATAAAAAAAAATGTAAAAGATAATTTTTATGTCACAATTCAGACTTTTTTCTCAGAATTGCGAGATATAAATTCGCAATTGCGAGTTATAAAGTCAGAATTGTGGGATATAAACTCGCAATTCTGACTTTTTTCTCGCAATTCTGACTTTTTCCTTGCAACTGTGAGTTTATATCTCGCAATTCTGACTTCTTTTCTCAGAATTGTGAGATATAAACTCGCAAAAACAACTTATAAAGTCTAATTCTGAGGAAAAAAATCCTTTTTTTTTAGAATTGCGAGTTTATAACTTGCAATTCTGGAAAATAATGACTGTGTTCAAAAAAGTTTCCCTGAACACCCCCCCCGTCTGCCATTGGTAAACTGAACAGATAGCCCTGCCCCCAACTCACGCCATTGGTTGAGCCACTGTTGCTATGCTGGGCTGGTCGGAATGTTCAAAAACACAGATGTTTTAAAAGTGCTACATAGCCATAGTGTTTAGACTTTTGTCTGGCTAAATCATTTTACGAATGGCTTACTTACAATTGTATATGCATATTAAACTAGGACAAGAGAAAGTATTTAAATGGGAAAAATACACACGTCAGCTTTAATGCTGAGACAAAATGTTTGCTTGATGATCTGCTGTTGGTTGTATGGCTAGTTAACAGGGTGGAAAACGTGTTCTCTGTCTTCCTCACACCTCTTTCATGAACCATTTGGTACGAGTGGAGAGACTTTTGCATCCAGAACATGATCTCACTTGACAGCAGTGTGTTGGTCTCAGACATGCTGTGCTCTCCTTGAAGGAGTGAGAACAGAGCAACGAAATGTGACCTTCAGTCCCTGTGGACTATTTTAGAGCCACTCCTTTTCCTTTGCAATGCATAGGGCATGTTTGTCCTAACCAAGGACATTTTCTTATGTATTTGCATTTTGTTTCTCTCTGAGAGTTGTAGTAAAACAAGCTTTTTTAGGAATGAATGAGTGTCTGGTTAGATCAAACAGCGGCCAATGCGATGGCTTGTGATGTCTGAGAGGTGCTACTGTAATGGCGGCTGTGAGTCTTCACTGGCGTCAGGCGTTCCAGGATCAAATGACGCATAGCTAAGTTGAGCAGAACCAACAGCTGAGACTTCTTCAAGAAGAACCTCACTGGGACTAAATAGGAAAGTGTCGCTCTTACAAGTACTTCATTCACTTTCCCAGGCCGTTACAAACCGGTAGGGGTCAGCTGCACTTTTCCATACAGTGAAAGTGAACGGCGAACAGGGGATCCAACAAGGTCAATCTCCAACGGAAAAAAAACCCACCATAGTTCATATGGCTTGTAGGCTACATTAAACCATATGATAGCTTTGTGAGAGTAAAACAATGAAACGTAAGTAATTTCACTGACAATGTTGCCTTGAAAATTTTGCTTCACAGCCATGGTCATCATTTGCACTGTAAAAAAAATATCTCATTAAAAAATGACAAAAAAAAAAATTCTGAGAGAATTTTTTTTTAAAATTGTGACATTGTTTCCCGAATTACAGGATGCCATATTGGTGTATCTATATATTACAACTTATAGCCATATAATTTTATTAAGTGATATAATATTAAAATCTGCTTTTTACTTGTTAGTGGCCTGTCTAAAAAGCATGGTCAACATGGTCAATGGTTTTGAAATCGATACCATGGGGAAAAATGCCATATAGATATTTTTAATATTGTCTCATAATTTGACAGCAGGTATATTAGGCTGCTGTCACTTTAAGACCTGACACACGAATCCATTATTCTGTTACACATGCATTTTCTTTCTCAACCTTTTACGTTCACTTAAAACATAGCTGACTGTGTTTACTTGAATACTCACCTAGACCGGCATTTTGACATTATTTTGTGTGTATTTGACTGTTTAAGCGAATAAGCAGTGGAAAAAAAACTAAATTTAGTGCTGAGAGGTGGCTTTATGTGTGCGCACTTTGGGTGTGAGCACAAAATCTGTGGGAGTGAGTAAAATTATGCACAATACACAATCCCACGCCGAAATTCAAGCCCTGTAACATCAACAATATTCATACAGAGCAAATGAAATGAATGAGTGAGGAGAGACGGGTTTGTGTGTAACTCGCTGTCGGAAAGATGAGAGCGTGAGAAAGCGCAGCTGGTATCGTGTATCTATTCTGTGGAAAATTATTGGAATTAGAAGTGTATTGTATTGGAAATGTTTTCAGTATGGATATAGTATAAAAAAAAAAATCTATATTTTTGACAACATTACATTGCACTTAGTTTATTATTTCAGATGCCTTTTCAAAAGACTACAATTGAAAACTGTATACTTTATATATAAAATTCAACCAATTCAAATTCAATAAAATTCGGGTTGGCGGGTGTTAATGTCAAGCCCTGCAGGTCACCATTCACTTTCATTGTATGGAAGAGAGCAGCTTGGACATTCTTTCCAATATCTCGTTTTGTGTTCCATGGAAGAAAGAAAATCAAATGGGTTTTAAAAGACAAAGGGTGAGTAAATATTGAAGCTAAGTTCTCTTGAAACTAAAATGTTGCTAATTCATGCAAGTACAGTATTTGTAAAAAAAGATAAACTTGAGTTGCTTATTTAGGAAACTATTGTAAACGGAGGGTGTGTGAGGTCATACCTGCTGATAATCAGACTGTGAACCCCATACTTGTTCTCAATTTTGTACTTTCCAGGAGCACTCAAGGGTTCAATGGGAACATTATTCCTATACCTGCCAATGAAAAGAAATAAAGTTCAGTTATGCTTAAGAGTAAGAGAGCCAAAGAACAGTGACATTAAACACATAATTGACCTCATTATTGAAGCATGAGCAGAATAAACGCATCTGACAATTTATTTAAGCATGGTTTTACTAACAATTTACAAACAAATTTCTTCTTCTCATGTTTCATTGCTTTTTGCTCAGAAAATTCAAATAATATTACAAACAGTGTATGTTGTTTAAGTGTGAGTCATCAAATCATTATCAAAAACAGATTAAGGTTTTGGACTAGAAAACGGAAATCCGAACCATTTGACAATAGGGTTGGGTTGGCCGGATACAGTGCAGAACAGCTTGACGGGAGTCTTCACCCATACAGTGTGAGATCTCAGACTGACCAGGAAGTCCGGTGCTTTGGGAACCTCAGCAGGAACTTCCTTCCTCAAAGGCATCATTCCCTTCACCTGTTAAAATACAGGAAGAACTGAGTAAAGAGTCAAAGTCAAAAATTCTGCTTTTTTGATGTTCATTGTATGGACAACATTGTTAAAAATTAGGGATGCACTGATACCATTTTTTAAGGACCGAGTATGAGTACCGATATTTTTTTCTGGTATTCGCCGATACCGATACCTATACATTTATTCATTTCTTTTCCTTTTTTTTCCTTTTTTTCGGTGATATGGCAGCTTTCCAAGCACAACACAGTGAGACTAATGAATGTAGGACAGCTTCTTTATTATTACTCAAACGAAAAAAGTATTATTTTTATGTGCTTATCACAAACTTAAAACAAATATCAGTGTCCAATAACCTTCAAAGGGCATAATTACCATTGTCATAATAAAAATAAAAAAAAGCATGCAGTTCGCAATGTGTGGGTTGTTGTCATTAATTTTGAAGTATTTCCACACCCCTGAGGCTGACATTGTTTCTGCTGCTGCCGCTGGTGTCTCTGCGGACGGAAAATTCTGTCAGTTACGTCACCTGAGGTATCGGTCTTTGGTATCGGGGGTATTTTTTTACGAGTATAAGTACAAGTACATGAGCTTGGTATCGGTGCATCCCTATTAAAAATATTTTCTTTTGTGTTCCACAGGATGAAAAAAGGAAATTATTCCTTTTTTGGGTGAACTATCCCTTTAAATGCATTTTGTAGAGATGTTCTTCAGAGAGGTTTAAGATGATGTTCACCTCTCTAGTAATCTCGATATTTTTCACTTGCTCGTGTGTGACCACTTTCATTCTGTGCAGCTCCTGCTGCAGTTGAACCAAATCTCTTCCAAAGTGAGCCGCCATTCTCTGATACTCCTGCATGCCCTCGGGAGCCCTGCGCACACAGAAAAAAAAAAATTACATTCCAAACTGCACAGGTTTAGTGACACTATCATTTTGTCGTCTGTAAATATGGAAGCGGGCTTGAGGTTTTCTCTTACACTGTCTTTAAATAGCCTTCTGAACTGTAATAGATGCAGGAGCCAGTAAAATCTCACCTCTCCCTGAAGGCTGGCACTGTGTAGGCTGGTTCCGCCATAGCCTCAGTGGCCTGGACCTGCTTCTTCTTCACTACCTGAGAGCTTGATTTCCTGCCAAACACATCAGAACAGCATTTGAGTCATGTTTGCATTGTGTGACAGCAGGTGTGAGCAGTTTGTTACATTACACACTGTTTTGTACTGTCATAATTGTACTTACAGTATTGAAGAATGTATTATTGATTTATTATAGTAGTATACAGTATATTGTGGAATTACTATATAGTGGTTATTATAAATGATGAATGCCAAGTGCCTAACCCAAGGATCAGGAAAACATATTTCACTTGCAATAACTAACCTAGCCTGTTTTTAACATTATTTCTAACATTATATCATTATTTTTAACATCACTTTCATAATGTTTATCACGTTATTCTGTTTAAATTGCTTAATTCTACAAATTAAATGAAGTTTAAAAAAAATAGAAGTGCACTTAATTGTATTGAATGGGAACTTGTAGTGTACTTAAAATCTTAAAAGTACAGTATATTTAAAAAAAAAAAAAACTGTATTTGCAGATAATATAATATGAATTGAGAGCTGGGAAGATTTTAAAGTTGTACATTTTGGGAGCTTTTCCTGTTTTCTTTTTGAAGATGTGATTTTAACAGAGCTTTACTTAAGTGTAAGTGTACTTAATGCTAGTACACTTTCATGACTTTTAAAATAATCTTTTGTAAGTACACTTATTTTGTACACTTAAGTGCACTTATTTTGATGTGTTGACTAACATACGAAGTACTGATTATAATTTTAACTGTATAGATATTACATTTAAACTTAAGTGTACTGAATTGCAACTTCATTACAAATGTGTAATACACAAGTATATTTTAATTCACCGTAAATGCTTGTCAGTATTTTTGGTAGTCCACTTTAACCATATTTTAAATACAATAGAAGCTATGAAATTACATATAAAAATGCACTTAAGCGAACACTAAAAAAACACTCTAAAGTTCAGCTAATTGCATTTAATACAAATTTAAACTATAATACATTATCATTTAATTTCAATTAACATGCAATTAAGTGTCCAAAAAAACTCTACATTCAGTTTGCACTTATGGGAAGCATATTCTTTTCCCTAATAAGTACTCTTTTTAAAAGAAAACAAACAACTTTAGAGAGCTAATAAGCTCACGTAAACAGATGCTAACAGGAAATGCTAAACAAATGCAGCATGTTTCATTCAACAGCGCCAGCAAAGCTTTAACAATGGCTTTGATTGTGTCTTCAACAAAATTGTGACAAAAATATGATTAAAATGGTGATTAAATGGTAATCTATTCTGCCAAGTATGCTGTCTGGATCCATACACCAAATTCTTGCAAAATCTCTTACACTAATTTCTAAGGGCCAAATTGATTAGAGAAACAGAATCAGTCCTGTAATTTATATACAGTAAGGATTGGTAAAAGCTGATTTATTCATGCTTGTTAACCTATAAAAGCAAAAGCAAATCTGAATTATTCTTCACCCAAAATGTGAACTGAATAAAAAACATTTTCTGTCTTGACAGCTGAGAAGCTTGAGTGCCATGCTTCATATCATATTTTCCTACTGTACCGTGAAGCAACATTTTCTCCTGCATGTTGTAACCTTTAATCTGTTTACAGCGCACACTAGCATTGCTAATCTTTACACCTTACTGTGGGTTCAAATCAGCCATCTGAGTATCCAATCAAGTCACTTGACCTTTGTGTGTGCAACAAAGAGAGCGGTATTAGCATAAGCGAAGGCTGCTGTGCGTTCTTCTGGCCTGCTGAAGCCTCTGAGCCAAGCTGACGCCAAGGCTATCCATATGCTCGGCCAATCAAACTGAGTTTAACCACGTCCATCCCATACCTTG
The DNA here is from genome assembly GCA_039654105.1 of Coreius guichenoti. Taxonomy (NCBI): domain Eukaryota; kingdom Metazoa; phylum Chordata; class Actinopteri; order Cypriniformes; family Gobionidae; genus Coreius; species Coreius guichenoti. The sequence continues at coordinate 22,502,237 of CM077188.1, read as the reverse complement.
AGTGATGGACAACATGTTTTGAGCTTTGATGTTGCGTTTGCTCCTGCCGATAAAGTGTTATGGCCCTCGCAGGCATGTCGGGAACACTCTGAAAAAGACCTTATGACCACACCAATACTCATTGTGCAATCTAAATCACCTTTTATACTGGACAACATGTACAGTTAAGAATGCTGAATATGAATATGGCACAGATCTAGTGTTACTATTCTTTTTCGATTACATATTGAGGTTACATAACCCAGGTTATCATAGCATACACACTCTTAAAAATAAATGTTCTTCATTGGCATTGATGGTTCCATGAAAAACCTTTAAAGGGACAGTTCACCCAAAAATGAAAATTACCCCTTGATTTACTCACCCTCAACATTCTTGACATTCTTCTTTCAGACGAACACAATCGGAGTTATATAAAAAAATGTCCTGGCTCTTCCAAGCATTATAATGGCAGCCCAAAATTTGAAGCCCAAAAAAGTGCATCCATCCATTATAAAAGTAATTCACACGGCTCCGAGGGGTTAATAAAGGCTTTCTAAAGTGAAGCGATGGGTTTGTGTAAGAAAAATATCCATATTTAACACGTTATAAACTCAAATATCCAGCTTTCTACAGACCGCCTTCCGTATTCAACTTACGAAAAAAGCGTAACTGGTGCGACAATGACGTTGGACGTAGCGCAAGCGTTTTGAACTGCAAGAGGCGTTACTTTCTTTGTAAGTTGAATACGGAAGGCGGTCCGACGGAAGCTAGATATTTTACTTTATAAAGTTTTAAATATGGATATTTTTATTACAAAAACCCATCGCTTCGCTTCAGAAGGCCTTTATTAACCCCCAGAGCAATATGGATTACTTTTATAATGGATGGATGCACTTTTTTGGGCTTCAAATTTTGGGCTGCCATTCATTGTCATTATAATGCTTGGATTAGCCAGGACATTTTTTAATATAACTCAGATTGTATTCGTCTGAAAGAAGAATGTCATATACACCTAGGATGGCTTGAGGGTGAGTAAATCATGGGATAATTTTCATTTTTGGGTGAACTATCCCTTTAACATCCATGGAACATTTCCATTGCACACAAGGGTTCTCTATAGTGGAAAAAGGTTCTTTAGATAATTAACAAAAAAAGATTCTTTAAAGAACGGTTCAATGAATTTGGCATCACTGCAATTTTAATTTTAATTTTTAAGAGTATGTAATTAAAAGATGAATATAAAATGATTTGATAATTCAAATTATTCTGACCTACATAATAGAAACCACATAAGTAATAAAGGAAATCACCTTATAACTCTAGATAAAGACTAAAACCAAATATTGCCTGCCCAAAATAAATCAGTATAGAAACTGTATATCAAATACTGTATATTCCTAGGTTTTTATTTTTATTTTTTTTTACTTTAGCTACTGGTTATTGTAAACTAGCACCAAAACTGCCTCGACTCACATTCCAGCCCATCAGCAACACCCATGAGCTCAAGTGCATCACATTACAGGCAGAAAGTGAAAAGCTGACCCAAGAATAACTGGCACAACTTATGGACACAAACACACACATCTCAGAATCCAAGTGGGAGCAAATGAATTTGAGCAAAATCGTTTAGATTTGACCTTTGACCTGCACATAATATGACTATGGCGATAAGGTCTCATGTGGAAACTTAATTAAAGGATTTGTGCATATTTCTGCATTACATGAACTCAAAATTACAGCTCAACCTGTGAGAAAGTAATACCATTTCCCCCCCCCCCTCACTTAAATATTAAAATATGGAAAAAATCAAAGGTTACCACAGACATTTGGTAATAATCTAAAGTCCAGAATCATGTCAGCTCTAGGCACAGACAGTCTTTCCCCAATTATTCAATAATATCTTCTAACAATATTCAATTGAAATTGTATATGTGAAATACACCCAATATGATCATCTGGGCAGCGTACATGTCCCAATACATATCTGTTAACAGATTAATAAAATAAAGCTGCACTTACCCCAAGAGAAAAGAAGAGCTTTGAGTGTTGGAAGAGCAGCCTGAGAGCAGTTGGAAAGCTCCTGCTGATGGAACAAAAATAATGCGCTCACTTAGGGAATGCCTTCACTCAGCCACCCCATGTAAGGATACTCTTAAGACTATATATAGCATTTACCTCAATTTTCAGACCATTTTGACGACTGAAAGAGGACAAGACGACAGAATTAGTTTAACGGGGAAAATTCATTTGTTGCTTTTTAATTTATCTGATGACTCTTGAGACATACAAATAGGGTAAGATAGGATTTTACCTGGAATCACAACCTCAGAGGGATCGGCACTGGGACGTTGTAGCCCTGTATAAGTCCTCACTAACTTCTAAAGGATAAAAGCACATTCATGGCAACTTTGGACTTCAGTTCTGTTCAAAATGAGACCAGTGTGTCTTTTTAGCCCTCTGCACTATTTTGAAAGATGCTTCAGTTTGTAAATGTTTAAAAAGCCTTGTGTTGATGTCAAGACAAATCATTTCTTATTTTATTTTCAAAAAGAAGCGATTTTCAAAAATGATGCTTAAGTCGGCATCTTGGGAGTCCTTTTTAGGGGTTTAATCTACCCTCCCTCCCCTGAGCTACAGTGGCCAACATCTATTTTTAACAGAGATAAAACAGAGAGAGACTGTAAGTGACACCCTGCAGTACTTACAGTACTGCTATATAAGACATTAACTAATTAATGGTGTCCATCTAACCCAAAGTAAAACATAAAAAATAAAATAAATTTCAGATAATCAAATATACACTGATGAGCCAAAACATTATGACCAGGTGAAGGGAATATCGTTGATCATCTCCTCCTAACAAGGCCACATATTAATGTCTGTGTAGATTAGATGATAAACGAACAATCAGTTCTCGTAAATCAACGTGTTGGATGCAGGAGAAATGGGCAGGAATAAAGATCTGAGCGACTTTGTTATGGCAAGGCGACTGGGTCAGAGTATCTCTGAAACGCCAAGGCTTGTGTGTTGCTCTTGGTCAGCAGTGGTGAGAATTTACCAACAGTGATCCAAGAAGATGGGCAAACCACAAACCGGCGACAGGGTGTTGGGCGCCTAAGGCTCAGTGATGCACGAGGGCAACGAAGGCCATCCCATCTGGTCTGAGCCAACAGAAGGTATACTGTGGCACGAGTCACACAAAATTTTAAATGTCACAGCACACAGTGCATCACACTCTTCTGCGTATGGGACTTTGAAGCCGCAGACCGATAATGACCCCGTCCACCGGTGAAAGCACCTACAATGCATCGGAACTGGATCTTGGAAAAGTGGAAGGAGGTCACTTGGTCTGATGAGGCCCATTTTCTTTTACATCATATGGATGGGTGTGTACGTGTATGCCATTTAATTTGGGAAGTGACTGCCCCAGGATGCACTGTGGGACGATGACAACGACTTGCATTGTATATCATACAGTTTAGTATAGGAATAGAATGACATACTAGCCACCTTAAATACATCTGTGTAATGTGTTCTTCACTTTAGTACTCTGTTTGCCCTGAACCACTAGTTTCCTATAGTGTGAATGGCTTGTGCATTACATAATGTGTTCTTGGGAGCTTGGGGGGGGGAGGGGTCCTATTTCATGCATTCTGACTTATTTACACTGTTAAAGATTCTCATTCTAAACATGGCCAAAATTTCAAAAAATTAGTTGGACGTATGACAGAGTATTTCTGTGCCAAATACACTCCTTCAGGATTTTATTTCGAGTATGGCCCTGTATGACGTCATAAAGGGTGGAATTCCTTGTATGGGCACTTCTCCTGGATGAGCGCGTGCGCACATTAACCAGAGCGAGAGCAAGAGCACGTCCATCAACGAGCTTCGTTCAGGTTACGGAAGCTGTCGGCAGCGCTGTCATTTTGTTTTTAGACCATGAAATCAACAGTGTCACTTAAGAAGTGTGTTTTTGGTTGTGAGGGAAAGATAACCTTGTTCAGCTTCCCAAATAACCCAGCGTTAAGGAAACAGTGGATGAAGTTTGATTTTCCGGAGCAGCAACGGAGTTCTGAAAGTGTGTTTGTTTGTTCCCGGTGATGAGTCGAAACCACAGGCGGTGAGTGAAACTGCATCAAATGTCTGTGTTTTGTTGGCAATCGGCGCGTAAGTGCATATAATGTAAACAACACGAACGTGTAGTGAATCGAAAGTTATCCAGGGATAATGCCATGATGTATTTTGTGTGTGTGTGCTCGTGACTCTTTAGCTCCACCCACTGCACTCCTCCACGAGTTTGGCTGTTTTCGGAAAGAATCGGTACAGCATATCTGTCTTTTATAAATATGATAAAACTAAAGACTCTTCGGAGATATGAAGGATGCAATACTACTCTATAGGTACTCAAGATTAACATGAGACTGGCAGAAACTGTGTGTGTTATGTACCCTTTAAATACTAAGGCAGCATGTAGATACTAATGAATACTGCAACTCTGCAACTAAAACTATAAACTAATTTAGCACCGTGACCCAAAAACATTTCTTTTAATATTCACAGACAAAGGACATAGACTATTAGAAGACATACATTGTTTTATTGAGCATCTTCTGCTGTGGTCAAAACAGAGGAAAGCTGATATGTAATCAAATCAAAAGATTCTCTTTAAAAATCTTTTTACAAAAGCAGCGTCGTCTTTACTGAACATTTTTGGGTTTGGAATATATCACCATCAATTCCCAAATCATCTTTGGCGTAGTTTGGAGTAAAAAAAAAAAATCCCAAACAAACAAAATTAACAGCAACAACAAAAATAAAATATTTACAAAGTATGTACTAAATCCTTCACTAAAAGTTAGATTCAAACAGCTCATTAAAGTGCATCAGATTTCAGTAGTTTGAATGAATTAAGCATAAGAGTGCATAGATATCATCTCTGAATGTCATTTTATCATTAGAGTCTTGTACTGCACTGCGTTTATTGCTTTACCATAAGCTATTACACAGAAATTGGATATTACTGTAATGAAAGCAAACCAAGCCATAATGCCAGGAGAAGTACATGATGCATCATCACAGGAAAATAAAACACTGTGGAAAAACACCATTATGGCAAGTTTGATAGGAATGTTCTGAGTGATGACTAATAAATCTGTGAAAATTTGAAAGAGTGGCATTCAGAAATCAAATAAGAAAGAAAAAAAGGAAAAACGATAACCACGAAAATAAATTTCCAATGAATGAGACAGTTTTGGGTTCCTTGACGCTATTAAAAATCACATCTTCAAAAAGAAAAGAGGAAAATCTTCCAAAATGTACAATCCTAAAATCTTCCCATCTAAGTGCAAGTTAATATTCAGTGCTGCTCAAGAGGAGTGAAAAACCCTGATTTTATAATGTAATTTCAAGAAAAGCCAAACACAATCAAATTTTTATAGTATGGTAAGTACCATCAGTCCTCCCATTAAAACATGTACAAGCATTTCAGACATTTTAATTTAAACATTAAAACCTCTAAATATTACCACTCCTATTTTCATTTACACAAACTGTTGAGACGTCCATTTAAGCCATGCTGTGGGATGAATAATAAATAACCTTAGTTTGAACCATTGAAGCAGGTGTTTCTGTTGATGGCAGAGAGGAGTGTTTATAGCAAAAGGCACATCATAGCTACCGTTTCATTTGACATCATTCAGTTGAGGCGTCATTCCGCATCATTGATCATACTCGTACTGTCCGCGTCATCAAAGTTGCGCTGGTAACGTACAGTCGTATGGAAGCGATGCTTGTTTTTCTGGTATAAGAGGAAGGCGCCAGCAGCGATGATGCAGATGAGTACAATGATGAAGAAGATCAAAGCCAAAGGGCTACCTGGATCTGCACATGCAATATACAACATTTTATGCCATAATGTTCATTTGTTTTAAATTTGCAATGCCACTGAAAACCAAAGTGACACATTTCAGTAAAAAAATTAAAAATTAACTTGGAATAACTAACTGCATAAGTGTGCACACCTCTAATCTAATGCTTAGTTGAAGAACCTTTTGAAACATTCAGTACTTGCCAGAAAGAGCTGCAACTGTTTGGGCCCTATTTTAACGATCTGAGCACATGGTCTGAAGCGCATGGCGCAGGTGCACTTAGGGAGTGTCCGGATCCACTTTTGCTAGTTTAACGACAGAAAAAACGGTCTGCGCGCCAGGCGCATGGTCCAAAAGGGTTGTACCTATTCTCTTAATGAGTCATGGGTGTGTTTTGGGTGTAACGTGCAATAAACCAATCAGAGTCTCATCTCCCATTCCCTTTAAAAGCCAGTTGCGCTTGCACCATGGCGGATTTGCTATTTACATGGCGGAATTTGCAAGTGGAAAGACTGAACGCTTCTCCAGAGAGGAATCCTTTTATTTTTAATATTTGGCATGTTTGTGTGCTGCTTCGCATCCCTGTGTGTGTAATAAGCAGAGTGTACACGTGTTGTGCACCTCCCTATAGGCGCATATTACTAATGCAGCATTTAAATAACACAAAAAATACTGCGCTGCGCTTTAGACCAGGTTTGTGTTGGTCAATGTCGCAGTCGATTTCAGTTGCCTCAAAATAGCAACACGCCAACAATGCGCCTGAACACACCTCGTTTTCAGACCAGCACTCCCATGAGCGAACAGATGGGCGCGAGTGCATTTGCTATTTAAACAACGTGGTGCTGGATGTGAAAATGACAAATGCATTGGGCTGAAACTAGAAAAAAAACATTTGCTTCGTGCCTGGCGTCGCATTACACCGGGTGTATGATAGAGCCCTTAGAATGTTGCTGTAGGCCTCTTGAAAGCCTCCCTGACCAATTTTCTCTCTGTCGTCTTATCAATTTTGAAGGGACGCCCTGTCCTTAATAATGTCACTGTTGTGCCATACTTTCTCTACTTGTTGATGACTGTCTACACTGTGTTCCATTGTATATCTAATGCCTTTCAGCAATGAGATCCCGCTGATGCTTCGTAAGCTCTTTGTGGCCCATGGCTCTTGTAGAAGGCATGCCACCAAGAAGATATCAACATGTCAAAAATCTTACAAGAACAGCTGAGATTTATTTGGAGTTAATCAGAGTAATTTCAGGTGAAGACGTGTGTGTGCTATTTCACATGAGCTTGATGATTAGTTAATTCTGAACACAGCCACATACCCAATTATAAACGGGTGTGCACACTGTATGCAGTAAGATTTTCTTTTTTTTTTTCCTCTGATAAGTGTCACTTTGTTTTCAGTGGCATTGCATAGGTGGAAAAGTTCTGATATGGTTAATCTTAGTTTCATTTTTTACATCACAAAAACCAGCGGTTTTAACAGGGCTATGTAGATTTTTCATATCCAATGTACTTTCAAATATTGGCAAAAAAAAAAAAACAATAATTATATATATATATATATAATTTATTAACTTGATTGTATATTATATTATACTTATAGAATATGATTGTGTATATGAATGATAATAATAATAATAATAATTATTATTATTGTATTATTAATATATTTTACACTGCGCAAAAAATTAAGGTAACACTTAATCATCACAGTATCACAAATTATTTTTTATATTTCATTCATTGAGATCCAATGTGTGATTTAAGTGTTCCCTTAATTTTTTTGAGCAGTGTATATTTATTTATTAATTATTTTAACTTTATTGAAAATTATTATTATTACATTTTATATTTATTGCATATTATTATCGATTATATGTATATTACGAGCCATTTTCAAGACAAGAAATTTTGAGGACTCACGGGCAGGTGCTTTGCAGACGATTCGGCTGCGGCTGTTTGAGCAGCTGGCTTGGGTCCAGATGCCGTTGCTGGAGACCATGACTGCGCAGATCTGCGATGTCAGCTGTGATAATTGCGGCCCTGATTTTGCATCCCAGCTAGAGAAGTCCAGTTCACTGCCGTCCTGCCAACCTGTGGGCTTACCTTAGAGGAAACAAAGATTTACAGAGCTGAAATAAGTCTACAAAGTTTATCTCTTCTCATTTTTTAAACATTTCTATTTTTACACAGTGTAATTTAATGATCCATGCTGCAATATATAACTCTTAAAAAAAGGACATGGTGAGCTTGAAGGTAGATCAATCATTATTCTACCTTTGGAGTCAATGTTAAGCGCCAGCCACACTCGGCTGGTGATGGAAGGGTTCTTATTCATATAGGTGGAGACAAAATCATTTTCCTCTTTACTCTTGATGGTTAACAGCTTGGACGAAGAATCTGCCAGTAATATGGGAGAAATACAAGATGTTGTTAGACACTTTCAGGTTGATTTTGAATGGATTTTGCAGACTTTAGTGATGATGTTGAAGTTTGAATTTGAGAAACTGGGCCTAAAACAGGGGGTAGAAATAACAGTAACCATGTAAAATGCCACTGAAAGTTAGTCTTAGTCTCAGACAGTCTGTTCACCCACCATCTGATGCTTATTGCACAGAAAAATGTCAAGAGCTGGCTGAGGGCACAGGGTTTTATCCATACAACCACTGGTAGAAACCTTGGCACAATTATTTGGGTGTTTTTTCATGTTGGTCTATTATCGTGGTAACATTTCATTTCAGATATGCCCCTAAATAGCATGTGAAACAAAACAAACTGTGGCCATTCGCATGTGTGTTGTTGCTTCATGTCTAACCAAGCCAGAAAAAGCTGCAAATTGGATGTGACACTAGGTGAAAGTTTCTAAAGACACAGCAATACAGTATAAGTACACTCACCCAGATTCTGACACACATTCTTGGCACTCTCCATGTTAAAGACAGTGTAGTTGTGCATGTTGAAAGCATAACAGTGATCTTTAAACAGGACCCAAGAGGTCTGACCATCACTCTTAGGACAACTGCTGCTGGACTGAGAAGAGAGACTAGCACTAGTTCCTGGAAGAAGAAAACATGAAAGAGAAACCAGTTTCAGACTGATCTTTTCAGAACAACAGTTTGTGTTGTGTTATCGATGCTTGTCTTGCCTTCATTGATGTGGTTGTAGCAGATGGCCCCTTCTTGGGCTAAATGGCAGTTGACAGATGACCAGGTGCCTTTGGAGTCAACAAACACACATTTTTCCTCAGAATCACGGCTGTCATCTACAAATCCATCTGGTTTGAATTTTACTGCGGTCCCATCTGACCACTCAAAGGGCCATCCGCTTACCTAGAGAAAGAGCCAAACAAATTCATAATGATAACAACTGAGAGCAAAAGATTAAGCTCACAGTTACTAATTGCTGTCAATTGTTACTATTATCACAAAAACTGTGTACATCTTGTTTGGAGAGGCCAATCCACAGTGAAAAGCCGTCCCTTTTGGCGATCAGCGCCATGTTGTCGTTAGTCGTTTTGTCACTAATGCTGGCAAGATGGCCTCCATTGCTGCCACACGCTTGCAGTGCCTGAAACCAGTCCATTTTCTTGGCCACTCGACGGTAGCTTATGCCATCCGGAGTATTAACGTCAACCACACCCTTCATGAATTCATCTTTGGGATCTGTGAAAGATATTTTCATAAGTTGACAAATAACATGCAACATCAAGAATTTTGGTTACTATTTACATAGATGTAAGGGACGTACCACCATTTTTTTTTATTCAGCAAGGACTGACACTTGTAATGCTCACTAAATAAATGCTGGTCTTTTGAACTTTCGATTAATCAAAAAATAGCATCACAATTTCCACAAAAATATTAAAGTCACCATGAAATCAAAATTGACATTTCTTATTTTTTTAATGGAATATTGCATTATTTATCTGTTCACATCATTATTTTTTTTTATTTTTTTAAATGTGCCCTCATAATCTTCAATCAAAATATATTTCCCTCCCTCCTGCGGCGATATCTCTTCTCTTCTCTGATGAGGGCAGGACAACCTGTCACTCACATGAAAATCATAGTAATAGCAAACTACAATGATATAATCAATTCATCAAAAATTCTTGTTGGAGAAGCTGTTTCACTCTAATATACGTTACAATAAGGAAGACAAATCACAACTTCCGTTTCATGCCGACTTCAAGCAGCACAACTGTTTTCAACTTTAATAATAAGAATCACAGGCTTTGCCATCACTGGAATAAATCACATTTTTAAAATATATTAAAATAGATAAGTTTTTTTTTTTTTTAATATCTTCCCAACCCCAAAACTTTTGAATGGTAGTGTAAGTGCATAATTTATTTCCTCTTTTAAATATATTTATTTATTAATATATTATATATATTAATCTATTTTCTTTTTGCTGTTCACTTAAAGATCACATGGTATTTGACTGGTTTGACAATAACAGTTTTCTTTCCTACAGTATTTTCCTGGGCCAGGACATATTGAAGGGATTTTTTTTTAATAGTTGTACATTTTAAATGTATAGATCAAATTTGAGCATAAATAAAAGTTTGTTTTGTCTGTGTTTCATGGTACACTAGTATATAGACCCTCCAAAGCTACAAAAATACAATTTACACTTTATAATATATAAATTAAAACATTTGGCTCTATATTTCAAGTAGATGTTTTTTAATTAATATGAGCATGCATACAAATGATAAAAAATATAAAATAATTGATTATTGATTGCTGAGTAATAGATTTGCTCAAATTTTTCAGTTTAAGGCTAAATAAAAACAAATATTTATGAAAAAATATACGTGCATTTAAAGTTTAAAACAAGCTGAAAACTCATTGGTGTTGCTTTACCGTGTTCAATCTTGCACACCACAATACTTCGCTGTTTGAAGGCATTGAAAAGACGTTGGTTTGTTATTATTTCCCACTCTCCAATCACGTTGAGGCCAGCCATGAAGGGCTCTGTGATGTTTGGTCTTTCACCATATTTCCAGTTGGAGAACTGCACATTGCTGCCATCTAGCCATTTCAGCTGCTCATCTAAAACAAAGACATCATAGAGGGCAAAAATGAACAGCTACAGTATTTGATACTTTCTTACTCAATCCATTTTTCCCCATAAAGACTGGCATGACTTTTGGACAGATTTTTGCCCCAATTAAAAGTCTGGAGGAGTCAATGCTAGTTGGCAAACGTCAGAGCCAATCTGCAGATTCAGAGTTCCTAACAGATTCCACAGAAAATTGTGTATTGTATGATGGGCACAAACTCAGATTTTTTAGATTCGAACTATGATTCCATTGAGCCGAATTTAGAAAACATATTATTTTCAATTGTCATGCGTCTCCTAGCAAAAAGGCGCTTGTTTCTGCAGGACTTTGGAATTACTTGAAAGTCTGGTAGTGTGTGATGCCAAGTTTTTCTCTATAACCATTTACAAAGTCAGCAAATGTAACATGTCTAGTGTTTTAAAATCAGTTAAGATTTTAAAAGTTGTGTAGTGTATAAAAATTGTGAATCTGATAATTGGCTATTAAGATAACATAACTGACAAGATTGAACTTTAAGGGCCCTATTTTAACGATCTGAGCACATGGTCTGAAGCGCATGGCGCAGGTGCACTTAGGGTGTGTCCGAATCCACTTTTTCTAGTTTAATGACGGAATGGTCGGAAATGGTCGGCGCGCCAGCCGCATGGTCCAAAAGGGTTGTACCTAGTCTCTTAATGAGTCATGGGTGTGTTTTGGGCGTAACGTGCATTAAACCAATCAGAGCTGAAACTAGCAAAAAACACTTTTTTTGTGCCGGTGTATGATAGGGCCCTTAGAAGTGATCATCTTACCTGTCTTGCTTTTGTTCATTCCCAGCCACACAAACGTCACCAAGCTTTTGAACGGCTGTAACTGCTGCCTGATGAAATCATTCTCTGCCTCATCACGAATGGTCAGGATTTCTCCATACCCGGCTAAAACATACAGGCAAGATTACCATGAAACATCATGAAATTCAGATATGACAGGTAATGCTCCTTTGAAATCATTAAACATCTTCATTTATGTTTATAACTATTTTACAACAGCTTCGACCACGGCTGAGAGTTGCTGTTTCTGCATACCATAAAACTTTGAAAACACAGTAGAATAGTTAATCTAGTATTTTAAATCCCAGATATAATGAAGAACCATCCGTACCAAGGGTCTTGCAGATCTGCTGGTCACTGATGCCGTTGTTGCCCCACCTGGAAGACCCTAACAGCAACGTGTAGCAGTTCTTCTTAAAGCGGATCCAGTTCTGTCTATTGCTTTTGTGGGGACATGAGACCGAATCCACTTCAGGAGTGACGGTCTTATCTGTTATGGAAAATGCATTTTAAAGCAAAACATATGTGTGTAAATAATGAAAAGCAGTTGAATATCATTAGATAAGATTACATAGGTAGCAGTTAGCATTTATGACATATGATTCTCACTGTATGGGACGTGGCAGATCACTCCTGAAAGCCCTTCTTCACATTCGGTGGCCTTCCAGAAACCATCAGTGTCCAGATACACACAGGCCCCTTCGGTGGCTTCAGAGGACCAGCGGTTGAACTCAGTGTGGCTGTGGTCTGTCCAGTGGTAGTGCTCCCCTTCCTTGAATAAAAGCAAATCATAATCAAGGATGTTCATGGCATTGAACTGTTCCAGTATGTAATACACTACTGTAAAAAAGTTTAGGGTCCGAAATATTCTTTTAATTAATACTTTTATTCAGCAAGGATGAATTAAGTTGATCAAAAGTGACCGCGATTCATCTAAAATCTGATGACGCATCTATAATATGGTTTGTTGAAAATAACGCATAAAACAGACAGACAGAGTTTGGCTAATGTATGTTTCTGTCGATGGATATGCATTCTGGCTTGGCAGTATGATCAAAAAAATGTGGACAAAACAGTCATTCTTTGTAAACTTCAATAGGAGTGCCGTATGCTCAAATTATGACCAGTCATTTACGCAGCCATCACCCGGGTGTTGATAGCGCACTTAAACATTCAAGTGCAAGAAGACGTGAATGAAAACTTGCACGCGTCAAGAAGATTTGTGTGTGCACTCATCCGAAGCACACACACGGAAAGCCACGTCTCAGACAGCGCGCAAATATTGAGTTCTGCACTTGAACGGACAGATTCACACAAAAAATTATGTCAACATGCCAGTCTTGGCGAGCATCCTGGCAAACATAGCGTGAACGTAAACAGTCAAGAAAGACAGCGCATGTGTATCGTTTTGGATCTGCGAATTATGTCTTAGGGCCAGATTTACTAAACAGGGCAAATTAGCGTGAGAGCGCAATTCCAAAAAAGCGTCGATGGGAGTGGAAAGTTCTGCACGTGATCTACTGACGACACGCAAATAAAAGAACACAGACGCAGCCGGATCATTTCCATAATGACCAACGCAATCTACCAGTTAGCGTCTGGTTTAAGACGTGCTTTTTTGGGGCGGTAAATAATGGCAAATTGACAAGGGCAAACCTTAGTAAATCACATTGCGTGATTCATTTAAATACTCTCTTCCCATTAATTTTGCGTCTGAAAGGGAACCTCCTACAAATGCATATGCAATAAGGTCAGCCATAAAAATTACTCTGTCCATGCCTTTTCAGTGCAAATTTTTCACTGCGTGTCTTTAGTAAATCCTGACAGTAGTTTTTCCAATGCCAAAAGAGGGTTTGCGCTGGCGCAAGCTGTTAGTAAAACTGGCCCTATAAGTGACAGTAGCCTAATATTCCTGCTGTCTTTTTAATGTTAATCAAACAACAAAAGACAAGGAAAGCACCCACTGCTAGCTTTTGTAACTTTAATAATGATTAATCTTTATTTAATTTATACAGTAAAGATTAAATGCAATATTATTATACATTTGATTACTTTATTCAATTTTCTGTACCTGAAAACTAGATACCCGTTTATTTTATTTGTATCTTTGCTCTATTGTATTTATTTGTGCTGTTGCTTGTAGTTTGATCATTTGTTCTTATTTTCTTTTTTATTTGACAATAGTCCTTTTTCCCTGAACATAGCACATACTGAACCGTACCGAAACCATGACCCTAAAAACATGATAAAAACCTAACCGTGAGTAAATTGAACCATTTCACCCCTAGTCAACAGTGTAATTATAGAAGTAACTACAGAAATTAATTACAGATGTAATTTAAAAGTATTTTTATATATAAGCACAATGTAAAATCAAATTATTAATTTAAGTGTACACGGTAGTAGAAACATTTTAATAATATTTCATAATATTACAGTTTAGTGTATTTTATTATCAAATAAACGCAGCCTTGCTGAGCATAAGAGACTTTAAAATTAGAAAAAATCTTACTGACCCCAAACTTTTGAACAATAGTGTGTGTGAGTTTCACTCACATCTTCGCTTAAGAGTCCAATCCAGAGTGGCTGTCCTCTTCGGGAAACTTGCACTGTAAGCACTGCTTGGACATATGCGTTTGGTATGCTGGCTAAGTCCATATTGTTGTTCCGACACAACTGAAGAGCCTCTGTCCATGTTAAATTGTCCTGCTGTACCACCTTAAATGTATGATTATGAACCGTGAAGTCATCCTCAGGCTTAGGCTCCTCTAGTTTATCTGGGAAATTGTCAGATGGAAGTTAATCAACAGAACGCTTTGTCATATAACACACAGATGACTGAGACGGTTGCCTTGGCTCATACCTGCATAATGCTGGCAGATGCTGAGATTCTGCCGGTCAGAGCAGGAGGTGTAGTCCCAGGTGCCCATCATGTCAGAATGATCATCATTGTACATGTAGGCACAGAGCTCCAGGGAGTCCTGTTCAAACGTCTGCCAAGCAATTCAAGAGGAAAGGGAGAAATTAAGTCAGATTAAGTGTATCGTGATTACTATAATATGGCCTCAAAATGTTTTTAAGTAAAATTCAGAATGAAATGTTTGCTTATGATATTAAAAGTAAAGCCAAATGAATACATGACATGGCGTGAGTGACTAGTTCACATAAAAATGAAAACTTGTACGACACATATGAGTTTCATTCTTCCATTAAGCAAAAAAAGATATGTTTTAGGGAATGTTCAAGATGCTCTTTTCCATACAATGAAAGTGAATGGGGACTGAGGCTGTCAAGCTCCAAAAATAACAAAAATGTTTTTGCATGTCCGCTTTCTAGTTATTGTTTGACTTCAGAAGACCATTACGTGTCTGATGGCTCAATATCATGTTGCTTTTATGGTACCATTTAAAAGATTATGGTTTGTATCATTTTTTTTTAATAAGTTTTTGAAATAAGTCAATGCTGCATTTATTTGATCGAAAATACAGTAAACATAGTAATATTATGAAATATTATTACAATTTAAAATAACCATTTTCTATTGTAATTATGTAATTAATTATGTAAATAATTTTTAATGGCAATGCTTAATTTTCAGCTTCATTACTCCACACGATCCTTCAGAAATCATTCTAATATGCTGATTTGCTGCTCAAGAAAAGTTTATCAAATGTTGAAAAAAGTTGTGCTTCTTTTAATATTTTTGTGGATACGTGAAACATTTTTCACTGATAATTTTAAAATAGAAATATTTTGTAACATTATCAATAATGTTATATAATGCATCCTTGCTATAATTTTAGCATACATTTTTGGGTAAACTATCCCTTTAAATAAGAAGGTAGGCTTTCATTGTAAATGTGTTATTCTAAAGATGTTTTTATAAAATGAGAAACAACTCTATTCTCTGTATAATTCCACCACATGCCACAAATACTGTACATAAACTGTTGAAAAAAACCCCCTGATTTCCTCCAGTTCTTTGGACCAGATCTTTGTGATGAACAATATAATTTACAGTAAGACTTTCAAAGCAGATGGACACTTGCATTGATGAATATGGGTCGTAACTGGCCATGCAGGAGAGGATTGAAGTTCAGATATGCAACTGGCGAGTTGTCCACCCACTGAGCGTCATGAAGCTTGAACTTCAGACCAATCCAAACCTTCTGAGGTTGCCCAGGTAACAGCGGTAACATTGTAGTGATGAAATCTAGATGGAGGGAAGATCCACAGGATGGAAAGTTGTTAAGTGTGTTAAATATGTTTTGGGTGGATTTTAATGCTATACAAAACCAAACAAACCCTGTTCAACTTGGTCAGATATGGTGAGCATCGAGCCTTTCAGTCGTTCGCAGAACTCATTGGCTTCTTTGAAGTTTTGGAAATATGACTCAGATAAACCCCAGTAGCACTGCAATGCACATATACAATGATATTATTTAAAAAAAAAAACACACACACATTCAAATTTCAAGAGATGTGATTGGCTGTGTGTGCACGTCAGACCTTGTCTTTGAAGTGCTGGGAACTGCCCCCACATGGGGTGCCCGGTGGGTGCGGTTCTGGGGTTCCTTTCTCCGCAGAAGTCACATTCAGGGTCTCACACACAAACGGCTGTCTTCCATTACAGCTTCTGGTGAAACCTACAAAAAAAAAAGATTAAAGAGGATCATCTGAGTTGCTTCATAAATCATAACTGTTGCTATCAGTTCAGAGAGATATTATTCCAAATTATAAACTTTTAGAACATTTTCTTATCTTTTAAAAATAAATTGGTCTTTCTTATCCTCTATTATGAAAGCAATTAAAATGCTTTATTGGCTTATTTTGTACAAAATGGACCTTATAATTATATAATAGTACTAATAAATAATATTTGGGAGAGGTCATTTTTAGGTAGTGTGTCTGGAAGGAAAATTATTATTATTATAAATATTGTTTATTTAAATTAGATTTATGCATTTGGTAGACAATTTTATCCAAAATGACTAATATTGCATTCAAGGTAGAGATTAACATTTTACCATTTCTTGCTTTCCCTGGGAATCGAACCAGTGACCTTGGTGTTACTAGCTCTGTGCTCTATTGTTATTTTTATTATTTATTTAAATATTTATAGTAATATGGAGTGATGTAAGAATATGAAAAAGTTAAAAACAGCAAAGACCAATTATTTTATTACAGAAAACATTAGGGTAAATGGCTTTACACTAACTGCTACAAAAAAACTCCTGCTTATAGGCATCATGTCCTTGCAAAGTAAAGAAAATTGTTTGATATCCTGTGGCAAAGAGATGTCATTAAAGCTGTTTAAGGGTGTGTTTGGTTTGATTAAAACGAACCCTGGTGCGACTGCTCTGTTAGTGTGATTCATTTGAACAAGTGTGAACGCTGCCGCCTGAACCCTGGTGCGCATCAAGCGATGGATGGATCCCGGTCCGCTTCCAAACAAACTCTGGTGCGGTTCGAATGAAAAATGAACGCAACACAGACCGAAGACATGTAAATGAACCAAAAACGGGACATGATGTCACAAGATGCGACACTAAAAAGGACAGAATGCCTGTTTTTTCTTGTCATAGTCGCGAGTTTGCCTATCACAGTTCATCAGAACCACGTCTTCTTGAGTTTGTGTGTGTGACGGAGGGATTCCTGCCGTGGTTTTGACTACTTTACACATTTTATAAGCTCTTCACAAGTTCTTAGCTGGTCAAAATACCATCATATGTAAGCTACACACATACAACAAGCGCATTTAGCCCAGCACACAGCATTGTTTTGGATGTTCGGTAAGTTCCGTCACAAAATACATGTAATAAAAGCTGACCAATCAGGTTGAACATATCCCTATGCCTTTAGGTTTGGTGTTAAAATGACAATGTGAAAACTAAGTGGACCAGGACTAAATTTTTTATTTTTTTTGGTCTGGACCAAACGAACCTAGTGAACTGAACTACAAGTGTGATCACACCCTAAAAGTCTTATGCCTGGTTTCACAGACAGGGCTTAGATTAAGCCAGGCTTAGGCCTTAGTTCAATTAGGACATTTAAGTAGCTTTTATAAACATGCCTTAGAAAAAACATAACTGGTGTGCATCTTGAGAAAAAAAAACAATGGCACTGACATATTTTAAGATAAGTTGCTTTCAGTTAAAACAGCTCAAACATACATTTTATTCTGGGACTAGGCTTAAGCCTTGTCTGTGAAACCAGGGGTTAATGTTTTATAAAATTGATACTGACATTTAGTCGACTTTTTTTTCTGCCTCAGGGTCAGTGAAAATGTCACCAGGGCAATTTAAAAAAAGGGGGGGGGAAATCACTGGCCTGACCAAGGTAGAAGTGATTCATGGGTCTTATGACATTCACGGGAATTTCCATTGTGCAACAACTAGGGAAGCCATTTGAATGAGCCATGAAACATCTTCAAATGAAAAACATGTCAAGCTGCACCAATATAAATTCTGCAAGGTGTTGAAATATCTTTAGGAATCACAATGAGACTCTCATACCGGGTTCAATAGCAACAGGAGTGATAGAAGGGCATCTGCCGAGGAAGGCTGCATGATAGTAGTGAATGGGGCTGAACCTGTAAGCACACACACACACACACACACGTTAGGTTTCCATGTTTTATGGGGACTTTTGTTTTGCCCATCCTGTGTATATATCTGTATACATGGGCGACATTTGACTCTCAAGTTGGGGGGGCAGGATTTTTTTTTCCTGCATCAGCAAAGTATTCGCAGAATTTTTTTTTTTTTTTTTAGGCTACTCATTTAGCCTATTTAATAATTTACTTAATTTCGTTATCACGGGAAATGATGCGCTCAAAATGTGAATCATTAGCCACTTTACCACCATTTTCTTAGAATCGTAAGGAACGGTTCCAGTTCCACTTGAGCCTGGTTCGGTTCGGCACGGCACGATTACAAACCGTTCTCGGCACAGTTGGCCAACTCAGAATCGGTCTATTGCCTGGCTACTGGTTTCTCTGTAGCTGGCTAAGCGCTCTATTTGAGCAACGTAAACACAAATTAATAATAAAATTAAAAGAAATATCTGATCATCCTCCATAACGCGGACGTTATTTCTCATATCGTCTGTAAACTCTTGCGTTACCAAGGCAACGACTGACGCTTTTGTATGACATTCCAAAGAGCGTCCGTTATCAGCCCCACAGTGGAAAATGAAACCGTAACCGTACCAGCTGGCCCGGAACCGTTCAGCCCGATGGTGGAAAAGTGGCTATTGTTTGTCCATCATTTTGCGAGCAACTGGTGATAAAGAAAAATGCCAAGTCGCAATATTGAAAATATTTGCATCTTAAGCCATTAGGTCGAGACAGTAGATATCAAATGGCAATGTGCAAACTTTGCGCTAGAGTTATGCGGTGAAGAAGTCTCAAACGCCAATCAGTTATTCACTACAGAAACCGAAAGTAAAAACTAACCGAGCTTATGGCATCTGGCGCTGCATTGACGGTGCATATTCTCTTAGAGACGATGAGAGATTAATCAAATTTATTTTCTTAATATTTCACTTGTGGCCCATTGTTAAAAAAAAAAAAAACCTGTATTTTCGTGAATCGAGAAGTATTTCAAACAAGTTGTTTTTGAAATGAGGAGTAAGCAAATCTAACTAATCTTTCCTCGCGTCGGTTATGCGTTGATGCGCTGTGAAATATTGCGGGGCATATGAATTGTAATATCAATTTAATAATAAAAATAGCCTAATCATAATAATAATTTAATATGCCTTGCGTGCCCGTCCGCTACTCCACTGTGAAGGGCTAAACGGCGTCCACAGACACGACATCAAAGCGATTAACTGTTTTATCCAATTCCACATGAATGGCCCGTTCAATGTTCAGTAGCTTAGTCTCTCCTGTCTCATGGTGTTTCTCGTCGTGTGTTTTCAGTCGGCGCAAGCAAAAAAAAAAATATTTCACACAATGTGGTGTTCATCGGCACAGTCAAGAATAAAGACTAGCTTGACTAACAGTGAGTTTTTCTTGCTTATGCTCTGATGCTTATGCCATATGGATTTAGATCTCGCTCAGGACGCGCGCTGTCTGTGGAGGCCTGACTGGGAACCCCCCCCAATGTCGCCCATGTCTGTATATATTATTTTTTTTCCTTTCTTGTTTAAAGCTACCTCCTTATTATAAATACATTCCTCTATAATCGTGCTATATAGCCCAGATATATAATTCACCTTTCTTTTGTAAATAAAACACTCGCTTGCAGTTCAGTTCAGCCTTGTCTCTTTGCCTTTACTCCTCACCTGGTTATGTTAGGTGTCTGCAAATGTGGGTTCCTCCTAAACTAATGTTACTCCCCTTTACCCCTTGATTGACCACCTTATGGGTCATAACAATAGACAATGTTTTTTTATACTGTTTATTCTCTCCCATAACCCTAAAGACATCTGTACATCTACAGGCTCTCTATAAAGACAATAAATTATAAATAAAAGAGAGGTTCATGTCTGTAATTGTGGTTTAGATAAGATATGATAAACCAGAACTTACATAAAGGGAACATGACCAGGACCAGGGTAACGAAAGTCTGCCCACCACTTCACACCCTCTTGTCCTGAATGCTACAGCAGATCATTCAAATTAGATTCATTACAGGCTGATATGAGCAATCACATATTCACATATGTAAGACTGTGAAAACTGGAAGAACTATAAGAAATGGCGACTCTCTGAGAAAACAAAGGAAATTAACATCTGAACTCACTCTTGTGCATTTAGCGTCCCCATCCGAGACGACATCACACTGAGTTAATCACCCAAAGATTGCCTTAAATTCACATTTCATTCCCCACCCCTCATCTATCCTCTCCATAAGTTGAAATGCACCCAAAATCTACATGGGTTAATGTGAACAAGTACTATACAGTATTATACATGTTTGGTATCATTTGAAATGTCTCAGTGCGACTGGTACAAAGGTCTCATTCCCACAGAAGTAAAGCAAAAGGTAACAAAGGTTTTAAGAGTTTAGAGATATTTTGCTTATTGTGTGTGGGTGTGGCCAATTGGTCTTTACTTCATGTCATCAATACAGATCTATAGGACTTGATGCTAATTCCCATTGTGAACTCATGTTTGCATTTGAAAGAGTGTTCTGTCTTGGTCTGGTATTTAAGGAGATGTTGCATAAGAGTCAGGGCGCGATTCTGTAACCAGATCAAGCCCGTAATACTGAGTGTCTTTCAGACGCTCAACATTATGTAATTTTCAGATGTCAGGTATGCATCTTTTGCTCTTTACTTCAGAGCATTTGATGTTATGTATTGAATATCTTTGAATTATGTAATTGGCATGATACATTTACCTGACTAATAATAAATTGTTACATTTGATTTCATTCTGACTTACTCTGAAATTATTTACTTTAGTAGATTACGTTGTATCCATTGTTACTGCAAATCTGTGTCAGGTTAGTAACGGACTACAGTCCAGTTTTGAGTGGAGCACTGGGGCACGCCAACTGAGATTTTAGAGCTCCGCCTAAAGCTTGGCATTAGTTCAAGTGTACTTAGACTGTGAAGGCTAATAAAGGGAATTTCCGTTTAGGGTAACAGAATGTTGACCCACCAACCTAAATAGGGTGAGCCTTACCTCTGTTTAATGTAAAGTTACTCTAGCTAAGTGTACATGGGAAACCCTGGCATGACCATACCAAAACTACTATTAGAGAAAGTATTGGTCGGCTTATATCTGAAGTAGTGGTCATGACCTCTGACTAGAGATAACGTTACTTTATTCAAGTGTACACAGATCTATGGGGACTAAATAAAATACTTTTAGAGTGAGTGAGCATGGGAGCAACCCTCTAAATAGTATAGTCAATTACCTCTGTCTAAATGACCAAGACTGGCAAGTTTGTGATTGTGGGCCCGCATAATGAACGGCCGGTGCAAGGACCCTGTGTGACTCTGAGAACCGAATGAATGATTTCAATAAGAGTAAAGAGTTAAACAGATTAATCAAATGTGTAGTTAAATTGTTATACAAATGACCTAATAACCAATCGGCATTCTAACCTAAATTCGAGGTCATGATAAAATGGAGTCAGATAAAGATAAATTGGAATCAAATCACTCCCCTGCTGAAAAGACAGAACGCGCAAGAAACCTTCACCCACCAATCGTAAGCCGTCATTGGGACGATTGTGGGCCTTACATACTCACTCATATTAATATCATCAATTACCCAACAGATCTCTACTTGCTTTTGTTGTGGATCAAACATTGTACATATAGGGCTGTTTCCTACAGTACTGCCAGAAGAATATTTAAAAAAGAAACAAATAATTGATTTGTTTAATTTTTGATACACTAAGTATATAAAAATTGTACGAAAGTGATACTTATTTCTATCGCCCAATTATGATAAATGCACCCATAGCCAAGTGTTGCTATAGATACGAACGCAACTTCCACATGCGTTTATTTGGCAACAGGTAAAATGGCAAGTTCAGTTTTAGTTTTGCAAATTTGTGATTAACTAATCATTTTAATATTTAGTAATAATATTGATCTGACTGCACTGACGCAATCTGATGAGAACAAAACTTGAACTGAATTGACCTGGACGATGGCACCACTGTTTTCTGCAGAGCTGCTTTATAGCTGATTTGACTTTGTTTCGACTAATTTTTATTGTTTATGTTATTGAACTGAATTGAAACAGCATTGGCTTCTATAGAGCTGCTTACAGCTAAATTGAACTCATTCAATAACTGATGAACTTTACACTGTTATTGAACTGAATAAACAATGAACTGACTTGAGCTGAATAATGACACTATTGTCTTTTTAGAGAGTTTGCATCATTGATCATTATTTTCCTGTTTATCCCTGTAAAGCTGCTTTGAAACAATCTGTATTGACTCTGACATGACTTGGTTATCATAATAATACTATTTATTTAATAAATAAAAGACAGTAAATTTGCAGACAGCTCGGTTCATATTTGGTTCAGTAGACTACTATTCAAAAGTTTGGGGTCAGAACATTTTTAAAATAAATTAATACTTTAATTCAGCATGGATGCATTAAATTGATCAAAAGTAACAGTAAAGACATTTACAATGTTACAAAAGATTTCTATTTCAAATAAACGCTGTTCTTTTGAACTTTCTTTTTGTCAAAGAATCCTGAAAAATTGTATCACAGTTTCCACAAAAAATATTAAGCAGCATAACCATTTTCAACTGTGAAAATAATAATAAATGTTTCTTGAGCAGCAAATCATCATATCTGAATGATTTCTGAAGGATCATGTGACACTGAAGACTGGAGTAATGATGCTGAATATTCAGCTTTGATCACAGGAATAAATTACATTTTAAAATACATTAAAATATAAAACATTTATTTTGAATTTCAATAATATTATTTCACAATATTGCATGTTTTTTTTTACTGTATTTTCAAACCTTCGTAAGCATTAGAGACTTATAAAAAAAAAAATCCCGACCACAAACTTTTGAATTGTAGTGTATTTATTGAATAACTTTTTTATATAATTTTAAAAAGGTTTAATTCATTAACTATTTAAATTACTTTTTAAATAACAACAGATTAAAAGAAAACTTTAAGCTAATGTTTTGTGGTCTATCTATGCATGAATAGACACATAAACAGCATTTTTATTGTTTACTTGTGTTGCTACTTTTTAAGACCTCACAAACAGTTTGTTTTGACATTCTTCTAAAGTGAAAGCTTTAATTAAGGGGTCAAACCCCCCCGAACTCCCCTGTAATTCAAACGTCTACCCCCTTTGGTACTGTACCTGAAAAAGATGTTCCTGAAGGTGGCGGACAGCATTAAGGCTGGCGGGTGCAGCGAGTTTGCTGTTGCTGCTGCTGCAGTACAACACGGCCTCATCAAAGGACAACTTTGGCTCTGTTACAAACCAGAACTCCTGGCCGTCTATAAACACTGATGTGTTATGGTGCCCATCTGTTAGTAGTGAAACACAGTATGTCACTGATTTTCACACAAAATAATAACATAATCCACAAAAAAAGTGGGCATTTGAAATGAATGCTCTACCTGGGTTGTACCACTCTGGTGTTTTCGGTGTTTGACCTAAAGAATGATGCAAACACCATGAAAGCACAATATGCTTTTTGCTAAAAACATATTAATTAGCCTCACACTGTTCCAAACCTGTATGCAGTTATTTTTCAATTCTGAACGTACTTGTTTTTGGTTTGCAAAGCAAATATAGAATCTATGTAAGCAGTATTAACTAAAACTATAATCTATACTTTGCCAGGAAGCGGTCTTAAAAGTGTTGGGTGTTGTTTACCTCGTGGTATCTGACACACCCATTCCAGTTTGGCGTCACAGTGAAAGGTGCTGGGATAAAAAGGCCGTGAAAGAACATTATGAAACAGGAGGAAGAGAAACGGCTTGTAGGTTCCTTTCAAAGTCTGATGATATAACACAAAAACACAAACATAGTAATAATTATTAAAAGCTGTCTGAATTCAAAATTACCTTTCATTTCTAAAGTGTAACATCTACTTTTCAGGTTTTTATTGTCAGTTTAATGCCTCTGATGTGTTTTTGAGTATTTGAATCTTGTTTGATGACAATCCATCGATCTGATTTATTTCCCATCTCTCTCTACTCCCAAAAAGAAGGCGGAGGCCATATGTAGGTCATGCTGTAACTATTATAGATTTCTGATTATTGATTGGCTGTTGTTTGCCAACGGTGATAGGCTGTTTTGTTTCAATTACTGCCCCCTCCTCAACATTTACACACCACAATGAAACATTACCCTTTCATTAACTATAACCCGGTATTCATGTCATGTTTGAATTACATAAGTTACACTATAATGTAATTTTAATGAAAAAAATAATAAAATTATACAGTAAAAACCTTGTTAATTAGTTCAATGCAAGTTACATAACGAAAAATTTTATCCTTTATCACTATTTTACCTTTTACATTAAAATATTGTTTAAAATTATGTTTTTTGTAAGTAAATGCTTGTGTGATGCATTAGATTTCACTATATGTTATTTAAATAGTTAATGTTTCTTATAATTTTTGTGATCAGTTATGCACATCAGTGTTTAATGTAACATTGTAGGTTGCTTAGATATTATTTATTGCATTATTGGTAACACTTTACAATAAGGTCCCATTAGTTAATGTAAGTTAACTAACATTAACTATGGGCAATACATTTGTTACAGTATTTATTAATATTTGTTAATGTTAGTTAATAAAAATACAAGTGTTCATTGTTAGTTCATGTTAGCACAGTTTCATTAAATATCATTACATACAACTTTTGATTTTAATAATGTACAACCTCAATTCTAGAAAAGTTAAGACATTTTCTAAAACGCAATAAAATCAAAAATCTGTGATTTGTTCATTCTCTTGAACCTTTCTTTAACTGACAAAAGTATAAAGAAAAACATTTCAATGTTTTCACTGGCCAAAATAATTGTATTTTGTAAATATAAAAAAAATCTTGATTTTGATGGCTGTAACATACACTATATTGTCAAAAGTACTGGGACACCCCTCCAAATCATTAAATTCAGGTGTTCCAATCACTTCCATGGCCAAAGGTTTATAAAATCAAGCACCTAGACATGCAGACTGCTTCTACAAACATTTGTGAAAGAATGGGTCGCTCTCAGGATCTCAGTGAATTGTAGGACCGTGATAGGTTGCCACCTGTGCAATAAGTTCATTTGTGAAATTTCCTCACTACTAAATATTCCACAGTCAACTGTTAGTGGTATTATAACAAAGTGGAAGGAATTGGGAACAACAGCAACTCAGCCACGAAGTGGTAGGCCACGTAAAATCACAGAGCGGGGTCAGCGCATGCTGAGGCGCACAGTGCGCAGAAGTCGCCAACTTTCTGCAGAGTCAATAGCTACAGACCTCCAAACTTCATGTGGCCTTCAGATTAGCTCAAAAACAGTGCGTAGAGAGCTTCAATGGCCCCTTCCTGTTCCAACATGACTGCACACCAGTGCACAAAGCAAAGTCCATAAAGACATGGATGAGCGAGATTGGTGTGGAGGAACTTGACTGGCCTGCACAGAGTCCGGACCTCAACCCGATTTAACACATTTGGGATGAATTAGAGCGGAGACTGCGAGCCAGGCCTTCTCGTCCAACATCAGTGCCTGACCTCACAAATGTGCTTCTAGAAGAATGGTCAAAAATTCCCATAAACACACTCCTAAACCTTGTAAAAAGACTTCCCAGAAGAGTTGAAGCTGTTATAGCTGCAAAGGGTGGGCCAACTCCATATTAAACCCTATGGATTAAGAATGGGATGTCATTAAAGTTCATGTGCATGTAAAGGCAGGCGTCCCAAAACTTTTAGCAATATAGTGTACTCCAAAAAAGTCGGTACAGAGGCTAAATAAAAGTGAAAAGATTACAGAATATCCAAGTTAAACAGTTTTGAAACAGTCCACAATTAGCAGGTGAATTGGTAATGGGTGAGTATCATGATTGGGTATAAAAGGAACATCCACCAAAGACTGTCTTTGCAAGCAAAGCTGGGTCATGGCTCGCCAATTTGTGCCAAATTTCATGAGAGAATTGAACAATTCAAAAATCACATTTCCCAATGCAAGATTGCAAAGTATTTAGGTCTTTCACCAACTACCATACATAATATTGTGAAAAGAATCAGGGAATCCAGAGAAATCTCAGTCCATGTAGGGCAAGGCAGGAGACCCCTGTTGAATGTGCATAACCTTCGAGCCCTCAGATGGCACTGAATGAGAAACCATCCTGCTATGGTGTTAAAAAATAGCCACATGGGCTAGGGAGTACTTTGGAAAACCGTTGTCACTTAACACCGTCTGCCACTGCATCAAGAAATGCAACTTGAATCTCTGTTACGCAAGGAGAACTCTATACATCAACTCTATGCAGCGATGCCGCTGAGTTCTCTGGGCTTCTGAGCTCATCTCAGATGGTCCAAAAGACACTTTTTGAGTTCTCAGTCCCAAATACGAAAGGGACCAAGCAGACTTTCATCAGCGACAGGTGCAAAAGAAAACATCTCTCATTGTATGGGGGTGCATCACTGCAAACGGTATGGGTGACTTGCATGTGTGTGAAGGTAGCATTGATGTGGAGGCGTGTACTGTGGTTGTACAGAGACATATACTGCCATCAAGACGACATCTTTCCTGGGAAGCAAGACAATGCCAGGCCTCATTCTGCACATGCTAAAACAGAGTGGTTTCTAGACATTCTACACTGTAGAAGGGATGTGCTTGACTCCCTGCCTGCAATCCAGATCTGTTTCTAATTGAAAATGTGTGGCACATCATGAAAAGGAGAATCAGAAGCAGCTGTCTTGTATCAGGCAAAATTGGGCAAAAAATCCACTGACACTTGCAAAACTGCAACAATTAGTATCCTCAACTCCCACACATTTAAAAAGTGTAATTAAAAGGAAAGTCACAACTTTTTTGGAGTGTGTTGCAGCCATCAAAATCAAAATTAGTTTATATTTACAAAATACAATTATGTTGGTCAATGAAAACTTTGAAATTCTTTTCTTTGTACTTTTGTCAGGTAAATAAAGGTTAAAGAGAATTAACAAAATCACAGATTCTTGATTTTATTGCACTTTACAAAATGTCCCAACTTCTTTGTATTAGAAAATGTTGAAAATTTAATTAACATTAACTAAGGGCCCTTTCACACCTATCTTGTTTCGTCCGGATTTTCAGATTTTTCAGTTTGATCCGAATCAAAATTACAGGTGTGAAACCTCCCCCGGCCCGGACCAAACAGACGAGATTTGGTCAGACGAAAAGAGGTAGTCTCGGTCCGGATCAAACTGAACAAAGGTTTGGATCGTTTCTAGTGTGAAAGCATTTTCTGTATCATTCGGACTTTCAGACCATTTACAGGAAGTTCCGGTGGTTCCCGCGTAGCCTAAACAACTGAGAGAATGCAAATGGAGGTGCCAGGGCTTGCAGGATTGCTTGCAGTCTTCTCCTCCTTTCCTACCGGCGACGATACAATGTTCGCACAACGAGGACGTTCATTATGGTATAGTTGGTGCTGCAGGTAGTAATGCCATAATAATAACAGTATAGTGGCAACGATATGCGTCTGTTCATTCATTCTTGTCAAAGTTATACACTCTAACGTCAGACGTACGTCCGTTTACAAACCAGTCAATGTCAAGATGCAGCCCACATAGATGATGACGCATAAATGCAATGCGAAACCAAACCAAAACTAAGCAAATGCATAAAATGTATCAAAACATGAACTTTGGTACAGACCTTGGTGCGGACTTTCAGGTGTGAAAACGCCCTTGATTAATACATGCTTCAGTATTTTTCCATTGTTAGTTCATGTTAACTAACGCAGTTAACTAATGTTAACAAATGGAACCTTATTGTAAATTGTTGCAGTGTTATTTTAGTGTAATGAATATACAAAAATGAATCTGACTTTATTGTTGATGTGTGCTTATTGTCAAATAAAATTAAGACATTGTAATGATTTGAAAATTATTTGAAATATCAAACAGAAATATGTACAGCCACCCAAATATCAAAGTAAAGGGGTCATGTTTACCACACCTTAAAGGCAACACAATCCCTGTTATAGGCATCATCTTCGCTGAACTCCTCAGGAAAGATCATCATGGAGACCTGTTACCAAGCAACAGAAACAAATTACAACACCTACACATTTCACACATTAACTTTAGTAAACAAAGTAATATAGGAGCAAATGACGGCTCTGGTCACAACTCAATTATGCCTTTATTTTGTTCAGGAAACATCACATATCAGTGACTCACCGGACGCCCATCACTCCACTCCCAGTTGTTGTTATTATTTGGATTTCTGCGATTTAGTCCCACCCAGAAAAAACGATTATCACTGTAAAGGGAAACAAAACGTACAAATACAAACCAATACATTTCACAGCATTTGGTTTTGTGTGTGGATATGGGGGGAATATAATAATGGGAGTTATAAACTGTGCGATCTGTACCTGATAGAGTCTCTCAGGATGTAATGTAGCGCTTGCATATCTTTCATCTCAGCGAGGCTGGGCAGATGACCTCCCAGCGCCTCACAGAAACGCTCCGCCTCTTCCCACGAGCGCTTCCGGGTCAAACGCTCCTCGTGAAACACCTGCAGTCCCGGAAAACACATTCAAAAAGATGTCAGTTAGATCTAACGAGCAAATGTCTTCATTGTCTTGATGAATACCACCTTAACACACCTTGTAACAGTAGTTTAGGCCTTCCTTTGAGACCCATCCTGGTGCGCAGGAAGCATTGGGGTTGGGAACAATTGGATCTGGGGTGGGTTGGACCATCGATTTTATGGGTTTCTTACAGATATTACCAGCTTTGAATAGGGTGCAGTTTTTAACAGCCCACTGGCCCAAAGGATTCCCAGTAGACATCACCACACAGCCACCGGGGGAAGCTGGAACACATATTTACATTCAAACTCAATGCAAATTCTTTTAAATGATCTAATTTATGATATTTAAAAGTTAGGATATTTTGTTCCCCAAAAATATATGCTGATTATTAGGGCAACATTTTCGAGAAAAAACATTTTTTCTGTTACTAGCAAAAGTGGATTCAGACACACCCTAAGTGCACTTGCGCCGTGCGCTTTAGACCATGCGCTTAGATCGTTAAAATAGGGCCCTTAATGCAAGTCTTACTGCAATTAATCGCAATTAAACATTTATCTATTAACAGCCCTAATGCACAGTAATAAGATGCTACAACTGCTGGCAAATGCTGAAAAAAATGTATTAGAACAACCACAGCCAAATCCATAATATGCATTACCTGGTTCTAGCCATTTCCAATTGGTGTAGGTCACCCGGTCTGCTGTCCCATCCTGACTGATCCACTGGTACTCCCTGGACCCTTTAGTGTCCTGAAGCCCCGTCCAGAAATACAACACCTCAGTGCTGATATGCTCTTTCAGAAGACTGTTAATGAAGGCCTGTTCAAATCTAGAAAGAGGATTATACATCTTCATGTTACTAGAAAATTTGAAAAATAAGCACAAGTTCTCGTTTTATTAATGGTTCACTATTATTATTATTATTGATCATACTTGGGGGTTAAAGATTTGAACAAAAGTGTTAAACCGTCATGTAACTTGTTCTGCACTGTAACATGAGTAATGCTTCATATCATGCGTGCTGTTGCATTTTTGAAAGATGTGACTCAAATAATCGGTCATATCTAGAGACCAGAATATGATTTTTTTTATCTAGCAACAAGAGCCTTTAGAGCATCAAGCAACATCATAGCAACACACTGGCAACCACACAGAACACCCTAGAAATTGCATACCAACACACTGGGAACTGGAACACGCTGTCGTATGCGCTGATCCAGAACATCCCAAACATGCTCAATGGGTGACATGTCCGGTGAGTATGCTGGCCATGCAAGAACTGGCATGTTTTCAGCTTCCAGGAATTGTGTACAGATCCTTACAACATGGGGCCGTGCATTATCCCCCGGACCCCCCAAAACTGCACATTTTATAATGGCCTTTTATTGTGGCCAGCCTAAGGCACACCTGTGCAATAACCATGCTGTCTAATCAGCATCTTGATATGCCACACCTGTGAGGTGGATGGATTACCTCGGCAAAGGAGAAGTGCTCACTAAAACAGATTTAGACAGATTTGTGAAGAATATTTGAGAGAAATAGGCCTTTTGTGTACATAGAAAAAGTTTTAGATCTTTGAGTTCAGCTCATGAAAAATGGGGGCAAAAACAAAAGTGTTGATAATTTTGTCCAGTGTGTGTATATACACTCACCTAAAGGATTATTAGGAACACCTGTTCAATTTCTCATTAATGCAATTATCTAATCAACCAATCACATGGCAGTTGCTTCAATGCATTTAGGGGTGTGGTCCTGGTCAAGACAATCTCCTGAACTCCAAACTGAATGTCAGAATGGGAAAGAAAGGTGATTTAAGCAATTTTGAGCGTGGCATGGTTGTTGGTGCCAGACGGGCCGGTCTGAGTATTTCACAATCTGCTCAGTTACTGGGATTTTCACGCACAACCATTTCTAGAGTTTACAAAGAATGGTGTGAAAAGGGAAAAACATCCAGTATACGGCAGTCCTGTGGGCGAAAATGCCTTGTTGATGCTAGAGGTCAGAGGAGAATGGGCCGACTGATTCAAGCTGATAGAAGAGCAACTTTGACTGAAATAACCACTCGTTACAACCGAGGTATGCAGCAAAGCATTTGTGAAGCCACAACACGCACAACCTTGAGGCGGATGGGCTACAACAGCAGAAGACCCCACCGGGTACCACTCATCTCCACTACAAATAGGAATTATTAGGAACACCTGTTCAATTTCTCATTAATGCAATTATCTAATCAACCAATCACATGGCAGTTGCTTCAATGCATTTAGGGGTGTGGGGATAATGCACCTGGACATGGTGCATTATCCTGCTGGAAGTAGCCATCAGAGGATGGGTACATGGTGGTCATAAAGGGATGGACATGGTCAGAAACAATGCTCAGGTAGGCCGTGGCATTTCAACGATGCCCAATTGGCACTAAGGGGCCTAAAGTGTGCCAAGAAAACATCCCCCACACCATTACACCACCACCACCAGCCTGCACAGTGGTAACAAGGCATGATGGATCCATGTTCTCATTCTGTTTACGCCAAATTCTGACTCTACCATCTGAATGTCTCAACAGAAATCGAGACTCATCAGACCAGGCAACATTTTTCCAGTCTTCAACTGTCCAATTTTGGTGAGCTCGTGCAAATTGTAGCCTCTTTTTCCTATTTGTAGTGGAGATGAGTGGTACCCGGTGGGGTCTTCTGCTGTTGTAGCCCATCCGCCTCAAGGTTGTGCGTGTTGTGGCTTCACAAATGCTTTGCTGCATACCTCGGTTGTAACGAGTGGTTATTTCAGTCAAAGTTGCTCTTCTATCGGCTTGAATCAGTCGGCCCATTCTCCTCTAGCATCAACAAGGCATTTTCGCCCACAGGACTGCCGCATACTGGATGTTTTTCCCTTTTCACACCATTCTTTGTAAACTCTAGAAATGGTTGTGCGTGAAAATCCCAGTAACTGAGCAGATTGTGAAATACTCAGACCGGCCCGTCTGGCACCAACAACCATGCCACGCTCAAAATTGCTTAAATCACCTTTCTTTCCCATTCTGACATTCAGTTTGGAGTTCAGGAGATTGTCTTGACCAGGACCACACCCCTAAATGCATTGAAGCAACTGCCATGTGATTGGTTGATTAGATAATTGCATTAATGAGAAATTGAACAGGTGTTCCTAATAATCCTTTAGGTGAGTGTATATATATATATATATATATATATACACACACACACTGTATATATAAATAATTTATAAACTTTTATCTTAGATGTGATTAATTGCGATTAATCTATTTGACAGCACTACAAATAACTCATCTTTTACCTGTTATTAATGGTGATGTGGCAGCTGTTTTTATAGAACACAAGATCAGTGTCTACTTTATAGCAAGCATCGCCATGTCTCTTCCAGTTCTAGAGAGTAAAAAAAAAAACATGTCTGCTTATACAGTAATATCTGAATCAGATTCACATGTGGAATCTAAATGGATGGCAATAACAACAACATGAAGCACAAACATGACTGATGTATTTCCTCTG
The DNA here is from genome assembly GCA_039654105.1 of Coreius guichenoti. Taxonomy (NCBI): domain Eukaryota; kingdom Metazoa; phylum Chordata; class Actinopteri; order Cypriniformes; family Gobionidae; genus Coreius; species Coreius guichenoti. The sequence continues at coordinate 22,469,774 of CM077188.1, read as the reverse complement.
GAGTTACAATGAATTGTTCAATAGTGACTCTGACCGTCTCTGTCATGTGTCAGTCAGTAATGGTCACTCACCCCGTCTGGAGGGCAGCCTTCCTCTGGGGCGCTCTCATTCACATTCCCCTTTACCTTACACATGTAAGCCCTCGCCTTTTCACAGTCAGACACAGACCATGTGTGATGCTACAAACATGCATAGAGAAATCAGAAAATAGTGCTTTTGTTCATGTGACACTGCTTAATTAAAATCTGACATGATGAAACACACACACACACACCTCTCCTGCATAGTACACGCAGTTGGTGGTATTTGGTAGAAGTGGTGGAGGTTGAGCTCTGGCCCAGTATGTGAAAGACACTGGCACTTTATCGACCCATTCGAAGACTGAGGTGGTTCCATTGCCCAAAAGACCAATCCATACCTCGGTCTTCAGATCTGTCACACACATATAAAGTCAGTACAAATGTTTATGATGCAAATTGGACAGATGAAACACAAAACAAAAAACGGTTTTATTTCTTAGAACACATTGTTGATACCTGTGTGTAGTGAGATGTGTTTACCTGCATGGAAGTTTGTGTGTAGCATTTCTATATCCTCTAAACTGTGCATGCTGGCAAGCTGAGATCCATCCATCTTACACATGCCTTGAGCTTCACGCTGGGACAATCCTGACTCAGTTGCATTGTGGAGTTTATAACAGAATCCTTTCCACCCAATCCAACCATCTCTACACACCGTGGGCTTATACACCTCCCTGACTGCTGAAACGAGAGGAAGGGAGACTGTGCAGAGAAAGAGAGAAAGAAAAGAAGGAAAACAGTACGAGAGGACAGTATCTGACCTGTACTCTCACTGTCTTTGTTATTCTTCATGCAGATGAATGGAAGCCGATTTTCACACGTCTCTGCGCCAAAATGCAATGGCTCCTTCAGAACCCCACAGTCCTCGTCCGACATAAGGGATCTTATTGGGATCCCTAACAAACATGGCAAATGACAAACAAAAATTTAACACTTCATGCAAACATTATATATATAAAATGTCTGTGTATATATGTTTATTTTATAGAGAAAAAGCACTACTTAGTATTAAACCTAAATTTAATAACCAAACACATTTGTTTTTCATTAAAAGTGTCAATGACCTTTTATTTCTCTATTTATTTGTTTATTTAACAGGGGCAGTGCACATTAATAAACAATACTGTAAATGCACCAGAATTAGCCAAAGATATAATGAATTAAAATGGTAATATTTCTGAATTTATTATTTTCATCCAAAAATAAATGCAAAATTCAATTCATTCATACAATGACTTAAATACACCACTTCTATGATGGTTATGATTTTAATGTCTGAATTAAAATTTATTTTAATACTTTCTTAAACGTCTCAAATTATCTGATCTTTTTATGACAGGGTAAGGTTAGTTCAGGATGTAAAATGTCACAAGGTGCAATTCTCAAAAAAAACAAAAAAAACAAAACAATGGTATTTATTAATTCATGATATCTTTAAAAAAATTTTTTAAAACAAACTACCTTTCAGACGTGAACACGTGTACACTCATATGTATTAAAGGTGTTATCATTTTTTACAAGATGGCTATAGCATATGGTATGTTTAGTCAATAAATTTAAAAGAAAACGTTTTTCAAAACCATATAATTATAGCTTTTTAGTAGGGCTGTCAATTTAACGCGTTAATTAGATTAATTAGTTACGGTAAAAAATAACGCGTTAAAATTATTAACGCATTTAACGCACTTGCCCCGCCCCAGACCTACTTAGGTCATCTAACATTTCATACAGTTGATTGATGAAGAATATGACGCAGGGCAACAACTCACTGTGTGATGAAGCCTATAGAATGCAGTTAGAATGGCCATAAAATTCAAGATATGGGGCAAAAATGCCCGTTTTAGTCTCAAAGCGTTTTTACACTGGGCACGTTTGTTGTGGTCCGCGTCAGAGCGCGATTGTTCCCGCCGGTGCTCGAATGCACTGCAGGCTCACTCTCGCTCGTATCAAAGGTAAATCATCAACACTATCATCCCTTACATGTGTTTTATTGAACTAAATACATCGTCATCTGATAAAACTTTTCTTGCTCACCCGAGTCCGTGTTGCTTTCACATTCACTTGAATCGCGGCACAGTGTTTGCGCAACCGAACAAAGCAATATCACTCGAGTAACGAGTGCAGTATCACACGAGTTGTGTTTTTTGTTGTTGTCCAGAATAGCACGAGTGCAAACGCGATAGGCCTACTGATCTTATACAACAGTTTAATAAAATAGATAAGTAAGTTAATATTGTGTTGTTTTAGACACAATATTGTCTACTTTGCTCAGTTTTACCAACGAAAATATAAAGACAAAGCAGAACTGTTCATCACAGTGGCGTTTCATTTCTGAATCCGCGTTTTGGACGAATCGGGTGAACCAATGATTAAATGGACCATAAAGAGAACCATTTACATTTACCATTTTCATAAAGAGAACCATTTACTTCACTCCTCATGAATGAATCAACCGTTTGAACGAATCGAATGAATGAATGACTCAATTAGATATTTACCGCCACCTACTGGCAGTTTTAGTTTCTTATTTAGAGTATAATTTCATTTAAAAAATAATTTCATATTTCCATATTATTAAAAACAAACATTAAAGGTATAGTTCACCCCAAAATATTTCTTTTTGAAGCTACTTTTTGTAATTGTCTATTTATTTATTTTTACACAATAATGACTAAATAATCTTTGGGGAGTATTTTCTCAGCCAAATTTGATGTGCGATTAATTAGATTAATTAATCGCCACATTGTGTAATTAATTAGATTAAAAATTTTAATCACTTGACAGCCCTACTTTTTAGACATTTTTAAAATCTGAAAGAATAATGCTTGCAAATAATAATTATAATACAATTTAAGTTATTCCTTGAGGTCTAAAAAGGTATCAACTGCATTGAGAACTGAAATGACAATTTGGTGTCTATCATTTTATTGTTGATCTGGTAAAAATTGTGTTAAAAATTATTAATTAATCAGTAAAGTGACAATTAACATCAAATAAAGTAACTACTAATGCAATAACAATATAGTAAAGGTTAAGAGTACATTATTGGAGTAACTTCAACAATGAATGCAAATTATTTGGATAAAAAGTGTTTATAGACACAGTTCATTACACTGACAACACACACTGGGCGAGGAGAGACCAACCGCCCACATCATCACAGCTGACCAGTAAGAGACAATGCTGTCATCACTATCTTTAGAGACAGAGACAGATTCTGCCTGTGCTTTCTGCATAAAGACGCCATTCAAGTCATTAGCTTGTTATTCAGCAAAACAAATCTCATTGTATGTCCATACACACACTGCCACATTAACAGTGATAGAAATGTCACTGTCAGTGGCTGAACAGCAGACTCGTGCCAAGATAAGATGGAGAATAGATCCTCCTTGATCTACTAAACCTAAAATCACTGTGAAACTGAATAACAGACACGCTGTAAATGTAATGTAGATGTACTGTAGGACCCAACAGAAGGTGGCACGGCAGGTTGTAAAAGGGAAATCTTTCAAAAGAAAAATGTTTGATGTACTATGTCTGACATTTCACCTCTCCCAGAAGTTTGCCAGAACAACACGGGGTTGAGTAAATGATAACATAAATTAAAATTTTTGGTTAAAATATCTCTTTAAAACATAAAAACAAAAGCAATAATTTAAATATTGGTTAGTATATACTGTGTGCTTGAAATCACCTGTTTCCCAAGGGGCAAAAGATAAAGCTGATCCATCTGACCACTGCCAACCTTGCATCCAGTCCAGATGGTTCAAGCCGATCCACAGCTTGCTTGGCAAGTCTTTCTGATCTTTAACTGCAGGGACAGAGAGAGAGAGAATGAACAATATATAAAGTACAATAAATAAAAAACTTAGCTGTGAGATCAGTGTTCTGCACCACCAAATGGAATTGCAAAAATAACTAGATAAAAAAGTTGGTCAAGACAAACGACTTTGAAAAGCCTGAACGGAAAGTTTGAATTTGTTTTAATAGCTTGAAGTTTGAATGTTTTAGGATGGATGGATGGATGGATGGATGGATGGATACTATGGATGGATGGACGGATGGATACTGTAGATGGATGGATGGATACTATGGATGGATGGACGGATGGATGGATGGATACTATGGATGGATGGACGAATGGATGGATAGATACTATGATGGATGGGCGGATGGATACTATGGATGGATGATGGATACTATGGATGGATGGACGGACGGATGGACAGATGGATGGACAGATGGATACTATGGATGGACGGATGGATAGATGGATGGACAGATGGATACTATGGATGGATGGACGGATGGATAGATGGATACTATGGATGGATGGACGGATGGATGGATGGATACTATGGATGGATGGATGGATGGATGGATGGATGGATAGGATGGATAGATAGATACAATGAATGGATACTATGGATGGATGGATGGATGGATACAATGAATGGATACTATGGATGGATGGACGGATGGATAGATACAATGAATGGATACTATGGATGGATGGATGGATAGATACAATGAATGGATACTATGGATGGATGGACGGATGGATAGATACAATGAATGGATACTATGGATGGATGGACGGATGGATGGATACTATGGATGGATGGACAGATGGATACTATGGATGGATACACTATGGATGGACGGATGGATATACTATGGATGGATGGATGGACAGATGGATACTATGGATGGACGGATGGATATACTATGGATGGATGGGTGGATGGATGGATGGATAGATAGATAGATAGGATATTCTAGGTGATTCCTAGGGTGTTGCTATGAAGTTGCTAGGGTAATCCAGGTTATTTCTACGGTGTTGCTATGCGAATGCTAATAATATTCTAGGTGGTTGCTAGGATGTTCTGGGTGTTTGCTAGGGTGTTGCTATGAAGTTGCTAGGGTAATCCAGGTTATTTCTACGGTGTTGCTATGCGAATGCTAATAATATTCTAGGTGGTTGCTAGGGTGTTTCTAGGCAGTTACTAGGGTGTTCTTAATGGCTGCTAGGGTGTTGCTATGTGGCTACTAGGGTATTATAGGTGGTTGCTACAGTGTTGCTATGGTTTTCTGGATGGTTTCCAGGTAGTTGCTAGGGTGTTCTGGGTGGTTTTATATATATATATATATATATATACACAGTACATTATTGTATATAGTATAACAGAATACTATAGCTGCAGATTGTAGGTTCAGATATAGAGATGGTTGAAAAGCATGACACAAAAGTGAAAATGAGATTTAAGTCTTACAGAACTCAAGCTCTTGAGGGCTAGACACACTGAGTAGATCTCCATCTTGACTACGACAGGCATCCCGCGCCTCGTGCCAGGACACCACTGCTGTGGATACCACCTGATAGCAGCGTCCTTTCACTGGGCCTTCCTCCCATAAAGTAGAACATCCTTCCACTAAATAAAAGAAAACAGGTGGGGGGGGGGTTAGTTAAAATTCTTACACTATACAGACCTCCATCTCTCTGTCTCAAATCGTCTCCTGCCCTACTGGAGGCATATGTGATTCTCTGACTTGTGAAGTTTTGGACCACTCTGTAATCTTTTCCATGTGTTTTCAGAAATTATAAGAAGCCATATTAAAGGAATGTGCAACAAACATGAGTAATAGTTAAAGTGGCTTTGCAAGAACAGAACAGTGTAAGTCAATGTCTTTTCCTGCTGAAAAGGGAAGCTTAAACCAGCATGAGTTCCACTTAAAACCAAGCATGTTAAGTAGGTCAGCATGGTGTTTGTGGGAAAACGGTTAGGTGGTTAATTTATGTTAATATATTTGTTTGTTTATCTCCACACATTGGCTTTTTATTAAGAAATTAATAGATGAAATAACTTTCGATTACAAAAAGTTGATTCCTTTATTATACCAACGTTTCTATTAGTTGTAACTGCACTGGACTGAATAAATAAAACAGCATCCAATAGCCAGTAGTTTAAAAAGAGTCACAAGTTTAAATGCACTTTGTCCTTTACAGCTGCTCTCTGGAAAACCCCCAGTAGCTGTGGTGGATGTAAACATTACCATATTTCAGACAAGTTCCCCACTTCTTCTCTAGATCATAGTTTGCTGTAGTAGAGCACCAATCCAGTGTTCTGTCGCCGGTGCCAGGCAGGCAGCTGTGGTGCCAGGTCCCATTGCAGAGAAAGGGGAACTCACAGGGTGCCCCGTTAGAATTCCCCCCGCTTGTGTGCATTCCTGAGAAACAGAGGAACAGGAATTTATACTGTTAGTGGGTTTATGTAGCTATACTTCACCAAATTGTCCCCAGAAGTCTGACAAAAGTTCCCCTCAGCCACATCTTCAAAAGAATAAATGACTCATAAATAAAATGAAATGTTGCTCAAGGGAGAAACATGGGGTAAATTTAGTTTAAGAGTAAAGATAACAGACTATGGCTAGTGACTAGACCACGACTATACAAAACAAAACAGAACTCTTGTGGGACCTTTATACATCCATGCAGTCAGTGAGTACATCCTTGAGTAACAAGATAAAAGTGTACAGAATAAAGGAAAAGAAATATTGTTGAAAAAATGTTTCCCCCAAAAATATATAAATAATATAAAATTACATAAAAAAAATAAAATAAAAAGTATAAATAAAAAAAAAACTTTATATATAGATTTTTGTTGAGAAATTAATACTTTTTTTCAGCAAGGATGCATTAAACTTATCAAAAGTGACAGTAAAAGATGTTTATAGTGTTACAAAAGATTTCTTTCAAATAAATGCTGAAGATAAAATTCCACAAAATAATAAGCAGCTGTTTGTAACTGATAATGAGAAATGTTTCTTCAAGGGATAGTTCACTCAAAAATGAAAATTACCCCATGATTTACTCACCCTCAAGCCAACCATAGGTTTATAAGACATTCTTCTTTCAGACGAATACAATCAGAGTTATCCAAGCTTTATAATCCAAGCTTCATAATGGCAGTGAATGGCAGCCCAAAATTTGAAGCCCAAAAAAGTGCCTCCATCCATTATAAAAGTACTCCACACGGCTCCGGGGGGTTAATAAAGGCCATCTGAAGCGAATCGATGGGTTTTTGTAAGAAAAATATGCATATTTAACATGTTATAAAGTAAAATATCTAGCTTCTGCCAGACTGCCTTCTGTATTCAAGTCGGTGGACGTAGCGTAAGCGTTTTGAACTGCAAGAGGCGTTACACTTTCTGTGTAAGTTGAATACGGAAGGCAGACTGGCAAAAGCTAGAAATTTTACTTTATAAAGTTTTAAATATGGAAATTTTTCTTACACAAACCCATTGATTCGCTTCAGAATTAACCCCCCGGAACCGTGTGGAGTACGTTTATAATGGATGGATGCACTTTTTTGGGCTGCCATTATAATGCTTGGATTAACCAGGACATTTTTTAATAGAACACCGATTGTATTCGTCTGAAAGAAGAATGTCTTATAAACCTATGGTTGGCTTGAGGGCGAGTAAATCATGGGGTAATTTTAATTTTTGGGTGAACTATCCCTTTAAGCACTAAATCAGCACATTAGAATGATTTCTGAAGGATCATGTGACTGAAACCTGGAGTAATGATGCTGAAAATTCAGCTTTACCATCACAGGAATAGATTACATTTTTAATTGTAATATTTCACAATATTTTCTATCAAATAAATGCAGCCTTGGTGAGCATAAGAGACTTAAATACATAAATAAATAAACTTTTGAATGCATATTTTAGGAACCCAGGAAAAGGTAAAAAACAAAACCGAAACGTATTTAGCAGAACTGTCAACCACATTCTGCAGCTGTGTGAACGTAGCATGTGACACCAAATTCTCAACATTTTTTTTTTGTTTGTTTCAAAATGTTTACTGTCTGAGAATGTGCAGATTCACCGGGCAGGCAGGCACAGAGCAACAAATGTTAGCCAAATGAAAAACAGAAAGTAAATTCATACGAGTCGTTGTTTACTGCCAGATATGAAGCAACCGCTGTGCACATAATCTGTACAAGCAGGTGGAGTTTCCCATAAACTCCATTACTGTATTGCTACATTTACATGAAACAATAGTGGTTAAACCAGTAAGCAGACATCCAGAGCCAAAACCTAAGACTCTTCCTGCAGGGCAGGGCAACGGAAAACAGATGAACTGGATGATCTGAACAACAGTTAAACCACAGCAGCCCCCTGTACAATTGCTGCAAGACTGCACAACATACAGTAAACCACACTAAAACAAACACAGAAATGTTCCTAAATGTACCTACTGTATCTATCAATAAGTGACAGGAAATCCCCTATAAATATAATAAAATAATAAAAAATGTATAGTCTTACTCATTGTGTCAACCTCATTCCGTAAACAAAACTTTGTTTTCAGGCAAACTGAAATAAAAAAAATACCTGTTTGCACAAGTTGTGGAGTCAGCCAATCAGATTAGAGCTTTCAAGATCATGAAAGTGCTTTTGTGCACTATTTAGCTGATACCTTTATCTAAAGTGACTTATAAGGTCAATCACCCTGGACAACCTTTTTCAAAGGCACAATGGTTAATGCATTCAGCTACCTGCTCAGAGCATGACCCATTACAGCTTATTTCAATAGAGTGCAACAGTGCCTGACCCCTTTTCCAGCGGCGCTAGTTTCGGAAGTATTTCATTCCGGAAGTAAAAGTTTTTCATTCAGCTAAAATAGTCTTTGTTAGAGAGTTATAAGCCATGAACCAAACCAATCAGCTACGAGGTGAATCACAGCATTACAAACTTTGATCTGAAAAAAAAAAAAAATCGACTTTTTGAAAATCGACTGTGTAACATAACGGTTTTAGTGAGGGAAAGAACTACAACCCCATGAAACATTGCGAAAAGCATAATCGAATTAAAAAAATTTTGATTATACGTATAAAAACTATATATTTTAAGTTTACTGCAAAATATGCATATATAATATATATATATATATATATATAGCGGAGCTAAAGAGCTATTTTGGAGCATGTTGCTTTTTTCGACTCTCTGATTGGTGTAATTCTCCATTACTCCAGTCTTCATTGTCACATGATCCTTCACAAATTATTCTAACATGCTGATTTGCTGCTCAGTTTTTATCATCTTTTATTCATCAAAGAACCCTGAAAAAATGTATCATGTTTTCTACAAAAACATTAAGCAGACTGATAATAACTGCATATTAATAAATCAGCATATTAGAATGATTTCAGAAAGATCATGTGACTGAAGACTGGAGTAATAATGCTGAAAGTTTTACTAACACAGGAATTAATTACATATTAAAATATATTAGAAAACGGTTATTTTAAATTGTAATACATTTCACAATATTACTGTTTTACTGTATTTTTGATTTAAAAAAAAAACGCAGCCATGAGAGACCCCTTTCAAAAACATTAAAGACTTTTGACAGGTAGTGTAGGTTTATAAAAAAAGTGTTAGGTTGTTCTCACACTTGAGTCCTCTTTAAAAGAACCATGCTCAGACCCCTGAAAAGGACCAAGTGTGAAAACGCCCTTAGTGTCATACTTCGATACGGCCGCTGACAGATGTTATCCAAGCTCCCTCCTCTTTTCCAAGTGTCCTGTCCGTCCCTCTTGGCGATTACAGAGTCGTTAGGCCCGGCGCTGAGCTTCATTTGGTATTCTGTGTAGATGACGTCCTCATAGCACTTCCACCGTAGGATCTCCGTGGAGTCGCAGCTGAACAGGGTCACGGTTTTGGAGCGCACCTCCAAACCCAGACACTTAGACGATTCTACGTGGAACAGCCTGTGGGCCGACCCCCACTTCCACGACACGGCCGGGGCTAACAAACAATCTCCCAACTTCAAGGCTTCATTCTGGACCAGGAGGCATTTCCCATTGCCTTTGTGCTGGATAGTAAACGTGTCATCTCCTGCGTGAATAAAACAGTTTGTTATTTGGGGATTATCTGAGAGAAGATGACAGTGGAGAGAAATCAACTACTATGTGCTTTTGATCACTGTTTTAACTAAATCAACAAAGATAATTAAGATCCAAGTGTCCTTAGATGCACTTTTTACAGACGCCAAAGACCACGTGAGGAAAGTGAATTTTTAACCAAGACATATCTACTTGTATAGATGTGCAGAATGTCTAGAGTCGGCTGCAGTCTTTGTTTATACAGCAATGTGTTATTGTTGAAGCAGTCTTGGAGTGCATTTACATAAACACATAAAATAAATGGTATTTCTCTCTTGCCAAAGTGAACTTATTTTCCACAACATCTGATAAAGTCTCATAGTTGTGTCATAATAGTGTCTGCACTCTGCTTTGCACTTCGCTGTTGGGAACAACAGGCAGAAAACAAAGGGCTTTTTGAGTCATGCAGTGTGGGCCGTCACTGCAGCACCAACAAAACAAACACTACATTTCTCTGAAGAGCACTGCTGAAAATCTTTGTTTGTACAATACTTAACCAGTTTGTTTATACATATTTAGCCAACATACAAAAGCATATGTGTGAACATGTTAGAAATCAATAATCTATTCGGTAACACTTTACAATAAGGTTTCGTTTGTTAACATTTAATGTATTAACTAACATGAATTAACAATGAGCAATACATTTGTTACAGTATTTATTAATCTCTGTTAATGTTAGTTAATAAAAATCCAGCTGTTCGTTGTTTGTTCATGTTAGTTTACGGTGCATTTACTAATGTTAACAAATACAACATATGATTTCCATAATGTATTAGTAAATGTTGATATTAACTAAGATTAATAAATGCTGTAGTATTGTTCATATTAACTAAAGTATTTAACTAATGTTAACTAATGAAACCTTATTGTAAAGCGTTACCATATATTGAATAAATAAGTACGTATTTTAATGTTTAAATAATTTTATTCTCAATCTTAAATTCTTTAATAAAATATATTACATTACGCAGTATATTTATATTACAAAATACAATTTAATAATAAATAAAATATATAATTAACTTGAATAAACTGAAAATGTTAATAAAAATATAATATAATATAAAAAATGTTTGTTAATATATAATAATATTTGATTGTAGATATTTATTATAATACTAAACTGTTTTAAATTGTGTTTGAATTATGTTTATCAACCTAATATAGTAAATCCTGAAGGCTCGAAGGAAAACAGTGGCGTAAAAGTTAAAATGGTGTTTGTCTCACTCCCTTCCTCACTAACTCAAATAAATATTTTATAAATAAATAAATTAATACAGTTATTCAATACATACATATTTTATTTCATTAGAATTTTTAAATGAATTATATTTATAAATACATACATATACATATATAGGCCTACATATAGAGTATATAATGACAACTTAAATATAAATAATACAGTAAATATTGCGGATGTAGGGTATATAAAACGCATATGGACTTTTTTCATCATTTGAAGGCTAAAGGGCAAAAAATGGTGTAATGCGAATGGTTGAAAGTGTCTCTCTCTCTCTCACACACACACACACACCTTACTGAAATATGAGGTGTTTTGCAGAAGGCAATGAAGTGGGTTAATATTTCAGTGCTGTTATAAACTGAGTATTGATTTCCAAAAATTGGAACCCTCTAAACAGGCAGCATGTGAACGACACACCAGACCCACGAACTCACACATGTAAACTGAATTAACTAATACGTATGAGTATTAAATGCTTCAGAACAGCACGCATACATTATATAACCAACTGAAACAACCTGCTTTCACTCCCTCCTCACCTTCACCATTAGACTGGCGGGACTTCGGTCATTTTAGGCTTTTCAAGTTTAAAATTTCAGAATGGTTCAATAATAATTGTATCAATAGAAGTTAGTATAATGTTGCAGAGGATGTATATCATTATATACAGAACAGAAAGGCAGACTTACCGCTGTTTACAGCTGATGCGTAATTTACAGCTGCGCTTTCTCCTGAAAGTAGGAATATTATAGTGTAAAACAACTGCTGTGTGCTCCAATCCATGCTCAGTAATGTAAACAAGCCCTCCTGACTGCAGTCATCTGTCTCTCTAGACTACATATGCTTGTACAGGCCGGGTTTGTGCTTTCACGATATAAACGTCAGAAAATCCCTCTTGATGATGTTGCCTCGCCACTCCTGAAACATTTTCTGTTTCAGTTTATTGCTAACCAAACGGGCCGCTGTGGGGTGTCTGCTGTCAAGTACGTCATGGTGCAAACGCCACGCCCTAATATGAAGTGCTGCTGCTTCTGTGACATCGTGCGTCTCCTCACCTTCTTTGTATATTTATTGAAACATTGATTATTAAAACGTTTTTTTTTTTCTTTTTCTTTATTTATTAATTTAGTTTGGGGAGTCAGTAAAGTGGTCAGTAAATATTTAACCTCCTAAGACCCAGAAAAAAAAAAAGTTTTTTGAATTGAGTATTGTTTTCTAATGCTGGGCAATCGCGTCCAAAATAAAAGTTCGTGTTTACATAATATATGTGTGTGTACTGTGTATAATTATTATGTATATATAAATACACACACATGCATGTATATATTTAAGAAAAATAAAATATTTATATTTGTATATAAGATAAATTATATAAATACAGTATATACACGCAAATATTTCTTAAATATGTACATGAAGGAGTGTGTATTTATATATGCATAATAATTATACACAGTACACACACATATATTATGTAAACACAAACTTTTATTTTGGATGCGATTAATAGCGATTAATCGTTTGCCCAGCACTAATATTTTTAATGGTGTAGCGAATTAGCTCAGAGGGGAAATATTAATAATTATTCATAACTCAATATGATTAATTATGAATATTTGAATCAGTTAATGAGAGATTAACTTGATGTAGCTACATTAACATTACAATCAATCAATCAGTTCATCCTGTGAACACTCAGTATTGATTATTAATTAATTCTAAGAGAAGGATATTTTTCATGGCCACAGAAAAATAATTCTTCCTTCAATTTACAGCGCTTAGAGCGCATAACAAGATCGATCATTTAAGTGACAATTTGTTTGCAGGCAGGAAGTCAGAACCAAAAATGTATTGTGCACAGATTTTACTAAATCACGGACTAAACTAACATAAAACATACATACACATCACACATACACGGTAAGAGGCAACGTTAAAGTGGTTGAAAAACCGGGTCAGAACAGATGGATGAAACTATGGAAACACCTGGGAGAACCATCATTGACTACAAGCTCCTTTCTCTGAACAAAGGGGTTTACAGTTTTACTAACTACACAGCGATTTGTATATCGTACATTACTTGCATTTAGCCTGAGCTGTAGAAGAGCGTCCAAGGTGAAATTGCAGGAGAAAGTCTTGATAGTTCGGTCCGAAGGTGTTGCAATCGATTTCTTCTGCGTTGACTGAAGAAGAAATGATGAGCTTGCATGGTTATTTCGACTCCGTCGAGGTTGAGGAAGTTGCACATGGCTTGAGGTGTTGGGCCTGCTGGCCCACCGGCCATGGGCATCGGAACCATTGTATATGGGTGGGTCTTGTCCACTTTTTATGACCAATAATATTGGACTCACTCACTTTTATCGTCTCTAATTCAGCACGCCTGTTTACGTACTCCTAACCGATAAACACTCATTATTAAACACGTTAGACGCTTTATTTCCACTTTTCTCATATTTTCTTCATTTTTATTGAAAATAAATGCCTTTCCGATCTGATATGTGATGGGAAAAGGGAGTAGATTCGAACCTCGGGTCGATTTGCGTCAAAACTTTCTACAATGCATCTTACCCCTACACTATTGCCGCTCTATATGATTCAGTGATTTCCGGCCCAACCAGACGTTTAGTAAACAAAGCGGTATATTTGTACTTAATGTAAATGGCATCTACTCCAGTAAAATTTTTCTGAGAGAGGACACACCCACATTTATTTTGCTTCTGACGCCCATGCCACCGGCCATGTGGTGGCATCAGGTTTCCTGTCCCACTCACGCACATGGCTTAAGGTGTATGTAGGCCTTATCAGCCTGGGTATATGTTTATATATTTCTCAAGTGGTTATATATAGGCTATATGGGTTTAAGATGGTTTATTTGTAAAAAGAATTGAGTGGGAGTCACAGCTCTCTGCAAATTCTTTCTGGTCGCAAAACCTTATCAGTTCCCATGTGTCCTGTAACCAGAGGCCTCTTCTTGCTTTTATGGGTCCTTTTGGGGCAATCGGTCCATAGACCTCCGAGTGAGTTTTAAAGACTATTTGTTAAATTGGACAAATAATTGTGTCTGATTCGTCTCAGTTGCTTTCTCATGGACTGTCCTATGGACTGTCTGTGTGTGTGTGTGTGTGTGTGTGTACGGGTTTGGCTATACTTGTTGTGAGAGCCAAATGTCCTCACTTGGGTAGTAACTGATTACATGTAATGTGGATTACGTAATCAGATTCCAAAATTAAGTAGGCTACTTCTAATTAGATTATATTACGTTACTTTTTATTATATTAAGTTTTCCTTTCTAAAAATACCTACTGCTTGTATATGTTCAGAAGGTCTTCTAGGTTTGTGAAATTGCACACACAGACCAGCCACGAGTCATGTGCCTATCACTGAAAACTGAGCAAAACACAGCATTTCATCACTGCATTTACAGAAATCATTTCACAAGCGTTTTCTCAGCATTGCAACATAATCAACTTCTGATTAACACATGCATTATTATTTGAATTATTACTCAGTTTCAGTGAGTTATTTAACCATACATTAATGTCTTTGGAAGGCTTTTGTCTTTCGAACACATTAAAATTTCAGGTCATTTCATATTTACTTTTTTTTGTCAGCTGAAATTTCTTTGACCTAATATATTTACTTGAAGTATCCCCCTGAGATTTTAATTTGTAAGTTAGGTCAGTAATAAAATTAAGTCAATAAAAATACAAATACTAATACTAATAATAATAATAATAATAATAAAATTAAGTTCACGGTTCTCTGATGTCGGTTAATGGTCACATGAAATGCAGGTAAACAAATAAAATATTTTAAAATCTTTTTTAGTACTTTTATTGTTTTAGAATTATAAATTTTAATAAAAAAAAAAAAAATGATTTAATTACTTAATAGCTTTTCATTAAACTCAGGAACCTCTGCAGTTCCATCATGAACCCCAGTCTGGGAAACCCTGACGTAATGTAATATTTAATACACTTCATGTTGTTGATAACAAAGAATGGAATATATTTTCTTTCTCTTTGTATTTTTATCATCAATAAGACTATTCTACTCACATCAATGTGATAAACAAGTTAGGTCAAAAGTAATCCAAAAGTAATCCAAAAGTAGTCAGATTATTACCTTAAATATGTAATGTAATGGATATAGATACTAACTACAATTTTTGTCATGTAATTTGGAATCAGTAACCGATTACAATTTGTAAGTAATCTACCCAGCACTGCTTATATAGTGAAATATTATGACAACCGACTAGTGAGGACATTTTACTGGTCCTCACAAGTTAAAAAGGTTTGTACAGTATAAAAATCATTATGTCAATGGAAAGTCCCCATAAAACATGAAAACCCAACATGTGGGTGTGTGTGTGTGTTTTTGTTTTGTTTTTTTAGTAGTGTTGTATTGTAAATTGTTTTGTACTGTATTGTGTTTGAGATTGTTAGACTTTATTGTGTTTTTTTTAATGTTGAGCAAATTTGTAATGAGCAAATCATGAGAACAATGTTCCCTTTCAGTCAGTCACTACGCGTTACGTCAGTGACTGACGGAATGGGGGTTTTGCTTAGAAGCCTATCACCTTCGCGTTCTACAAAACGAGCCAATGGCAAAACAATGCCATGGGTCTGTGGAATTTGCATAGCGAACTCCGCCCACCAGCGTGGGTATATAAGGAGCCGCGCATGCAATCTCGCATTATGTTTCTGCTTCGGAGCCGAGTGCATCACTTGCCTTCTGAGCTTTACTCTACTTGTAGCTTTACTCTACAAGTTCAGTGGTGTAAGACTGGAGAAACTGGAAGAACTATAAGAGATGGCGACTCTGAGAAAGCAAAGGAAATTAACATCTGAACTCACTCTTGTGCATTTAGCGTCCCCATCCGAGACGACGTCACACTGAGTTGATCACCCAAGTATTGCCTTAATTTACATGTCTTTCCCTTCACTGCCTCTTCCCCCATCTCTCCTCTATAATTCACCCAAAATCTAAAGGGAGTTAATGTGAACAAGTAATATACAGTATTATACATGTTTGGAATCATTTGAAATGTCTCAGTGCGACTGGTACAAAGGTCTCATTCTCACAGAAGTAAAGCAAAAGGTAACAAAGGTTTTAAGAGTTTAGAGATATTTTGCTTATTGTGGTGGGTGTGTCCTCTGCCAACTGGTCTTTACCTCATGTCCTCAATAAGGTGTAAATTACAGGTCTACAGGACTTGATTAATGCAAATTCCCATTGTGAAGTCATGTTTACATTTGAAAGAGGTTTCTGTCTTGGTCTGAGTATTTAAGGAGATGTTGCAGGAGGGTCTTCACACACAGACAGATCAGCCCGTAATGCTATGCATTATGTATTCTATTTCCTTGAGGTCAGGTATGCATCTCTTACTCTTTACTTCAGAGCATTTGATGTTATGTATTGATTATCTTTGAATTGATTATGTAATTGGCATGATACATTTACCTGACTAATAATAAATTGTTACATTTGATTTATTCTGACTTACTCTGAAATTATTGATTTTAGTGCATTATGATGTATCCTTTGTTACCACAAATCTGCGACCAGGGTTAAGTACATACTAGATCTCGGATTGTATGGAGTATGGGGCATCTGGTGAGATTCTAGATTTCTGACTAACTGCTCGACTTTAAGTTGTTATGCAGTCGCATTATAGGGGGCCAGATAAAATACTTTGTGGTACTGGCCATAACCTCTGGTTACTGTTTCAGCTTTAACTAAGTTGTTATATAGGCGACTGTAGGGGGCTACATGGGTACTTTTTAACAATAGCAAGCATGAGCGGCATTGTTAAATCGCTTTAGCCATAACCTCTGGTTAATGATCGGACTGGCGAGTTTGTGATCGTGGGCCCGCATAACGGCCGGTGCGAGGACCCTGTGCGACTCTGAGAACCGAATGAATGATGTCAATAAGAGTAAAGAGTTAAATAGAATAATCAAATGTGTAGTTAAATTGTTATACAAATGACCTAATAACCAATCGGCATTCTAATTTAAATTCGAGGTCATGATAAAATGGAGTCAGATAATTCCACAACAAAATCAACAGCACCTCAAACACACGCACACTTTTCAGAACATTCAACTCTCTCCTCTGTCCTCCTCCACCACCTCCCACCACCTCTTTATCTGCAAACAACTTTGCCCATTTCTTCACTAATAAAACAACAACCATCAGCAGTCAGTTCTCACCTCCACACACACAGGATTTTAGATCAGCCACATCCACAGCCGAACATCTTCTCTCCTCCTTCTCTACACTCACTGAGGCAGAAGTATCTAAACTTCTCCTCTCCAGCCATCCTACCACCTGTCCTCTAGATCCCAACCCCTCACACCTTCTACAAGCCATCTCTCCTACACTCCTACCAGCAATCACACACATCATCAGCACATCTCTCTGCACTGGCATTTTCCCTACCACATTCAAGCAGGCTCGGGTAACCCCACTACTTAAAAAACCCACATTAAACACATCACTTGTAGATAGTTACAGACCTGTCTCTCTCCTACCATTCATAGAAAAACACTTGAACGAGTTGTTTTCAACCAGGTTTCATCTTTCCTCTCACAGTATAATCAGCTGGACGTCAACCAATCAGGTTTCAAAAGGGGCCACTCAACAGAGACTGCATTACTATCGGTCACTGAAGCCCTGCGGATTGCGAAAGCTGATGCCAAATCATCAGTCCTCGTCCTCCTCGATCTATCAGCTGCCTTTGACACTGTGAATCACCAGATTCTTCTTTCCACCCTCTCATCACTGGGCATCACAGGAATTCCACTCCACTGGTTTGAATCCTATCTCACAGGTAGGTCTTTCAAGGTTGCCTGGAGAGGGGAGGTATCCAAAGCACATCAACTGAACACGGGGGTTCCTCAGGGCTCAGTGCTTGGACCTCTCCTCTTCCATTTACACTACATCACTGGGACCCATCATACAGGCACATGGCTTCTCATACCATTGCTATGCTGATGACACACATGTCTGGCGGACATCTCAGCATGGATGAGAAAACATCACCTGCAGCTCAACCTGGCAAAAACTGAGCTTCTCGTCTTCCCTGCCAATCCGACTCTACAACACGACTTCACCATCCAGCTAGGTTCATCCTTGATTTCCCCTTCAAGGTCGCTCAGAAATCTTGGAGTAACCTTTGATGACCAGCTGTCCTTCAAAGACCACATTTCAAAGACAGCTCGGTCATGCAGGTTTGCGCTGCACAACATCAGAAATATCAGACCATTCCTAACGGAGCATGCAACACAGCTTCTCGTCCAGGCCCTGGTCATTTCTAGACTTGACCACTGCAATGCGCTTCTGGCTGGACTTCCATCTGGACTTCCATCGTGTGCGATCAAAACGCTTCAAATGATTCAGAACGCAGCGGCATGTCTTGTCTTCAACGAGCCCAAAAGGGCCCATGTCACACCTCTCTTCATCTCTCTGCACTGGCTACCACTCGCTGCTTGCATCAAGTTCAAGGCGTTGACGCTTGCTTACAGATCCACCACAAGCTCAGCACCCGCATACTTCAACTCGCTCCTACGAATCTACACCCCCACCAGAAGCCTTTGCTCAGCTAAGGAGCAACGGCTCGTGGTACCATCACAGAGAGGCATGAAATCCCTTTCCAATACATTTTCATTCACCCTTCCTTGCTGGTGAAATGATCTTCCCACCTCCATCCGGAATGCAGAATCACTGACAACATTCAAAAGACAGCTGAAAACTCATCTCTTCCATGAGCACTTTTTAAAAAAAATTTTTTTAATTCTATTTTCCTCTATTCCCTCCCTATTCTAGCTTGTGCTGCTTTGGGTAATGTCCAGAATTTAGTATTTAAGGCACTTTATGTGATTTTTTCGCCTCTTCATGACGGATCGCTTCCTGTATTCCTTAGTTGTAAGTCACTTTGGATAAAAGTGTCTGCTAAATGAATAAATGTAAATGTAAATGTAGATAAATGTAAATGTAAATGTAGATAAAGGTAAATTGGAATTAAATTACTTTGCCCCACTGAAAAGACAGAACGCGCAGAAACCTTCACCCGCTAATCAGAAACCGTCATTGGGACGATTAGGCAGGCCTTATCGTCCCAATGACGGTTTCTGATTAGCGGGTGAAGGTTTCTGCGCGTTCCAGCGAGTTCCGCATTCCTGCTGCTGATCTGTGCAGTGATCTACCACAGAGTGTGTGTGTTCTCCCTGGGCGCTTCGGTGCTGCTGCAGAGTTTTTCCTCTTCTAAAAGAGCTACACGGGCACGTCTTTTTCAAGATGTCTCGCCCGTGTGTTTCTAGGTGCGATCGTGTCATTCATCTGTCTGACAGCCACGAGCGCTGTTTAGCGTGTTTGGGCTTTAATCACGCTGAGGCAGCGCTCGTGGATGAGTCATGTTCCCCCAGTCACTGCGGGAACATGACCATCGTGATGCTTAGATCGAGACTCGACCTCAGAAGGGGTAGAGTCCCCTCTGTCATTCCCCAATCTAGTTCCTCTTCGCGAGGACCTACTTTGGCTGATGGCCAGGGTGATCTGAGGGTTACGGTGTGGGTCACCCCGACGTGTATTCGTCGGGTCACACCCCCCTCCACATTGCAAGCTGTGGAGCTTCCAATTGAGATGGCTGGTCCCTCACGCCATTGACCCAGCGTTTCATTCGAGGCTCCAGCGGATGATATGATGTCGATCACCGCATCACAAGGCGGGCCTGAGTCCTCTGGAGATGAGGGTTCGGCTGCGCTGCCTCCTTCTGGAGCGCCAGCGTTGCCAGAATCCAATCCAGAGCTGACGGCCATGCTTTCCCAGGCAGCTGTGAACATTGGGCTGGACTGGAATCCTCCACCTCAGCCCGAGCATTCAAGGCTGGATGATTGGTTCCTGGGCACAGGGCACGCTGATCGCCTGCTACCGCCCCCAGTGCCATTCTTCCCGGAGGTGCATTAGGAAGTTACCAGTTCGTGGAGGGCAACTTTTACTGCCTGTAATCGTTCTGGTGTGACCTCATCCTTCACTACCCTCGATGGAGGCGTGGCTAAAGGGTATGCGGGGATTTCCCCAGTGGAGCACTCTGTTGCGATGCAGCTGCATCCTCAGAGCGCCTCCACCTGGCGTGGTGATCCCAAGCACCCGTCCAAAGCCTGTGGATTCTCGTCCACCTTAGTGGCAGAGGCCTACAGAGCTGCGGGTCAGGCCGCGTCTGCTTTGCATGCCTTGGCCATTCTGCAAGTATACCAGGCCAAGGTTTTAAAAATCATGCACGAGGGCGGTGCTGACCCAGGGCTTATGCAGGAAGTGCGCATTGCCTCCGACTTCGCTCTCCGAGCGACGAAGGTCACTGCGCAGTCCCTGGGTCAGGTGATGTCCACTTTGGTGGACCAGGAGTGCCACCTATGGCTGAACCTGGCAGATATGAGAGTGTCTGAGCGAACCCGTTTCCTTGACTCCCCAATCTCCCAGGCCGGCCTCTTCGGCGGCACGGTCGAGGACTTTGCCCGGCAGTTCTCGGCCGCCCAGGAGCAGGTTCTGTGCAAGATCAGGGAGGACGAGGAGCAGGTCCTCCTGGTTGCGCCGTATTGGCCCAACTGGATCTGGTTCTCCGAACTGGTGCTCCTCGCGACAGCCCCTCCCTGGCCAATCCCTCTGAGGAAGGACCTCCTTTCTCAGAGACGGGGCACCCTGTGGCACCCGCGTCCCGACCTGTGGTACCTGCGTGTGTGGGTTCTGGACAGGACACGGAAGGTTTGAGTATCCTACCACCTCAGGTGGTGGCTACCATCACTTCAGCTAGGGCCTTGTCTACTAGACACGCCTATGCTTTGAAGTGGAACCTTCAAGAAGATTGTTTCAAGACCTCAGACCAGCTCTTTGTCTCTTTGAGACAGCCTGAGTACCTCCAGCACTGTTGATGCCGACACCTGAGTGTATGCCCACTCGGTTAGGCCTCATGTTAGGCTAGGTGCCTCCATGTGTATTTCCACGGTAAGTCTCTTCAGCACGTGTCTTTCCCTTGGCAAGACCACCTTGCCACCCCTGGGGTTGAAACATTCCACCCTGCGGGCTGGATACCTCCAGTTTTCCATATGCATCCCGTTCGCGGGTCATATGTGTACTCTGTAAGTCCTCCCTTCGGGCAGGCATTGTGTTGCATATTTCCACGTGGGATATGCTTCCCAGTGTACCTTGGTATTGGGCATTGAGCCTAGCCCCTTGTTCGTGCTAGCCTCACGGCAGGGAGCTCAGGTCAGCGCAGGACGTTGGAAGACAGACGTTGTGGCGAGATTAGACAGGGACCCCCATTCCGTCAGTCACTGACGTAACGTGTAGTGACTGACTGAAAGGGAACATCTCGGTTACATATGTAACCCTCGTTCCCTGAAGGAGGGAACGGAGGCGTTACGTCCCCGTGCCACAACCGCTGTACCGCCGGGGCGCTCAGCTCAGTTTCTAAGCGAAACCCCCATTCCGTCAGCCACTGACGTAACGTCTCCGTTCCCTCCTTCAGGGAACGAGGGTTACATATGTAACCGAGACGTTACATGACAGAAACTCATTTGGAGGGGTGTCCCAATACTTCTGGCAATATAGTGTATATTTTTCATTAGCCTGTGACTAATATAATGAGAAGGTACAAATTATTTGTTGCTTATAATTAAAATTAATTGTGTTAGATTATAGATTCACTGTACACTTATAGAAGACTCAAAAAGATTCCTATAGAGTTTTTAATATTTTTCAAGTTTTCTTCAACAAAAAAAAAGAGAGAAAAAAAGCCAAAATTTACACTGACAATTTAACTTCTTTAGAAACAAAACTGCTAAACAATAATAAAAAGAACAAAAATGTAAACTCTGACATGCAATAACACTATGAAGACCCTTTAAACACAATCACATATAAACAGACAAATCCACAGTCTTACAGTAACATAAAACTTCAGAATAGAAAGAACCTATATCAAAATATAACTGCTTCAAAATTTACTACAAATATATGAAATCTGTGTCGATTAAAAAACAACAACAAAAAAAACAATGAAGCCACGATTGTCTTGCCATATAGTCCAACACCACAAAAAAATAAAAATAAAAATAAAAATTCCAAGGCAGTTTTTTATGCATGGCATATTACAGAGGGGATTTCTGAAACATAAAGCCTTTAGTGTGTGTGCTTCATTCACATTTTTGTGACACTTGAATGAAGCACTAATAATTTCTGTTAGACAATGCAAAAAGTCAGAGAAGCACAATCAGTAAAATACAGCGGAGCAAAACAGCTGAAATGAAGATGAAGGGTTTGAACTTTGAACTTAGTCAAGATTTTCAACCACAGAAGAAGAATCAGAAGTGCATAACATGGCTCCGGTGCTATGGGAGCTGTGCAAGGTAAGGTGTGTATAAAGAACAAATATGTAATCCTAACAAACACTTTAGCTCAAACCAGTTTCAGAGTATCAAAGGATTTGTAATACTGATAACACGACCAACTGTGCAAGGTAAACATTTATTCATGGCCACACTGTTCTGCTGTGCTTTGTTGTGCAGTGGCTTATTTTGAATATGTGAACTTTTTTATTGTGTTATTGTAGTTTATTGTTCTATCTAGAACAAACTACTTGTAAAAACAAGCTTCCTGCTGTAGATGAACTATTAAAAGACTTCAAAAGATCTGTTCGTCCTGGGTTGGAGGATCACCAGCAAACAGGGAACGTCCTCAGAACTTTGGCTAACGTTTTGGCAAGGTTCTCTCAAATTTATGAACAAACGCTCTTCCAGTAACATTAATTGAATGTTTGTTCAAATTTATCTGGTTTTTAATAATGTTCTCAAAACGTTAGCACAAAACCATTCATTGGAAGGTTTTTTTTCTGAAATGTTTTACTTGGACCTTTGTCTAACATTTTAAATGTTACTACTTGTTTCAGAATGTATAAAGAACATACAAAAGTAATGTTCCCATAATGTTTGCAGAAATAAAATTGAATGTTTCCTTAATGTTCCCATAAACGTTTTTAAAACATTTAAAAAACAGGACCCTATTTGAATGTTCAGAGAATATTCAGAAATAACATTTTCATAACTTAACGGGAACGTTAGCAAAACGTTCTTAGAACATCTTTTTGTTAGCTGGGACAGAGATTCGAAAGTTGCATTGTTGAATAGTTGCAAAAGAGTAAAACTTAAAAGTCAACATGAAATGACATCCACAACCCCTTTTGCTTTCGCAATGTGATGAATGTATCAAAATGTTACACGTTATTAAAAGTGTCTGTTCCATACAAAAGTTTGCAGTCAATTGTAAATGACTCCACCCCTCCTGCAACACTGCCAGCTTAAAAAGTGGCCTGCGCATTGAAAGTATGCTCAGTAATTTCTTCAAAAATCTATTTATTTCTTTGTGCGTACAACATTTTAATGAGGATAAAAATACTGAGTGCACCTTTAAGAAAGCAAATAGGGTCAATTTTGATTTCATGTTGACTTTAAAGGCCTGTTCACAAAAAGACAAATGTTCGAAGAAAAATTTGTGCAATAAACATTTTTGAAATTTGAAACAACGGAAGTTAATGTGTCTGTTTAGAAGGGTTCTAAACTCTTTTCCATTGGACTGTAAAGAACTGGCCAACCAATAAGAGTCACACTTCTTTGGTCACATGCCCAGAGCGACTGCTGTTACATAAAACTATGGGCTCTATCATACACCTGGCGCAACTGTTTTTTGCAAGTTTCAGCCAGACGCAGTTATTATTTTCACGTCCAGCGCCACATTGTTTAAATATCAAATACATTCGCGCCCATCTGTTCGCCCATGGGCGTGCTGGTTTGAAAATGAGGTGTGTTCAGGTGCATTGTTGGCGTGTTGCTATTTTGAGGCAACTGAAAACGACTGCGCCATTGACCAACAAAAAGCTGGTCTAAAGTCAATGGCGCAGTATTTTTTGTGTTATTTAAAGGGCGCGTTAGTAATGTGCACCTATAGGCGGGTGCACAACGCGCATACACACTGCTTATTACACACACACAGGGATGCGCAGCAGAACACAAACATTTTTAAATATTAAAAATAAAAGGATTCCTCTCTGGAGAAGCGTTCAGTCTTTCCGCTCGCAAATTCCGCCGTGTAAATAGCGAATCCGCCATGGTGCAAGCACAACTGGCTTTTAAAGGGAATGGGAGATGAGACTCTGATTGGTTTATTGCACGTCACGCCAAAAACACACCCATGACTCATTAAGAGACTAGGTACAAGCCTTTTGGACCATGTGCCTGGTGCGCTGACTGTTTTTTTCCATGGTTAAACTAGCAAAAGTGGATTTGGACACGCCCTAAGTGCACCTGCGCCATGCACTTCAGACCATCCGTTCAGAACGTTAAAATAGGGCCCACTGTCTGCCTCCGAAAGCTTAAAAATGCTGCCTTTAGAGGATGCATTCTAAGATAGGGAAGGCATCAAGACACATCTGAATCCAATGTTAGCTTCACTTCCTTTCTCCTGAGATACCTTCATCTGATCGATTTTTGAAGGCAGCATAAATGCATCCTTCACTATCCCACAATCCTGTGTGTTCTATTCTGTGACAGTTAAGCTAAAAAAATAAGCTTAAAGTTGCGGTTGGTGGTCAGTTTGTGTGTAAATGTAAATTTTTGACCGACGTTTTCCACTTTTGATGTCATTTCTGGTGAGAAATTACTATTGTAGAAATTGACCGACTTGTTTTCTTCTCAGACACCTTGTGGTATTTAAGTGAAAGTGATATAGGACATGTGAAGGCTAAGTATGGTAACCCATACTCCGAATTTGTCCTCTGCATTTAACCCATCCAAGTTAGTGCACACACATTAGGAGTAGTGAACACACACACACTGCAAAGTGTGGACACACACCTGGAGAAGTGGGCAGCCATTTTTGCTGTGGTGCCCGGGGAGCGATTGGGGGTTCCTGCTGGTATTGAGAATCGAACCCGCAACCTTCGGGTTACACTCTAAAAAAATGCTGGGTTAAAAACAGCCCAAGTTGGGTTGAGAATAGTCTCGCGTAGCCAGACCTTCAGACTGATGGCAGAAGGTCTGGACTCTATCGCAGCTTTCATTGGTCAAGAACCGCCCAAGAGGACAATTGACTGACATGTAACGCAACCAATCACAGTTTGTTTTGTTCTGCGTCATGTTTATGGGCGTGAAAATGTAAAGTCAATGTCCCTGAAATAACAGACCGGCGTGCATCTACAAATTATTCATTCAAGAACACTGTGCAAGTTTACTGCAACAATTGATCCGCAAACTTCACATACTTTCGAAAATCCAGCGTTTAGTTTATCATGGTAAGCGCTCATTGTCACAGTTGTAAATACGACGGCGTTCTTCTTCCACGAGGGAGTTTGGCATCACGGCATTTGTTTCCAGGCGGACTGTTAAAGGGGTCATGAACTGCGTTGTTTTATTGTTTTATGATGTTTCCTGGGGTGCACTTATAATGTTAGAATGCTTTTTACATCAAAAATTGTCATAATTTATAAATAAAAGGCACTTTTCCTACCCTGATTTTAGCCCTCTGGTTTGAACGCTCTGTTTTAAGGGGCGTGTCTGCTGTGAGACTTCAGTGTAAACGCCCACCGCTGTGATTGGCTAACGTCTTTCCATTTGAAATAGCTAAGTATTACTCTCTCTTTTAGCGCGTTTTTACTATTACAGCTCTCATGGTTAACTAATCGTGAAAAGTGTTGCATTACATTTAGATCTATGGCATTATATTCAGATCGTGGCATGAAAGGTTGCAGAGATGAACATTGTAGCCGATCACAGACATGTTGAGCGCATGAAAGCAGTGATCTCGTCATTGCAACTCAGTTTCTGTACACTAACGAATGCTTTCATCTACACTAACAGTGCAAACGTGATATAGTTAAGAGATTCGTTGAATAAAACAGGAGTCACTGATAAACTCTCGTCATTTGATTGACAGCTTCAGCGCGCGCTGCTCCAACGATTGCAAAGGGAGCTTTCTTTTATCTTTCTTTATAGAATTTAATCGCCGTTAAATAACAGATTATTTTTATCCTACTAAGAGAAACAATGCAAGTTTACGTTTAGTCACTGGTTTGATTTACTGACACACAGACAAAGAACATCTGACTGTACATGAATAATTACATTTCAGATCAGGCATTAGAATTAACACGGTTACTTACATGTTGCATTACTGTCGAGCCCAGGCACTGCACAATATTTTGTAATCCTCAACGGCATGTTTATTGCTTGGTAGCTCGATCTGGTTTAACACCACGTAGGCCTATGTTACTTTTAGGCTACCTATTCTATTGCATGTCATGCGTGAATCGGTGGGCGGGGCTAAACAGGCAGTGATGAAGTAGGCGTTGATCTTCTGCAGAGGCGGTGCTTGCCTCCCTTTGACGTCATAGATTCCCACTTTGAAAAACCTGTCGTTTGCTGGGCCTGGTGTCAATAAAAGCATTTATTGGACTAACAAGGAAGTTTTCAGCTCTGAAACTTACAGGATATTCTTATAGTATGATGACCTCTTATATGTCAAAAGCTTAAGGAAAATTTGATTTCTCAGTTCATGACCCCTTTAAAGAACGCAACACACACGTCTCGTGGACATCCTGTAGAATTCAACCAATCAGATGATGACTTCGAAACACCTGAAGTGTTTCCATATAAGTGTGCCATATGCATCAGATGTTCAGCCAACGGTCCGTGGGCGTGACGTCTGAGGCTGAGACTAGGTTAAGAATAGACAAACCCGGCATTTGGGGTTTTTTAACCCAGCGGTTGGGTTAAATGTTCACTCAACCTGCTGGGTAGTTTTATTTAACTCAACTATTGTTTAAAAATTACTATAATGCTGAACCCAAAATATGTTGGAAATTTACGTTTATTAATATGTTTAATAAATGAACATTTATTAATAAGTTTAATGAATAATAATTAAACAATACACATTTAATAAATTGCTTATTAATAAATGTTCACCTTTAGATTATTATTGTTGCCTCTAGTAATTATGTGTCTGATTTTTAATTTCCAACCTATTTTGGGTTCATTTTAAGCCAGCCATATAGTAATTTTTAAACAATAGTTGGGTTAAATAAAACTGCCCAGCACATTGGGCAAATATTTAACCCAACCACCGGGTTAAATCGCTGGGTTTGTCCATTTTCAACCCAACTTGGGTTGTTTTTAACCCAGCATTTTTTAGAGTGTACCAGTCTGACTCTAACCATTAGGCCACGGATTTCTGCTTTTCTTTAAGCGCCACTTACTTTCAGAGAGTGAAAGTGCAGTTCAATTCAGTCCATCTGACGTTTTTTATGTCTGAACAGACATATCGCATGTGAAAATCGCACTGAATTTTCATGCTGAACATTCGTGTTGATGCAAACAGGCCGTAACACCTTAACAATATCAAACCCCACTCAACCAACAAGCCCATTTGGCCATTTTAACTTTTACATTCTAGAGGAATTCTGTTGTTGTCCTGAATATGAGACAAATTGTAAAAAGCCCCATTTCCCACTTCATAAAGAATATCCCTTTCATACTGATTTTAAATGGACTGTAGTGGGATTCACCTGTATGTGCACAATATCCTCCGGTAGCTACAATACGGACAGACAACTCGACTATCTTTATCATATTCCCACTGCAGTCTCCACGACTGAACTAACACACTCTCACACAAAACACACACTGATTCATGCACATACACTCACACACGCATACTAGTCCCGTGCTTGTGTCTCTAGGTCTGGGAGTAAAACATTTTCATCTTGTTCACTGGCTTGGGAGTTTGTCTGTCTGTAATATGCGCTGCCAAATGTCGGAAGCCTCTGGATGCACAAAGAGTTTCTCTTGTAAAGGAGCCACAATGATCCGATTATCATAGCAAACAACACAATGGCCACCAAAGCAGCCACTGAGATCACACCATGGTGCAGACCTGAAAGGAAATGACACACTTGAGTCTTAGATTAGAACATGATGAAAGCTTTCAAGTAGAGTCCTTAAAAATACTTCATAGTTTATAACATGTTTTCTTATCAGTTTTCATATGATGCCTGACAACTGTCCATGTTTGAAACTGAGAAATAGACACTGAAGAGGAATTACAAAGTATTTATACTCAATTTTGAGGTAGTTATCGTGTCAAAACAGAGCCGACAGTATTGCAGAGTATACAGAGTTGTCACTTCCTCAAAAATATGATTCAGCAAAAGATTATTCTAACCTTTCAATGGCTCCACTTCTACCTCTTTGGCTCCTGTGGCTCCTGTGATGCAAAGTAAAACATCTGAATTAAAATCTGACCAATTACACAGCAGAAGCATTAACGATAAAACAATTAAAAATAAATCACTCTCAGCTCTGGCTCTCAAAACCACAGTGTTCCACAGAAGAAAGTAAGTCATGAGGGTGAGCAAATAATGACTCTATTTTTACTTTTGTGAGAGCTATTCCTTTAACTGATACTTTGTTTTGCAACTTATGTGTCAGTGCACAAATGATACAGCACTGCAACCACAAATGTTGCCACTCTAAGGCCAATAGTCATTTCTTGTTCTGTTTCTGCAGTAACCATGGACTGAGATTGTGCTGGGCCTCCGCTGGTGGTTTGTGGTGGTTATTATGAGGTCAGAGGTCATGCCTTTTACCTGATGAGGTTTTGCAGATGAAGCCCTGTGTGTCAGTGCAGTTGTCTAAATGCCACACAGCATCCGATATCCGCATAGTCACACATAGACCAGCCCTCAGGACACTGGGATCTGGAGCTTTGGAGCGCCAGTGAGTGTACTGGAGCGGCGAGCCATCCAGCCGAGTCAAAGCGTTCTCTAAAATAAGCATTTTGGTTACATAAGGACAATTTCATTTTTCAGATAAAACTTTCAATAAATATAACATAAAATATGTCACATAAAACTTTAAAGTGCCCCTATTATGTTTTGTTAGATATTACCTTTCATGTAGTGTTTGTGAATGTAAAGGGTCTGCAAAGTTTCAAAGATCAAAGTGCACGCTAAATGGAGTTACTGAAGACTGATTCTGAACTGCCTGAAACAAGTCATCAGTAATTCCAGTCTAACTTCCAGCACAAGCCAATATAGGTTTGTAACACATTTGCATAATGCCAGCCTATGGTCTTCAGTGGCTGCCTGTGAACAACATCTACTTTGTCCTGCTCTCAACCACGGTAGCTCTAGCTGAAGCCAGAAAGAGTTTGGTTCGTGTTGCACTTTGGTTAGCGTGGTCACTTTGCATGCACTTTCAAAGGTCTCAGGCTCGAAGTGATGTGGAACAACCGACGTCATCGCTACTTTTCGAATCACTGTGTATACATGTGCTGAGGAAGCCTCCAGAACTGAAATTCAGATATGATAAAGGGCATAAGCGGTAGGTTAATCACAACAGACTGGGCCATCTGATCAATCAGAGCAGATTAGGCTCTCGGAAATGAGGGGTGTAGAGAGACGGAATCATTTATTGAACCATTTTAGACATTGTAAGAAAAGAGGTGATGCAGCAATGTATATTATGAGAAAATGTGTTTTTTGATCTTGGTTGTATTTAAACCTATTTTAGGAGACCTCAAAAACAAAATTAGGAACTTTTAAAATAGCATAATAGGTGCACTTTAAATATAACAATATAAATTCAAGATAAAATAATGTGTATATAAAAAAATTATATATATAAAAATAAATATCAATACAATAAGACATTTTTATATAAAACTTAAAAATAAATACAAAATAATATAAATTAAAATTCCAAATTACTTTTGTAGTGTATATATTTACATTGATATTTATTTTTATATATATTATTTTTTTATATAAAATAAATTGTATACATAATAATTTTACACATAAGTTTATCTAACTATAATAAATATAAAATTCTAAATACATTATATATATTTTTCATTTATATATTATGATATTTATGATATAAATATACTGAATTTATAATTTTTATTAATAATATTATCTATCTATATATCTATATCTCTATATCTATATCCACACACACATATATACATATATACATATACACACACACACACACACACACACACGAATATCAATTAAATTCTCAATATTTAACATCACGTCTCTTACTGTCAGTGTTGTAGAAAATTCCTAGCCAAAATTTCAGAGGCCCCTTGTAATAACGCCCCAACTCATTAATGACGAACCGGCTCTCCTCATCATCTTGAACTGTCAGAAGTTCTGAAGAATTTCCTGAGAAAAAAATAAAAGTCTTGCTAAGCCATGAA
This sequence comes from Coreius guichenoti, assembly GCA_039654105.1. Classification (NCBI taxonomy): domain Eukaryota; kingdom Metazoa; phylum Chordata; class Actinopteri; order Cypriniformes; family Gobionidae; genus Coreius; species Coreius guichenoti. The sequence goes on along the minus strand of CM077188.1, from coordinate 22,439,169 downwards.
AATGCAGCCAAAGTTGATCAAAGCCACCCCTAGGGGGAACTCTTGATCTAAACTATTTTAAAATGCTGTACCATTTATTTTACAGTAATTTCTCGCTTCCTCCAGGGTCATCTTTGTTACAACATTTTTTAAATAATAGCAGCTCCCACGAAACTTCAGCCACTGTTCAGGACATACGACTTCATAGGAGAAAGCAATGCTTTCTGTCGAGGACAAACAATGATATCAGTCAGATTTCAACAATTTACAAACTGAAAAAATGTATCGAAAGACAGAGAGGAATGGACTCACTCGGAGGAGGTATGTAGCATATCGCTCCTGATAACAGCATGTCACATTCTGTGTATTTCCAGCGTCCATTAACATTTATGGACCCACAGTCTCCATCTCCAAATGGAATTTCCCAGTTAGTAAACGATCCCTCACTGCCATCGGACCACTGATGATCTATTTCATCCTACAGAGATAGAGGGCGCTCTTGTTTAATACACCAATACAACTCATCAAAATACATCAAAGTGTGATTTCAAAGCCTCCTTACATCTGTGCTGTATAAGCCGATCCAGAGTGGGGCTTCAAGCCTGTTGATGAGCACAGTGAGATAGGCCTGCTGATATGGGTCTGTGATGCTCACAAGCGCCGCCCCCTTATCAAAACATGCTTTCTGGGCCTCGTACCAGCTCAAGTTGCCGTGGATGATACGGTAACTGTGGTTCTTATACTCAGATGAATCCAGAGAGGAAGCAATGTAATAGGGCTGGGTTGGACGCTTGGTGATGTCTGAGATAAAGTAGGGATGCACCGATATTAAAAAGCTTAGAATTATTTTCATGTTATGAACAATAACCACCCAGCTAACAAAAATATGTTCTAAAAATGTTTTGCTAACACTCCCATTAAGTTATGAAAATGTTATTTCAGAATTTTCTTTGAACATTCAAAATGCCCATTTAAATAAAACATTTTTAAAAAAAAAAGTTTTTTCTTGGTTATATGAACGTTAACGTTATCATTTTGCAAACATTATGGGAACGTTATTTTTAAATGTCCTCTGAAAATTCTGAAACAAGTAGTAACATTTAAAAAATGTTAGACTAAACTAAAACATTTTAGAAAAAGAAAAAAAAACGATGTATAAATAATGTTTTTGTGCTAATGCTTTGAGAACATTATTAAAGACCAGATAACTTTGAACAAACGTTCTATTAAGGTTACTGGAAGAACGTTTGTTCATAACTTTGAGAGAACCTTGCCAGAACGTTAGCCAAAGTTCTGAGAATGTTCCCTGTTACCTGGGTAATAAAATTCTATTTTATTTTGTCTAAACAATTCAATAATTTTAAATGCAACAAGTGAATTTAAGCATCACAATATAATACACAGTATGAAAAATGGATATAATTGTTTTTTAGCTTTGCCAAAGATTACATTTAACAGTGTTATTAAATGACTTGTGTTTTTAAGTTAGTGATAGATGACGGCAAAGGCAATATAAATGTAAAAATAGATGAAATGTGTATCCGTAATTAAATACCCACTATCGGTCAATACCAATAAATAAATAAATAAAAAAAATCAATATTGTGAAAAATCTATCTATTTCGTGAAAATGAGCCTACCTTGCGGTTTCTGACAGACAAAACCATAGATACTCTCAGTACAGATGTCATCATGCCATTCCCCTGTCATACGGAAGATGTGACTGTTGGACAGGTAAGTACAATGAGGTTCCATAGGAGATCTATAATTATACTTCTGTAGACACACACATTGGAAAAAACATTTAAAACAGTGTTAGAATCAAGTTACATTTCAAATATATTAAATCCCGAGTTTTTATACCTCCCAGTTATCATAGACGCGTGGCTTCCCGTTGATCCATTTGGGAGAAAAACGCCCCTGTACACCGATCCAAACTCCTGCTGACCTGCCATGAAGCAGCATGACGATGTAGGCTTCAACGATAAGATAAAAGCCATAAAAAAATGTCAGTAAAAAACAACATCTGAAACGTCATCAGAAATGAACGTGATCTTTACCTTGTTCGATTTCATCCTCTATGGACACCAGAGATCCCTGATAAGATGAGCAAATGGACTGTGCATCCTGCCAAGTTTTGCCCTCTTCTGGACGGGCTGGGAGATGCAGAAATAGACACTGGCAACCAATCACAAACAAGCAATTCTCAATCATACAATAAAACACAAGAACCTTAAATGGTAAATAAAAAGTTTATCATATCTGAAGAAAATGGATAGAAACATACTCTGTGCAATAATTCTGGTGTGCTATTAATATTAGTTCTTTAAATAAAAAAAGGATACATGTGAAAGAGAAAAGGCATGAGCCTACAATATTAGGAGTTAATTGTTAAATAAATGTTTATATTGAAAAACTGCAGTGAAAAAAAAGTCCTGAATTTTTTCTCATGATTAATGAGAAAAAATGAATTGGATTTTGTTATGTTCTATATAATTTGTGCCCCTGGACCACAAAACCAGTCATAAGTCGCACGGGTATATTTGTGGCAATAGCCAACAATACATTGTATGGGTCAAAATTATCGATTATCGATTATGCCAAAAATCATTAGGATATTATTTATGTTCCATGAAGATAGTTTGTAAATTTCCTACCGTAAATATATCAAAAGTGTATTATTAGTAGTAATATGCATTGCTAAGGACTTCATTTGAACAACTTTAAAGGCGGTTTTCTCAATATTTAGATTTTTTTGCACCCTCAGATTCCAGATAAATAGCTGTATCTCGGCCAAATATTGTCCTAAACCATACATCAATGGAAAGCTTATTTATTCAGTTTTCAAATGATGCATAAATCTCAATTTCAAAAAATTGACCCTTATGACTGGTTTTCTGGTCATTGTACAAAAAAAAAAAATTCTGAAAATATTCCAAAATAAATAAATAGACAAACCAATAAATAAATAAATGAGGTGATACTACTTTGCAAGAGCAATATAAAAGGAATATGCACTTTGTGAACCATTGATCTAGGTTACATTCTTACAAGGCTGCTAAACCAGCTTCTAGTGTATGTGAACCTTGTGTCCGTAGTAGAACCAGTTCTCTGGACATCTGCCGATATAGTGAGGCTCGCGTGGGACCTCCACTAAAGACACCGTTCTGCGCTTGCACACGTAACCATGAAGATCTTTACAGCTTCCGGCCGACCACTGACCTGCACAACATTATTGATAAGCTGTGTTTGAGTATACTGGATAATGGTACTTGTGTGTGCTTAAAATATTGTGTGTACATGTATTGTTTACCGGACTGAGACGACATTTGGATGCAGTTTTGGCCAGACTTTCGGGAAAATCGACCATTTTCCCAGTTCTCATAATCCAGAGCGGATCCATCAGTCCAACTGCAGAACACATAAAACACATAAATCCCAACATTAAGTCTGCTTCATAATGTACAGTATGTTCCTCTTATGCTCATCTTTCTTTCTTAAAGGTGAAGTGTGTATAATACTGTTTATCTTGACAAGTTAACTTGAGAAAAAAAAAAAAACATTTCTTCCGTTTTCTTTCTGCCTTTATCTTTCACTTATTTTTTTTCCAGGTTTTTTTATTGATTGTAAACACAAATAAGAGTGTAAACAGTGACAGAAAGGATAGATAAACAGTGTGTATCTTTCACTTATTAACAATGAATACATGAATAAAAGTCAAAAAGTGTTTTACTTAATTCTACAGTAAAAGAGACTAATTATAGTAGTCAAAGAAAGGCACCTGAGGCCATTGTGATCACTGTTAGCAGACAAACCAATCCACCAATATTCAGAGTCCTAAAAAGACACAAACAAAGATGTTCTTTTATATACATATAACAATTATTATTGAGCTACAGTTCAAATGTTTGGGGTCAGCAAGTTTTTTTTTTTGTCTCTTATGCTCACCAATGCTGGATTTATTTGATCAAAAATACAGTAAAAAAAAAAACAGTAATATTGTGGAAAAACTATTAAAAATTTAAAATAAATGTTTTCTATTTGAATATATTTTAAAATGTAATTTATTCCTGTGACGGCAAAGCTGAATTTTCAGAAGCCATTACTCAAGTCTTTAGTGTCACATGATCCTCCAGAAATAATTCTAATCGGCTGATTTGATGCTCAAGAAACATTTCTTATTATTATCAATGTTGAAAACACTTGTGCTGCTTAACATTTTTGGAAACCATGATACATTTTTTCAGGATTTTTTTAATGAATAGAAAGTTCAAAAGAACAGCATTTATTTGAAACGGGAATCTTTTTGTAACATTATAAATGTCTTTACTGTCACTTTTGTAAGGAATAATAAATAAATAATAAATATAATAAATATTTGACAACAGTGAAACTAATGGTACTAATGGTGAAACTGTACATAAGTTTATCTGTGTGAGTGTGTGCCCGTACTCTATGTGTGTGTGTTTGAGTGGGAGAGAGAGCAGGAGAAAGAGAGTATGTGCTTTCTGTACATAATAAAACAATAAATAAAGATGGAAATAATTTGTTGTTTTTATAGTATTGTTTACTACATTTATTTGCTTGGTCAGTGTCGTTGTGGGTTTTGGTTCCCTTTCAGTCAGTACACTACGAGTTACGTCAGTTACTGACGAAATGGGGGTTTCGCTTAGAAGCCTATCACCTTCGAGTTCTACAAAACGAGCCAATGGCATGAGAATGCCATGGGTCTGCGGAATTTGCATAGCGCAACTCAGCCACACCTTGTGGGTATAAAAGGAGCTGTGTGGCAATCTCGCATTATGTTTCTGCTTCGGAGCCGAGTGCATCCTTCTGAGCTTCTCTCTACAAGTAAGACGAGCGAATCTTCAGCGGTATCGGGGTTACGGCGCATTCCAGTGAGTTCCGCATTCCTGCTGCTGATCTGTGCAGTGATCTGCCACAGAGTGTGTGTGTTCTCCCTGGGCGCTTCGGCGCTGCTGCAGAGTTTTTCCTCTTCTAAAAGAGCTACACGGGCACGTCTTTTTCAAGATGTCTCGCCCGTGTTTTTCTGGGTGCGGTCGCGTCATTCATCCGTCTGACAGCCACGAGCGCTGTCTAGCGTGTTTGGGCTTTAATCACGCTGAGGCAGTGCTCGTGGATGAGTCATGTTTTCACTGTGGGAACAAGACCATCGCGATGATTAGATCGAGACTCAATGACCTCAGAAGGGGTAGAGTCACCTCTGTCATACCCCAATCTAGTTCCTCTTTGCAAGGACCTACTTTGGCTGATGGCCAGGGTGATCTGAGGGTTATGGTGTGGGACACCCCGACGTGTATTCCTCGGGCCACACCCCCCTCCACATCGCAAGCTGGTGAGCTTCCGATTGAGATGGCTGGTCCCTCACGTCAGGGACCCAGCGTTTCTTTCGGGGCTCCAGTGGATGATATGATGTCGATCGCCGCATCACAAGGCGGGCCTGAGTCCTCTGGAGATGAAGGTTAGGCTGCGCTGCCTCCTTCGGGAGCGCCAGCGTTGCCCGAGTCTGATCCAGAGCTGACAGCCATGCTTTCCCAGGCAGCTGTGAACACTGGGCTGGACTGGAACCCTCCACCTCAGCCCAAGCGTTCAAGGCTGGACGATTAGTTCCTGGGCACGAGGCATGCTGATCGCCTGCTACCGCCCCCAGGGCCTGAGGAAGTTACCAGTTCGTGGAGGGCACCTTTTACAGCCTGTAATCGTTTTGGTGCGACCTCAGCCTTCACTACCCTCGATGGAGGCGTGGCTAAAGGGTATGCGGGGATTCCCCCAGTGGAGCGCTCTGTTGCGATGCAGCTGCCTCCTCAGAGCGCCTCCACCTGGCGTGGTGATCCCAAGCGCCCGTCCAAAGCCTGTGGGTTCTCGTCCACCTTAGTGGAAGAGGCCTACAAAGCTGCGGGTCAGGCCGCATCTGCTTTGCATGCCATGACCATCCTGCAAGTATACCAGGGCAAGGTTTTAAAAACCATGCACGAAAGCGGTGCTGACCCAGGGCTTATGCAGGAAGTGCGCACTGCCACCAACTTCGCTCTCCGAGCAACGAAGGTCACTGCGCAGTCTCTGGGTCAGGTGATGTCCACTTTGGTGGTCCAGGAGCGCCACCTATGGCTGAACCTGGCAGATATGAGGGAGTCTGAGCGAACCCGTTTCCTCGACTCCCCGATCTCCCAGGCCAGACTCTTCGGCGGCGCGGTCGAGGACTTTGCCCAGCAGTTCTCGGCCGCCTAGGAGCCATCTACACCGCCACCAGCTCAGCTGCCTCAGCCTGCCCGCCGCTCTCGTCCCCCTCTGTCGCCAGACCCCTGTCAGAGGAGGCCGCCGCGGAACGCTGGTCCTTCCCTGGCCTCCTCTGTCAGGACGCGGGACATGACCCCGCCCACACCTTGGGACGCTCCAATGCTTCTCACGTCTGGGTCGGTCATTCCGCTTCGCTGGCCCATCGTGGGTACGCCTGTCGTTCACATGACCCCGCTGGTTCAGTTTTTGGGAGCCTGGCTAGAGCTTTCCAATCTGTCCCGCTGGCTTGCTCGCACGATCAGGCTCGGCTATGCAATTCAGTTTGCACGGTCTCCTCCCCGGTTTCGGGGAGTCCGCTATACTATGGTGGGTGCCAATGCCCCTGTAATGTGTGCGGAGATCGACACCCTACTGGCAAAGGGTGCGGTCGAGATTTTCCCTCCAGCCAAGATGAAGTCCGGCTTCTACAGCCCCTACTATATTGTACCCAAGAAGAGCGGTGGGTTACGGCCAATCCTGGACCTGCGCATCTTGAACCGAACCCTTCACAGGCTTCCATTCAAGATGTTGACAGCCAAACGCATTTTCGAATGCGTTCGTCCATCGGATCGGATTGGTCACGAAAGTCGTCTGGTATACTTGCAGCGATCGACCTGAAGGACGCGTACTTCCATGTCTCCATTCTTCCTCGACACAGACCGTTTCTACGGTTTGCCTTCGAGGGGCAGGCATACCAGTACACGGTCCTCCCATTCGGGTTAGCCCTGTCTCCTCGCGTCCTCACGAAAGTCGTCTAGGCAGCCCATGTGCCACTCAGGCAACACGGGGTTCGCATCCTGAACTATCTCGATGACTGGCTGATACTAGCTCACTCTCGAGACCAGGTTTGCGAACACAGGGACCTGGTGCTCCGGCACCTCGCCCGTTCGGGTCAACTGGGAAAAGAGCAAACTCTCTCCCGTGCAGAGGATCTTTTTTCTCGGTATGGAAATCGAGTCACTCGGGCCTGCCGTCAAACCTTCACCCTGTGGTCGAAACCTCACTTTTCTACGGGCCTGAGTGCCCTTAGAACGAGTTTCCAGGCATGTTGTTGTATCAGCAGATGCCTCTGCCACGGGCTGGGGTGCCATGTGCAATGGACATCCTGCCGCGGGCTCCTGGAAAGGACCCCAGTGCCTATGGCATGTCAATTGCCTCGAGTTGCTGGCCATACGTCTAGCCCTGCACCGCTTTCGAGCCCTGCTCAAGGACAAACACTGGTCCGTTCAGACAACACGGCGACAGTAGCATACACCAACCGACAAGGTGGTCTACGCTCCTGCCGGATGTCGCAACTCACCCGCCATCTCCTCCTATGGAGTCAGAAGCAGTTCACATCCCGGGAGACCTGAATCGTGCAGCCGACGAGCTCTCACAGTTTCAGCCACTTCCGGGGGAATGGAGACTCCATCCCCAGTCGGTTCAGCTGATTTGGGAACAGTTCGACGATGCACAGATAGATCTGTTTGCCTCCCACGACTCTTCCCATTGCCGCTGGTTTTACTCCCTGACCGAGGGGACCCTCGGCACGGATGCACTAGCGCACAGCTAGTGCACACAAGTATGAGTTTCCCCCAGTGAGCCTTCTCGCACAGGTCCTGTGCAAGATCAGGGAGGACAAGGAGCAGGTCCTTTTGGTCGCCCCATATTGGCCCGGCCGGACCTGGTTCTCCGAACTCATACTCCTTGCGACAGCCCCTCCCTGGCCTATCCCTCTGAGGAAGGACCTCCTTTCTGGTCGGGTCCGTGCTCTCCTTCCTCCAAGAAGGGTTGGAGCGAAGGCTGTCTCCCTCCACCCTTAAGGTTTACGTGGCCGCAATATCTGCACACCACGACCTTGTGGACTCAAAAACGGTAGGACAGCACGACCTGGTCAGCAGGTTCCTTAGAGAAGCGAGGAGGATAAATTCGCCTCACCCTCTACAGATGCCCTCTTGGGATCTCGCAGTGGTCTTATCTGCCCTGCAGAGAGCTCCCTTTGAGCCCTTGCAGTCCATTGAGTTGAAGTTCCTTTCTATGAAAGTGGCGCTCTTGATTGCCCTGGCTTCCATCAAGAGGGTAGGGGGCCTGCAGGCTTTTCCGGTTGACGAAGTGTGCCTGGAATTCGGGCCGGCTAACTCTCACGTGATCCTGAGACCCCGGCCTGGATACGTGCCCAAGGTTCCCACCACTCCTTTCAGAGATCAGGTGGTGAACCTGGAAGCGCTGCCCCTGGAGGAGGCAGACCCAGCCTTGGCACTGCTCTGTCCAGTACGCGCCCTTCGCGCTTACGTAGACAGGACGCAGTGTTTCAGGACCTCAGACCAGCTCTTTGTCTGTTACGGAGGGCAGCAGAAAGGGAAGGCTCTCTCCAAGCAGAGGTTGTCTCACTGGATAGTGGACACCATTGTCCTGGCATATCAGGTTCAGGGCCTGCCATGCCCCCTAGGGGTTAAGGCACACTCCACTAGGAGTGTAGCCTCCTCTTGGGCTTTAGCGCATGGCGCCTCGCTAACAGACATTTGTAGAGCTGCAGGCTGGGCGACACCCAACACTTTTGTGAGATTCTATAATCTCTGTGTAGAGCCAGTGTCCTCTCGTGTACTCGCTCCAAGTGGCCAGTAACTGGACAGGCTCAGGTGTCTTCGCTTGCTGTGCCATTCCACTCCACGGACTGGATGCGTGCGCTATTTCACTCAGGTGAGTTTCTCAGTAAGCCCTGAGTTCCTCTAGCGCTTTTGACACCGACACCAGAGTGCATGCCCGGTTGGTCAGCCATCGTGTTAGGCTAGGTGCCTCCATGTGCATGGTTCCCTCATTGGGCAACCCCCACATGTGTATTTCCATGGTAAGTCTCTTAGAGCACGTGTCTACCCTTGGCAAGACACCTTGCCACTCCTGGGGTTGAAACATTCCACCTGCGGCTGGATACCCCAGTGTGTTCCATATGCAGCCCATACATGGGTCATATGCGTATTCTGTAGGTCCTCCCTGCGGGCAGGCATTGTGTTGCATTTCTCCACGTGGGATATGCTTCCCAGTGTACCTTGGTATTGGCGTTGAGCCTAGCCCTTCGTCCGTGCTAAGCTCACGGCAGGGAGCTCAGGTCAGCGCAGGATGCTGGAAGACAGCCGTTGTGGCGAGATTAGACTAGATTCCCTTCCGTCAGGGAACGAGGGTTACATACGTAACCGAGACATTCTTTTGCTGTTGCCGGCTGTAAGGACCTTTGAAATGTGGTCAAGACCTGCCTGGAACTACTTTAGCCGTGTGTTTTCCTGAAAATAATTGCCCATCTAGATTCAACCAATCAGATTCAAGCATTCAACAGCCCCGTAGTATAAGATCAATTTAATGCATCCCTGCTGAATAAAAGTATTAATTTTCGTTAAAAAAAACTTCCTGAGCCCAGACTTTTGAACGGTACATAAGTAAATAAATATATATATATATATATATATAACCTTCATGCGTTCTCTGATGAAGTCCAGTTCCTCGCTAGAGTGAACAGAGAGAAGATCAGCGCCCATCATTTTACAGGCGAAGGCGACGGCCTCCCAGGGAAATGACTTACTGGCAAAGTAATATTCAGCACCATGGAAAAACACCCATGGCTCATGTTCTACACCATAAACAAAAACAAATGTCATCATCATCAACATCATCAGTAAGTCTCTATAGTATTTACCTGTACTGTACTTACGGTTGCTGTACCAGTACGGCTTGACCAACTCCACACCTAAGGAAAAATCAAACACCTACATTTCAACAATTAATTTATATTTCAGTGTTTTATGGATGTTCTTCCTGCTTAAAAGACCAGCATGTTGGTGTTTTATACTAAAAAAAAAACATATTAATTAATTAATAATAACACTACACCTTTTTCAAATAAATACAAAATAATTAAAAAGTAACTATTAAAATTATTATCTGAAAGCAGTGTGGAAATTTAAGAATGTCTAAGCTAGGGCCGGCTGCATAAACCAGTAAGACTAGTCATCCTTTTTTTCCCTTTAAGTCAGTTACATAAAAACATATTTGTCTAATTTGATACCAAAAAGTAAGACTGATAGTTGGTTATTCTAGTTCTTAAGACACAGTCTTAACTTAATGGCTATGTTTATGCAACTGGTCTTTTCAACAGGTTGATAATGAATTTTTCATTAAATATTTGAAATGCATATCCATACACCCTAAACACAAACCTCTGGGGACCTTGCAAATCCACTCATATTTGGAGTCACATGAGTGGGGCGTGAGAGTGTTTGTGAGGTCACTGTACACAGCACACATGTGAGAGTCCCCTTCATTCATATCCTCAATGAACGATGTCACCACCTACAGAATGGTATGAATATGACAATTACTTAAAATACTGTACCTACAACCTGATGAACTGGTTCCTCCAAGATGGTCTGTTTTTCTAAACTGACTTTCTGTCTTTCTTCTTTACATGTAGATAAAATATTCAAACATATCCAAAGCACTCGACTCTCTGCTTTCTCTTTTCCTGGCTTTTTTGTTTGTTTCTCTTTTTTTCTCTGAATTTTTACCGGCGTGCCATCTGACCACTCCCAGGCTCCGTCGGACCTAGGGTTTCTCTTAGTAAAGCCCACCCAAAACCAGCGGCCCTCTGTACTGAAAAGAGACAAAAAGAAAAGGAAGGAGAGAGAAAAATAAATAAATGAATTAATAAAAGAATTAATAAAATAAATAAAAAATAAATAAATAAATAAATTAGTGGTCGCATTAATTGCATCTAAAATAAAAGTTTGTGTTTATATAATATATGTGTATGTTTATATATATATATATATATATATTTTTTTTTTTTTTTTTTTTTTTTTAATTAAAATATATATGCATACAGTATATGTGTATGTGTATTTTGTTTGACCTAGAAATAGTGCAGAACCTTTAATATTTATTTACTTAATATTTAAACCTTTAAGGTTTAAACTACATTTTAAATCTATTATTTTATAATGTAGTCTTAGACTTTTGAACCCATACTGTACAAAACACTTTTATTCAGCATTAAGAATTGATCAAAAATGAGAATAAAGACATTAAAATGTTACAAAAAATGAACTTTCTACTTATCAAAGAATCCTGGAAAAATGCATATTAACCAATACATTTAGCAGCACAACTGTTTTATTATATTCAAATATAAAAATTATTTTAAATTGTAATATTATTTCACAATATTTCTGTTTTACTGCGTTTCGACTAAATACTGTAAATGCAGCCTTTGTGAGCATAAGAGACATCTTTAAAAAAAATCTTACCGACCCCAAAACTTTAAAAAATAGCGTATAAACCCCCACCTGCCATGGGTAAACGTGTAAACCAACCTTTGAAACATCATGGAGAGAAGATTTTTGACAAAATTCTGATCTTCATAATGATGGAAACTGGCCAGATCAGCACCCAAAGCCCGGCAGAAGAACTGAGCCTCGGTCCAGGTGCGCTGCATCAGGATCTTCTCACTGTGATACACCTAAACAACAAACAAACAGATAATGATCCAACAGACATGAACGGCAGTAACACACTAAATATTAAGTAAACAATGGGTAAATATGCATCAAACAAAAGATTCAAAGCAAGATTATGAGATCATGCAGTGATTCTCTATAATGGATTTATGATTATATACTCTTTGCACTACCTTGTAACAGTGAGACAGGCCTTTGCGGCTCTCCCATCCTGTTGGACATGGTGAATTTATATCTATGTGTGGCACAGGCATCAGGGTGTCGTGGTTACCGCTCACTTCCTGTTTGCACACAGCCAGGGCCTTAAAGGTGTGACAATTTTTCACCTTCCAATGACCCAGTGCTTGACCCCCAGACATCACCACACACCCCCCACTACTCACTGCAGACAGAGGGAGAGATGATCAAATAAATAAAGAGCTCTTAGTCTGTATGTGCCTGCTAGCCCAGGTTTATGACAGTAACTGTTTTATGGTCTTACCTGGCTGGTGTCGGTTCCAGTTGTTGTAGTTGAGGGGTGTCGACGAATTGTCCTGGGTCAGCCAGCGGTACTCTCCGATTCTGCCCTGGTCCTGCAGAGCTGTCCAGTAGGATTGGGAGTCAGAGCCTCCCATTTCTCTGATCAGGCTGTTTAGGAAGGCCTGTTCAAACCTGCCACAGAGAAACCACACACTCCAATTGTGATGACTGTATCTGCTTCTTTCATGTTGTAAACGTCTTAATTATCCTTGTATAGTAAGCATTTCCTGACTCAGCTACTCATTTGAGGTTAACACTATATGAAACACGTTTCCTGGTTATTCCAGGTTGGTTTATGATCCTGGGAAGTTCCACTAGTGACATAAACTAGCATTCAGAGGTTTTTGAAGGGAGTTAATACCTTTATTCATCAAGGATGCATTAAATTGATCAAAAGTGACAGACATTTATAAAGTTATAAAAGATATTTCTAATTCAAATAAATTCTTTTGAATGTTATATTCATCAAAGAATCCGGAAAACAAAACAAAAAAAAATGTGTAATGGTTTCCTAAAAAAAAAAAAATCAACAACAAGTTTTTAACATTTAACATAAGAAATGGTGTTAGAATGATTTCCTAAGCATCATGTGACATTGAACACTGGAGTTATGATGCTAAAAATTCAGCTTTGATATCACAGGAAATACACTTTAAGATATATTAAAATAGGAAACAGTTATTTTAAATTGTAATAATATTTCAAATATTACAGTTTTTACTGTATTTTCAATTAAATAAATGCAGCCTTTGTGAGCATTAGAGACTTCTTTTAAAACATAAAAAAAATTACAGACCCCTTACTTTTCCCCAAAATAGTAAATACAATGTGCAAGGGATTTTGTTCAGAATAAAACAGATGTACTAATTTCATATTTCATGTTTTATTTAATTCACTTACCAAGCTAATGTAGCAATATAAAAAGTAACATACGTGTTAGGTGTTTAATTGACTTAATTCTACTCTATTCAGATTGTGTACAAACTTATTTGTCACCGTTCACAGTTACTGCTTACTCTGTTCAAAACCAACAAAATTTCATCCAGACACTTTCTACATACCTGCTTTCTACAGTAACAAGAGGAGATTTGCAGTAATATCCTTTCACTGCATTCTCAAACGTCTGCTCCTGATCTGTGATCTTATAACACCAGTTGTCCTTCCTTCTCCAGCCCTGCACATGCACACAATAAGCAAACTTTAAATAGACTCTGCAAGGCTTTAATTGATATACAGATACATTAATAATATAAAACAAAGACTTGAATGAACAAAGCACTATTAACATGCTGAGATATTTGTGAGTATAAAACAGATTTTCCTCACAAAAATGGTTATGGTTTGTAGTGTGTAGTATAGGATTCATGTGTCATATGTAGTGTGGACTACAAAGTAAGGTCTTGTGGACTTAACGGGCACGCGGCACCCATTGTAAATTCACAAGACTGCAAGTGAAGTGTGCCATTTGGGACAGGTCCTTATATGGCCAGATTTATTAAAGCACTAAGCGATTTACTACGTGATTTTGGGAGTGGAAAGTTCTGAGGGTGATCTACTGACAATGTGCAAAATAAAGAACAGATGCAGCCATGTCAAGTGCAAAACGGGTTGAGACATGCTTTTCAGCGTTAAATAATAGCGCAAATACCAGTAAATTGACTACTGCAAACATTATTAAATCATGTTGCATGATTTAAATTACTCTCCACCCATATATTTTCTGTCTGAAAGGGAAACTCCTATGAGTATGCCACAAAAATAACCGTGTCCACGCCTTTTCATCGCTATTTTTCACTGTGTGTCAAAAATCTTGACAGTAGTTTTTTTAGGGTCTGCGCTGGCACAAGCTGTTAGTAAATCTGTCCCATATTGTCATGCAGGTGGTTGTATAAACACACACAAAGATGAAGATAAAGGCAATATTTAATAAATCCACAGGATAATCCACAAGAACAGAGTAGCATACAACACATCCATTAACTGACAACAGCGGACAACTAAAACTCCTACAGAACTGAACATACACTATATTGCCAAAAGTTTTGGGACTTCTGCCTTTACATGCACATGAACTTTAATGACATCCCATAGGGTTTAATATGGAGTACAATCCATAGGGTTTAATATGGAGTTGGCCCACCCTTTGCAGCTATAACAGTTTCAACTCTTCTGGGAAGACTTTCCACAAGGTTTAGGAGTGTGTTTATGGGAATTTTTCTAGAAGCGCATTTGTGAGGTCAGGCACTGATGTTGGACAAGAAGGCCTGGCTCACAGTCTCCGCTCAAATTCATCCCAAAGGTGTTCTATCGGGTTGAGGTCAGGAGTCTGTGCAAGCCAGTCAAGTTCCTCCACACCAAACTTGCTCATCCATGTCTTTATGGACCTTGCTTTGTGCACTGGTGCGCAGTCATGTTGGAACAGGAAGTGGCCATTCCCAAACTGTTCCCACAAAGTTGGGAGCATGAAATTGTCCAAAATGTCTTGGTATGCTGAAGCATTAAGAGTTCCTTTCACTGGAACTAAGGGGCCAAGCCCAACCCCTGAAAAACAACCCCACACCATAATCCCCCCTCCACCAAACTTTACACTTGGCACAATGCAGTCAGGCAAGTACCGTTCTCCTGGCAACCGCCAAACCCAGACTCGTCCATCAGATTGCCAGACAGAGAAGCGTGATTAGTCAATCCAGAGAACACGTCTCCACTGCTCTCCACTGAGTCCAGTGGCGGCGTGCTTTACACCACTGCATCCGACGCTTTGCATTGCACTTGGTGATGTAAGGCTTGGATGCAGCTGCTCGGCCATGGAAACCCATTCCATGAAGCACTCTACGCACTGTTCTTGAGCTAATCTGAAGGCCACATGAAGTTTGGAGGTCTATAGCTATTGACTCTGCAGAAAGTTAGTGACTTCTGTACACTGTGTGCCTCAGCAAGAACTGACCCCGCTCTGTGATTTTACGTGGCCTACCATATCGTGGCTGAGTTGCTGTTGTTCCCAATTGCTTCCACTTTGTTATAATACCACTAACAGTTGACTGTGGAATATTTAGTAGTGAGGAAATTTCACGAATGGACTTATTGCACAAGTGGCAACCTATCACAGTCTGCATGCCTAGGTGCTTGATTTTATACACCTGTGACATGGAAGTGATTGGAACACCTGAATTCAAGGATTTGGAGGGGTTTCCCAATACTTTTGGCAATATAGTGTATATACACATGATAATGAGTAGATTAATGAGTGAACAGCTGAACATAATGAGTGACCATGACAACAAATGATAAACTCAAGCAGAAGGTGGCGAAACACAAAAAGTCCAAATGGACAGAACCGTGACATATATTCACGTGCGACTTATTTGAGAGAAAATATGGTATAGAATACCACTTATACTATAAATAGGGCATAGTTCATAGTAATAGCAGGTAATTTGGGGTAAAGCATTAGCTTCAATTTTCCAGTGGCATCTGGCTGTTTTCACACCTGTCCTCCATTAACCCTGAGTCCAATGGCCTCAATTTAGTGTCCTTCATATAACCTGGACCAGACTGAAACAAGCATTTTAACAGCTACAAAGAGACATAGTCGAGTAGCTAATGCTGAACTTTAAACCTTTTTATTCAAGATCAAGATTTTAGGTTAAAACTGAAAGGGAAAGTATATATTTTAGGTGCTAAAATATATATATTTTTTTCAGTATAATACAAAACTATTTCAATAGATACAGAACAGATAAACGGTTGTTCTTCACATACAGTACAAGATGAGTAAGTGTGGGTGTGACACATACGTGAGCGTTCACTAGCACGTGTGCATTTCTGAAAAGTGCCCTTTCTCTGTTTGGCCATATTCGTCATGTTCGTCCTTCTTGCAGCCGTCTGTTTCATAGCCAGCAAAAGCAGAAACAGAGCGACAGAACAGATCTGAATCAGCCTGTTGTTCTCCAGCCGTGACCTGCTCTCACCCTCGCTGACGGCCGCTCCGTCCTCTAGACACACGGCCTGTCTGCCCTCCTCACCCCACACAAAGCCCATCTCAAGCACAACCAATCAAAAATGCAGGAAAACAGATGGAACGGGAGTGCCGGTAATGAGATTGACGGGAAAAAATGAGTTTTTTGTAAGGTCAGTTTTTCAAAGACCTCCAATGATTCACTGCATTTTATTCATGTTACTCATGCAATATATTTGGAATGACATGGTAAATTTGTGTGTATGACTGTTCTGGGGAACTTTTGGTTTGTTTTTTGTTTTTGTTGTGCTTTTATTATGAAAGTTTAGTGGCCAAGAAAAATCTTTTATTCTACATAGTGGTGGACTTTATCAATTAATCATGCAAAAAAAAAAAAATCAGCATAAAATGTATGATAGGTGGCAAATACATCTGCACATTTTATTTCAGTTTAGTTTTAGTAGTTTTATAACTTCAACTTAAACTTATTACAGTAAGTTGCCAAAGCAACATTTTAAGTTTTTCATGTAATATTTATATTTTATTTTATTTCCGCTTTATTTAAATTACTAATATATATATATATATATATATATATATATATATATATAAAAAATAGTTTAAAAAAAAATACTTTTTACTTTATGATCTTATAATATTGATTTCTTTTGTTACTTTCCTATTTTCATTCAGCAAGACTGCCCTCAGGTTTGTAATTTTGTTTTTCCTCACCGAATTGTAATAATGTGTTTGTGTGTTCCAGGTAAACCCTATGTTATGAAATCAAAATGTCCCCAGAAAGATGGCAATATTGGAAATCCTTGTCCGTGTGGGGACATTTTTTTGGTCCCCATGAGGAGAACAGCTTGTAAATCTGATTAAATTATGTTTTTTGAAAATGTAAAAATGAAGAAAGTTTCCTGTGATGGGTAGGTTTAGGGTTAGGGGATAGAATATACAGTTTGTAAGTATAAAAATCATTATGTCTATGGAAAGTCCCCATAAAACATGAAAACCCAACATGTGTGTGTATGTGTGTTATGTTATGTTCTCACCTCTGGACATCCTTCATCCCATTCTCCATCAGGATGCTGGGGAACAAGACCTGATGCCTTACAGATTGCTGCATGCTGCTCTTCACACTCTGCAAACTGCCATCTGCCTTCCTAAAATACACACACACACACAATGAGTCTTTCATCAAGCACAGAAGAAAATTCAGAATGACTAGATGTGTCACATGACCTGCTGGTTTACTACTGTGACTAACTGGTGACTGTGCATCTGATTACCCAGGATAAAGTTTTCATGCAGTGACTGTCTCTGAAATCGGATCTTGCCGTGTTCATCTAACACACAGTTGCTGTATGATTTATGGGGTGATTCTGGACACGTGCTTCCTTTGTGACCACATACTGTATTCTCGGTTTACGACTAATGTCTTGTGACATTAATCTGATCTCTGAACTCACCTTCCAGTCTGCTGTAACGCAGATGCGCTTGTCAGCATGTTGATGGGAAGGCTCCTGAGAGTACCAGGATGTGAATGTGACTGGAGATTTGTCTGACCATTGGACTGCTGGAAGTTTGGCCTCCTTGTGCAAGCCGATCCACACCTTAGAGTTGGATCCTGACACAACCAATTATATATTGTGATCACTGTAACTTATATTATATAATAACTTATATAATAAATTACACTATAAAGTGAAAAACATCCAGCCAACCATTCGAGAGCAGTTTCAGCAGCAGCTCCTGTTGGGAGAGGGAGTGGACGCTGACCAGCTCTGCCTCAAGAGCCTTGCATGCGCTAGAAGAGCTGTCCCAGCTCGACTTCTCCTTTAGGTACCGGTAACAAAACCCATTGTGGTCCAACCAACCGTCAGGGCAAATCGTCTCCTTATATTGCCAGTTTTCTTGTACACAAACAGACAGAGAGAAGATTTAAAAATAAATACTACAGTATAGACTACCATTCAAACGTTGGGGATGGTAAGATTTTTTAATGTTTTTGTAGTCTCTTATATAATCATTAATTATATAAAAATTAATTGTACATTTTTTGTACATTTTATTCTTGTGATGGCAAAGCTGAATTTTCAGCATCATTACTCCAGTCTTAAGTGTCACATGATCCTTCAGAAATCATTCTAATATGCTGTTTGAAAAATGTCTTATAACGTTATATTCTCTGTCAACGTTGAAAAACGTTGTGCTGCTTATTATTTTTGTATAAACCTTCTATACATTTTTCCAGGATTCTGACAACTAGAAAGTTCAAAAGAACAGCATTTATTTGAAATAAAAACATTCTGTAATATTATAAATGCATTTACTGTCACTTTTGATCAATTTAATGCATGCTTGCAGAATAAAAGTATTAATTTCTTTCAAAATGAACCCAAAAACTTTTAAACGGTATTGTATGTTTTTAATGTAATTTTTGGCCAAAATTATAGGGCTGCACCAATAATAAATTTCTGGACAATACAAAAAAAAAAAAAAAACGATTATTTTTTTCAGGTTATAAATAATTTGCTGATATTAAAAATTCTAGTCTTTTATCTAAAAAATAAATAAAAATTATTTAAAAAAATAATAATAAATTCAAATGAAACAATCCATTTTTAACTTAAATGAAATTAATTTAAATGAAAAGTGTGTTTGAATGAAAGTCCTTACTCTTATAATTATGTAAGAAATCACTCTTCAAGAAATAGTGATCCTAAAAGGATTAAATCTTTGTCGTAAATTATATATGTATATATATATATATAATATATAATACACTGCCCGGCCAAAAAAAGTCCCTGCTTGGATTGAAATAGGCAAATGTTTAAGAGTCTATGACTGGATCATTATTGCAGTGATTATTATGTTTCTAGCATGTTATATGTTTGGCAACAGTTCTTCCAACCCTAATTGATGGAGTGTGTAGCTTTTCATTTCTTAAACAACCATATAGGAAGACACATTATGGCCATATTCCAGGATGACAATGTCAAGATTCATCAGGCTCAAATTGTGAAAGAATGGTTGGGAGGGAGCATGAAGAATCATTTTCACCTCAGAGTCCAGACCTTAAATTCATTGAAAGTCTTTGGGATGTGCTGGAGGAGACTTTACAGAGTGCTGCACTCTTGCATTGTCAATACAAGATCTGGACCAAAAATAGATGCACCTCTTGATGGAAATAAATGTTGTGATGTTATTTCCATCAAGAGGTGCATCAATTTTTGGTCAAGATCTTGCATTGCCTATCCAAACAGAGCCTTTTTTTTGGGGCCGGGCAGTGTATAATCTTTCAAAAACTACTGGTCTTATTTATATTTATATAATATACTGTATATATAAGGTTTTGGTATCAAGCCAACCCTTGTAAGGAAAGGACTGATTCTTATATTGTTGCGGATGACCCCGACCGTTTCTATATTTACACACACACTGTGAGAATGTGTGTGTTTGTGTGTGTTTGATAGCTAGGGGCAGGAGTTCAGACTCTAGATGGGCCACAGCTGTTGTGCCTTTGAACAAAACTCAGGACACACCCACATTCTTGTCTTCCAGCCAATCACAATCAATGCTGACCATCATGGAAACAATAGTCACTAGTCTATCTGACAACGTGCTCTTTCCCTCAATAATGAGCACTGGAAAATGACACACGTTTTACGTAATACTGGCTGTTACATGCTGGGGCTGAAGATTAAGCTAGACTAAACTTGAGAAAACCAGGTGGATGGAGAGTCTGGGAAAAGTCAGACACGTTAGAGGGAAAGACAAAAGGCTATTAGAAACGGATGGATGGACGGACAAAAAAAGATGGATTAATGAAAGGAAAGATGAATGAGCAGTCAGATAACTCATCTCTTTACCAAGCGGCTCGGCATTCCGACTGTAGTTGGTGGTTTTCTTGCAGATGTAGGGCAAGGCTGACTCACAGGACAGACTCTGCCAGGAACCCTGCGTGGAGTTAAACACCCCACACTGCTGGTTCTGCTGCACCGGTGTGGAGGTCAGATCTGGACAGATCAATAAACAGTGAATAGGGCATTTAATAGGTAATACTGCTCATGAAGAACAATTCTTCTGCTTAAAAACATAAGCCAGCTATACCTGCGGTATGATTGACAAGAGCCAAAGGAGATCCATCAGACCACTGCCATCCCCCGTGCTGACTGAGATGGTTTAATCCAATCCAGACCATCACACCCATGTCTGAGAGTCTTTCTGGTGGAACACAATAACAACAATGATGCATCAACGAAATACTTCCATGAAACAACATGTTAGGAAGAATGTTTGAGCTCATCTTTTCCATACAATAGTGGATGGAAATTTATAGTGCTAAGGTGCAACAAAACAAGCAAAAGAACCATAAAAGGTGTCTATGCAACTATTTAATTTATCTTATGGCTTTAGATGACTGGATATTTAATGTTGTAGTCAGATGGACTACTTTTTTTGGTGCTTTTTTGAGCAAGACCGTATAACTAGCCAAATACAACCACAGGTCAAAGGTTTGGAATAATTAATAATAATAATAATAATAATGATTGGAATAATTTGGATGTTTTTAAAAAAAAGTTTCTTATGCTTACCAAGGCTACATTTATTTGATAAAAAATGCAGTAAAAACAGTAATATTGTGAAATATTATTACAATTTAAAATAATTATTTTCTATTTTAATGTATTTTAAAATGTAATTTTTTTTTTTGTGATGGCAAAGCTGAATTTTCAGCATCATTACTCCAGTCTTCAGTGTCACATGATCCTTCAGAAATCATTATAATATTCTGATAAGAAACATTTCTTATTATTATCATTGTTAAAAACAAGGAAAAATTAATTTAAAAAAATTCAGGATTCTTTGATGAATAGAAAGTTCAAAAGAACAGCATTTCTTTTGTAACATAATAAATCTTACTGTAATTTTTGATCAATTTAATGTGTCCTTGTTAAATAAAAGTATTAATTTCTTTCATATTTTAAAAATCTGACTAGCACCAAACTTTTCAATGGTAGTGTATAACGGTTTCCACAAATAATTAAGCAGTAATGCTGTCTTCAACATTAATTATAATAAGAAATTAAGCACCAAATTCTTAAGCACCATACTTTCCTTCAGTGGAAAAAGATCTTTTGTGTATCACAAGAAAAAAATAATAATACAGGGTTAGAACGACAAGGAGGTGAGTAAATGATGAAGAACGTTTCAATTTTAAGTGAATGTATCCTTTAACTAGCTAAGCTAGCATGACTTTCTTAAACTAGCTTCACCAGACAAACCATGCTCATAGAACATCTCCACAAGCTATATATAGCTGGCAAACACAATAGCTATGTTAGTTATCGACCAGTCAGCCCAAATCAGCATTAACCAATGCATGTCAGCAAATAAATGATGTAAAAATATATTCTGAACGTGCAAACATTTGAGTGTGTGTATACCTCTGATATAGCTCTGTTCACTGGACTGTGTGATGGACAGAAGACTCCCACCCTGTGCTTGACAGGAAGTAAGAGCTTGACTCCAGGTGAGGATGGAGTACAAGTTAAACTGATAACAGGCATTCAGCGCCGGATGGCTCTCCCAGAATTCATTGCAGCCTGACACTGAAGAAAACACACATAGATAGGCTTTATTTGCTTCCTTTAGTTAGTTAGTATCTACTCAAAATACACTTGCATTCAAAAGCTTGGGGTCGGGAAGATTTTTTGAAAGTATTTGAAAGAAGTCTCACCAAGGATGCATTTATTTGATCAAAAATACAGTAAAGTATAAGAGTAAAAATGTAATATTGTTGAATATTTTTACAACTTAAAATAATTGTTTTCTATTTTAATAGATTTCAAAATGATTTTCAGCATTACTCCAGTCTTCAGTGTCACATGATCCTTCAGAAATCATTCTAATATGCTGAAACATTTCTTAATATTATCAATGATGAAAACAGTTGTGCTGCTTAATATCATTGTGGAAACTATGATAGAATTCTTTTGTAACATTATAAATGTCCTTACTGTCACTTTTTAACAATTTAATGCGTACTTGCTAAATAGAAATATTAATTTCTTTAAAAAAAAAAGAGTTTGACCCCCAATTTTTGAACAGTATTGTTTAAAAAGGAAAAAATACATATTTATTTAAATAAGTATGGGGTTTTACCTGAATTGGGGCAAAAGCCCCATTTCTCATCTTGATCATAGTGGTTTGTGGTTGCACACCAGAGGTGACGGTCCTCTCTGCCCTCAGAGGTACAATCCCAGAACCATTTATTGTTGTATTTGAAGGGTATGGAGCAGGTCATGCCATGGGAGTTTCCCTGTAGTGTGTGGATGTCTGCCAATGGCAAGAACACAACAGTTACAGAACGCATAGAATCTGTCTGACTCCGACCACATCAAATAAACCTCATCAAACAATCCACTGAATGAACTAGTTTGATAGTGGTCAACCAAAATGGGGCATCAATTTAGTGCTGACACTGATATCTAGAGAGTGGGTTGACAGCAGTTTAGCTTAGGTAAGTTTAAGTCCTGCTAAATCAAAGTCATACGGTACAACCAATATGCAGAACCATGCAGGAAAATAAATATAAAACAGGAAACTACCCCAATGACCCTTAAAATATCAAATTAACTTTTTGTTTGTTTGTTTTTGGCAATGCAAAGTTAGTTCAGATTATAAAATGCCATATGGTCTGACTTCCCAAAAACTTAAACACCCTCTGTGGTGAAAATCAAGTTTTTAATGTTGTTTATATGTCTATGTGGTGTTTTAATATGCTTTAAGACAAACCATGTGCAAATTCATTGCTGAGTACTTTTTCCTTAAAACTGCAATGAAAAAAAGACAGATGGCGGTTTGAAATCGCCGGTGTTCCTTATGTCACAAACTATCTTGTAACCAATCACGTCAACGTGAGGGCGGGCTTTAGCATATCATTAACTATGACCGCTCTGAAGTAGGGGAGTCTCAAGAGAAGCCAGGTTATTCCGGTATATTTTTCTGTTGGTATGAAAAATCGTGTACATTTAGCAATATAGCGGGTAAATTATGTATATGATATATATTACGATGTTATGACTATATGCCTTTCTCCATTGACGTTCTATGTTGTTCAAAGCGTTTCTAAGGATGCTGATTTTTAGAAGGCAGCTGTATGACTCTGAGATGGCGAATGGGAACATGGTTTGTGTAACATTAGCAACACATTATTAGCTGTTTGATAACGTAGTTAAGCAACAGGCTAATCATATTAATTACCGTTATGTGTCCGACGTTGTAGAGAGCAATACATAAAACGCATTCTGATACATCGACTTGTATACGAGCCTGTATGAGTGAGTGGAGGCGGGGCTAATTTGCATATTCATGGTTCCAGTATACTAAATGAAGCAAGGGTGTACAGTTACATTCAAGCTATTTTTTTTCACAGGAAAAAACGTTTAAATATGTCATTTTGGTGATCAAAGATTATTGAATACAGGGGGACTTTAATGATTTTTGAATTAATAATTTATTTTTTTTAAAATTTAATATAATTACATTTTTGAAAATAATCATTTAAATGTGTGCACTCACATGTACTCAAAATGTAAGAAAAGCATGTTATTACTTTTTACTTTATGGTTACAATGGTCAATAAACTGAAACTTTTCTTAAAAAATGGTATAAAAGAACCAAACGAAATCAACATGAATACAAAGAGTACATTTCTAAGAACTTGGTACATGTGTTTTTGGTGTTGGTGCGGACGCTAATATAGTTATCGTTATAGTTATTATTCGTGGTGTGAACGTGCATTTAAACTAGAATTTTACTTTTGCTTTATCGTGGACACTTGTATTTGTCATTGATCCTAATTTGAAAAAAAGTGTCTTGCCTTCGTAGGGGTAAGCGCATGGCCCTTCACCAGCCGCCCCATAAATCCTCCACAGTTGCAGAACAGCTTTCTTTACCACCACTTTTGAGTCCACCACCGCTAGCTTATTATTCATCGCTCCGTACAACATGCTGCCCCCACAGCGCCACCACATGGTTGGGAGGGAAACATCACACTCAAAGATGCCCACATCAGGCTGCTGCTTGGTCGTGTTGATCCCTAGACATCGACTGGAGCCCAGATTGTAGAGACGGTGCCGGGACACCCATTTCCAAAGCAGGGCGGCAGACGGGGGGTCACAGCTGGTCAGAGATAGACCGGACGAGTCTGCTGATAGGCAACGCTCATGTGGTACACTTTCCAAACGGAAAACTCCTTTACCTGAGTCACACAAACACAGATGCACAACAATGTTGAATATGGCAGCTTTCGAATAGGTCAAGCTAAAGCATATTTTCTTGTCGTATCTAATACATTTGGGAGACGTGAGGCCCTAGGGTTTTTTGACCAGTGGGAAAAGCCTTTCCTTAGGAGTATTATATAGCCATTTACATGCAGGGCCATGTTAGATTATAATGGCAAGTGATATTGGAGATTCTAAGCCTTTCAGAGGCACTGAGGTATCAGACAGGTCTGATTATGCAGCGAACAGATAGAAAGATAGAGCAGCTATCTCCAGTTTCACCTCCACAAAATGGGGCTTAATATTTCAGAGTTCTCAGAGCCGTCAGGGCTGAGGGTCTTTTGTGGGCGTTGACACGAAAGAGTAATTGAAGATACAGGCCAAAGACAAAGATATTCTCAAACAGTCGAACACACACAGAGTATTCTAAAACTTCAAAGGGAAGTTACGCATTATCCTCGCCATATGTCTGAGAGCAAGAATGTGCTTGAAAGGTATAGGAAGTATAGGATTTTCTTGTCTGGTAGTGGCATTTCAATTTAGATTGTGCTGAGAATGGGAACAATACTGTTATTTTTTAAATCTGTTAATGGCTTAGTCCTTCACACATACAGTTTTAAATATGGTTGAAGATCTTTATATGTTTTCCAAATGGAAAATATTAGATTCACAGTGAGAGCCTTCTTTAAAATGTAGTGCCCTTTCCTGGAATACTTTAAGGAGACAAATACAGTCAATCCAAAATTTATCCAGACACCTTCAACATTTTCTCACATTATCAGTTTATTCGCTATAGTTTGGTAATAATGGTAATAAAATATGACAAGAACTCAGATTTAAACTGTCAGAACAAATCTTGATAATGTCAGATAACTTTGATAGAAAGGTATGTAATGGATTACAATCAACCAATCAGCTGTCAGCTGTTAAATTTACAGTAAGTGCACAATAAGATAATACCAATTTAGGTCAACCAAACACCAAGCAATGCTTAATTTTGTTCAGTCTGTGGTGTAAAAGGTCGCATTAGCAATTAAAGAAAAAACACTTAAGCAAAACATGGTCAGGTCAAAGTGTCTGAATAATTTTGGTCCCAAATTTTTTATAAATTTTACTGGTAGTCCACTGTATGAAGAATTTTTGGGTATAATATGTCACAGTTTATTTTGCTATCCTCACTTACATAAATTAACTATAGTGTCCTGCATCCACTAGTAAAATATTATTTCTGGTGTCTGAATAATTTTTGGTTTGACTGTATGTCCTGAAGTTATCTTTACCTTTTTTCTTTTAATTTTATTCATTTATTTATTTTTGCTACTTTCATGTAACTTTTTTCAGTACACTTAGTGTGTCCAAACAAGGAATACAGAGGAAGATATTTTGAAACATATGTTTTTTTTGTCCATAAAATAAAAGTACATGGGGTCCAGTGTTGTTTTGGACCCCACTGACTTTCATTCTATGAACAAAAACAGTGGAACAATCTTCATAATATCTTCTTTTGTGTTCAACAGGGCTCATTTTGGGTGAAAGCGTCCTACTACCTGAATTCCTCCTACTTCTTGAAACAAAACTGAAAGTGTTTCATGACCTTAAATATCTCAGTGACAGATTAATTATTTGCTATGTGAGATCATAATACTCTCGGGAACTGCAAGACCCAAATGGAGTATGTAGAGCGTGTTGTTACCGGTCTGAGTGAGCGAGGGTGTAGGTGTGTGTTTATGTATTTTCTGCTGACCTCAGCTGACCCTGTTTATAACTAGCGCTGTGACTCACAACGCTGGTTCCCAAGTAAATGTATAACTGGAATGCAATGCTAGTCACTTTGAATTAAAGCATCTGCCAAATGCATGAATGTATATGTAAATGCACTGGGACTGTAACGAATCAGGCTGTTGGACAAACTTCAGAAACCCACTGTGTCCTTCAGCGGGGGTCATACTTGTAACATTCCGTTTATTAGAGGACAAGTCATGCAGAATTGTACTGTACTGTATTATCCACAAGATTTACTTAATTTTTAGTCTTTAAGGGAAAATGTGGACAACATGCCGAAATACAAAAATATGATGATGTATGTATGTTTGGTATACTTGTAAAGGAAAGAAAAAAATGGAATCTAGCTTCTGTTTGTCTATCTGATAGATAGATAGATAGATAGATAGATAGATAGATAGATAGATAGATTGATTCCATTTTTCTTTGCTTTACAAGCATACAAAACATAGACAGATCTTTTGAATCATTTTTTTTAATTATTTATTTATTTATTTATTATTATTATTATTATTATTATTATTAAAAAAAAAAAAAAAGTTTTCTCTAGCAGTGGTTTTGTATGTTAAAGGGTTAGTTCACCCAAAAATGAAAATTCTGTCATTAATTACTCCCCCTCATGTCGTTCCAAACCCATAAGACCTTCGTTCATCTTCGGAACACAAATGAAGATATTTTTGATGAAATCCGAGAGCTCTCTGACCCTCCATAGACAGCAATTTAATTACCACTTTCAAGGTCCAGAAAGGTAGTAAAAACACTACAGTGGTTCAACCTTAATTTTATGAAGCGACGAGAATACTTCTTGTGCACAAAACCCCCCAAAAATAACGACTTTATTCAACAATCTCTTCTCGTCTGTGCCAGTCTCCTACGCTGTTGACAGAGTAAACAGTGCAGCACTTCCTTGTTCTACGGCAGAACGCTGGCTCACCACTGGCTAGCTCCTGCTTCAGCATCACACGCATGCATCATGGTGCTCACGTGAACAGCGTCGGCCAATGGTAAGCCGGCATTCTTACGTAGTGCTGTACTGTATTTACTATGTCAACAGCGTAGGAGACTGGCACAGAGGAGAAGAGATTGTTGAATAAAGTCGTTATATTTGGGGGGTTTTCTGGACAAAAGGTATTCTCGTCACCTCATAAAATTAAGGTTGAACCACTGGAGTCACATGGACTATTTTAACGATGTTTTTACTACCTTTCTGGGCCTTGAAAGTGGTAATTAAATTGCTGTCTATGGAGGGTCAGAGAGCTCTCGGATTTCATCAAAAATATCTTCATTTGTGTTCCGAAGATGAACGAAGGTCTTACGGGTTTGGAACGACATGAGGGTGAGTAATTAATGACAGAATTTTCATTTTTGGGTGAACTAACCCTTTAAATGATAAAACTCACAAAACAAAACAAAAAAAGTCACCTATAATGAAGATAAAATGTATCTTTTTTTGGTTGGTGGCCACTGGAAAAAAAACATTCCTTAGTTTTATTTAAAAGTTTTAAGTGTACTTTGAGTTTCGTCCAAACTGTCTTTCTGCTGTATCATGTGATGAGCAGCCATCTATCGGTTTGTTTGTGTGCAGTAAACTTTCACTAAAACAAGTTTAATGGGCAGCAATTGTGTAACTCTTGAAAACACATTAGGCTACTAAACATATTTTGTTTAATCTCCCGCTTGACACTGAAATAATAGTCTGTGCGGGATCTCACGACGAGGAATGACACACAACGGTCAGTTTTTCATAGAGAAGAGCTGGACTATGCGCTCTACATACTAATGTAATCTGCAGAGCACAGCACACTTCATCTACACGACAAACTCTTGATCCTGACCAAACCCACGCGCTCATGCCATCGCGCAAAGTATCGTTTCAGTAAGAAATGTCACAGATATATCTCGCAGTCCGATTGCACTTACTGTACAGTTCGAGAAGCTGAGTTTTGTCCCAAACTTCAGTTATGTTCGACACTTCCGCAGCAGCACAAGCGAAGTTGACGTAAAGCAGCATATAAAGGACATAAAGCGCTTCATGGAAAAGAATACGAAGAGTTTGAGTGTATCCTTGCATTTCCACTGGTGTTGAGCGCGCCGCATAGACTGCAGCCTGTTTTTCTCCACACTTTCCGCAAGTTTTGGGGTTCTTTACGTCACTGGTCTCTCTCTATGAGGCAATAAAAGGCAAAATATTCCTCTCTTCTTACAGACCGTCTGCTCTGAACGCGACGCGACCAGATTCGAACGCTGGCAGTCAGAGGCGTTTTGAGTCGCGTCACTCGCGTGCAATCGAGCATTTGGATAGAAATTAGCCTAAGTATAGCAATACTTATATTAAATATTCCATTAGATTGTTTTAAATCACTGCACTGCAAAATGCGACACAGAAGCTGCATCTTAAGTGGCTTTTTATTCCACAAAAAGTGACTTTACAAACCGTTTAATGCTGCACGACTCGTCGTCATTGCATTTACACAGGAATTACAAATGCAGCAGAAATATGAATTGTAACATTGAAACAAGCATTTTCTGTAAAGCTGCTTTGAAACGATATGTATTGTGAAAAGCTTGAATTGAACGGAATAAATATTATCTTATTAACTATTTGAATCATTTAGAAAGAAATAATGTGAGACTCCATATGGAAAACCATCAAATATATTACAAAACACAAGTACAGACAGACTTTTTACATTTGATCCTGCAAAATCTTAATTAATTAATCATCTAATTACAAAAGGCTCAGCCTCAACTAACCAATCATAAACAACGGTCACAAACACTACAAAAAAAAAAAAAAAAAAACATTTTGCTATAACAACCACGAGAAACGCCAAATGTAAAACAAGAAGATCCAGTGTTGCCCAGATTTAACAGTACCTTTAGCAGCACAACACATTGTTTAAAAATTATTTACATGTTTTAAAATAAATTCACTGACAGTAATTGGCAGTCCTGCCCCCACCTTACAAGCACACAATTGCACACACACAGTGTCCCACTTGTACAGTACAAGAAAATACATTTAAATAAAATAAAAAAAAAACACACAACAGTATTCGCTCCTGGTAAATAGAAGCCTACATTCTGTGTTTCAACACACAAAGTTGGTCAGTAGCCCTAAGAAATATCACTCTTCTGCTGCCCTGTGCTTTTGTAGGTCACATTTTTAAATGTTGATGTCGAGCTCCTGAAAAGAGGATTTGTGCCCTGGGGATAAAGGATAGACAAAAGCACATTACATAAAAGTAAATTGGCCCATTAACACGTTAAAATCAATGGAAAACACAGTGAAATGCATTAGTGAACATGCTGAAATTGGGCCAAACTCTCGATAATGTTATCATACCGACTGCCATTTTGCTTTCGCCTTCTCTGCCTCAAACTTGGCAACCTCTTTCCGGTCATGGACAGAAACAAGAAACTTCCAGATCACAAGGAGTGCAATGCCAATGACGAGGACAGACATGCACACGGCCAGAGCGATCAATGGTGCGTTTGGTGGCTCAGGGCAGGCTGTAGGATAATTATACACACAAACAAGTTAAAATATAATTGTAACTATATTCTTATGTATAATGCTACAGTGTATTAGTTAAAGTGTATATTTTCACGTAATAAAAAAATCTAATGTTTTATTCTCACCGTAAAGCTTGGGGTTGTAAATGATGCTGCCGTGATCGCTGTCCACCAAGCTGAAAGACAGTAGGCAGCTGTCCTCGTTCTGTAAGGTGCACAGTGCTGCCCGATTTTCCTCAAAATCTAGAAAAATAAATAAATACATAATTAAAAGAAATATACACACTATTATATTAATTATTTAATATCTTTCTTCTGTTGAACTCAAAAGAAGATATTTTAAAGAGAATGCTGGTAACCAGACAGTTGTTGGACTCCATTGACTTCCAATTTTTTTCCTACTATGGCTACCGTCAACTGTCTGGCTACCAACATTCTTCAAAATATCTTCTTTTGTGTTCAACAGAAGAAAGAAACTCATACAGGTTTGAAACAACTTGAGTTAATGATGACAATTTTCAATTTTGGGTGAACTATCCCTTTAATGCACAATACTCTTTCCCCAGAATTGACGGAAATTTTGGCGGAATTTTCCGGCTTTCCGTGTTTTCACCATTATACGGGCTGCTATGACACATCTTCTGAAAGTGTACTGAATCTCCAGATCAGGCGAAGAAGACGCAGAAACAAGCAATATGTAATCATATGAGTGATTCTATAATTGGAGATACATTTCACATTTCAAAAAGTTGAGGAAAAAAACTGTTCACTAACAGAAATTCTTTGCTGTGTAAGTGTATTTTTTTTTACTTTTAACAAAAAACTGATTTCTTTGTAGTATTGTTTGTCAACTCTGTTACATACTATCAACATTGTTACTCTATCTTGGTAACACAACAAGTTTGACTAACAGAATCGAATTTTTTTAGCCAAAAACTCCACTTGCTAGCATAAATGCTAAGAGCACATGACACTAATGAAATCATTATTAAAAGACTTTAACCACTGTGTGATCAGTGATAAATTCCTTTTATTTATCAGTTTTCCTTTTCCTTTTGATATTGTGGTAACAATTTTGACGTTTTACAAAATAACTCTTGGTGTAAGAACTTTTTAGATTAAAATATTTTCTCAGAGAGCACACATACCTTTCAGTGCTTTAGATCGTATCAGTGAGGGAAAGTGACATCATTTCCTGTATCTTACATAGTTGTGGGAGATAATTCCACCAGTTTAAAGGCAAAGTATGGTACGGTAACAGAATTGACGCACATGGATTTATGGACACACTTTTATTAGATAAAAGTTATTTTTAAACAATTTAATGTTGTAGAATTAGGAAAATGACTATTTAGGGCTTTTATAAATGAAATATTACCAAAAGAAAAGTCAAATAAAATATTTTAATTATACAATGATGGACAAAATACACTGACTAATTCGGACAACAAGAGATCATGATTTTCAGCTATATAAGACACTTTTTACAGAAAATATTATATTGTTATGGCCTGTAACATCTTGTGATCCATGACAATGAGTAACAAATTATTAAAATAATTAAAAATATAACCATTTGAAAAAAGCAGAAAAAAAAGACTTTGGACACCAAATGTACCTGCAATTATGGAATCACCCATATGCATATGTAAAATAACTCGATAATCAACATTAAACAGCCTATAAATCATAACTACCTAATGTTACTGAATGAAATATCGACCTAGGATGAGCTATAGGACTGTGCAAGCATTTGATGGACTCGATCTACTCCATCTGTGTTTTGATCATCGTTCTGAAACTGATCTGGATGTAGTCTTTGACAAAAATGTGATTTTGTCAGCTTTTTGCTAAAAATGTTGCTTGTTTATGAAACTTGCCCACATTCAAGTGTTGATAAAAAAAAAGAATGCATGAAGCTAGAATAAAACATTTTTGTTTAAAAGCAGAGGGTCTGTTCTTTCTTTTGATATATTTCATGTTCAGATATTCATACAACAAAATATTCTGGGGGCCACAACATTTTTGTGAAAATAGTCAAAAATGCTGGCGGTGGCTGGCAACTTAAAAAAAAAAAAAAAAAACGCTGGTGGGGAAAGAGTTAAGCTTGTTCAAAATAAAAAAAGTTTGAATTAATAATCTTTAATTAAAATATAAGTTGCTCCTCCTTTGGAGACGAGGTTCCTTTTCTGATGACATCACCAAGCCCTCTTATTTTTAAACCCTGCCTCTTCAACCACCTGTCCTATAAGAGCCTCTTTTCACAATCCAATCAACTCCTGACAGACAAAATCAAATCTGTACTACATTTTGTTCTCAAAATTAGTTATCCGTCACTCCAATATTCACCAACCTCTCTTATATGCAGTGGGGAGAACAAGTATTTGATACACTGCCGATTTTGCAGGTTTTCCTACTTACAAAGCATGTAGAGGTCTGTAATTTTTATCATAGGTACACTTCAACTGTGAGTGACGGAATCTAAAACAAAAATCCAGAAAATCACATTGTATGATTTTTAAATAATTAATTTGCATTTTATTGCATGACATAAGTATTTGATCACCTACCAACCAGTAAGAATTCCGGCTCTCACAGACCTGTTAGTTTTTCTTTAAGAAGCCCTCCTGTTCTCCACTCATTACCTGTATTAACTGCACCTGTTTGAACTCGTTACCTGTATAAAAGACACCTGTCCACACACTCAATCAAACAGACTCCAACCTCTCCACAATGGCCAAGACCAGAGAGCTGTGTAAGGACATCAGGGATAAAATTGTAGACCTGCACAAGGCTGGGATGGGCTACAGGACAATAGGCAAGCAGCTTGGTGAGAAGGCAACAACTGTTGGCGCAATTATTAGAAAATGGAATAAGTTCAAGATGACGGTCAATCTCCCTCGGTCTGGGGCACCATGCAAGATCTCACCTCGTGGGGCATCAATGATCATGAGGAAGGTGAGGGATCAGCCCAGAACTACACGGCAGGACCTGGTCAATGACCTGAAGAGAGCTGGGACCACAGTCTCAAAGAAAACCATTAGTAACACACTACGCCGTCATGGATTAAAATCCTGCAGCACACGCAAGGTCCTCCTGCTCAAGTCAGCGCATGTCCAGGCCCGTCTGAAGTTTGCCAATGACCATCTGGATGATCCAGAGGAGGAATGGGAGAAGGTCATGTGGTCTGATGAGACAAAAATAGAGCTTTTTGGTCTAAACTCCACTCGCCGTGTTTGGAGGAAGGATGAGTACAACCCCAAGAACACCATCCCAACCATGAAGCATGGAGGTGGAAACATCATTCTTTGGGGATGCTTTTCTGCAAAGGGGACAGGACGACTGCACCGTATTGAGGAGAGGATGGATGGGGCCATGTATCGCGAGATCTTGGCCAACAACCTCCTTCCCTCAATAAGAGCATTGAAGATGGGTCGTGGCTGGGTCTTCCAGCATGACAACGACCCGAAACACACAGCCAGGGCAACTAAGGAGTGGCTCCGTAAGAAGCATCTCAAGGTCCTGGAGTGGCCTAGCCAGTCTCCAGACCTGAACCCAATAGAAAATCCTTGGAGGGAGCTGAAAATCCGTATTGCCCAGCGACAGCCCCGAAACCTGAAGGATCTGGAGAAGGTCTGTATGGAGGAGTGGGCCAAAATCCCTGCTGCAGTGTGTGCAAACCTGGTCAAGAACTACAGGAAACGTATGATCTCTGTAATTGCAAACAAAGGTTTCTGTACCAAATATTAAGTTCTGCTTTTCTGATGTATCAAATACTTATGTCATGCAATAAAATGCAAATTAATTACTTAAAAATCATACAATGTGATTTTCTGGATTCTTGTTTTAGATTCCGTCACTCGCAGTTGAAGAGTACCTATGATAAAAATTACAGACTTCTACATGCTTTGTAAGTGGGCAAACCTGCGAAATCGGCAGTGTATCAAATACTTGTTCTCCCCACTGTATACACCATGTCATGCATGTATGATATTACCCTGTTCAAACCTCATTTTATTCCCTTCCATCTCTGTTCTTTTCTTCACATCTCTTTCCTTTGTCTCTCTTGTGTCTTTATCAAAGACAGGCGGCATTTGTGTCTTTTCATAGTCTCCCAGTCAGAGATCATATAGAGCCAGCCTCCACAATACCAGTTGGCTTGTGATCTCAGGGTTCATATAATAGACTGATCTTGTATAGACACTTGAGGGCCTTGAAACTCAATGGGCCCCAACAATAGGCTCTCCACACAACAAGCTAAATAGCATGTTTTCCTTTGTAAAGTGTCAAGAGGGCTGATCTAAAGGATGGCTGCTTTTTATGTGAATGTATGAGTACATGAAGACAGATTTTGATGAGGTTTTGAAGGAAATCAGCATTTAAATATCATAAAATTGTCTAAAAACACTTAGAATATACAGGTTTGAAGTAATATAGGGGCGAGTTTGTAAATTATGACAAAAAGTTATTAGCTATACTGTACCTTTAAAAGAGGTGTAAAGTAACATTTTTGCCTAATAAACAACTACCCTACTGACCATGTGACCACTAATAAAGGAACACTGCAGAGAACAAAACAATGGATTCTGACCTGTGGAATTGCTGACAGTGGCATGTAGAGAGTTGCACTTCGCGGCGCATTCGTCCGACGGGTCTTTAGCTTTGAGGTAACACTCCACACAAGACCTGTGGGACACATAATGACAACATTAACCTGTCGACCTCACAGAGAGTTCGTCTCTAGAGGAAGCTTAGTTTTGTATTCGTTGTGAGTTCATTCTCTCTGTATCTCTCTATCACAGAGTCAAATGACCCACTGGGTGAGAGGACCTTTGGTGAGAAGGAAATGCAATACCACAGAGCTGCCATATGCCTTTTGGTGCTCATATATGCCCTCTGGAAATGAGTGGACAAGAGGAAGACTCAAAACAGTTGTCACACAAACTCATACATACTCATGAGAAAAAACACAGAGGAAGCCCTGGTGAGGTGAAGACATCGGGTGCAATGTCAATGCTCAAAGAAATCAATGAATGTTTTTATTAGGTTAAATTATGTATTGTTTTACATTGTATGGCAGTTGCAAAAATTGTATTACTAGTTCGGTAGTTTACTTCTTGTTCAGTGAAAATGGATTTCATTTATAACCAAGTAGGGTTTTATAGTTAACTGAAACTAAATCGATAAAAAATATTGTTGCTTTAAATAAAATATTATAAAAAAAAGCCTGTAAATTTATTTAATTTCAGCAAGTTGCCAAGGTACTAAAATAACCAGTGGTGGACAGTAACAAAGTTTTTTTTTTTTTTTAAAGAAACTTTTACTTCATTACATTCTAAAGCATAATATCGTATTTTTTACTCCACTACAATTCCTAAAAAACATCTCATTCCTCGTTACTTTGAACTAAAGAAATTGTCATGTGCTCCAAAATGCGAAAATGTGCGATTCGTGAACGACCTGATTCTTTTCAATGAGCCTGTTCAATCGGTTCGCAAATCACACCAAACGAATCATTTACGAATTGGACTGAATCAATTGCAACTGTTCTCGAGTCAACAACTCACCGAATGATCCGTTCAGAGCGAGTCTCCAGTTAACTGAATTCACTATGGGGTTAGAATTATTGCATTATTCCAAATAAATAGATTGAGATTCACAAATAAATGTAAAGAGATTCACAAAAATTAATCAAATTCACAAATAAAGAGATTAAGATCCACAAATAAATGTAAAGCGTTTCACCAAAAAATAATAAAATTCACAAACAAATTAAATGAGATTTGCAAATATGTTTTATGTCACAAACACAATTTGCGAATCGCTTTCTGTGCATTTGTGAATCGCTTCTTGTGCATTCTTGCGCATTTTTGGATTTTGAAACGCTTCTAGCAAATAATTGGACTCCACCCACCGTATACTTAAGCCAATCAGATATCAGCCAGATACAAGGTTCTCGCTACAACAATTACAATTATTTTAAAACATTTCTTCTAAATTTTAGAACATTATTTTAGAACATTTGTTTCTTTTGATTTTTTTCTTAAACGGACCACTAGATGCAGAGCGCTGTCGGCTCTCATGCTCTGGGGCTAGTGCTATTGTAGTATTATTCAGTTATTCAGATACTATTATAATTGTATTAATATTTTGAATTAGATTTATTTTTATATACAGTATTTTCCATTTTTATTTTAGTTGAAGTTTTAGTAATTTTTTTTTTTTGTGGTTTTATAAGTTTTTGTTTTATACATATAGAATAGATATAGAAAAAATAAACAAAAATCTCAAAAGACAAAGGGAAATTTTCTTACGATTCTAAAATTTTTTGTATTGTTTGTGAAAAAGAAAAGTTTCCGAATAATGTCCTGAACTGTTGATTACAAAAATTAGACAGCCCACAATGATTCAAACCAGGCTGTAGTCAAAACAAATGCCTTTAAATGTTTCATATTTGTTTTGAAAGTCAGTTTCTGTCACTGATACCTGTGCATGTCTTTACCTGGGTAAGTTACAGATATCTTCACAGGTTGGGCACCTTTCGCAGCGCTCTCCTGAGGCTCCGGGAACGGTGCACTCGCACTTCCCACACACACACTTGCCCCGTCCGCTGCAGATGGACCCATCCGCAGATGTGCACAAGCTGGTGCTGGTGCTGCAGTTACAGAACTCCCCCATCCAACCGCTGTGACACACACACTCGCCACAGTCACATTCCCCGTGACCTACACAAACAAATATTAACACGAATGATGGGAAAAAAATGTATAATGTTTACAAAACATTTCTATCATGGTTTCCACAATAATATTCAGCAGAACAACTGTTTTCACCATTGATTATAATAAGAAATGTTTCTTGAGCAGTCGATCAGCATGTTAGAATGATAGGAATCATAGGAATTTTTTTTTTTAAAAAACATAAAATAGATTAAATATAAAATAGATTAAAATAATTATAGTTATTTTTCATTTTCATAATTTCACAATATTACAGTTTTACTGTATTACATTATTAAGGTAGACAAAAGTTTCAAACTAGAATTGCTCCAATGGTAAGAAAATTCCTTAATTAATATTTATTTTATATTAATTTTATTAATTATAATTTTTTATTTTATCACATGAAATGATTGTGATGATTATCACACTAAATTGACAGTCATAAAATACATATAAATAAACTCGCATTGCACATTTGCATGGTATGTACATAAATATAAACATGGGATGGCCCAAACTAAACCCTTCCGCCCGTGTCCTCCCAAGCACAGCAACTGTTTTGGCAATTATTAGTGTGTTATTCTTTCATTAACATTCCACAGGGTGAGAGCAGATCAAATATCCCACCCACTGTGTCAGCCCTTTCTTTTCCTCCCCTCAAATTTTGTCACAGTGTTACAGTGTGTACTGACCTCCGCAAAGCTCTCCTCTGAACCTGAGGCAGGAAAAGTCGTCACACTCGCAGTACGCCCCATACACGCGACCGAAATTGGACGGGTGGCACACGCACTTTCCGCAGAAACACTCGCCCTGCCCGCTGCACATCTCCCCACCTTCATGTGCCCTACCACACACATAAACTTACGTCAAACTATGTCTGCGTGCCCCGCAGGAAACACTCCATGTCGCTTATCCTCACCTGCAGTCGCTGACTTGGTCTTGGCCCTCTGTGCACTCACACTTCGGCCCCACAAAGCCTGGATCACACACACAGGCTCCGCACTCCAGCGCCCCGTGCCCTCGGCTGCAGTAGGTGCTGTTCGCCTCGGGGGTTTGATGGCAGTCACACACACACTGGGACTCCAGTTCGATCTCCAGGGTATCTTGGAAACCCACCGGCCGCAAGTAAAACATCCGTGGACCAGCAAGACAGCCTTTTAACTCGACCATAACGTTAAAAGATACCTGAGTGAAAAAAGATCACTTTGGTTTAAATTTCTTTGAGAAAATGTATAGAAGTCAATGTATTGTTAAAGAAAACAGGACATATTTCTCAACATTTCAAGCAAATATTTTCAAAACGTGTCCAACTTGTTTGGCGAGGTTTGTTTGTAGCTGTCAAACTGTTTGATTTGCTTGAACACAAAGCTGTTATGTACACAGCACAATGAGAGCAAAGACCTTTCTAAACTATAATAATATTATATTCATGCCATTATATACATCATACTTAAGCATTTTGCTTAGTCCTGTTTTAATCTAATAGGGCAGTTTTACTGCAAGTAAAGAAAGAATAAAGAACTGACCACATCACCAGCTTTGACATTGGAGCAGTTTTTATGTCCGGGGATGATAGTCCCGTCCTGACAGAGTGCCGTGAAGGAAATCTGCAGACCCTCAGTGTTGCCCAGAACCTCCAGATCAATCTCTGACCTCAGCTCCTGTCAGTCAAACAACAGACATATAAAGTCCTTTAATGTGTGAATTGTGTCATTTTCTCAGTGTTATAAAAACTGTCCTTTGAGCCGGTCATTACTCCAAAATAAACCCAGTCAAAACAAAACAAAGAAAAACAAAGCCCTAAGCAGAATTTTATTTGGGGGCCCCTCGGTGCCGCCAGTATGATTGACTATTGTCAATGCTTGATTATTCGCACACTATAAATCTAACACACCCATTATCAATTTTATTAATTGTTGCTTACATCAGTGCCTGCTTGGCATGTTTTTACCTTCTACGGTTTTTAATTGTAAGGGTAGCAAACTCACAAGAGTGGCCAGGTGTTAATTTGCACTTTAATATTCAAAGTCTTACAGTACTAAGTTGTATACTTAAAAGGTTAGTTCACCCAAAAATGAAAGTTCTGTCATTAATTTCTCACCCTCATGTCGTTCCAAACTCGCAAGACCTTCGTTCATCTTCGGAACACAAATTGAGATATTTTTAATGAAATCCGAGAGCTCTCTGACCCCGGCATTCTGGCATAACTCTGATGTAACTCGGAAGCGCTGGACTGTATTTACTACGTTAACAACGTAGGAGACTGACACAGACATGAAAAGTATTCTCGACGCTTCATATAGTCACATGGACTATTTTAACAATGTTTTTACTACCTTTCTGGATCTATGAAGTGGTAATTAAATTGCTGTCTATGGAGGGTCAGAGAGCTCTCGGATTTCATCAAAAATATCTTCATTTGTGTTCCGAATTTGTGTCTTACGGGTTTGGAATGACATGAGGGTGAGTAATTAATGACAGAATTTTCATTTTTGGGTGAACTAACCCTTTAATGTGGTGTACTGAAAAGTAGCTAAATAAACCAGCAGACAATGCATTTACTGTAAACAAGTTAACCGCTTTAAATGCTTGTGGTTAAAAAAATTAGCAACATGCAAAAGTGTGGAACAATCTACAAATAAAATAACTTAAGATAAACAGTATCGCTTATATAAAAAAATAAATGTAATTGTACAAAACAGACAATATAAAATTAAATACTTAAATAAGACATAAAATAAACAGATCAGATAGACCTATAACAAGATAACAATAATACACTTATTAACATTAAAGGTTCAACCATGAAAATTCTGTCTTTACTCACTCTCAAGTTATTTTAAACGTGAATGAGTTTCTTTCTTCTGTTGAACATAAAAGTTATTTTGAAGAATGTGGGTAACCAAACAGTATATTTTTTCCTACTATGGAAGTCAATGGGGACCACCAGTGTGTTACCCACATTCTTAAAAAGACGCAATTGATTACTTTCACTTTAGACATAACCAACTGTGTTACGTAAATCTTGTGTGTAGTGTGTGTTGTATTTGCACAATCAGACGAAAAAAGATAAAGTCCAGTAGTCAGACTTTTAGTGTGTGCGCGCTTCTGGTGTACGCGCTCAGAAAAAGCACATGTCAGAACAGCACGCGAATGAGATGTTTCACCGGCAAGGCTTTAAAGCACATGCAAATAATGAACTTTTGCGATTGCGAATAAGTGCAATCATGTTTAGTGGTCAGTATATAATGCTGTATTTGATAATAATCAAGTATTTCATAGAGCTGGGTAATAAAGAAAACAAAATATCAAAACCGTCAATCAGCTTCAAGAACTTAAAACAATGTTATATAATTGACGATGACATCACTGTTTTCTGCAGAACTAATAAATGATGATCTTTACAATGAACTATGTTTGCATCATTGAATCATTTTCCTGTTCTCACTGTAAAGCTGCTTTGAAACAAAATCTGCATTGTATAAAGCGCTATATAAATAAAGATGACTTGGCTTGACCTGACTTATATAAGTATGTGGTATCCTGTAAGCTGGAGCACCCAAGCCACCCATCATGTGTCTGGATGACTCACGTGCCGAGTCAACAATACAGGCACACCAGGTGCCAACACGTCCAGAGCATTTTTAGATGGTCAACTTCAATTCAAATAGTCTATTCTACTATTCTGACTGGTACTAATACACCACCATATAGTGCACCTGTGTCAGGTAGTTTTTAGAGGGTTCTAATGAGTGCAGGCAGAGGAAAGAGAGAGTGGGGGATGGAGAAACGGAGATGAAGAGATCAAACAACAGCCAAAGAACGAGTGCAGACACGCTCTGTGAACACAGCGATTCCCAAGAAAATGAGCAGAGGGGGTTAAAGGGAAGGGGAATGTTGAACAGATAAGACACATGTCAGCATTAAAAAAAATAATAAACTATTCTCTCATACTTAATGATCATTTGGTAATTTATGTAACTTCCAGCAAATCATCACAAATTTTTTTTTTTTAGATTTCCTCAATGACTAACAATTCTTAAGAAGCCGGCTAGATAACATTTCTGAATTCACAAAACATCACAGAAATCTAAATGCTTAAACGGGTCCTATTATGCCCCTTTTTACAAGATAAGTGTCTGATGTGTGTGTGTGAGTGTGTATGTATATGGAAGTTTTAGCTCAAAATACCCCACAGATAATTTTTTATAGCATGTCAAAATTGTTACTTTTTGAGGGTGAGTAAAAACACGCCGTTTTTGTGTGTGTTCCTTTAAATGCAAATGAGCTGGTGCTCCCGGCCCCCTTTTCAAGAAGAGTGCGGAGCTTCAAGTGCTCGAGTTAGCAGCTCCGATTACCTCACGCAGACACGCACTGAAAAGGTCAGAAACGGTTCAGCCTTTTATGTTCAAAACAAAGTCGGACAATGATGGAGAAATTCAAGAAGAAGTGACAACATGCAGAATGCAACAAGACGTTTCTGAATGGTTAGTTGATGAATTTATGTAGCTTATGTGGAGTTAACTATCTTCAAGTCATTGATTAGCATATTCTTTCATGATAATATAAATCGCTCATGTGAGAGCCAGAGAATATGCTGCATGAAGATAGAACAGGTATAGTTTAGTTTAATTACGGTTATAACTTATGTTGTCATCTTGCTTTTATGACATGCTATTGCATTTGTGTTAAGTACTGTATTGCAATAAATGTGAAAAGACGGATGTGACAGCTTGAGCAAACTCCTAAATGTGCACTACTACAACAACTCTTCCTCTTCTCTAAAGCAGCCCAACATGGCCTCACCCCCTTTTTTGTGTGTTCCCGGGGAAAGGGTTTATGTAAATTTTAGGGTTTGTGATGTCACCAACCTGTGAATAAGCTTGTTGTAGTCCCTACCAGCCGTTTGTTGTAGTCCTTAAAAATCAATTTCTGTAAAAGTAAATATCTCCCTTTGCATTGAACTTTGAGCGTCAGAATTTTGCAGATGTTGTTTATGCTCAAACAGCAACATTACACACTAACTAAAGTTAAAAAAAGTGAAATCATAATCAAGGACCCCTTTAAGTTCGCAAAGCATAAAATCACGTACATGATCATCAAATGTATGAACGTTGTCCTAATATGGCAGGTGACACCATCAACTGTCCAGAAACACTCTCACATTACCCTCATTACACTGAGACTTGTGAAGACTAATATGCATTAATTTACCTTATATGAGGTCATGATAAGTTCCAGAATGTTCCTTGAATCGGATGCCAACACCCCCACAGTAGCACCAGGAATCAGACTTGCATAATTCTGTCAGAAATGCAGAAGAAAGTGGTTAAACATCAACTCCAATCTCCTGGAGAACAGCCACAGAATTTGAGATGTGGGAGAGCGATAAAGAGAAAGGGAGGGAAGAAGAAGAAAGAAAAGGAGAACTCAGAAAACATAAAATATTTGTGTCATGAGAGGTCGGTCTGGGTGATGTGATAAAGTCTGTGTTTGAACATGTTGTTAGTAGAACTGAATACGCTAGTGATTCATGCAGTCTATTCACACACTGATATATCTTCCTTCACAGGTCCTCTCAGGTTCCACATACACAGAAAAACACATGCCTGTTTGTTTGCCTCATTGTGGCCTATAATATGAATAAACATGAGTGAGAAAGTCCCTCACTCTTTTCTCACCTCATAGTTCTGTTTCTGTGCATCAGTCACAGCGAATATAAGAAGGATATTATTTTCAACCAGTTTGTCGACGAGCTGCCCTAATGTTGGATACTCCTAAATATGGGGGACAAAAGCACCAAAACAAGACACCCAGTTACACAACAACAAATTCACAAAAATAATACAGGAGACAGGACATAATTAAATTAATTTGTTTTTAAAAAAAAAACAGTATTTAATTAATTTTTGTTTAAACAAGAACTCAAAATAAATATTGTATTGCCGTATGTAAAGGAATATTCCAGGTTAAATACAAATTAAGTTCTATTGACATCATCTGACTTTTCTATTATTTTATCTATTTGAATTATTACTGTAAATGTTTTCACAAAAATATGATCTTTGCTAGTTGATGAATAAAATGGGGTTTCTTTTTCTTTTTCCTAAGAGTTTTCCACTATTTTAATTACATTTTTGCCTTAATTTTTTAAGCAACTAAAACAGAAATAAAAATAATTTCAAGCAGCTTTACAATTTTTTTATATTATGGTGTATTTATTATATTATATTATATTATATTATATTATATTATATTATATTTAGTACTGTCAAATCCAAAATAAAGGTTTGTGTTTACATAATATATGTGTGTGTACTGGGTATAATTATTATGTATGTATATATATATATATATATATATATATATATATATATATATTGTCACAGTCATGTTTAGTTTAACTTTGGACTTTCAGTTTGTTTGTATCTGTCACATGTTCCTTTGCTCTGTTTCCCGCCACTCGTCTGTCTCCCTGGTTACCATCATCATTAGTTCATTTGTGTCAGCTGTCATCTGTTAATTATCC
This sequence comes from Coreius guichenoti, assembly GCA_039654105.1. Classification (NCBI taxonomy): domain Eukaryota; kingdom Metazoa; phylum Chordata; class Actinopteri; order Cypriniformes; family Gobionidae; genus Coreius; species Coreius guichenoti. Next base: position 22,396,093 of record CM077188.1, on the reverse strand, counting down.
TCGTTTGTATTTGCTATTTAAGTTCCTCCTGTTCCCTCTGTCTTTGTCTGATCTCAGTTATGTTTTAGTGTGTTGTGCTGTTGCCCGTCTGCCTGTCTTGCCTTTATCTAAGAATAAATCACGTTTGGAATTGTATCTGCCTGTCTTTGTCTTCCTGCCTGCACACACCCATGACATACATATATATATATATATGTAAATATTTATATATAATATAAATGATATAAATATATATATATATATACAGTATATACATGCAAATATTTTTTAAATATATACATGTATGTGTGTGTATTCAAATATACATAATTATACACAGTACATATATTATGTAAACACAAACTTTTATTTTGGATGTGATTAATCTATATTATATTATTATTTTTTAAGTACAAATATTCCATGAATGCATTCATTTAATGACTACCATAATAAAAGCTGCAATAAAAAAATATTTATTTATAAATATAAATATTTAAAAATTAATAAGAATTAGGAAGATGGTTTTTACAAAAGTTATAGTAGTATAGCAGGTCACACCGCAGGAAACAACTTCCCAAAAGTAGTTCCCTTCAGCTACCAAAATGTATATTATTATAAATGCATACCTGTACACATATTACTTTTCCTTTTAGAAACTGAAGAATCAAAATGATTTTCTGTGGTATTCAGCATCATGCAACAGATGCCACCAATGGACCTTTGACAGTACACCATATTTAATTTAATGCAAATGAAAACAAGGCTGTGAGTGATACATGTACAGTTTGTTCAATGGGTTGAACTATCGTTTATCTTGATCGTTCAGCCGATGAAATACTGACAATATGCGTTTCCAAAAACTACATCTATCCCTCACAGCCTCTTATTTATTTGTATCAGATGAAAAATGACTATAGAGTTTCATTTTTATTTATTGTAACCCAGAATATTCCTTTATGTGATCCAAATTTCCTGATTACTCAGGAATTGAAGCTGCAGACTTCACCTTACCAGGTGGGCAGTCATGGAATACTCATTATTGCCATCCAGGTGACACTCTCCGTCATTGGGGACCACGATGCCAGACATCTTGCTATCCATCCCAAAATGAGAATCTGCATCGCTCACGAACACCAACAGCTTCATGGAATCGTTCCGCCAGCCAATCCTGTCCTGAGGTGGGATGGACATTTCCAGGAAGTTGGAACAAAATGGCATCCCTCCATAAAAGCAAAAACTGAGCAGGATTTCAAGGGCGTCTGTGGAAACCGACTCACCCCACACACCGCTGCCTGCATGATGGCGTCAAAACCGCACTCTGGCACGTCAATGTTCGCAGATACCCGTTGCTTTGAGATGATCTCATTAAACTTGTCAGTACTGCTTGTTAACGACAGGAGGTGTCTGTATCCAAATGTGGGGAGACATTCAAAATCAACACTCCTGCAAAAGACAAAAGTAATAAAAATGGGTTTCTATTGTCTGAAACAGTTAATCATTCACTTCTAAATGGAAGATGATGTAATGCACTGATCTCAGTGGCCATAAATATGATTGGTTGAAATTAAATCACACATTTCCCCCACTCGGCTGTCACGATTCATCTTACTTCTTGGGTTTATACTGGCAGAACCTTTAGATCTGGCTATGGTGGTGTATTATGGGAATTACCTGCAGGGATTGGCCAGCTCCTCGCGTGTTATCTTGATGAATGGCAGAACTGGTTTCTCCACAAAGGAGCCGAATCCTAGTCTGAATTTGCTGGTAAGACTAGCCATCTCTTTTGAGAGAGTCGTACCCAAGTCTTTGATCATTTTCAGATCATCAATCATAGATGCTGACAGGTCCATCAGGTAATAGATGTCCACCGGATGGTCCTCCGGTTGCTGCACTTGAATCTGAAAGGTCAGCTGACTTCCTGTGGAAGATATATCACAAATAAAGCTCAAAGTTCCAATTGCACAGTCTAAGATTCCAGTGTGGTACAAATGTTTTCCAGGTCAAAAGGATCTTCAGTACCCACTCTAACCAGTAGACATTATTTAGTTTGTCTATAGATTGTTTTCGGTATCTGAATGACTAAATCTTACCGTCGGGGGAAGTACCTCAGTAGCAGAGGAGCAGCTGTGGGTAGAGAGAGATGTTTCTTTGATTTTCAAATCTGTGTCACCCATTTTTATACCTGGTCTAAGCTGCAGGCGCATCTTCTGAGGCGCGATGTATGAAACATTGGTGTGGCCGGCGCTCTTTCCTAACCCTTGATCCTTCAGCACTTTGACATTCGTGACAGGGAACTCCACAAATTCGCCAGAGCATCCCTTCAGAAGAAGAGCCTCCGGTGTGTCGCATCTCTCGTCGATTGAGAAAAAGTCGGTGAAATTCTAGATAAACAATTTGAACTATTATTAAAAGCAACGCTTTACAGTGTTGCATACTGACATAATTAACCAAAATAGAAATAAGAATAATTTCAAGCAGCTTTACAAAAACTATTATATTATAGTGATTTGATTATTTATACTTTTAAAAACAAGATTATTGGAGTATGTTTTACAAGAAAATTTACTTTAAATTTTCAGTTGCTGCCTTACATTTTTAAGTACAATCAACTTGGATGTTTAAGTCATTTTAACTTAAATTACATTAAACTGACCTAAAAAAATGAGTTGAATCTTGTATAACTTGACTTATTTTGAGGAGTTACAGCAATGTAAAAACATAACTTATTGATCATAGAATTTTTACAGTGTTACTTGCCGCTTCTTTGTAATAATTTGTAAAATTTACTAGCAATTTCTAAGCGAAAATTGTTTAAAAGTAAATCCTACACCACATTTTTTTCCCCAGTGTTTTTATCCATTTGAATGGAAAATTTGTTTTTGCCCCCCCACAAGTGGTAAAACATACACATAGCCTACATCTTATTCACAACACAAAAAACACATTGAATCCATAATAGAAAACAAACAAACATTAATATCATTAATTAAAAAAATTATTAAATTGACAATGGGACAAAAGATTTTTGATTGCTGTAAAAGTTCATTTATTCATTAAAAAGAGGATGTGAAGAAACATTTATATTTATATTGTACTATGTTAATTATATTATATTATTAGAATATATATATTTTTTAAATTATTGTTCATATTCTCTCTTTTCTTGGTGAACTATCCTTTAAAAAAAGAGTTTGCGCACTGATTATTATTATTATTTTATTTTTATTTTTTGGAGGAAAATAGGTGTAGGATTTACTTTTAAACATTTTCACTCAGAAAATGCTAGTAAATTTGGTGGGAGTGCTGTGTTACCTGTAGTGTGCACCAGGCGCACTGCGGCCCCAGCTGCAGACACTCGTCACAGGAGACAGCGCTGAATTGAGAACACATCCCTGCAAACAGGACACAGTGCAACGTGGTTTGTGGATGCGGTTCGCTTGTTTCTCACGCAACATCAAAACCATAGAAAGTCAGCTGATATTTCTACTCTCTGCCAAAAAGTATTCAGAGCAACAAAGTACACTAAAAGACTGAAAGTTTTTTTTTTTGCTTCACTTGCAAGAACACATGTAATGCATCTTATTTCTACTTTTCTATTACAAAATACTATTTTTGTTTTAAAGTGAAACCGACAAACATAGCAGGTGACTTGGATTGACGCATGTTGGGAGTTCAAAAAAGCTTACACTGAAAAGTATGGGTTTGTGGTTCAGTTCCCAGCATGCACTTATTGGTTTTTTTTTTAAATTTTTTTATTACTGCTGTTAATTTTGTTGTCATGTTTATTAACTTGTTGTCTTGTGATGTCAGGATGAGTTTGATCCTCTATTATAATAACCAGTTAGTTGATTGTAATCCTTGTCATGTTTCACGTACCAAGTTTTAATGTATGAATGTGACATCTTGGGTGATTTATATCTTGAGACCCTTCAAATGACTATTTACATAATTATGTCACAGAAAGCTAGTCAACAAGAAGTCTGAAAATGACATTATTCTCATGAAAACATATGAGAAGCGCATTATATTGAACAATTTAAATGCAAATGAGGGAAACAATCTACTTAGAGCTATTTTAAAATGACAGAACTTATATTTACATATCTAAATAGGTAACTGTAACATTAATGCAGAACATGGTTACACTTTATTTTAAGGTGTCATTGTTACAGTGTAATTATATATTTAAGTACTGAGTAATATTGATTAACTACATATACTTACTATAGGGTTAGGATTTGGTTTGTTGCATGTAATTATGCATAATGTACTGTTATTACTATGGTAAATACATGTAACATATGAAACAAGTACACTGTAATATAAAGTGTTACCCAGATCATTTACTTTAAAAAATTTTTTTAAAAGTCATCTTACACACTTTTGCATCTAATTGTTCTAAATTATTCATGTTTTTAATTCATATTCATATTTTAAAGCCGGAATTAAAAACTGAATGAGAACGAAACTGCACGTATAGACTGTACTTTAGGTGTGTGTGTGATTGATCAAAAATGTGTTCAGTCTTACCTCCGACAGTGACGAGCCAGAAGTGAAGGACAAGGTAGAGTGAAACAATCCCCATTAGTCCTCACGGTTTCTGATCACAGGAGAAAAAAAAATACAGTTCATATTCTCACACAAACAAACGCGGGATGCGATCATGTAGCGCGAGCAGGTCTGAGCTCACCTGGACAGACAGACTCAGCGCGTGCGCTTACCTGCCCAACCTTTATATACACTTCCGTGCAAGTGAGAACACAACAGGTAAGTCACTCTCTCACAAGTGCAGATATTTCACACACAAATACTTGTCACAGCACAGCAGCCTTTCTAACGCACTTAACATCACCATTATGAGTAAAAAAAAATAGATTGACAAACGTATTTTACAAGAGTAGATTGAGTTTACACTCTAGTAACCATTTGGTCGTTAGATATTTTATTCAGCGATAAAATTCGGACGAAGCTGTACATTTTTCATAGTCTAGAAATGATTAAGTTTGTATAATATATTAGACGTGTTAGTGTGGCACTTTCTATGGTAGGCTATAATGTGACGTTTTCTACTCAGATGTCTTTCTCACTTCTGCGAACACGCTTTTATGTGATAGAAATTGCGACATTGAGAGTGAGACTAGATATCGAATTGGTCGTCTTAGAAAGTAAAATATCCATGCTATTGCATTAGATAACAAAATTGTGTTAAAAAATTAAGATTAAAAGTATTTAGATAGGCCTACTCTCTGGTTGTAAAATATTAGTCCTGCATGGTCATACAGTAGTTAATGCAGTGAACTGCACGTTGTTAATTGGACTCCTGTGTGAACTTGAGGGGAACTGACTTCCTACATTCACTAAACCCACTCTGGGACTAGTTAAATATTAAATGATAGATGTGACTAAGAAAGTTAAAGTTATTTGTGAGAAAAGGTGCAGCCACTTGATTTATAGCCTGTATTGTTATCTATGATATCCAAATACTACGTAGGCCTTTACAATATAGCTAAACGAGCTTTCACAGCATTGCGTGAATTATTCACTGACTTTCAATGTACTCAACTCTTATAAAACATTTCTGTCAGAAATTTTCAGGGAGTAGTCTGTCAACTTTGGTCTTGTGTGGCCCACATGTCTTGTTGTGCACAGTTCACACTGCACAGTTTTCAAAGTCGGCGGATCACTGTTCTTTTCACACTGCACGACTATCTGGGGTAGTCGCTGGTGTGTGCACACTGCACGATGGATCGGCGACGGGGTTTCACATTGCATGACTTTACTCTGCTACATTTCTGTCTGGTCCGCAAACTACATTTCACAACCAAACACACACGAGAAGTGATAAGGAAATTGCGTGAGACCGGAGTTCTTGCGCGAGACTGGAATTGTTATTAAAAATGATAGCCCGCAAGAATCTTGCGATCCAAATTGTCTGCGCTGATTTGCAGCAAAAAAAAGATTATGGAGGAGGAAATGGTTGTGGAGACGCGGGGAGCAAGGATTGTGTGTTCTGCAAAGAGAGTTGGAGGTAAATAAATAATTTTGCAATGTGCTGCTGTTGCGGCTGGTCAAGCAAATGTTTGTGCTTTGTTTCTGTTTGATATAATTGTAAATACATCTATTAAAATACTGACATTCTGGTCTGTAACTCCTCCCTGAACTTCCCGCTGTCCTGTATCTTGCTCTCTCATTGGCTGTAGGTCGTTGCTGATGTAATTTTCAGTCAGAACACATTTCACACAGCAGGATTTTGAATCGCCGACAGGTCCAGATGTTTAGCATGCCAAATATCTCACAGGCGTCAGCGACTCGTCTGCGATTCTCTCAGATCGCGTCTTTGATAATTCACACTGCGTGATTGTTACTCACGTGAACGAGCACCGATTTGTGAAAATCGTGCGGTGTGAACTCTACATTAGCAAAATAACTCTACATAAACAAAACACTGAAGTTTCTGTGATATACACTCACCTAAAGGATTATTAGGAACACCATACTAATACTGTGTTCGACCCCCTTTCGCCTTCAGAACTGCCTTAATTCTACGTGGCATTGATTCAACAAGGTGCTGAAAGCATTCTTTAGAAATGTTGGCCCATATTGATAGGATAGCATCTTGCAGTTGATGGAGATTTGTGGGATGCACATCCAGGGCACGAAGCTCCCGTTCCACCACATCCCAAAGATGCTCTATTGGGTTGAGATCTGGTGACTGTGGGGGCCATTTTAGTACAGTGAACTCATTGTCATGTTCAAGAAACCAATTTGAAATGATTCGAGCTTTGTGACATGGTGCATTATCCTGCTGGAAGTAGCCATCAGAGGATGGGTACATGGTGGTCATAAAGGGATGGACATGGTCAGAAACAATGCTCAGGTAGGCCGTGGCATTTAAACGATGCCCAATTGGCACTAAGGGGCCTAAAGTGTGCCAAGAAAACATCCCCCACACCATTACACCACCACCACCAGCCTGCACAGTGGTAACAAGGCATGATGGATCCTTGTTCTCATTCTGTTTACGCCAAATTCTGACTCTACCATCTGAATGTCTCAACAGAAATCGAGACTCATCAGACCAGGCAACATTTTTCCAGTCTTCAACTGTCCAATTTTGGTGAGCTCGTGCAAATTGTAGCCTCTTTTTCCTATTTGTAGTGGAGATGAGTGGTACCCGGTGGGGTCTTCTGCTGTTGTAGCCCATCCGCCTCAAGGTTGTGCGTGTTGTGGCTTCACAAATGCTTTGCTGCATACCTCGGTTGTAACGAGTGGTTATTTCAGTCAAAGTTGCTCTTCTATCAGCTTGAATCAGTCGGCCCATTCTCCTCTGACCTCTAGCATCAACAAGGCATTTTCGCCCACAGGACTGCCGCATACTGGATGTTTTTCCCTTTTCACACCATTCTTTGTAAACTCTAGAAATGGTTGTGCGTGAAAATCCCAGTAACTGAGCAGATTGTGAAATACTCAGACCGGCCCGTCTGGCACCAACAACCATGCCACGCTCAAAATTGCTTAAATGACCTTTCTTTCCCATTCTGACATTCAGTTTGGAGTTCAGGAGATTGTCTTGACCAGGACCACACCCCTAAATGCATTGAAGCAACTGCCATGTGATTGGTTGATTAGATAATTGCATTAATGAGAAATTGAACAGGTGTTCCTAATAATCCTTTAGGTGAGTGTAGTCTTATTTGGAGTACACTGACTAACTTGCAATCTAAATATTGTGGTTACTGAAATGTTTGAAAATGGTGTTGAAGTGTATATATGTAGACTTGAATTATGAAAACGTAATACCCGCTAACGGCAGTCTTGATTTCCTTCAGGAGTGTTTGAACTTTAATTAGGGGAATCAAGCTCCCGTAAACCCCCCATAACTCACACCCTGACTGGGTGCAACTAAATCACTGGAGGCCCCCGCACCCACTTTATATTAGGTGGCCTTAACTACTATGTACTAACATTTAAATTAATCATTTGATACAATGCACTTATTGTGTACATACATGTTTTAAACATTTAAAAAAATACCTGCATGTAATAACATCTGTAATTAATTTCTGTAATTACATTTATAATTACACTGTTGACACTTCCCTTACATCTAACCCTACCCTTGAACCTACCCATACCACCTCACCTGTCCCTAACTTTACCTGTATCCTGCCTCAATATCAGCAAAAGTGTTGTGCAATACAATATGAACACAATAATACATTGTACTTTTTGATGTAAGTACATAGTAGTTAAGGCCACCTATATAAAGTGGGACCAGGCCCCCAAGTCACTATACTGGTTGTGATTCCTGTTTGACTATCTTGTCAGGCATCAGATCACAAGGGCTTCACTGACTCCTTTTGGCAGTCTCCCATAATATCACATTTGCACATAAAATATCACCCGTCACTCACCTTCCAACTCTAAAAATGAATGATTTATGGTCATATTTTCTCTGCAAATAGCACTCAGGGTGAACAACATATAAATGTTCATCTCTTCTTTCATTGTTTAGTTGATACAGCATATTGCTATACAGTATTTATCTCCACACTCATCAGTTAAATGCAATTAGGACTGACAACAAGCCTACAGCAAACATAGAGGTTAACCTCAGGCTATGACCTTGCAATGAATCATGCCTTATCAGCACATTACTTTAAATATCAAACTTCTGCTTCATCCCATCACTGACCTCAATCATAATACAGTTTACTTATGACACCCCTAAATATATTAAACATGTTCGCAAACACGTCTTTTGGGAATCAGTTCTGTTATTATCTTGTTTTCTGCATTGACTTTTATATGTGTATTTTGCCGTATATCCATAGGGAACAGCCTGATTCTTCAGCAAAGCCTGTGGGAATCCCCATGGCCTTGACTAATATTAATATTTGTTGAGTGTGGTTGCATGTGACACATTCCTCTCCATATGCCTGAAAACAGGTGTGTGTGTGTGTGTGTGTGTGTGCCACGCCTGGCTGTGAAGAGACGTGACTCAGCCTCTGTCTGAGACCGCAGAGAGCACAGACGTATATAGATAAAACCATGTCAATGTTTAACTAATCAGGTTCTACAAAATGTGCAGGTTGTTGTATTCATATTTCAAAAGAATGACAGAATGTAATGATTAACGTCTGATTGTAAATTGTTGGGATGGCCACCAGTGGGAACGAGTGGATGAGGCCTTGGGATAGATTTTACTGTTACAGTAACAATAGATGGAATAATGTATTGTTTTCATTTACAAGCATAATTCAAGGTCAGTGTGTGACCACATGGAAATATTGTAGCTCAGATGTTGCTTATTCACAGCCTTAGACTTAATAGACTTGGTTATGTATCATTTCAAAGTGTCAACTCTGTTCCTTCTAAAATTCCTTGGCATCTTGGCAAATCCAAGCACAGTTTGAGACATTGTTGTGATGTCTTCTGAAACTCTAGAAGAGACATGTGAGATTACTGGGGACTTTTTCTTAGGAGAAAATTTGAGAAGACCACACTGAACATCATTTACTCTCAGTTTAATCTAATTTTTACAATTGAAATGATTTAAAATTTCAAAGATCGCATTTGTGATGTTTCTTTCCTGAAGTGTATGACTGTGACAGTAAAATCTACAAAAAAAGAGATCAGTTGCTTCAAAGAGTGTCAATTTGTATTCATATGTAATTATATTCTATTTATATTTTATGTTATTATATAAGTAATAGTTTTATCAAATGTATTTATATATTTATATGTAATTACTTATTAAAATACCTCAGCTTTTAAAATAAAATATGCACCACCCAGGATCACATGACCATAAATGGCAAAATTACTACTTTGAAGTGACAGTCATATGTACCCTTGAAAGGCCCCTTCATGAAGTGATTTGGTTAGTCACTTCCATTTAGAACAATGGCATTTGGAATTTAACTTAAAAGAAAGGAGATATAACCATTAATGGAAGTGAGAGAGAGACAGTTGTCAAGGCACTGTATAACTAAGACCATGAATCAAACGTTTTAATTCAAACTGTCCCTCTTCTCTTGTGTCCTCTCCTGTCATATCCTATCCAACAGTATTGTTGTACTCACGTCTGGACAAGACCGGACTTTGACTCAAGCCCATCTAAGGGTGTGTTCACACTTGGCAGGTTTGATTAAAATGAATTCTGGTGCGATTGCTCTGTTAGTGTGGTTCATTTCAAAAGGTGGGAACGCTGGCATCTGAACCCTGTTGCGCACCAAAAAAGTGGACCAAGACCCCTGAAAAGATGGATCTCGGTCCATTTTCAAACGAACTTTGGTGTAGTTCGACTGAAATATGAACGCAACATGGACCAAAGACATGTAAACGAATTAAAAACAGGACATGACGTCACAAGATGCGACCCTAAAAAAGCATACCTGTTTTTTCTCATCATAGTCTCGATGTTGCCCATCACAGTTCAGATATCAAAACTGTATCTCCTTGCAGCGGATCTTCATTTGTGTGTTTTAAGCTCTTCACAAGTTGTCAGCTCCATCATATACCATCATATGTATGCACATACAGTGAGCACATTTAGCCCGGCACACAGCATTGTTTTGGATGTTCGACAAGTTCTGTCGCAAAATATCCATCATAAAAGCCTTTTTTTGGTGTTTTTAGGTTCTGTGTTAAAAATGACAGCGTGAACACTAAGGGAACCAGGACTAAATGTATCATTTTCTTTCTTTTGTGCGGACCAAAAGAAGAGACCATATTTTTTACTAGTTGAGACCAGATCAGGAATGCTCCTGAATATATGGTCTTGGACTTGAAACGGATCTGACTCTGGTCCTGTCTGGACTCAAGTACTACAACACCCCTATCCTATCCTATCCTATCCTATCCTATCCTATCCTATCCTGTCCTATCCTGTCCTATCCTGTCCTATCCTGTCCTGTCCTGTCCTGTCCTGTCCTGTCCTGTGCTATCCTATCCTATATCCCATCCTATCCTATCTATATCCTATACTATCCTATCCTATACTGTTCTGTCATGTGCTATCCTATCCTATATCCCATCCTATCCTATCCTATCCTATCCTATCCTATATCCCATCCTATCCTATCCTATCCTATCTATATCCTATATCCTATATCCTATCCTGTCCTGTCCTGTCCTGTCCTGTGCTGTCCTATGTCCCATCCTATCCTATCCTATCCTATCCTATCCTATCCTATCCTATCCTATCCTATCCTATCCTATCCTATCCTATCTATATCCTATATCCTATATCCTATCCTGTCCTGTCCTGTCCTGTCCTGTCCTGTCCTGTGCTATCCTATATCCCATCCTATCCTGTCTAATCCTATCATGTCCTGTCATATATCCCATCCTATCCTGTCCCATATCCCTATATCCTATCCCATCCTATGCTGTCACATATCTCGTCCTATCCTATCTTAATATTGACCTTGTGTTTGCCATGTAAATAGCCCTGATGCTAACATGGCATTAAAACTCAATAAACAAACAAACAAACCTATCCTATCTTATCATATATCCCATCATATCCTATATTATCAGAATCTTGTCCTATCCTATAATCCCATCAAATCAAATATCCCATCCTAACCTATCGTATCCTACCCTATTATATTATATATCCCATCCCATCCTATATCCTATTCTATTGGACCCACTCTATCCTGTCCTGTCCTATCCTATATCCTATCCTAACCGTCCTATCATATCTAATCCTATCCCAGTCTACATAATATGCTCACATTTGACATTGGCTGTATGTGTGTGACTGATTTTTAACTAACTTTTTAACCTTTATATAAACTTTAACCTTTTCTCTTTTTTTCTTTCATTTTGGATGTATTAGAATGGAGTAACTCACCCCTGGAGGCCTCGGCAGCTAGCATGCTGTCCTCTCTCAATACCAAAACCACAGCAGCAAGTGGGATAGAGCGATACTGGAGTGTGTGAATATCTGTCCGGCTGGACGTGTGTGTCGGAAGCAATAGTACGCTCAAACTATCACAGCGGCTTTATGGAGCATGACGCCTGCGCTCCCTTCCTCACCCCTTTTTCTCTCACTCACACACACACACTTTTCTGTGTGAATGACGGCAGCAACTGCAGAACTACACACACACATACATACACACACACACAGCGTGAAGCTTCTTCATTAGTGAGAGAGAGACTAACAGGCCAAATGGGCACTGTGGATTTTGCTGAATGTGTGTGTGCACAACATATAGGTCAGTGGGGGTTTTCTGTTGTCTGTCAGACAGCGAAACTGATTCTGTGGCAAGTAAAATCCACCATCAGTGTCAGGTGCTTTTTTTTTAGTTTAGTAACAGGTCTTAGCATGCCCAGCATGTGTGAATATGCGCGTGTCAGGTTTTTTCTACATTGGGAAATGTTAATTCCAGAGACTTTTGTGGCATTGTAAAGATACTATAATACATATTAATGAAAATGTAAAAATACAGAAAGGTTTCTGTTAGGGTTAAGAGATTGAAAACATCATTAGCTCAGTATAAAAACAACTGAAGTTTGTAGAAAGTACCCACAATGATAGAAAGACAAACGTGTGTGTGTGTGTGCGCGCATGTGTTGGAGTGCTGCAGTCACACTCACCAGAAATGAATGGCACACTCCTCATTCTTCCTCACTGAAATATGAATGGAACGCAGAGAAACTGAGAGAGAAAGTAGAGAGAATGAGAGACACTAAGGGGAAAGTGTCTCTTTTATATAAAGTCAAAGGGAAATTAATGTGGGCAGTGAGAGCTTTGTGATTGTACTATTTCAAACAAACACATACACACACACACACACATACAGAGACTTCAGAAGCTATATTAGTAACGCAATGGTTACATTGTAAGATAATGATAATAACAAAACCCTGATTTAAGTCAGCTTTTGACGTTTCACTATTTATGAGGACATTTTATTACATAGATAAATAAGGATGCACCATAGTCTGTTATTGTTTTTTAAAGAAAGCCAGACTAACAAACCAAACCCTGAACTAAAAGGAAAACTTTTATTTTTTGAATAAGTTTTACCTTTAAGGACTTCCTGTTTGTTTCTTTATTTATTGATATTTAATTAATATATTTTATTGGTTAATTTTAATTCATTCATTCATTCATTCATTTTAATTTATGTATTAATTAATGTATAGCTACACAAAACCACAAATTATCAGTTCAAAATGACAGCCAACAGTTTGTCCCAAACACAAATAGCTTTATAATGAACTTTGGCATTTCAAAAGGTTTACTTCAGAAATATAACAGCAAAATCCGTTTTGCTCTTTGACTGTGACAGTCTCTTTCCATAGTGGGGTTCAGCATGTGGGTTTTGATTGACAGGTTGCTGTGGTGGTGATGGCGGTATTTAGATTGAAAAAGTTAGAGACAGATCTCCTATCTACATAACACACACACAAACACATGTTCAAGCACAGACATGTACATCCACACACACTCCCACACACATGCACCTAACCTTCACACTCCCACTAGGATACAGGGTGTGTGTCCTCTCAGCTGTCTTGGCAGGGGGGGTGGGTGGGCGTGAGACAGGTGTACATGCTATTAAATGTGAACTTGTCATTAATATAGATCAAGAAACCAGCATCTGACAGAAACAATAAGAAAGACAATGAAAAAGAGAGTGAAAGAATTAGAAACAGAGAAAGAGCACTACCGCAGATATGCTCTCTTAGATTAGAGTTCGAGTCTGTGGCAATGAGACAGTGGAGAAAACATACACACACACACACACACACACACACACACACACACACACACACACACACACACAGTGTGAGAGAGAGACATATGCAAGGTGCCTGTGAGTCTTAGACATAATCTCCTGGATTTATGATAAAACCCAGCAGGCTGATATTACAAAGAGACCATCGGGAGGACCCCTCTCAGCTAAAAAGGTGCAAAATTACTTTCCAAAGAGATGACAGCAAAATGTAGCCTATATCTAAATATAGGCCTAAATGCAAATGTACTTTCAAAGGCAGTAACGTTTAAAATCAAGGCAAAAGACAAAAATGCTGAAGATGTGTGCAAGTTGAGCTGAGGTACTGACAGTTTTGTGGCCTAAACTATAAAGCCATCTGCTGGTTAATGCCAGTAAGACAAACCTAAATTATAACGATTTATAGTTGCTTTAATAACTAGATTTTATAAAGAAAAAGATAAATGATTGTAACTTTTATGCAGTTACTAGGGTGTTCTGTGCTGTTTTTAGCACGCGCCTGCTTGGTGGTTGCTTACTCAAGTCAAAAGAATCCACAAATTATATTTTGACCCTGGCCTGGTTCTACCTTCAGTCTAAGTATACGATTTTTTTGGCGTCCTCCAGGCCAAAATATACCTGCTTTTGAAACAGAGATTGTGGACAGACACGCTCTATTTGTGAACCCTCATCAGACCTATAACTACATCTTAATAGACAAACGCTGAATTCTATCTAGTCTATAGGCTTTTGATATTACACTTGATAGGCTACTACGAACACCTCGAGAATGACTTGAGAACGAATGACTTGAGAGGTGACTTTATGGAGCTAAAATATGAAGTTATAAGCGAGATTATGGCAACCTAAATGCATAAGTAGGCTACAGAGACTAAGCATCACACAACAACAGTAAAACAAGCGTTCTAAAGATTTTGTGTGACTTCCCACATGAAAAAATACTATAGTATATTATAGTAAAATTACTCTAGTAAATACTATAGTGTTTTTGAACCATATACTATAGTAAAGATACTACAGTAAATTGTAGTTTATTGTATTATCTATAGTCAATTGTTAAACTATAGTAAATACTGAGGTACACTACAGTTTACTGTAGTATATTTACTATAGTATGGTTCAAAAACACTATAGTATTTACTAGAGTAATTTTACTATAATATACTATAGTATTTTTTCATGTGGGTTACAGCACCACCTGCAGGTTAATGTCAGTACGGACATTATTTTAAAGGTTTTGGGGTCAATTTAAAGCTACTTTTCTCAGTGTGCAGACATGACGTGATACGTACGGCGAATGACGTAGCTATGTATGCAATTTCCCGTGAAATTCGCCTGGACAGCTCAAAAATATTATCATTATTAGGTTTGTCAAAGTGTATTTGAGTACAGGCAGGGTTTGGAATAAGTTTTTTTTTCACTCTCTAATATTTTGTTATTTTGTAGCAAAAAAAAAAAAAAAAAAAAATCCATAAAATACTAGCTGTTTTTAAGAATAAAGCTGCTGCAGATGATTATTTAAATATCATGGCTGACATTTTTTAAGACAATCCTATACAATTACGGTTCAAGTTAAGCATGCAGTAATATACTGTTAAATTCCTAAAAATCACAGGATTACAAACCAAACTCAAAAACACAAGTTTGAGCTCTTTTAATTCAATTTTTTTTTTCATTTTACAACAGAAAAAAAAAAAAAAATAGAAATAAAAACAAACAAAAAAGTCTGGACGTGCAAGTGGCAGGTGTTCAATAAAACAATTTAAAAAATTAATTTCAGCAACAGTCCTGTATTTATACACTGTGTGAATGATTGCTGTTCTGAAACGTTTACTTTGACAGCTGAAATAAAGACACTGTATCTGTCCAATGAAATTATGATGTGCTGCTTTTTGACACACGTTAGTCACCATGATATTATTTAACTTTGGTTCTTCAGATTAGGCCTCTAAACATGGAGAGGCTACAGCAAAGTGAACAATTCCAGAGAAGGTAGTTTACATGGATTTTTGTAATAAAAAAAAAAAAAAATGAATGAAACAAATGCAGGAAAAATTACACAAGCCTGTATTTTTTTTTACTGCACTTATCAGGAAGAAAAAGAAGAAAATTAAAGAAATTCTCCACACAATCAAGCTCAAAACATCTCAATGCAAAAAAAAAAAAAAAAAAAAACACCAACAGAGAGACATACAGATACAAAACATAGATGTTTCTTTAAAGAGGAGGACAAATAGACGCATTAAAGATGAAGTTCTGCATGACACCAGCTCCAGAGCTGGCGCTTTTACATCTGATTGGACAGGATAGACCTGCAGCCCGACCAATCAGACAACAGATACAACTCTGAGGTAGATCAAAGGCCAAGCTGACCTGGACATCTAAATACACAATCACACACAGACACACAGAAATCTGCTTAACTAACTGTAAGACAGACAGATGAAAGGCTTGTTTACAACCATGTTATGAACCTGTGATCAAGTCTTTCCTCCATCCAACTGCTTAGAGATGTTCATGTGTCCACACCTACGAAAACTAGATTAAAGCTGAGCCAAGATTGACGAAAAAGACACAAACTACCATTCAGTTTGACCAAAACCTATTGCAGTAGTCCATACTATTGTGTTCAATAGTAGGCAGAAAAGGTCTTTGGTGGAAAGTGTCATAGTTGCCTTGAAGTATTTATTTATTAAATTGTAATGTTGAATGTTTTAAATTACATTATTTATTCAGAAATGCATTAATTTGCAAAACTGTTCTATCGTATGTTTATAATCTGTTAGGCCACAAATGTAGGTTTCATTTACATTAATGCCATTACTGATATTTCATCGATTTTGAAAGAGCTAAAAAAAAAATTTTCTTTAATCGACTTGCGAAAAAGTTCAACTATTCAGTTAAATTTTTATATTTCTTGCTTTCTACCTAAAGAAACATTGCACTTTTTTTGCCTTTTTTTCTGAGCATCAAAGAAATCCTGATGTGTTGTGTAAAAAAAAAAAAAAAATGAAGAAAAAACATAAAATAAATTAAAAAAAAATGGCACTGAAAATAAAATCGCAATCATCCGGTGAACAGATCCACAATATCCCTTTTATTAGCCCCGCCCACATACCTCAGCTATCTTAACCCCACCCAGCCATGCCCCGCCACCCACGAAACCCCACCCACCCTCATCTCAACATCCACTTCTACATCTACCGAAAGACTTTACACATGAATTCAATGGAAAGAAGACTCATCCACAACAGACACAATATCTGAAACAAAACGTGTTTGATTCAGAGCAACATTAAAAAAGGAAACAGGAAAGCCATTGCTTTGAGAGACAGGAGCAAGGACCAATTGCCAGCAAGCATTGCATCAGTCATTCTAAACCCCACCCACCTTATTTAAAAGGTAAATATTTAAACTACTAAAAAGGCAAAGAGTGGAAGACCAAAAAGCAAACAAAAACCTCTTCATTTCGACTGCAACCGCAATTTTTTTTCTTTTGTCTGTTTGAGAAACAGTCCATAAAAACATAATAAAAACCATATTTAAAAAAACATCATGCATCGAAAGGTGTCATCACCATTATCATCACTCACTGTTACTCACAGACATGGTCTGTGTTAAAAGTTCTTGGTAAAAAATAAGCATTTGTCATCTTCTCCTTCCTCTTTCTAGCAAAATAAAACTCTGCTCCCCTTTGTTGTCCATAGTTGATGTAATATTGCCTTGTCTTGATTTACTGGAGAAAATGTTTGCACAAGAGTCTTCTGAGGTTTCTTGTTGATTTCTTTTAGTAGATGATTAAATCATGGACAAATTTTCTGGAACCCGAGCACGAGCGTCACTTCCTCTCTGATGTCACTTCCTCTAAGAGAAAGCAAATGTAGTTATCGTAGCAACACTCAGCAGACTGTGTCTGGCTCTGACCTCAGATGGTTAACCTGAAACAAAAAACAACACTAGTCAAATATTGAACACTATGGATTATGTAAGCTGTGTTCCGGCTTTGTTTTATGTTGATTCAAAACCATTTTAGGACTCAATTTGATTGAATTTTTCTTCAGTGGAACACAAAAAGTAGTTATTTTGTAGAATGTCCTAGGGAGTTAATGTGGACATAGTCTCAGCCTCAGACGTCACGCCCACGGTTCGAGTTTCAAAGTCGTCATCTGATACTAAACCCCCTCATTGAAGAAGAAAGCCGTCGTGTTTATAGCTGTGACAATGAGTGCTTATCATGATCAATTAAACGCTGGATTTTCAAAAGTATGTGAAACATGTGAAGTTCACGCCATAGGTCCAAGATTTTTACACGCCGGTCTGTTATTGTAGGGACATCGACTTTACATTTTCATGCCCCTAAACAAAACAAACTGTGATTCGTTGCGTTACATGTCAGTAAGGTGTCCTCTTGGGCGGTCCTTGGCCAATGAAAGCTGCGATGGAGTCCAGACCTTCTGCCGTCAGTCTGAAGGCCTGGCTACGCGAGACTAATGTGGACAGGGCAGTCAATCTCCAAAAATGCCAAAAAGTACCATAAAAGTAGTACATAAGACTTGTGTATTGTATTCCTAGTCTTCTGAGGCCACAAAATGGCTTTGTCTTAAATTTAATCTGCTGTATCTCTAAAATCTCATTCATATATCGAACAAGGTTTGGACGTCGATGAGAGCTCAATATTTCCCATTTACTTTCAATGTATGGGAAAGAGCACCGTCAGCATTCTACAACTTCTCCTTTTGTGTTCACAGAAGAAAGGAAGTCACATGGGTTTGACAGAACATGAGAGTGAGTGAACAGAACAATTACCAACACAAGAATAAAAAAATGATAATCAAATACCGTTTTATTGCTTGTTGGGTTGGAAAGGGTACGATGAAGGATCCGAAGAGGACACATCTTGTGGCTGTACACCACTTTCCTGCTGAAAAAAAATCAAAGAAATTTCAATATTAATTCAATATTTTGTGACATTTTTCAATAAAATATCTTAATATCCTTAAAACTAACTAAATTCACTTTACCAGTGCGAGTCGTTTCCAGAGAATGTTACTTAAAGTCTATCTTTCTTAATATTTTTCTTTTTATAATATAATAATATAATATAATATATGCATTAAATTGATCAAAAGTGATAGTTAAGATATTTATAATGTTACAAAAGTATCAAATATGTATCATGGTTTCCACAAAAATATGAAGCAGCACAACTGTTTTCAACATTGATAATAATAAGAAATGTTTCCTGAGCATCAAATCAGCATATTATCCAGATTTCTGAAGGATCATGTGACACTGAAGTCTGGAGTAATGATGCTAAAAACTTCAGCTTTGCAATCACAGGAATAAATTTAAAATTTAAAATATATTATAAGAAAAAACATATTTCAAATTGTAATAATATTCCACAATATTATTGTTTTACTGTATTTTTGATCAAATAAATGCATACTTGGCAAAATCTTACCAGCCTCATCATTTTGAACAGTAGTGTAAATATGATGAATTTAACAAGGTTTATGCTTATAATTTGGTAACAAAAATAAAGCCATAAACTTAATTTCATATAAATTCTCTGAAAACAAGAATAGCTTTTTTACAGACATCCTGACAATTCAGAAAACTACAGCAGTCTGTGATATAAATGACAACTATAATTGCGGTATAATTGTCATTGATAACCTGAGTGTGGGACTGACCTCAGAAGGGATGGTAGCGGCCTGAATGTGGGCATACTGAGGGATGTAAGCTCCTGGCATTGCTGTGTTGGCAGGAATAAACTGCAGGAGAGCAGAAATATGTGGCTTTATTAAAAACACAGGTGTTAATATTACTAATTAATAAGCATATACGCTTGTGCCATATTAGTGCAATCTGTGTGATAGAATCATACGGTTGCAGTGCCGCCCAGAGAGAGATGGCCCATCTGCTGTGTGAGGGGAGCCAACATAGCGGACGGCTGCAGTGACATGGGATGCTCCATAGAGGGTGACAGAACGGCTCCCTGAGTCAAAAAACAGAGAGTACAACCATCATATTTGAGAAAGAGCACATCTGCACTAAATAACAGAGAAATTCTGCCCACAATAGGGCAAACACAGAAATACTGTGTGAACACACACACACGTCTTTCTGTTTGAAATGAGAGGTGAATAAATAGAGAAATATAAAGAGATAAAAGAAAAATAAATATTTTGGCCTTACTGGGTGTTGCATGATGTAAGGCTGATGTGGCATCCATGAAGGATTCTGTACCTGGAGACACAAACGCAGATGTTAGCAAGAAAGCAGGTGCTAGTCAGAAACACTCGCATCAACACAATGTGAGCATGAAGTTGAGGGAGGTGAAGAAGAGCAGTACCTGGTATGTAGAGATGGGAGAGATGTATGGAGACACTCCTGGCTGAGCCATTAACCGGTTCCCCATAGCATAAGGAGCAGCATAGTACCTGTAAAAACACATTATAATAAGGATACAATGTTTCTGAGGGTCTATACGAGATTTGTGCATCATTTTACGAACTTGTGTTTGATTCTGGAATGTCCTATTCAGCAATGTGTATATACACTATATTGCCAAAAGTTTTGGGACGCCTGCCTATACATGCACCGGGCTGAGGTCAGGACTCTGTGCAGGCCAGTCAAGTTCCTCCACACCAAACTCGCTCATTCATGTCTTTATGCACCTTGCTTTGTGCACTGGGGCACAGTCATGATGGAACAGGAAGGGGCCATCCCCAAACTGTTCCCACAAAGTTGGGAGCATGAAATTGTCCAAAATGTCTTGGTATGCTGAAGCATTAAGAGTTCCTTTCACTGGAACTAAGGGGCCAAGCCCAACCCCTGAAAAACAACCCCATACCATAATCCCCCCTCCACCAAACTTTACACTTGGTACAATGCAGTCAGGCAAGTACCGTTCTCCTGGCAACCGCCAAACCCAGACTCGTCTATCGGATTGCCAGACAGAGAAGAGTGATTCGTCACCCCAGAGAACACGTCTCCACTGCTCTAGAGTCCAGCGGCAGCGTGCTTTACACCACTGCATCCGACACTTTGCATTGCACTTGGTGATGTAAGGCTTGGATGCAACTGTTTGGCCATGGAAACCCATTTCATGAAGCTCTCTACAAAAATTTATACAGTTTGTTGTTCGTACACTGATCCCATTCATTTCAGGGAAAGGCAATACTAGAATGCATTGTGACTAGCTGAATGAAAAATTCCCTCAAAATGGTGCAGTCGTCAAGAGAAATGTTATAAGTACTCTTAATTTTCATTCAACACTGAAGAGAATCTACTAAATAGTTCTGTATAATTAAAAATAAACCATTTTACCCAATATTAGTATATTTTTATGTATATTAATTAGAGTATCCATTAGCTTAGCAACATGCTAATGTCAAATTGGAATCAACTGTGTTTTAGTCTCTTGTGTGTTTCACATGAGCCAATGTAGAGAGTTTCAATTTAGTCAGGATGCTGCCTTAGTAGGGAGCTGTCTATGTAGGCAGCACACATGTTCATTTCCATTTAGAATGTAGTGTGGTCACATGACCTTGAGTTTATTTCAGAGCATTAGATATTAGGTGAATAGTACAGAGTCCTGCAGATGACATGCGGGGGTTGCCAGTCTGGCCACAAATTAAGAATGTATTCCTATGACTTTTTAATTTGTTCCTTTTTTTTAAATTAAATCATAGCCACGTTGAACTAATTTCTTTAATTTAGTTAAATCATGGCCACGACTGAACTAAAACAAGGGAATGAATGAATAGGAACAAATGATTTTTTCTGCATGTCATTTGATGGGCTCTGTAGAATAGCGAAGAAAATAAACATTAAAAAAAGAAAATAAATGAGCAATTGAAGACACGTTCAAGGCTGTTCTTACCCATTCTGAAGGGCGGTATTGGGGTCATAGGTCAAGGTCATTCCACTCTAAAGAAAGTAAAATAAAAATTTGGTTTTGACCACAGCTGGTTTCATACACATCATAAAGGCAGTTTCACTATAAAATTGACAGTTAACATATGTCAATAATTATATTTAATTATAGTACAATAGTAATCAAACAAAGGATGACATATGATGTCATGTAAGAATGGCTCATTACACTTCAAGGCAGAAATACACACCCATTCACCTGCCGTCTGCACCACACACATACACAATTGTAAACAGGACTTACTAGTCTCACCTCGGCGTCCCGTGTCCAGGTTCGTCCGTTGGGGACATATTTAACCTGACTTTGTCTCTTCTTCTGACCGCCGTCAGCAAACTTACACAGCAAAGGCTCTGTTGCACCTGTAACACACACACACACGCTTCACTTACAGTACTGAAGACAAAGACTAAATAGCTTATAGTCTGTAGCCTTCATATAAACTATATATGCATTATAGAAAACACCACAATAATTTTGTGCTGAATACTCACCCAGCATCCCAGAGGAGGACTTAATGAACTTCCCGTTGAAGTGAGAGATCACAGCATCGCACTTCTCTGTGGACTCCATCCTTGAAATAGAGTGGAATAAAGAGAGAAAATGTCACAAAACATTCACATGCATGAACAGTGTAAATCGGACCCCATTTCACACACACACACACACACACACACAGAAATTCAGTATTGTCACTGACCTGGCAAAGCCCACTCCCCGGCTCACTCCATTAGTGTCGCGGAGGATTCGGGTGGACACGACCTGTCCAAAGGGTTTGAGGAGGTTCTCTAGCTCCTGCTCATCCATAGACACAGGCAGGTTGGACAGGTACAGGTTAGTCGGGTCCTGCTCCTGTTGCTGTATTCAGAAAACATGAAACACACAACACTATTTAACACACGTAATTAACCATCCTCCGTATGTCTATTCAGCTGATATAATAACTGTGAGGCCTGAGCGAGTCCATTCAAAGACCTTTATGTAATGGTCAAAGCAAACATTTGTTGTTATATGATTTTTGTTAGCTCATAAACCTACTGCTTGGCAATTAGCCTATTACCTTAGCACACTGGTAACTGATTATCCTGATATCTTAGCATGCTACTGTTAACCCCGGTTTCATAGACAAGATTTAAGCCTAGTCCCAGACTAAAATGCATGTTTGAGCTGTTTTAACTGAAAGCAACTTGCACTGGCATATTTTAAAAAAATGTCAATGCCATTGTTTTGTCTCAAGACGCACACCAGTAATGTTTTTTTTCTAAAGCACGTGTATAAAAGCTACATAAATGCCCTAATTGAACTAAGGCCTAATCCTGGCTTAATCTAAGACCTGTCTGTGAAACCAAACCTATAAATGGTAAATTTAAGCATTTGTCATGTTTTTTAGTTACCTTAAAAGTTAACCTTTGCATATTGTTAGGTGATTAGCCAGCTAGCTTAGCATATGGTTAAAGTCACCATGAAATCAACATTGCAAATTCTTATTTATTTACAGAATGTTGCAGTGCTTATTATAAATGATTTATCCATACACATTATTATTTTTTTAATTCATGTGCACTCGTAATCTGTAATAAAAAATGTTAACCTTCCCTCCCCCTTAAAACGACATCTGTTCTCTTCATAGCGCGAGGGTGGGGCTATGAAGAGAGGAGATCTGCCTGCATTTAGTTAGCAATGTTATCACTTTGTGGTGTATATATTCTTAACCATGACAATATGTTAATGTATACAGAAACTATAAATCGTCAAATGAAAAAAAAAAAAATTCAGTTAGCTTGAAAGCTAAATCTTGCTTACTGCTGTGCGATTAACAAGATAGCATAGAAAACGGATTAACCCATAGATATGTATATGTAGATGCCACATTCCACCGCTCCAGATACGCCGGCGCGCCCGCCATCTTGCAACGGTCAGCGTGTCGTCACTCACAGTAAGAATCAATGATGCCACAACATTGCGCAGCTTCTGGTTGTGAAACCACCGAGATTTAAATTCCTGTGAAATAACCTTTCACAGGTGAGAATGTGTTGGTTTGTGTTTTTATATGTATTAACTCAATATTACATGTTTTTACTATGGTACTTTTAATGTTTGTACTTTTACCATGGTAACTTTTTAATGTCGTGTCAGCTAACGCATTCGTCTTTTCGTATTGTGTTAGTTTAGCAAAATCTTCTGCTGAAGTCTATTTCATATATAGATATTCATGCGTCTAATTACGGTTGCAGACGCTCAGTCAACTTGTTCTCAAATGTTCACAGACCGCTCCAATATGGCGGATGGCTTACGTATAGCGCCTAATTAAACGGCCGTAATGAGGCATCTATGTATATCTATGGATTAGCCTGCTATCTTAGCTATTTATGTTTAATTAATTTGGTGCCTTAAATAAAAAAAAATATATTTTTTCTTAATCATGACAATATGTTAATGCATTTAAATTACGTCAAATATCACATATTACCAAAACTAATGGTCAAATTAAGCATTTGTCATTCTAAGTTCTTTAACCCTAGTTAAGTTTTTTTAAATACTGCAGAATAACCTTGCTGGCTTAGCATACTGCGAGATGACTTGACTTTTAGCTTAGTATACTGTTAACTGATTAGCCTACTAGCTTAACTATCTATCTCTGATTAATTTGCTGCCTTAAGAAATAAAAAAATGATAGAAAATCACTTTGCATTTAGTCATAAGCATGACAAAAGGGTAAAGAATTTAAATTACTCCACATATCACATTATATTGCTAAAACTATTAATAGTCAAATTAATCATTTGTCATTCTATATTTTTTCCCCAGTTAGCTTAAAAGCTAACCTCGCATATTGCTAGGGTATTAGCCTGCTAGCGTAAAATACTGTGGACTGATTAGCATGCTATCTTAGCTATCCATGTTTGATTAATTTGGTGCCTTAAACATTTTAAAATGAATGTTTTTAATCTTAATCCTGACAATATGTTAATGTATTTAAAGGTGCACTGTGTAAATTTTAGCAGCATCTAGCGGTGAGGCTGCGAATTGCAACCGCCCACCGCTCACCCCTCCCTTTTGAAGCACATAGAGAAGCTACGGTGGCCAACACAGAACAAAAATGTCGTCGTCTGAGACAGCAGAGAGTAGCTAGCGCTCTGTAGAGCAGTTTGTCCGTTTAGGGCTACTGTAGAAACATGGCGGCGCTAAATGGCGACTTCACTGTAAGGGGACCTGCGGTGTATGTAGATAGAAATG
Source organism: Coreius guichenoti (assembly GCA_039654105.1). NCBI lineage: Eukaryota > Metazoa > Chordata > Actinopteri > Cypriniformes > Gobionidae > Coreius > Coreius guichenoti. The sequence goes on along the minus strand of CM077188.1, from coordinate 22,371,175 downwards.
GCTCATTCTAAGGTAATAAAATATAACGGTTCATTATGTAAGATCTTTATACACCATTGAAAACATAGTTATGTATATTATATTGCATTTCTGTCAATAGATCCATATAAATATTACACACTGCACCTTTAAATTGTCACATATCATATATTACCTAAACTATAAATGCTCAATTCTTTTTTTTTTCAGTTAGCTTACAATCTATCCTTCGCATAGTGTGAGGCAATTAGCATGCTAGCTTTAAATGTTAAGTCTGTTAGCTAACACTACCACTCAAGGATAAGTGGAAATGCTATTATAATTATGTAAAAGATATTGTGAGAATTTAGTCGTTCATCCTACAGTTCAAATAATAAAAAAGCAGGTTGTCTGAATAAGCTCAAAACCAGCATTTCTCAGTGCACTCAGATATCATGACGCATTGCAGTTCTATTCTTCTTCTATAACTAAGCTATACCATCTATTCAATCATTTTTCCATTTGTATAGAATCATGTGCCCAGTGACTCAAGGGTGAGACCTTCAGGCGGTTTATACTCTCTCTGCCTATGCTGTGATGTGGTGCATAAGTACTTTGTGAAGCTACAATACAATTTTGTACTCGCCTCTCAGCTAACAAGGACACACGATACTCTACAAACTGGATTTCAGTCTGATGTTTGATTGGCTGCAGGCAGAATCTCAGCTCGCTATTCTAGATGCCTCAGCTGAAATGAGGGCGGGCCAGGATAAGACGTCAACATTCCTCAACATGTATGCGTCAAACATGTTTACACGGTACACACACACATACACGTATAACAGGGAAGTGGAAGAGTAATATGCTGACAGTGGGGAGGAAGAGGAAAAAGAGGGCAGATTAAAAATTGAAGATGCAGGCAGAAAAAGCCAGCAGAACCTAGGAGAAGGTCACTGCAGGATTGTTACACACATACTCGTCTATGGCACAAAGATACACAGGAAATGTATGTATGTGGCTGGACGAGAAAAGAAAGAGAGGAAACGAGGGAGAAACACACATGAAAAGACACCAGAGGTTACATTTTTTAGGTTTTAGATCGACATTTCCTGAATCGTGCTCACAGACGGGTCATAAACTAGTTAAAAGGAAGTAATATCAAAAATGGATAACTCACCTTGGCCATTTGAGCCTGAACTCCGTTGGTCTTTAGTGCTGTGACGGCTTTTTGTGCGGACACTGGGCTGTCAAAATCCACGAACCCATATCCTACAAAGAAGACAATGCTTTACCACAATACAAACTAATCTGCAGCAAAAAGCTTGACCAAACACACATCTTTAAGCATCACGTGACTAGTATCAAACTACACACATACACAATGGTACTAAATGATTACCATATTCATGTATCATGATATTTACATTACCGTTCAAAAATATAGAAATGCAAAAGAATTTGCATTAAAGTGATTAAAAGTGACAGTAAAGACATGTTATAAAATATTTCTATTTCAAATAAATGCTGTTCTTTTGAACTTTCTATTTATCAAAATAGTATTCAACATTGATAATAATAATGAATGTTTCTTATCAGCATATTAGAATGATTTCTGAAGGATCATGTGACACTGAAGACTGGAGTAATGATACTGAAAATTCAGCTTTACCATCACAGGAATAAATTATATTATAAAATATATTGAAATAGAAAATGGTTATTTTAAATTTTAATAATATTTCACAATATTACTATAATTATTACTGTTTAACTATATTTTTGATCAAATAAATGCAGCCTTGATGAGCTTTCAAAAACATTTAAAAAATCTTACAAACCCCAAACATTTAAACGGTAATGTATATGGTACTATTTAAAAAAATACCATGGTAATTCCAATGAATAATAAACATAAAAAACATGGAATAACCAGGGAACTGAACACACAGGGTTCAAAATTAACTTTTTGTCAGTCAGTTAAGAAAATACCACATTATTTAAAATTTAAAGGTCACGGCAACTGTATTTTGGATTATTTTTATTTTATTATTATTATTCTATTCTAGTGCGGTCAAATCGATTAATCGCATCCAAAATAAAAGTTTTGTGTTTACATAATATATGTGTGTGTACCGTGTATAATTATTATGTATATACTGTATATAGTTATATCATTTATATTATATATAAATATAAATATTTTATATATAAATATAACAAATTTTTCTTAAATATATACATTGCATGTGTGTGTATTTATATATACACATAATAATTATACACAGTACATACACATTTTATTTTGGATGCGATTAATCGATTTGACAGCACTATTCTATACTATATATTATATATAATATACTGTATGTATTATTGTGGCACGTAATATATTATATTGAATGATATGAGAGTGTTCATTTCGGACCCTAGTTACACATGTATAGAAGTGAGAATAAAATTACATGACAAACCTTTGCATTTGTTTGTAGTCTTGTCAAGAATGGCTTTGGTGGACACGATTTTACCATATCTGCTTACAGACAGAGAGAATGAGAGAAGAAGTTAAACACGGGCTCAGCTCACGAGTCAGTCAATGTGTCAAATGACACAACAGCACAGGAATTCACGACCTGAAGGACATGAAACACAAGATCTACCATAATCCATGAGCTGAGAAAAAAATAACACTACCCAAAAGAGCTCTCAAAGTCTGCATGACACGCATTTAATTCAGAAACAAAGAGCCACTTGTGACAGAATCATCCACGGACACTTGATGCCGACAGCCCAGGTGTTTTAGAGTCACTGTGTGACAGACGAGGATTAAGCTGCTTTAATGGAGTGTCTATGTGAAACCTGTTATTACAGCGCACAAATCACCACGGTTCAAAGGAAACGCTTGTCTCAGCACACACGTGTGTGTGTGTGTGTGAGAAAAGGAACTCGCCATTAATGCTGCAGTGAACAAGGGATAAACACTGAAGTGAATGCATACTAGCGTACTGCTTTCTGCATGGATTATCTTTGCATAATTCATACGATTTCACACATCTTTATATGCTGTTTTTTTTTTTAAGTAGTATGCTATGCCACATCATCTTGTTGTATATGTAATTCTCCAAGTGGTGTCCAGCATTTTATATTTGTTCATTTTGAATAAAATATTGTTTTTTTGCAAAAAGACTGATTAAATAAGAAGTCAAAGAGATTTAACTGATTATCTGTCACACTGGAAATGGAATGAGGCATTGCATTGTGGGATATACTGTACCTAGTGCAGTTTATATTTGTCAAATGTAGCAGGTCATAAGAGCATTCAATGCATACAAGACATTCACATACTAGTATGCACAGTACACACATTTCCTACTGCCGAAACAGTATGCTAATATGCTATTGCAAACACAGTCAAAGTGTTCCTTATTTTAGATTCTGACCCTTTTTTTTTTTTAAATCGGAAATGGTTGAGAGAAAGGACAGCGAGACAGAGGGAACATAGGATTTTGACAAAACGTGGGAATCGAACCCAAATCTTCCACACAAGCACCAAAGCACAACGTCTGGAACGACCATTCAAAAGTTTGGGGTCAGTAAGAGTTTTTAATGTTTTTTAAAAGAAGTCTCACCAAGGCTGCAATTATTTGATAAAAAAAAAAATTTAATAGTAATTTTGTGAAATATAATTACAATGTATTACAATATATTTTTAATTGTAATTTATTCCTGTGATAGCAGCATCATTACTCCAGTCTTCAGTGTCACATGATCCTTCAGAAATCATTCTAATATGAAGATTTGCTGCTCAAGAAACATTTCTTACTATCATCAATGTTGAAAACAGTTTTTCAGTTTAACATGTAAACAATATTTAACACAATTAACGCAGCGGTCATCCTTTGGCTAGCATTACGTTATATGATCATGCTATTATTCATAAAAAATGATTTTAAACCATTCAAGCGCAAGAGAACGCGAAGTCAAAAGAGAACGCGCTGCCTGTGAATGTCCTGTCTATGTGACACACACAACGCACAGAAAGACGCGCACGATGACAGCGCGCCAGAATCGAGTTCTCTTTCACCCTTGAATGAAGAATAACACACACAATTATGCCAAAATGTCCATTTTGTCGAGTATCCTCATAAGAGCAGTCTTAAATGAGTTAAAGTCTTAAATGAACGTAAAGGAGCAGCCACTGCTGTCTGTCATTAATGTTAATCAAAGAACAAAGGTAACAGAGAAAATTACTCACTGCTCTTGACTAAAGAACTTTTGTAGCTTTAATAAGGATTAATCTATATTTAATTTATAATTTATGCAGTGCAGACTGTTTGATAACTTTATTCAATTTCTGTATATTTCACAGGGCACAGATAAATATGACATTTGTTAAACGTTTATGTGAGGATTGTTTTAAGTTCACTTAAATGTAAAGTTGTTATATTTTTTGAAGCCTACTAAATGTTAAAGAAGATTGATAGCTTTCAATTGCACTGTAATGTTGAATGGCTACACTGTAAACCCTAACACTCAAAATAATTAATTGGTTTGAGTAGAGCCAACTCAAATTAAACAAATGAGTTCAATCAAATTAACTTTCATGAGTATTTAGAACTTTCTTTTTTTTTGTTCGTAAAACTGACACATTTCAAGTAATCTGAATTGTTTCATTGTTTTATGAACTTGTTTCTTTTAATTTAGACAAACTTAAATTTAACTGAAACTGGGCTGGGATTTCTATTTCCCAGCATGCTTTGCCATGACACTCAAAATTAAGTGTTATATAATGTGTTGAAACTTTAAATTTCTTAACTTAAAAAATTTGATGTAACTGATTGCTTCAATTTTTTTGAGTTTTGCCAACTTATTCGGGTTTACAGTGTATAATTAATGTTTAAAATTGGAAAAAAAATAAATTTCACAGAGACATCAGTAGCTGTATTAGTATCAGTGATACTGGCCTTCATTCATAAAAAGATGCCATTAAAAAGTGTTATAAAATATACTGTCTATATTTTTTCTGCATTGATTTGGAGATTAACAGTGTAATTATTACATTATAAAATATATAAAAAACTTTAGTGTTTTTAAATCGCAATTCATCACAGAAAAAATATGTAATTAAATCTAGTTCATTTTTTTTATCGATTGACAGCACTAAAACTCTTTAATGTCATATTTGATCAATTTAATGTGTCCTTGCTGAATAAAAGTATTAAAGAGAAAAATCTTACTGACCCCAAACATTCGAACGATAGCTTATGCTAGACCCTAACACCACAGCTTCGATATGACTGCATTTCATGTGCTTGTAGACTGAAAAATAAATTCACATTTCTGCTGGCTTAGATTTATTGATGTCTCTCTCACGAAGGCTGTGCAGGAAAGAGCTGTGACAGTAGTGCTGACTGGGAAAGAGCTGTTTTTCATTCACCTTCACTGAGGGCTCCTTTTCCAAAGCTGAAATTTAAATACGCTCATATATTTATAAACCATCTTCCTGCACCATTAAAACTCTGGCTTAGACAAATAAATATTTATTCAGTGTGACGTTTAGCAGAGCTGCAAAGCAAACACTAAACAGCCTTTTGGGGCGCGTCCTGGGCCGGGTCACAAGGGAGGGAAAAGCGGAGCCAATCACATTTCACACACAGATCACAAGACTCCACGCGCCAAAGGACCGCACGACCTTGGCCTTGACCCATGCGCTCCAGCGGGGAGGCCCCATTTCCTGCCCCCACCGGCAGAATTCCGTCAGCAGCTCCCAGAACGACGCTGTTTTTCTGCCTGATGCGGATCAAGGCAAATCAATCCGCGGATCTGCCCTGATTAGTCACTCTCAGTGATTAAAACGGCTCCGGAAAGCGAGGTTATTACGATGTCACTCCCATACCTCAAAGCTGAACTGACACATTCCTCATGGTTTTAACCAAAATGCGCGGATGTGATCATAAGCATGAAGTCAGTGGTACTGTGTATAGTTATAATGTACATATGACCTCAGCTTCACTTTTAACCAGGATACTAGCCAAGAGGACTATGGGCCCCCCATCTGACTCTTTACAATCAATTTGAAGGATTACCATGGTGATGACTGGTCTCCCAGGGGCAGCGAGGGGTAAATTAACACAGTGGGAATGTATTAACGGAATACATGTGGGATCAGGACGCCTCTGCACAAACAAGCACTCTCACCGATATAAACACGCATACATACATATGTTTGTATGAAAGTCGACATGATGACGGGTGAGGGGGTCCATAATAACATTACCAAATATTCCATAGTGTTCAGCAAGATGAAATTAGTAACAGCAGTAACAGCAATATTTTAGGGAACTTGCGACTTTTCCTGCTCCAGTAACTGCTGAATCATGGCTGCTGGTCTAATTCTGCAGGCAGAACGGCTGCTAAGAACCAACGGATCAAAAAACAAACACTCATTTAGCATGTGTGTGTGTGTGTGTGTGTTATGAGCTTCAGAGAGTGATGCGTGAAGAACTTGTGTAGAATAACTAGAGGAAAAAGCCCTGACATGAATAACCGACACGTGACGTTAAAAATATCTCATTACAGAAAATTAACAAATACAATCTAATTATTTTACTACAATGCTATGCTAAAACTAAATAAATACTGAATACTTAAAATAAATACTAAATAAAGTCAACATGAAATGTATCTATCTATCTATCTATCGATCGATCTATCTATCTATAAAGTTTAGACAGAACTACTGTGAGCTACGAGATTGATTGTATATGCTTTGTTGCATTATTATTATTATTTTAAATAATCATGTTCAACAACAGAACACCTGGTGAAAAACTACATTTCCTGAAGAAATCTCTTTAGTGGCCACCCACTCTAACAAAGACTTTTTTTTAAATCCCTTTGGGAAAAAAAAAGAGCGGGAAAAAGTTGATGGGCACTTTTGACTTTATTTACTCTTTACTTTCCCTCCAAAATTCTCCATTCTGGTAATTATACACTTTTCATGATCCAATCAATTCCTGATGGACAAAGTCCCACTGTATGATTTTTTATTGTTGAACATCCCGTTTCACTCGGAAATACATCAGCTTACAGAAGAAAAATAGTTGCGTCATTTTAGGTTGACTTTAACATAATAAATGTTCTTATAAAATTTTGTCGCAAATGTTTTTGGAAGTCAGCTCAAATCAAGCCTGCCGCACTTGTGTTAAAAACTGAAGCCAAAGCGTCTCGATCGCCCCCAGGTGGTTGGTCCCAGTATAGCTCATAACCCCCGCTCCTCCGTGTATTCTAATGGACGCGAGACAAACTAAACAATCAAATTACACTTCATATAATTTTTCCCCAAAGTTGGTTTCTGTCATTTTAGGCAGTTTTTAATCACGCTGATTTCATTTCAAGTGTTCGTTTTTTAAATATGTTTGGTTTTAGTTAGTTATTTGATGCTATAAAAACAGGGGGGGTGTGAGGTCATGATTGACAGCTGAGATTGACGGCTTCTCTGAGTGAAGTCGTCACTGAGGCACCAACGGACTTTTTTTCGGGATTTTTGGGAGGAGGCTGGAGCTTTAGCTTTAATTTCTACATTTCCATAACTGTTTATTTCACAACGACATAATGAATTGTTCTGCATCTGCGAGAGTGTGGGCGGGCTTTTGATATGACGGCTCTACTTCCTGCTCTCTACTGCGCAGACTCGGTCCCAAATCTGTGCAAGATGTCAGCACCATATTCGGCTTCACTTTTCTTCAGCGGAAGAGAATGAAGTCGCGTCGTCCATATTTTTTTACGGTCTATGGTTCAAATAATGAGTAAAGTAAGACATCCCGGTTACATTTTTAATTGAGAAAATCATGTTCTGCACTACATTTTTTTGTTGAATATCCTATTAAACTTGGTAAAACATTAGACTTATCCAAGTAAAATTGGTTGTGAACACCATTTCATGCTGACTTGATGAGAATCATGTGACAGGCTATAATATCACTGACATGAGTGAGTTGGTTTTAACTGGTTATTAGTGGTATAGTCTTGAAAAAGCTGATTGTGGTGGATGTTTGCAGGGTAAATAGGGGCTCATGAGGGCTTATCCCATAACTTGACCCAATTCTGACAATCTCACACATTCAAGCTGTCAACAGACACCAGCCCTGCTGTGCTGCAGAATCTCAGACCAAGAGGAAAACAGAACAAAAACTGTATTTATTTGGTTGAACATACATCCGGGACAGATATTGGTGATTTTGTCATGACATAACAGCAAATACTCACGGCTGGCAGAGTTTGACCAGGTCATGATCGGTGGTTCCCGGCGGTAACCCGCGGATGTAGAGGTTTGTTTTGCTGAGTTGCTCCCAGCCGGTCGTGCTGCTGCTGCTACTGCTGTTGTTGGTGCTGCTATTGGTGCTCGGGCTGGGAGGGGCCATTGGGAGGGTGGGCGGAGCAACAGGAGGCTGTCATAGGAGTAGAACAAAGATTTCATTGATATGACAAATGGAAATGCATAGAAGATGACATCACATAACTGAAACTTTTGGGGTAGAAACAAAAATAGCGCCTTCCAAAACAAACCAGGGACAAACTTCTCTTTCTTCTACAGCACCAAACACTATATGAGTTTCTTAAAAAAAGAAAAAGGAAAAATAACCACAATACTAGCATAGAAAGAAAATACCCGCGACTCCATTCGTCATGATGATATCTTTAACTCTTTCTACAGTGAACTGGTGTTATTACACAGTCAGCCATCGCCAGTGAGTCTGCCCACATCCACAGCTCCCTACAGTCTAATTCCCATTAAAGCGAAGCACAAACAGGCCTAGAGGCGCAGTCGGCCCTTCAACTCTCATATCAGTCCAATCTACGCATTCTTCCAGAGCTGAATGTGTTAGGATTATTTCACTGGATGAAAGCCCATACAACTTTGGAGAAATTCCTAATGCAGCATCAATTGCTTTCAACGCTTGCCACATGGTTGTGTGCAATGATTAAAGGGATAGTTCACCCAAAAATGAAAATTCTGGCATCTTTACGCACCCTCATGTCGTTCCAAACCCATATGGCTTTCTTTCTTCAGTGGAACACAAAAGGAGATATTTTGAAGAACGTGCTGACTGCTCTTTTCCACGCAATTAAAATGAACAGATGAACATGATTTGGCAAAGGCTGCGATTATTTTATGCGCAGCTTGTCAGTGAAACACGGCTCTGGGGTGAGTAATAAATGCTGAAAGCCAGAGGGCGCTCTCGTGCAGAAACTTCAAATAAGCCCTGCAGAAGTATGTCATTCCAGGAAATCCCTATGGGCATCATACTATCGTTAAAGCTGAATAAACAGAAGATTAAAACGCTTTGATTGATTAATGACTAATAAACACACGACTATGACAATATATGGTTTATCTTCAAGCCTTCTCTGGTATTTTCATGATAATAAAGTATATTTATACTTCAATGCTAATCGACATAGCCTTTATCACTGTATTGAATACTATGAAATAATATATTGTGTGCCTTATTCTGTGTAAAAAGCCACATCATCTCACATCGGATGCTCAACTGTCGTTATGAAGTGAGTTTAGAGTAAAAACATGCTATTAAATGTTTGTTGGACAAGAGGTTCATAAATGCTTCTCATATTCATATTTCATAATATTCATTCATCCTAACCTTAACCTTAGTATAGCACAGGTAGAACATCCTGTAGATAGTATTACTTTGTTTGTTGTAATTGAATCCATCCATCATATTTCTAAACACTGTCTGAACTTCTCTTGACAGGTAACTAAGAGATTGAGTTGACCAATACTGACCAATGAAATCGGCTACGGGAAGAGTTTGCGCTTAACCGGTAGTAACTTTAAGTAAAGGTCCGTTCACACCAAAAATGATAACAATAAAGATTTAACAACAGCTATATTAGCGTCCACACCTACGCGTGATATTATTTTTATTCTAAGCAGAATCTGCAGTCTTGTCATCTGCCGCTTTAAATGCTCGAGCTCTTTAAAGCAGGATGGATTCTTATTGGCTGTCAATGTTTTTATCGCCCATCACCTGGAAAAAAATTGTTCTGAAAGTGACTCCAACAAATATTGTTCGACTGTGCCGTTATCGTTATATTTGTAATGTGAACTCTATTCTTTTACATTTTGAATGATTTTTAGAACTATATCTTTATCGTTATATAGTTATAGTCCTTGGTGTGAACAGGCCTTGAAAATTTGTCATTACTTACTCACCCTCAAGTTGTTCCAAACCTCTATAATTTTCTTTCTTCTGTTGAACACAAAAGAAGATATTTTGAAGAATGTTGGTAACCAGACAGTTGACGACACCCATTGACTTCCAAAAATACTATGGAAATCAATGGGTGTCGTCAACTGTCTGGTTTGGAACAATTTGAGGATGAGTTGCCTAAATGATGACAAAATTTTCATTTTTGGGTGAACTATACCTTTAAGTCATGATGGAATTTTCATTTTAGGGCGATGCATCCTAAAAAACATAAATGTTCAGAGAATTTAGTGAGATATGTGAAAATGATGCTTGTATTCACCTTTCAGTGCCTGTTGTGTATTTGTCTGGGGATTGAGTTTGACTCAAGAGTCTCATTACCAAACCGCAGTACCAAACTCACCACAGAGGCATGTTCATTCAAACTGAGAGTTGCGATTTCTCCATAAATCTGCTTTAGCTGAGAGGAAGGAATGTTTTCCAGAGATAGATCACATGATACAGGAGCGCTCTGGGATACAGGATGTGTGGGCCTCTCGCCCACCCCGAGCAGCGGCCACCACAGCCCACATCACTGACTCACTTCCTGTTTCTTAGTCATTCATTAAAACGGCTCCATTTCTCTCAGCCGTCACAAAATGGCTGCCTGTTAAACATCAGCGGGTAACTGTTCACAAAACCAAACCACCACAAAAGTGACGGCAAAACCTCAAAACGTCCGACGCGGTTAAAAAAGACAGTAGCTCTTACAGCACGCAAACTATCATATACATATATATTTATATATGCATGTAAAACTGAGCATGTCATTATGTGTGTGAACACCTGACTGTAACTCATTTGGGTTAGTGGGTCCGTTTTTGACACACTGACCCATTTCCGCATGAGCGGCTCACACACTTGTGCGCTGAGGTGAAACTGGACGTGGCCCCATAAGCTTGTTAGCACCTGTTAATTACTGAGGCAAGAGATCAAGCCACTTTTCCTTCTACAACAGCATGAAAATCACATTATTTAGAGGAACATATAGCAAAAAAGAAGGGGTGATTTACAGGAAGAACTGAGGAACTCAGAGCTCATCCACAAAATGAAATGAGAAAGTTGAACAAGACAGACAGATGGAGATCCTGTCCTAATTTTCTCTTCAATCTGTCGATGCTAATTTCAGCACACTTTCTTCTGTCTTTCTTTTTTCTTTCATGATGAAAATCTATTGATTTCAAATGCTGTACAAAAAGTACTCAAGGGAACATGTCCAGTTTTATCAATAGGGAAAATAAAGTCAAGGGAAGGGTAACTGAGACAGAGAAAAAGCAATGGGAGAGGGATGGTGGGGAGGGGGGTCACATTCAATATCCAAACCATCTCTCATACGTCGGCGTGTCCCTTGGGTCCTGAGCTATGCGCTGTAGTCATCCTAGACCATATGGTTCCTATAAACTGTGAAATCCTGAAGCCCATTAACTTCTGCTGCCTCTATCGCAGCCATCACTCTCAGCTCCACCATATGCAAATGCATGTGTAAATGTGTGATTTCATGCCTGTGTGCGTATGTGACCATAAATTCTCACATTTGCAGATTCGGAATGTATAGACAAGCAAAGTTTAAATAGAATTCCGCAGGCCACACCCACTGTTGGCCCACCAATTGCTGGAAAACATTGTATTAACTCATGAATATTAATTAGGCAGAGATTCTTCATAACACACCCAAAAATCTACTGACACAAGTTGCCATGGGAGACTTTCACCACATGCTTCTCTCATCCTCATCTCCCTTCACACATTAACACCAAGTCTGCTAATGTTCTTCTTTTTAAAAAGACAATAACATCATATTACACAATATCTTTCACAAATGTAAGTTAGTATGACAGGAATAATTCAGTGAAAAACATCTCTAGTGCATGTATATGATAAAGAAGTGTTAATAAAAATGAAATGACACTTTATTATGGTCTCATTTATATTTCTAAACTCACTGTGACACCCCAAAGCAGGAAAAAACACTTTCAGTTCCGTCAACACTTTATAAATATTACACTGTGCAACTGTAGGTCAGATGAGGTGGTGTTGTGTAATACACCAAATTAACATAAATGGATACGATTCATATACAAAAAATATAGAGCTGCTTACCTAGACAGCATTTTTAGCATTATGCGTGCATACATTTTGTCCATCATAATCCGAGTCAGCAAAGATTAAAAAAAAAAAACAAAAAAAAACGCCACAAGCGCCCTAAAATGCTGTCTAGGTAGGAAGCTCACTAGATATTGAAACACTGTCGCTGTGCGTGAGCGCGCGCGCACGAGCAAGAGGAGTTAAATACATTCTGTCCCAGGTAAAGGATCTACTGACCCACTGTGAGTCCATTCTGTAGTCTTTATCATCATTACAACTGCAATGCCATACTTTACCTACCTGCTTTCGATATGACGAAGTTCTCAAAGGATTGGCCGTATTTGCGAAGATCATCCTGTATTCCCCTGCGTTATGTGACCCAACGATGAATTAAAAAAATCTACTCTCAAAAATCAGTTGATATTAGGTTACAGAAGAGAACTGTAAAATTTCCACATCGCACACTTTAATGTTGGCTTAGGAGTGAAGTGATAATCCGTTCTTGAGCAGATAAATATTTCTGCTAAATAAAAACCTCGCTCTTGATCGATGGTTTATTCCCACCTTGGCTCGTCCGACCAGTTTCGGTAATTCGCCTGGTTCATTGATCTCGGTTCTGTTGCCTGCAGCGAAGACCCACCTACTGAGGAACGATCCATTCTGCAGTCAGGCGGCAGGGGGATGGTGTATCTAATTAATCATACATGACGTGTATTTTCGACGTATACAGCTAAATTGTACACATACAGGGAATTGTTCCTTACAAAATAGAAGATTTATAAAACGCTAATAGAAAAATAGACACAAACCGTGTCATGTTTTGTCAGCGTCAAACGTTTCCCCCTCCATGAGGTTTGGTTCAATCCCGCACGCATGCAACACATTCCACTACCTCGCCATCAGATCCCATCTACAATACACACAGCAGACTGTCCCACTATGGCCTGGGTGGTGGTCCCTACATATAGATACACCCCAATTAACACTTTTCTTTATATTTCAATGCTCTGAACGGTGTATTCAGTATATTTTTTGCTTATTTAAAAAGTTGTATACATAAAAAAAAAAAAATAGCACTTTTAAAGTCACCATGAAATCAAAATGTACAATTCTTGTTTTTCTGTGTGTGTGTGTGTCTCTTCTCTTTTCTGATGATGTGTTCACTGGCACCAGGGCAGGACAACCTGTCACTCACATGATGAGATCACAACAATTCAATCAATTCCCAATTTATTGAGAAGCCGTTTCACTCGGATATACCATACGTCACAATAATGAAAAACCTGTTTCATGCCGACTTTAATATGCTTAAAAATATGTGTTTAATTTAATTTACTCATCTAGCAGGTCGACCCCTCATGGGCGCCGCCATTTTGACATTTAGTAATCAATTGCATCCAGATAGATGTTCATATAAAGTCCAAAACCTGTACTATTATTAAGACGAATGAGACCCAGCCACACGCAAACAAAACTTAATGAGGGCATCAACTAACTTTCTAACTTTAATAGAAACAGACATATGTGCAGTGTGGTATTTAATGGCAGGGGGTGTGAAACTAGTTCCCTCTTGCAACAATAATAACAAGGCTGAAATGAAATGACACCTCCTAGAGGGTTGCCCAGGGCATGTCTTATCTACTTTTTGTCATGGTAATGTTCGTCTGTAATCACATTTCACAGCTTGTACTGATTCAAGGAACACCTAGTGTTATTCAATGACATTTTGCAATTTGGTGTGGGACAAATATTAAATGAATTGAAATGCCACACAGGTGTTTGGAAGCTAATGAGAATGTGTTTAAGCACTCAATTGACTTGTCTTATTAAGTTTAAGTTATTCTCTGCGTTTTAACTAACTTGTGAGTGTCAAAACAAGCTTGTTTTTTTTTATCTTATAACAGCTTGCATGTTTACTGTCCAGTGAAAGCTGTTGTAGTGATATTGCTAATTATTGTGCACAAAGACTCTGCTGTCGACTAAGAATGATTTTATCTCATCACACACACCCTCTGAGTGATTTCTACTTCCACTCGCCGTGTGATGTGTGTGAGAGTTTAGTGAGGCAGAAAGCCACAGTGAATCAGGGTAGAGGCCACAGAGCTCAGACTGATTACGTGCATGTGAAAAGCAGAATGTATGAAAATGCATACATTTTCTACATTACATTCTCTCTTATGCAAAAACTCTCTCTAAAAGTTTTGATCTTTCATTATTTTATTACATTTTATTGGCTCTATAAAGAAGTGCAATGCAAAATAAAGAAGATAAAATATTGATAATATTGATAAAATATGCAATAAAATATTATTATGTATATATTATTTAAAAACAATGTTTAATAACAACAACAATAATGCATATAATAATAATATATTAATTTAAATATGAAATAGAATAATAATTAATAATGTGAATTTTAATAATAACAATAATATTTATTATTAAACATGGTTTATTAATCTTATACTCTAAAAAAATGCTGGGTTGTTTCAATGTTTGGGTCAAAGAGGGACAACCCCAACCTTTGGGTTAAAAAATGTAATTAAAAAGTTTAAACCAACAGTTGGGTTTGTCCCTTTTTGACCCAAACATGGGTTGAAACTACCAAGCATTTAATATATTACTAATAAAAACTTTCTTCAGGTGATGATAATCAGACAAACATAAAAAAAAGTCATACCTGAATTTTCACTATTGACAACAAACAACCAAAAACCCCAACCACACCAACCCACCACAGTCAACCTGACAACCCCTGCTGCTACCATAGAAACAAACCACAACTTATACAGACTGTATGTTGCAGTATTTGACTTTATTTGTATGCTTAAATATCTAGAAAAAGGCCTGCCACTAATTTACAATACTAACCAATAGCAAAAATAACACACACGCACGCACGCACACACACACGCACACACACACACATGTTGGTGCAACTACATTATGAGGACATTCCATAGACGTAATGGTTTTTATACTGTACAAACTGTACATTCTATCCCCCTACACTACCCCTACCCCTAAACCTACCCATCACAGAAAACATTCTGCATTTTTACATTTTAAATAAAACATTGTTTAGTATGTTTTTTAAGCCATTTTTATTACGAGGACACAGGAAATGTCCTCATAAACCACGTTTACGTTGTAATACCAGTGTAATACCCATGTCATTATACAAATTTGTGTCCTCATAAATCACATAAACAAGCACACACACACACACACACACACACACACACACACACACACACACACACACACACACAGCTCTAGCTCTTTACCATAACCCTACCCATCACAACTAACTGTCTAACCAGAACCCTTACCCTCAACCTACCCTTAACCTAATTATAACCTTATCCCTAAAACCAAGTCTTGACCCTCAAACAGGCCTCAGACCGGCCAAAATGTTCTCTTTACTCTCTTTGTCCTCACTCCGATAGTCTAAAACTCAAACTGGTCCTCACAAATATAGTTGTACAAGTATGCACACACACACACACACACTTTTAGGGACTGTTTATAAACTGACAATCATATATTAATTACACCTCATCAATCTTTGTTAGTTGTGTGTCATTATTGTCATTTGGGACAGTGCAGGTGCAAAGGGCCACATTTAAACACGGTTTAATATCGACTTTTTAATGCTGAGCTCTGCTGAATGCACTTCAATGAGTGGGTATACACACACACACACACACACACACACACACACGGGCCCTGCTGCGTATGAGCCATTTTAACCATATTCTGTACTCATATCATAAGACCAATATGTGTGACCTTTTATAGCATCCTATTTGCTGTCTAAGCAAGAAACATGGCTTAATAATTCCCGCTGTGATTAGCGACATCTGTCAGGGCATATTGTGAGACTAAATCATGCAATTAGGCAGTTCTTTTCACCCCCGGTGTCAATTAGGGGACTTGATGTAGACAAGCTCTTTTAAAGTACTTGAAAAGCAAGCTATGTTCTGTATTCTCTGTTGTGAGTACCCGAGATCAGTTGAGCAAGACGGCTTTTGTTCGGCCCAGTCAGGTCTCCATTGGACGTATGAAGAGAAATTCAGCCTAGGCTTTGTATGTCTCCAGGGGCGAGTGCCTTTACAGCACAGGGTCAGTCACAGAACACCAGAGGTCAAACAGAATGAAGCCCAGCAGTCCATGAAGCTGTAGGGGAAAATTCAATAGGTCAACAGAGATGGGAAAGGAGAGGGAGAGAAATTCAGAGGTAGAAAGCTCTGGCTCAGCATTGTGGGAGGTCATTGAGGAGAATCAGGTAGAACAGCAGATTGTAACAGTCTGTTCAGAGTGTCACATTGTCAGGTGAGCTTTTGGCTTTGCTGTGTGCAGTAATATGCAGAAAATATCTGTATTTTGCTGTAAATTATGTAGGGAAAATACTTTTTTTTTTGCATTTTCTGAAGAAAATGTGAGTGATGCTGAGGTTCTACAATGATTGTAAAAAATACTATAGGAACAAATGGTAAAATTCAGTACTTAAAGGGATAGTTCACCCAAAAATGAAAATTCTGTAATCATTTACTCACTATCATGTTGTTCCAAACCTGTATGTCTTACTTCTATGGAACATAGAAGATATTTTGAAGAATATTGGTTGTTATTAACCAAACTGGTTTGGTAGCATTGAAAATAGACATTTCATAAAATATCTTCTGTTACTGTATTTTCTCGAATACAGATTGTTGTTGTTCCGTCTCAGCCATTTCTTTTTTTGACTGTGAAAAAATGAGCCGGGGCAGTGTTGCTAACCTTGTGGACAAAGTAATTAATGCAACAACAAAAAAAGCCATATCAGGGGTGGGCAATTCCAGTCCTGGAGGGCCACTGTCCTGCAGAGTTTAGCTCCAACCCTAATCAAACACACCTGAACCAGCTAATCAATGTCTTCAGGATTACTAGAAGGCTACAGGCAGGTGAGTTTGATCAGGGTTGGAGCTAAACTCTGCAGAACAGTGGCCCTCCAGGACTGGAATTGCCCACCCCTGAGCTATATATACACTGTAAACCAAATAAGTTGGCAAAACTTTGAAAAAATTTGTTTTAGGCAATCAGTTACACCAACATTTGTTTAGTTAAGAAATTCAAAGTTTAAGTAAGCAGAACTGGCAGATTTTTCATTTTGTACTCATACATTTTAATTACTCTTAACTTGAAATATTTGAGTAAGCTACACTCTAAAAAATGCTGGGTTGTTTCAACCCAAATTTGGGTAAAATATGGACAAACCCAGCCGTTGGGTTAATTTTTTTATTAAATTTTTTTACCCAATGGTTGGGTTTGTCCATATTTGACCCAAAATTGGGCTAAAACAACCTAGCATTTGTAGAGTGTAATTCATACATTTAACTTAAAATTATCATGTTATCTCAACTTAAATATTTTTAGTAGTGAAAACATGGCTAGCTTTAACAAGATAAATCAGTAAATACTAACTTGCTAATTGGTAACACAATGTTTTGATAGCATTAGCATAGCATAGCAATTGCTGAATGAGTACGGCAATATAGAACATTTAACGTATATCTGTTCTCAAACCAAGCTCATGCTCCACTTGTCACCATGGTAACCCCCCAAAAAACACAACATAACAGAAACTCTTCTAAAAAATTAGCATAGCAAAACATTAAACCCTACTAAATCTCCCACTTAACATTAATCTAGCACAAAAAATATTATATAACACTTGATTTTAGCATTTAGTGTCATGGCAAAGCATGTTGGGAAATAGAAATCCCAGCCCAGTTTCAGTTAAATTTTGTCTAAATTAAAAGAAACAAGTTCATAAAACTCAAAACAATGAAACAATTTAGATTACTTAAAATGTGTCAGTTTTAAGAACTCAAAATAAAAAGAAAGTTCTGAATACTCATAAAAGTTCATTTGATTTAACAAAATTGTTTAATTTAAAGTGCTCCTATTATGCTATTTTAAAGGTTCCTAATTTTGTTTTGGAGGTCTCCAACAACAGGATTACATGCATCAAGGGTCAAAAAACACTTTCATTTTCTCATAATATACATTGCACATCACCACAGTGTTCAATGATTCTCAAACGACTCGATGGACGAATCACTCTCTCTAAATCCCTCCTTTCAACGAGCCTACTCTGCTCTGATTGGTCAGATGGCCCAGTCTGTTGTGATTGGTCTACCGTGTACAGTGCGTATTTCGGAATCTAAACGGCCATTACCATAACTGAACTCCAGCTCCGTCCAAAGGCTTCCTAAAGCTCAGCGATTGTACACACTGTAAAGACAGTAATGATGACGTCGATTTTACATCAATCCCAGCGCGAGTCCGAATCGATGATGAAACATCGGAAGAACTAGTTATTCAACCCGAACCTTGAGCAGGACGTTTCTCAGTGATGCTACTCAGTTTGAGGTACATTATGAGATGTTTCAACTGTAATTCCTCTCCATCAGCATTAACAAGTGTGCTTCCATCAACAAACCCGTGTGTGTTTGTGTGCGTGTGTGTGTGTGTTTCTAATTTATTGCGGTGCACATGCGGGAACTGTATCAATAACAGCGCATACGTTAGCCCAGCACTGACGTGAATGATTGATGTAACAAAGTTTGCAAAAAAGATTTTGCTCCATCCTTTATCTTTACTCAGAGTAGTAAGAATAACAGACAATCTGCATTAATAGACACAGCCCACAGCTGATTTGCAGTAGTATTTCAGTAAGACAGTAATAACGTAAGTTAGCCGGTTAGCCAGATACCTACACAATATGAAACACAATGTGCGCGCAATAAGTGGACGGGCAATATGCTAATGTTTCGCATTGACCTCACAACGAAACGGCTTGCGATTTGTTTCAAAAATGATTTGTTTAATTGACTCAGAGTCGACTGTTACTTTTGAGAGACAATAACTTTATATACAGTGCACTTTCAGATTTAAAACTTTGCAGCTCAGGCTGGAAACCTGTACATTTTTCTATCCTGCTTCCGTTGCAAATTTGCGGGGACCAATCACAAACTGGCTTATCCACCTGGCGCGCTATTGGCGGGTTTAACACGATGACGGATAGAGAAGCGACTGATCGTTGGTCTGATTGGTTGAAGGACTATCCAATTGCGTACAGAGTCATTTGAACTATGCCCGTTGATCACGCCTCTTGTGCAGTAGAAAATACAGAGCAGACTCCCCAGATTAATGTTCAGTCTTAAAAGATTGAGCTTGGTCTGGTGATAGCCAGACAAATGTTACACACTACATGAGAGGTAATTTTCAAAAATCCATAATAGGGGCACTTTAAGTTTACCCTATTCAAAACTATTAATTATTTAGAGTATAAGGGTTTACAATCTATGTGTGAGCTTAGCTAACAAAGCACGTATGGTTAGATTTTTTTACGCAAACACTAACTGTATGCATACATCCAAATGCATAGCCTTTCAAAGTATACTCCATGCGAGATAGCATGCATGAACTTAGGTGCTCAACACATGCACTAGAAAGTTTTGTCTTTGTCCAGTGTCTGCGCTATTTCTTTCCAGAAGTCATGTCCGATAAAAAAAATAAAAAATAAAAAAAAAGTTTGTGTACTCGTTTAAACTAGAGTTGCACTCATCAACACTGGCATCTATTATTGTTGCTGTCTCCAGTGGTTTCTTGTTGTCCTGTCTAATCTGTTTCCTTTTTCAACTGTAAAACACACCTTGTGGACAAACAAATTTTTGCAAAAAAAAAAAAAAGCTCTAGGTACATGTGCAAAAACTTACAAACCCGATTCCAAAAAAGTTGGGACACTGTACAAATTGTGAATAAAAACAGAATGCAATGATGTGGAAGTTTCAAATTTCAATATTTTATTCAGAATACAACATAGATGACATATCAAATGTTTAAACTGAGAAAATGTATCATTTTAAGGGAAAAATAAGTTGATTTTAAATTTCATGGCATCAACACATCTCAAAAGTTGGGACAAGGCCATGTTTACCACTGTGTGGCATCCCCTCTTCTTTTTATAACAGTCTGCAAACGTCTGGGGACTGAGGAGCTCAAGTTTAGGAATAGGAATGTTGTCCCATTCTTGTCTAATACAGGCTTCTAGTTGCTCAACTGTCTTAGGTCTTCTTTGTCGCATCTTCCTCTTTGATGATGCGCCAAATGTTTTCTATGGGTGAAAGATCTGGACTGCAGGCTGGTCATTTCAGTACCCGGATCCTTCTACGCAGCCATGATGTTGTAATTGATGCAGTATGTGGTCTGGCATTGTCATGTTGGAAAATGCAAGGTCTTCCCTGAAAGAGATGACGTCTGGATGGGAGCATATGTTGTTCTAGAACTTGGATATACCTTTCAGCATTGATGGTGCCTTTCCAGATGTGTAAGCTGCCCATGCCACACGCACTCATGCAACCCCATACCATCAGAGATGCAGGCTTCTGAACTGAGCGCTGATGACAACTTGGGTTGTCCTTGTCCTCTTTAGTCCGGATGACATGGCGTCCCAGTTTTCCAAAAAGAACTTCAAATTTTGATTCGTCTGACCACAGAACAGTTTTCCACTTTGTCACAGTCCATTTTAAATGAGCCTTGGCCCAGAGAAAACGCCTGCGTTTCTGGATCATGTTTAGATATGGCTTCTTTTTGACCTATAGAGTTTTAGCCGGCAACGGCGAATGGCACGGTGGATTGTGTTCACTGACAATGTTTTCTGGAAGTATTCCTGAGCCCATGTTGTGATTTCCATTACAGTAGTATTCCTGTATGTGATGCAGTGCCGTCTAAGGGCCCGAAGATCACGGGCATCCAGTATGGTTTTCCGGCCTTGACCCTTACGCACAGAGATTGTTCCAGATTCTTTGAATCTTTGGATGATATTATGCACTGTAGATGATGATAACTTCAAACTCTTTGCAATTTTTCTCTGAGAAACTCCTTTCTGATATTGCTCCACTATTTTTCGCCGCAGCATTGGGGGAATTGGTGATCCTCTGCCCATCTTGACTTCTGAGAGACACTGCCACTCTGAGAGGCTCTTTTTATACCCAATCATGTTGCCAATTGACCTAATAAGTTGCAAATTGGTCCTCCAGCTGTTCCTTATATGTACATTTAACTTTTCCGGCCTCTTATTGCTACCTGTCCCAACTTTTTTGGAATGTGTAGCTCTCATGAAATCCAAAATGAGCCAATATTTGGCATGACATTTCCAAATGTCTCACTTTCAACATTTGATATGTCATCTATATTCTATTGTGAATAAAATATAAGTTTATGAGATTTGTAAATTATTGCATTCCTTTTTTTATTCACAATTTGTACAGTGTCCCAACTTTTTTGGAATCGGGTTTGTACATCACCCTAGCATACGCGTAAAAACCGAAGTATACTTTAGGCATAAGAAAGAGCAATAGAAATGATTTATTCACTAGCACCAATAATGGTGTCAAACAGGAAATCCCGCCCTAAACTCACTTGTTTAGGCCAGAATGTGACAATGTTTTAAAGCACCAGAGAGGGACAGTGTTTACACTTTTAAGGAAGTCAACCTAAGAATGGCTTATTTAGTCATCTTTGTACATTAAACTAGAGTAATTGTGATTACGAAAAAATTCTGCACATTTAATGCTATTCTAGTCAGTCAGATTTACACTAGAAATGTTACTGACACATACTCAACACACACACACACACACACATGCACATAATCATGTGGGTGTTCAGTCAGTTCCTGTCCAAAAGTCATGGGTTTTAACATGCATTCCTCTTCCATTACACACACAGACACACACACACTTTTCCCCACAGTTACAATGCTGCAAAACAAAGCAATAGTGGCCCGTAGTGACTGGGCTGCTGCCGTTGCCATGCAACCATCCAAACGGAGTCAGTAAACACTGTTGAGTCTGCGTGCAGTGAGAGTCGAGTCTCGGCTCTTGTGTTTGTGCAATCCCCTGTTGCGTTCATGTCCTTTTCCATAAATTTGCAGGGCTACACAAACAACAAGCACGCTATGCTGACAGAGTTCACTCACAGGTAAACACACACCAACACATTCACAGATACATACGGCCTCGCATACATTGGAGACACTTCACAATGGTGTATTTTAAAGGGCCGATGGCCCCACTCAAGGCTGTAGTGTAGAGAGTCAGAACACTTGGCTTTATGCCCAGACACAAATAGAGCAGTTCAGTGAGCACGTGCTCTCTTTCTCTCTCTCTCTTTTTCTACACTCTAATCTCCCATGACACACTCATGAATGGCAGCAGGGGAAAGGTCAAGCCCACAGTATAGATATACAACATTACCTGACACATTAATCTAAATTTAGATTTTAATTTACTGCTCACTGTTTCCATTAAACAGCCAATGGGAAAATGTAAGTATGTCATGACCCCAAACTAATCATCCTTTCCACATGATTACGATCAGAGAAGAGCCAAACACCTAGTTTTTATGCCTTTGAGAGGAAACTATCCGATTTCACTGTAAAAAGTGAATATGCGGTGAAAAGCTGTGAAATGTGTCATCTTTAATTATATTGGAATGCTTTAGTCTCCCCTAATTTAATATGCAAACAAAAACATAAGGGATTTGTTGATTCACTCAAAATGTTTTTAAAATACTGCTGTATTTTTGAGTTTCTGGACTAGTATGATATAGCAACAGTGGCTCAACCAATGGTGTGCTTTGGGGGCAGGGCTATTTGTTTTTCTAGCCAATAGCAGATGAGGGGTGTATTCAGGAAACCTGTTTAACAACAGCTATTTTTTATATTATTTTTTATATAAACCAAGAAAGCAGACCTACTATGAGCTACGAGGTTGTTAATCTATGGTATATGCATTTGTTGAAGCCACCAGCCCACATTATTTCAACTTATTTCTTAAACAATCGTGTTTAACAGTGGGATTCCTGGAAAGAAACTACATTACCCATGATTTTGCAGAGAAATCTTCACCAATTAAGCAAATCGCACCCAAAGAACACTTTAACACCCCATTCCCATGACGCACTGCAAAGGATGTAATCGAGTCTCAAACTACTTTAAAGGTGCAATAGGTGATCTGGGAAATGCTAACTTTAACCTTGCATTGAAAGCATACGATCCCACCCTCCCTGCAAATCGCCGTCCAAAGCCACGCCTCCTCCAAAACACATGAACGTGCACAGACTAGAAGCGATGACGAATGATGTCTGCGTGAACAGGCTGCGCAGTGGTATGCAAACACGTTGACTGATAGGGAACACATGCCCGAATGCAATGATTGAACAAACATTTTATGGTCCTATGCCTATCACAGACGATATATTTATAAAAATGCATTTAGGCCGTGTAACATAGTGATTGCTATCAGGATATGATGAGACTTTCAAACAGCATAACAAAAAAAAATTTGGTAGAGAATCACCAGTGTTGGGAAGGTTACTTTGGAAATGTAATAGGTTACAGATTACAAGTTACCCTATTAAAAATGTCATAAGTAGTGTAAAGATTTCAATAATTAAAGTAATGTAACTGATTACATTTGATTATTTTTTGATTACTTTTCTAATTTCCAGCACTGAAACGCCTTTTTATCACTTGCCATAGTGGCAACTCTCAGACTTTTGAAAGCTTTAGGTTGTAGTCTAAAGCTTTCAGCTCCAGTGTGGATTGATGTAATTGGCAGACGTGGTGCTCTGCAAATTCAAACGAGAACCAATCAAAAGCATCAGAATAGCATTGCTTTACTAAACAGCCTTTAAATGGCAGGAGGCATCATGCACATCAAAAACAGGAAAAGCAACAAATAATATTATTCAACATATCCTAGCTTTTTACAGAAAATATTCAGATGTAACCCCCTTTGTAATCATTAACATTTTCATAATTAACTGTAATTGAATTACACATTTTTTCTCAGTAGCTGTAACTGATTACAGTTCCATTTATTTTGTAATTAAATTACGTAATCTAGTTACATGTAACTAGTTACTCCCCAACACTGAGAATCACCTACTGCACCTTAAATATTTGTATAGTATATAGGCTATATATGCATATTTTGCAATACATTTAAAATATGTTGTTTCAATATACACAATCAACATCTTTAAATAGTTTTATATTGATCTGTAATATTTAATGTGATTATGTAATTTGCAGTGCTTAATGGGATTGTAGTTCTTTCCCTCATTAAAGTAGTTATAGTACACAGTCTTGTACTGTCTTTTTATCAGCTTTTCAAATATTTTTTACGTATTATATTACGTATGAGTGTTATATTTACTTTGCCTGTCTTATATTTAATTTACGCATTTACTCTACTCTTTGAGTAGAGGTTTATTCTATCCGTAACACTTCAAATAAATATTTGTAATGTTGTGATTCACCTCGTAGCTGGTTGGCTTGGTTCATGGTTTATAAAATTTTAAAAATCCCTGTGGGAAAAATGACTGGGAGAAATACTTCTAGAACCAAGGCCGCTGAAAATAGCACTGTTTTTAACTGATATTATGATTAAAGGTGCAATTAGTAATTTTTCCCCTCATTAAAGTTTTTGCACTTGAATAAATGAATAATAATTTTGAAAATTATGTTGCACTCTCACACGAGTTGAAGACTCCAGACATATTAGCAGTCTAATAAAAGCTTTAAAACTTAATTATAAAACATTTAAAAATAAACATTTTACATGGAACTGGGCGCCTCATGGGGGCTGCCATTTTGAGTTCACATGATCGGCTACATCTTATCCACTTTGACTGCAATAAAGAAAGCAAAACACCACACGAATGTCACTTCTGAAATCTGAAACAAGTTTCTGAAATCAGAAGTCAAGCACAACCTTTATCTTGTTAACACCCCTGCTATTTGTCACATTTATGTTGTGTCATACATTCTGTTACGTTTGTTCTTCCCTAGTTTGTTTTATTTAATAAATCCTATTGTTATTTGTACTTCATGGGAATCTTCTTCTTCGTCTACTTTGGAGCTAAAATGTCTCGGAATACCTGACCCAGAATGGATTATGCTGCAGCATTCACTGCGCTAGCCAGGAAAGGACTTTCATTTGTTGAATATTCTATCCATTTCTGCACCCTCGCCCAACAAACGGCCTTTGATGATGGGACCCTGAAGTCGCTGTTCAGGATTGGGGCGTCAGTGATCCCGCCCAGCCTACCTCTCCCACCTCCACTGCAGAACTCAGCCACTCCTTCAGCCTCACTTCAGCTGGTTCCCTTCAGCCCTTTGTCTTCCCCTCTGACGCCTTGCGGCTTGGAGAAGCCTCTGGTCTTACGGTCACTCGCAAGAGGATCCTTAGGCTCCGCCTCCTGCCACTGATCCCTCCGCTTCACCTCAGCCCATCGACTTGTCGGCTTCGCCTTGGATCCTCCCACCCTCGGCTCCACCAGAGACCCTTGGCCTTGCGGCTCCACTGGATTCCCTTGTCCCTCCGGCTCCACCTCGGTCAGCCATCACCCTGCCTGCACTGCGGACTTACGAGCCAACCGCTGCTCTCCATCTATTCACCACTTTGGATCCAACGGGCTCCATCCTCCGTCCGGCTTCGCCTTGGTCCTCGCCTATTCTCCCGCAAATGTTTTGCGTTCCCCCGAGAAACTTTGCGTTCTTTGTGAGCAAACACAAAGTTTCTTGGGGGAACGCAAAAGTTTTGTGAGGGAATTCAAAGTTTTTGGGGGAACACAAAACTTTTTGCAAGAGAACGCAAAATCATTAAAAAAAACATTTATTCCCCCATCTTATATTTTTTCCATCACCATGTCCCTTTAGGGGCTCCGTACATTACATTGAGTGCACCTTTAAAAGTTATTTTCATTAGTGTAATCTTTCAAGTATTCAACCATATTGAATAATAAATTCGACTTGATTTAAAAAAACAGCTGTTTGTACACATATTTTAGGTTTTTGATGAAATTTGTTTTTTAAAATAGTATATCATGTAATTTGCAAACTCTGTCTACCATTACTCTTAATCAGAACTAAACATTCATTCATATTGTTCAGACCCATGAACTTTATGAAGAATTCATATTGTTCAGACCCACAAAAATTCGTAACCTCATGGCCTGTTGCTTAAGGCCAATGGCCGCAGTTTAATTCTCATTCCTCTAATAACTGCAATACCACAGTGTCTGCCATGGTTTACTATGCACATTTTATATAATCTAGTTCATCAGTCATAAAATGTAGCCTGTCACAGTAAATTACAGTCCCTTGAGAGAAGAGAAAGGCTTTCTGTCAAGAGCCAAAATGAGGAAAACTGGTTAACACACCCAACCACCATCATAAAGTTCATAGAACTGAACATTTCCTACAGTACATCATGTGGATCAGTTAAATCTGTCTGCTGTTATATTTATGTGCCATATACCGTACATTTTATCATGTAGATGCATAAGAATGTTGATCTGGAGATTTAAGTGATGCACATGATGTACCGCCTATTTTGTAGACAGAAGGTGTTTCAAAGTCAAACTTAGCTTGTGAATTTAGCTTGTTCCTAGATCAATGTTATCAGCTGGAGGTGCTTTATGTCTGATGGGCTGGATCATTTTTCATGAAGGGGGTTAAATAGCTTATATCCGACTGTGGGGATGTTCTTGCATTGCCTCTTTAATTATTCAGTCTGAGAAAGCGATCCATTTGCCCAGTCAAATCCTGATACGGAGAGCTGTGCGACCACACATCGTACATTTATGGCACATCTTTGTTGCCTCATGTTCAGTGGCCTTGCCTGGAAATGCTTGGGTCTACTTCTCTCTTCTTTTGATTTAAAACACTGGGGTTTAGAGTTTCTCCGAAAGCGATTGATCTACAGCAATTTTGCTGCATTAAACATGCATGAATTTTAATGACTGATCTGAGCCAGGCGAGCGTGTTACAGTAAAGCCTGTTTAGTCATATTGAGCCAAGAGAACTGGATGCTTTTACAACCACCATGTTAAAATCCTTTTGGAGGAAACAGTTGTACTCAGCTGAAAGCAATTTAACATACATCATAGGCCTGACTCATTCGCTTCTCATAAATGTGGAATGATCTTAAAATATGTCTTGAAAATAACAAAGTCTGGATTGTTAAAGGCAGCAATCTTAGCAGAAATAATTTGTAGGCATGGCGCCATCAACATATGTTTCTGTTAAACATTCTATGGCTGTAAATTAAGTGAATAACAATAAGTTGTTCTCTGAAAGTTATTTATTTGAATTTTTATTCTATTTTACATTCTTTTCTCTCTCTTTTTTAGATTGTAGCGGTCAGCAAAACCTGAACTGCATCTATTTTAAGAGTAAAATAACAGGGTATATTTCACCGTAAGCTCTGGGCCCGCGTCATCTCAAACCCCATTGCTGAATAATAGATGGCATGTGCTGTTCTCTTGTTCCCAGAGGAGCTTCCTCTTCCCTCAGGCCCATTGCGATCACCTGCTGGGAGGCTGCCGAACACGGTTCACTTATTGGCCAAATGGATCTTAGTCACCGCTGATATCCCTTTTTACTGCTCCAAAGACCCGGTCAAACCACACAAAATCTGCTAAGTTGGGAGAAGAAAAAAAAAGGAATCTGGGGTTGTTTGCAGCTTGGCAAAAAGAAAAAGACTCTGTAATCTGACTTTTGACCTTGTGGATTTTTACGAACTCTAGTTTATTTCTATAGTTACACTCTTAATTTGTCCAATTAATGTTATTAAACATGTAGGCTATTGTGTTTAATCGCATTCTATTAAGGAAATTAAATTACAGATGTGATAGAATAAAACATTTTTTGGACTAAAATTCTTTCTTTGTCTCATCTATTTTCATATCTAGCATTTTATATAACCTAAATACACACTGTTAATTAATATTTTCACACAAATTTTTTCCTCAATTTGACAAAATTACAGCTTGTTTGAAAATGATGCACAAAAATACTTTGTTCACAAGTGATATTACAATTTTCTATATTTTATTCACATCTCATATTTCCTTTCAAGCTCTTTACTGACAGAATTTTGTTTGGTTGCGGTGGAAATGATGCAATAACAGAGACTGAGAGTCGTAATTTGTGTAAAATCATTAACACAATAAATATTGAAATTTATTAGGGGGATTTTAGTTTAGGTAGAAATGACATCACAATTAAAAGTAGTAATAATTTTTGTAAACATTGCACACACACATAAAAATCCATAATAAAAATAAATAATGAGATAATATATATATCTCATTATTTATTTTTATTATGGATTTTTAAAATGTACTAATTAACAAAATAAAGAAATTGATTTTTATTATTCTAATTTTTTAATTTTTTAATTTTTTAGGATTAAAGGTATCAGTGTGTGATGAATGGTTAAACAATAAAAATCTACATGGAAGTCATTTAAAAAGTAAAAAAATAAGAATAAAATAATGTGACCTTCTAAAAAGAAAAGAAACTGAATCAAGTTTTGAATCAGATCTGAAGCTGAATCAGAGAACTCAGAGTATTTTATTGAATTTCCACTGTCTGAAAACCAGGCGGCAGTTTGATGCCTGTTTCCTCTCAGTGTTTTTTTTTTCCTGTGGTTTCCTTCCTGTAATCTGATCTATGAACTTTTACTCTCAGCATTCCAGGAATGGCCAACCCCCCTTACACCACCAAAACACACATCCTCCATTGCACGGCCATGACGAAATTCTCCACATATTGACTGACTCACATTCCAATCACTTTCACATTCGTGAACTACGGTAATGTTGTTCTGATCCATGAGCAGCTCCATTAGTCAGTCCACGGTATACTGCACTCTAATCCTGCATTTTTATCCACTCGAGAGAGCCAATCTCTAATGCAGTAACATGATAGGCGAGAACTGCAGAACGAAAGCTCAGTCGCATATTGAGCCAGTTTAGAGTTGATCTGCAATCTTTAGTTGTAGTCTTAAGTCTTATCTTTAGCTGGCCAGAGGGAAAAGCTGTAACGGGATCCTGTCCTGCAGGAGAAGAGTGGGTAGGTGGGTGGTCGGAGAAAGGCTGGAGGCATTTATGGCTGAGGGGGCCGAGGGGTCTGGAGACTGAGATTCCACCAAGTGAACCCCCCTCGGTGGATTGGGGGGTCGCATTTGTGGTCAAGAGAAAGGGAGTGTGTGTTTGGGATGGGGGGGTCATAGCGCATTACTGACATACCAGTGAAGAGGTCTGGTTTTCACAACCATTCTCATCCCGTCTTGTTCACACACACACACTAAATACGTTGGGTTATTTTTTTCTACCCAAACGCTGGGTTGAGCCTGTTGGGCCATTTTTTTTAAATTTTTGTGTTTCTCAGCCGTGTTCTCGAACAAGAAAAAACGCAGGGCGGGACTTGATTTTGTTCATCGGTCTAATGTCACTCCCTGTTGTAATCGCTCTCATATGCATGTTTGTAGAGCCACCTATAAGGATGCCATTGGATATAAGAACACTTTCCAATCATAGAATAAATGAAATGCTTATACATTACAATCGGGAATTGATGGGATTGTTGTGGTTTGCTATGCTGCAATCTGAGAGAAGAGAAGAGGGAGAGGAAGTTATTTTGATTTAAGATTACGAGGGCACATTAATTTTTTTTTTAAATAATGATGTGCATGGATAAATAATTTATAAAACACACTGCAACATTCAATAAAAAACAAGAATTGTCCATTTTGATTTCATGGTGACTTTAAAATATGTTGTGTGTTTTGTGTGTGTGTGTGTGTGTGTGTGTGTGTGTGTGTGTGTGTGTGTGTGTGTGTGTGTGTGTGTGTACTTAACCATATTTTGGGAACAAATTTGTACCCAGAAGTGAGTGACAAAATCTCCAAAAACCTCCCTTTGGGGATGTCCTCATTTGTAAAACTGGTATAAAAATAAAGAAAATTTAAGTTTTTAAAAAAATTTAAAAATGTAGAAAGTTTTCTATGATAGGTAGGTTTAGGTGTGGGTTAGGGCAGTGGTACCCAATCCTGGTCCTGGAGGCACTGCACATTTTGCATGTCTCCTTAATCAAACACACCTGATCCAGGTCATCAGCTCATTATTAGAGACTCCAAGACCTGAAAAGGGTGTCAGAGAAAGGAGACTGCAGTGTTGGGGTGCCTCCAGGACCAGGATTGTCTATGCAATGTCCCCATTTAGATAGTAAACATGTGTGTGTGTGTGAGAGAGTGTGTGTTTTTAGGCAGGTTATAAGGAGTCAGGAATCTTTCAGGCTATCAGAAACGGCAGGACAGCAGTTCACTGCTCCCCTGTTGAACATCAGCCCAGCACCTGCTCAGATTTCGGCAACACACCGAACTTGAATTAAAATGTTACTTTTAAATGTTAAATTGTTATTTCTAAATGGTTTGTTGAATGGGTTTAAATGTCGGCATATATAAATAAAGACTGCATAAAATATGCTGTATTTAGAACTATACATATATGTTCCAAGAATGTTCAAATTAAGTCATAAAAACATTAAGTGACATTCTATTTTATAATTTTGCAAACATTATGGGAACGTTACTTTTGAATATTCTCTTAACATTCTGAAACAATTAGGAACGTTAGACAAACTAAAATGTTTCAGAAAAAAAAGTTGAGAAATCTTTAGAGACCAGATAACTTTAAACGAACATTCTGTAACGCTTTATTTTACAGTGTCCTTGTTACACGTTACATGTAGTTTCTAGTAATTACTATAAATTATGCATAATTACATGCAACTAACCCTAAACCAAACCTAATCCTAATCCTAACCCTACAGTAAGTATAGTTAATT
The DNA here is from genome assembly GCA_039654105.1 of Coreius guichenoti. Lineage (NCBI taxonomy): Eukaryota > Metazoa > Chordata > Actinopteri > Cypriniformes > Gobionidae > Coreius > Coreius guichenoti. The sequence goes on along the minus strand of CM077188.1, from coordinate 22,340,107 downwards.
AATATTACTCAGTACTTAAATATATAATTACACTGTAACAAAGAGACCTTAAAATAAAGTGTAACCGAACGTTCTATTAAAGTTATTGGAAGAACATTTATACATAACTTTGAGAGAACCTTGAGAGGACGTTCTGAGACGTTCCCTGTTAGCTGGGTATTGTGTAACACAGTGGTTGTGTAGTGCAGTTTACAAAATTCTGTCTGGTTTGCTAGCTTTGCTAGACGTAATGTTTTTTATACTGTACAAACTGTATATTCTATCCCCTTACACTAACCCTACCCCTAAACCGAACCATCACACAAAACTTTCTACATTTTTACATTTTCAGAAAAACTCATTTTGTATGATTTATAAGCTTGTTTCCTCATGGGGACCTCAATTTAGGTCCCCACGGATCCCCATGAGTCATTGTGCATTCAGGTTGAAGTCTCCGATAGAAAAACATGTACACACACACACACACACTCCCCCTTTTTCTCATGCTAACTGTTGTATGATATCTACCACATACTCTCACCCCCACCAGGGGTTTATGATTGCTTTTAACACATTCCTTGCATGTGCTAATGTAAGATCGGTTTCACATGCTTAAATTTATAATCTCAGTTGGTAACAGAGATGAACCCGTTGGGCAAATGACTAACGCATATGATGGAGTTTGTGGTAATGAAAGCGTTGTGTTTCTCACGTTAAGCAGTACGGATTGCTGCCTCACAGCCGTATCGCATCACTTCTTGCGAAAAGAAGATGGAAAAGGAACTGCTGTTCTAGGTGAAGGGTCAGTCCTGGATTATAAAACAAGTGTTTTCACATGCTATCCCATGTTTCTCTCTCTCCCCTCCCCCTGCTGTGGTATTAGAATATTATGAGACAGACCTCCTCATTCATTGTCATGGACTGCATTCCCCAAGATCCTCCCTGTCACTCATCACAAGCACTATATAGCGCACACACACACCATCGCAAATGGTCTGGCCTCATCAGAGCATACAGACTCACTTACCTGCCTTACTTACCTGAGGATTTCTTTCGTTACCAGACCAAAGTCTTCCCAGTCATCGTCCTGTCAAGTCAGTTAGCTATATCCTCGTCTCGTCTGCTGCCCAGTGTGTTGTTGTCATCTTTGTGCATCATACAAAAGAGAAGACTGTTTCACTATCCATCACATTATTCTGAAATCATCTGCCAAAATCTCTACTCACCTGCTATTATGTCTGTTCCTGCCGTTTTCACATAATAAATAAACTTGCCTGTTGTTGATCTGTCGTCATCATTGTGTCTGTGCCATACCCGTGACACTCCTCCTACATGTATGTTATAGGCCTAAACCTTGGGCAAAACATTGGACCGCAGGTCTGTTCTGGTCACGGATGGTATCAAAAACTACACTGTAAACCCTAACGCTCAAAATATTTAATTGGTTTGATAGAGCCAACTCAAATTAAACAAATGAGTTCCAACAAATTAACTTTTATGAGTATTTAGAACTTTCTTTTTCTTTTGAGTTCTCAAAACTGACAAATTTTTAAGGAATCTGAATTGTTTCTTTTAATTTAGACAAACTTAAATTTAACCGAAACTAGGCTGGGATTTCTATTTCCCAGCATGCTTTGCCATGACATACAAAAGGGACAGTAAATGCTTTTTTGTGCAAGATTAATGTTAAGTGGGAGATGTAGTCATGTTTAATGTTTTATGCTAGTTTAGAAGAGTTTCTGTTATGTTGTTTTTTTTTTTGTAGGGTTACCATCATGGTGACGAGTGGAGCATGAGTTTAGTTTGAGAACAGATATATGTTAAATGTATTATATTGCTGTCCTCATTCAGCAAGTGCTATGCTATGCTAATGCTACCAAAGCATTGTGTAACCAATTAGCAAGGTGGCATTTATTGAATTAGCTAGTTAAAGCTAGTCAAGTTTCCACTACTAAAAATTTGAGATTATGTGATTTTTAAGTTAAATGTATAAATTAGCTTACTCAAATATTTCAAGTTCAGAGCAATTAAAATGTACGATTACAAAATAAAACTGCTTACTTAAACTTTAAATTTCTTAACCTGAAAAATCTGAGGCAACTGATTGCCTCAATTTTTTGAGTTTTGCCAACTTATTTGGGTTTGCAGTGTATGCTAAATGCATGTAGTGCAATGCTAATTGGCCATCTAATAGTTAAGGACATGTATGCTTTACAACTTTTAAAAGGAGAAAATGCTTCCCATATCTTTTGTTGTTAACGTCAAAGGTTGTGTATTCAATCAAGTGCTGCTGTATTTTAGCTCAACTTGCTGCTTGGTGGAGGGCTAATTAGCATAACAAGCCCTCATTCTTGAAATACAGTGGGGAGAACAAGTATTTGATACACTGCCGATTTTGCAGGTTTGCCCACTTACAAAGCATGTAGAAGTCTGTAATTTTTATCATAGGTACACTTCAACTGTGAGAGACGGAATCTAAAACAAGAATCCAGAACATCACATTGTATGATTTTTAAGTAATTAATTTGCATTTTATTGAATGACATAAGTATTTGATACATCAGAAAAGCAGAACTTAATATTTGGTACAGAAACCTTTGTTTGCAATTACAGAGATCATACGTTTCCTGTAGTTCTTGACCAGGTTTGCACACACTGCAGCAGGGATTTTGGCCCACTCCTCCATACAGACCTTCTCCAGATCCTTAAGGTTTCGGGGCTGTCGCTGGGCAATACGGACTTTCAGCTCCCTCCAAAGATTTTCTATTGGGTTCAGGTCTGGAGACTGGCTAGGTCACTCCAGGACCTTGAGATGCTTCTTACGGAGCCACTCCTTAGTTGCCCTGGCTGTGTGTTTCAGGTCGTTGTCATGCTGGAAGACCCAGCCACGACCCATCTTCAATGCTCTTACTGAGGGAAGGAGGTTGTTGGCCAAGATCTCACGATACATGGCCCCATCCATCCTCCCCTCAATACGGTGCAGTCGTCCTGTCCCCTTTGCAGAAAAGCATCCCCAAAGAATGATGTTTCCACCTCCATGCTTCACGGTTGGGATAGTGTTTTTGGGGTTGTACTCATCCTTCTTCTTCTTTTATACAGGTAACGAGTTCAAACAGGTGCAGTTAATACAGGTAATGAGTGGAGAACAGGAGGGCTTCTTTAAGAAAAACTAACAGGTCTGTGAGAGCCGGAATTCTTACTGGTTGGTAGGTGATCAAATACTTATGTCATGCAATAAAATGCAAATTAATAATTTAAAAATCATACAGAAAATATGTGATTTTCTGGATTTTTGTTTTAGATTCCGTCTCTCTCAGTTGAAGTGTACCTATGATAAAAATGACAGACCTCTACATGCTTTAGAAGTAGGAAAACCTGCAAAATCGGCAGTGTATCAAATACTTGTTCTCTCCACTGTACATGAACAAAACTGATGGATTTGACTCCAGGGAATGCATCATGAATGCACTGTAAGTTGCATTAGATAAAAGTATAATAAATGCATAAATGTTTGCAAAAAAGTGTACAGTACAGATTACATAATGCAATAAGGAAAAAGCATGAATTCACTGTAAGTTGCATTAGAAAAAAATATTATAAATGTTTGTAAAAATAAATGTCAAAAATACAACTCCGACTACATTAAATACAATAAGGAAAAGCCTGGTTTCATGCAGTGAATTATTGGTTGTTGAGAGCATGAAACCATTAAGACAGATATAAGAGAGACCAGTAATAATAAGTATTATTATTATTTAAATACTAAATATAATTACTATATTAATAAAATAATATGATAAAAAAATTATGTATTTATTTGCTACATTTCATAGAATGAAGAAAAGCATGATTTCATGCAGTGAATCATTGGCTGTTGAGAGCACAAAAGCATCAAAATAAGACAGACATTTAACAATAATATGTATTATTATTTTAAATAAAAAGCATTCTGATACCATGTTGATTCGCCACAATGTCCAGATAGAATCTTGGTCCTGAAGCAAAACCAGTTGAGAACCAACGAGTACTTTCTCTGATGACTATTTGTGAAATCATAAACAGGAAGAAAGGCTGTTTAGCCTTATTGACAGGTGGTTCTAATATAGGCAGAGGCTCAGCATATCTGATTCGATTAGCAGAGAGATCCATTTCCACAGGAAGTCATTCTACACCTCTCTCTGTGCCACTTCCTGTTGGGGGCTGTACCAGAGGAAGTTGCTCAAGTTTCACGTCAGAAACAGTTTCATACCAGAAACTAATCTAAATTAATCTAATCTGAAGAAGATTTAAAGGCTATAAGGCTTTAGGTTGTCACATATCATGACTGACAGCTTGCAAAATTGCATGTTCTGCCCTGAATTGGGTGTTGTATCTGTGTCACGCCCCACAGGAGGTTTCCATGGGTCAGAGGGATGCTGCCACCCTCTGGAGAACAGTTCGTTTTTTGCCAGGACAAGAGGTCTCCTTTGAACTTTACCCTTAGGTCATGCCTCTCATAAGCGCTGGAGTCCTGTGGGGATAATTGCTAGAACAGACACCTCAGCAGCCGTGGAAACACTCGGGAGCTCCGCTGTGATTGGTGGATGGGATCCTTTCTATCGGTCATATTCTGAACTCTGACCTGCTGAGAATTTATTGTGAAGTAATTAGTGACACAATTCTAAAGTTGTCATAAATGGTATTTTTTTAATTAATTCTGAATCAGTTTAAGAATGCAATGCTCCAATTAAGAAGCTCATGCAAAATAATTGTAGGATTTTAGGTAATGGGAACACATTTAATTACATCATTCTGAAACATACTGAGAATTATTGCACCAAATGAAGGAATAAGTCATGAATATGAATTAAAGTTTACCCAAAAATCACCCTCATGTTGTTCCAAACCTGTATGAGTTTTTTCTTCTGTCGAACACAAAAGAAGATATTTTGAAGAATGTTGGTAACCAGACAGTTGATGGCACCCATTGACTTCCATAGTAGGAAAAAAAAATACTATGGAAGTCAATGGCTACCATCAACATGAGGGTGAGTAAATGAGGACATTTTCATTTTTGGGTGAACTATCCCTTTAATGCCACTTCATAGTCAAGAAGTAGTTGCACTGTTATCATAAAATGTTTAGTGGAATTTTATATACATAAAAAAACAACCTGTCCGTAAGGGCCTGTGACAATGGCTACATACAAAATCACATACTTCCCATTCACATTATAGTAATATAGTAGGCGAAAAACAGTATGTGACAAAAAAGAATTAGGCTATGTCCGAATTCACAGTACTCATAAAAGAGTAGGCTTAAAATACCCGGATTATTCAGAAGTGTGCGATGGACACTTTATATCCCATGAGGCCACAGGAGAGAGAGGCGGTGATGTGACGCAACTGACATGATAAAGGCAACATGACGAATGTAGTACATCCAGATTCCATACATACAATACAAATTCATACTATATAGAATGTACTTTTTTAGTGGTCGTCAAGTAATTACTTATTCAAAATAAGTACCTACTCAAGAGAGTATGCGACTTCGGACGCAGCCCAAGTGTTTTTATTTCAAGTCCAGAGTTTCCCCCTAGGGGTCCTGCATTGTGTTTTCATCTTCTGTATTTTGTGTCTGTGGGCAGATGTGTAAAGCACATAAAAATCGAAGGCCCTGTCCCAAATGGCACCCTAAACACTCATGGTCTTCCTATGAGTCCGCGTTTTCTTTTATTATATTATATTTATATATAAATATATATATTTATCTTCAATGTTTTTTAATATTTTTTTTTAATCTCAATTCATCTCAACCTCTTCACAGATAAAATAATATGATTTACAAGTTTTAATGTGGCAATATATATAGCCTATATGAAGTGTTACAGAGAAAATTGAGCCTTTATGTGCGCCCTGTGTTGACTAAAGAGTGGACGGAGGTCTTGAGATCAGAAAGTAACGGATCACAGCTCAGGTCATCCATCTAGTGGTTATTAACTCTCATTACATCACAGGAGAGCTCTATCCATCGACAGAAGTGTAACACACGTAATATCACTTGAGCTGAATGGCGCTGTTGTGTCAAGAAACTGGGTCCCGTGGCTTACAATTAAGACTTGGGTTAGACTAGAGTGAAAATAATGTATTAAGAACCTCAGTGTCATAAATAATGTATTAAGAACCTCAATGTCATAAATTCGTCTTCTAAGGGAGTACTGTATTGGACATATGCAGCAAAAGAATGAGTGGATTTTGTATATTTAATTTAAAGTATGTAGCAACTCTTCATGAATTTCTTTGCTTATATAATTAAATTCGATTGATAGAATTCAATTGGGTGTCCTTTCTTTTTCACATGACTGTATATTCATATATATTAATACTATACTATATACGTATATAGGCTATATACACAGATCAGGAATAACATTATGACCACTGACAGGTGAAGTGAATAACACTGATTATCTCTTCATCACAGCACCTATTAGTGGGTGGGATATATTAGGCAGCAAGTGAACATTTTGTCCTCAAATTTGATGTGTTAGAAGCAGGAAAAATGGGCAAGCGTAAGGATTTGAGCGAGTTTGACCAGGGCCAAATTGTGATGGCTAGATGACTGGGTCAGAGCATCTCCAAAACTGCAGCTCTTGCAGTGGTCAGTATCTATCAAAAGTGGTCCAAGGAAGGAACAGTGGTGAACCGGTGACAGGGTCATGGGCGGCCAAGGCTCAGTGACTAGACCACGGAACAATGGAAGAAGGTGGCATGCTCTGATGAATCACATTTTCTTTTACATCACGTGGATGGCTGGGTGCATGTGTGTCGCTTACCTGGGGAACACATGGCACCAGGATGCACTAGGGAAGAAGGCAAGCTGGCAGAGGCAGTGGAATGATTTGGGCAATGTTTTGCTGGGAAACCTTGGGTCCTGCCATCCATGTGGATGCTACTTTGACACGTACCACCTACCTAAGCATTTTTGCAGACCATGTACACCCTTTCATGGAAACGGTATTCCCTGGTGTCTGTGGCCTCTTTCAGCAGGATAATGCGCCCTGCCACAAAGCAAAAATGGTTTAGGAATGGTTTGAGGAGCACAACAACGAGTTTGAGGTGTTGACTTGACCTCCAAATTCCCCAGATCTCAATCCAATCGAGCATCTGTGGGATGTGCTAAACAAACAAGTCCGATCCATGGAGGCCCCACCTCGCAACTCGTAGGACTTAAAGGATCTGCTGCTAACATCTTGGTGCCAGATACCACAGCACACCTTCAGTAGTCTAGTGGAGTCCATGCCTCGATGGGTCAGGGCTGTTTTGGCAGCAAAAGGGGGACCAACACAATATAAGGAGGTTATATATATATATATACATACAGTCATGTGAAAAAGAAAGGACACCCAATTGAATTCTATGGTTTTATATATATATATATATATATATATATATATATATATATATATATATATATATATATAATTTTATTTTTTATAAAATATTTTGTGCATTTCCAGTTTCAAAATAAACAATAAATAAAAAATAAAATAAAAAAAATAATAGTCTAACAAAAATTCTCAGATTTCCAATATGCTTTATAACATAGAACAACATGATGCATAACACCAATCTCTATATATACCACAGTGGCCACTGACCAAGTGAAACAACGAAAATATTCATTGTATACGATCCAATATAAAGCTGCAAATTAGAGGGAGGTCCATCATGAACAGATGCTTCTCTGTTGTCACACAATTATCAGATGTTATTCTCTGCATTGATCATCTGAGGTCATGAGAACCTCACACTGATGGGATGATAGAGGCAGGATTGTGAGTGCAGGGCAGCAAGGAGACTCAATCTCCTGCTAGGTGTCAAAATTGCCTGGAGGGAGAAGAGGAAATGAAAGGGAACATATGTTAGTGTAAAAAACAGTGAACGAGAGAGATTGGAGAGTAACAATGGCTTATTATCCACCTTGTTTGTGATGTGAGGCATTTAGCAATTAGAATAGAATAGAATAGAATAGAAACGTTGATTGGCAGCTAGTAAATGCTGATAATTAATATATGAAGCACTAAAACTATATACTTCAGCATATTTAATACAAAAAAAATATGATGAATTAAATAATGTTATGTTATATTTTGTGTGATGAAGCTCTAAATTCTGAGAATTGTTTAAACGTTTACGAGACTTTTATTTTGAAAATCCGATCTCCCTGCGCTGTATAACCCTCTTGTAGTAGGTTTCACTGTGGTAATTCTGGCTGATTCATTGTAGTCGGGCTGAAACTCAGCTGGCACTCTGACATTATCTCATTCTCATTGCACAGGTAAAAGAATAATACACGTTTTCTATCATAAAATAGTTGTTTATGGAATATTGCAGTCTGCGGGAGGCTGTTTATGTTATTGTAAACGCTTAGTATGTTGTTGAGTGATGTGTTTAGCCTCTGTAGCATCATTAGCCTTTCATACAGTTGTTTAGAGATTAAATAAAGTTATACATGAATAAAATCTAAATTATTGTCTCTTATTTTATTGTATATTATATGTCTACACATTGTCGTTTTCCAGTTGTTTGTGTGCATATTAATTGTCATGTGCCTGTGTAAATGGCACTATGCTAAGTAGCTCAGCATGTTAGCAATTGAGGTCTGGCAGTTAAAATACTGTCTGACTTGTGTATATCACAAATAAAAGCTTTTAATATTAATATTTGAGGTTGACACCTTGGAATATTTTATTAGTTACAGTTTAAAAACAGTTCATTATGATGTGTAGGTGTTTTTGAATGCCTACAATGTGACTATTCATGATACAGCAACATTCATAACCGTGTCCAGAGCCTTTAATATGAAAAACTGACAAACTTGTAAACTAAAGAGATCTGCTTGTTTCTATGTGTCTAGATCTAAGGAATGGACCGGCTTTTGAGACTTGGAGGGGGGATGCCGGGACTCAGCCAGGTAATAATATTTATTCTGATATTAAGATATGTTTGATAAACATTATGTTTTGAGTGGCTGCTGTGAGTGACAGCAGAAGCTGAATGCTGAAGATTGCATCACACAGCACATCAACACTGATGTTTACTACAACTGCCATCAAACACACAGTGAGATACTGGGAAATAGTCACTTGCTCTGACTGTCATGTTATTAGTGTATATTTAAAATTGATTATTGTTGATTAATAGGTTCTCATTAAGGTGAACGGTCTTATGAAAAGTGAATTTTTTTAAATCTAAATTTGAGTCTTATTTTAAGAATAAACCTGGTTAAATTTCATTTGTTAGCTCAGGTCCATTTAAATATTAACAGATACAGCTTTTGATTTTTAAAATGTTAAATGTTAAAATTAACACAAACTACAATTTAAAAATGCTTTAGAATGAAGTATTTTCCATTGTTAGGTCATGTTAGCTAATGTAAATGGAACCTTATTGTGAAGGGATAGCATTATTTGTTTAAAGAAATTAATATTTTTTAGCAAGAATGCATTAAATTGAAATTGAAAAGTGACAGTTAATATATTTATAATGTTATGTATTTCAATTTCAAATAAATGCTGTTCTTTTGAACTTTCTATTTATTAAACTTTCCTGGAAAAAAAAAAGTATCACAGTTTCCACAAAAATATGAACCAGAACAACTGTTTTCAACATTGATAGAAATGTTTTTTGTTCAGTAAATCAGCCTATTAGAATGATTTCTGAAGCATCATGTGACTGAAGACTGGAGTAATGATGCTGAAAATTCAGCTTTGCCATCATAGGAATAAATTACATTTGAAAATATATTACAAGAAAAAAAAAGTTATTTTGAATTATAATATTTCACAATATTACAGTTTTTACTGTATTTTTCATCAAATAAATGCAGCCTTGGTGAGTCTTCTTTTAAAAACATTAAAAAAATCTTACCGACCCCAAGCTTTTGAACAGTATTGTATATAATTAAACACTTTCATGCTAAAAAAAAAAAAAAAAAAAAACCATCCGAAGCTTGTTTAACCTGGTCTTACCTGGCAACCAGATGAAATGTGCCTAAAACCCTATGGCCATCACACCAGCTTAGACTGTTTTAAGATGTTTTTTCCCCCAGCAAGGTTAAAAGCATTTGATTCGTACATAATGACATCTGTATTACTGCAAACACTTCCTGTTAGTGAAAATCCCTGTGCTTGAGTTTTTCTAGGAATTTAATGTGAGCATAAATGTGTCAGGTGGTAAGCAGGTGCACAAATAGGATGCTTTTTTGGGTGGTGTTATTGAAGGGGGTGTCGGTATTCTGAGAGTGTCCTCATGTGGTTCTTCTCAAGGTCTGCGCATGATGGGTAGAGAGACGTCTCTCAGCTCTCTCTGCCAATTAACACTTCCAGTAACAGGCTGCCTCCCTCTGATTCACACCCCACTCCAGCAGTCAGCACGGAACAGAGTGAGAGAGGGGCGCGGGGGGAAAAACGCCCATGATTCCTTTCTTTTCAGTCGTGCTGGTTTCATACTCTATTTCCGTCTGCGGCTGCACATGTTTAAAACCCAATAATATTCCATAAAGGATTGATTGGATTTTGGACAGTGTTGATTGGATTTGTGCAGTTCCATATTGACTTTTCTCAGTCCTAGTGAGCTCTGATTGGCTGTTTGATGTTCACACATATCCACATGGCCTAATGTGTGTGTATTTGATGATAATTGAGGTACATAAATGTGTACATGACAATTACACAAGGGTCACTTAACCTCTAAAGATGTTTCCCAAGCTGATGGATGGATTTCCTAGGATATCTCTTCAGTCCTCTGTTTGTCGAGCGTTACACTGGCATCAATCCTGTGCTTTAGGTGGCAGCTGTCAATCCGACCGTACTGACAGTCAGCACCTCTCAATCTATGAACATTTCCTGCGTCTGCTTTTGTGTTCAGATTTCCTGCCACAATTTTGATTTGAATAAATCTTATTTTTATTTTTTTACAAACATATAACTTCCTCCACACCACAGGATGACTTGAAAATATTTAAATGAATACATTATTATGAATATACTAAAATAATCAAACTCAATTATAAATTAAAATTGTAAAAACAATTCAAGTAAACTGTAAATCAAGTAAAATCTTTTCTTTCTCTCCCCTCAATAAGTTAAATAATATTGTTCTTATTGAAGAACACACAGTTCTTGGAACTTCTGGAATCACATAATGAATAATGGTTAAAGGTTTAGTTCACCCAAAAATGAAAATTCTGTCATTAATTACTCCCCCTCATGTCGTTCCAAACCTGTAAGACCTTCGTTCATCTTCGGAACACAAATGAAGATATTTTTGATGAAATCCGAGAGCTCTCTGACCCTCCATAGACAGCAATTTGATTACCACTTTCAGGGCGGTCAGAGAGCTCTCGGATTTGATCAAAAATATCTTCATTTGTGTTCTGAAGATGAACGAAGGTCTTACGGGTTTGGAATGACTTGAGGGTGAGTAACTAATGACAGAATTTTCATTTTTGGGTGAACTAACCCTTTAATTAATTTAATATATAAATACTCCCAGTTTCTGTTAATAAAATGGTTTGGAAACAAGCAGCTTTGTTATATATCATATGTCTCCAAAACACTTTAAATCCCCAATAAAAATAACATCAGTCATTTCTCACTCTTTAAGATCCGCTAGCCACATTCTTCTTCTCACGGTATTAGTAGAGGTTTCAAAGAACTTTATTAATAATCTGACTAATTAACAACTCTGTTGACACCTGGTATTAACATCCACCTCAAATGTGTCAAGGATAGGGTATCTTGCGTGCATTACTTTGTTTCACTGCATGTTGTCAGACATAAGAAAGATAGAGAGATCTTGAAAAGGTAATTTATCTCCCTTATTGTATGTGTTTTGCTCTGTCCGAGGGGGATTTTAGTACTAGATATAAACGGATCCAGTGCAGGTCGGATGATCCATTTACTAGCATTAAAATCATGTCTCAGCGAGGGCTGGTATTTATGGCAAGCCTGTTTGACTTTTAATCATTCCTAGTAAATTAGTTTTTGATGTCAACAATTTCTTGATATCAGCAATGGGATTTTTACATGTAAAAATATAATTGCATTTGAATGTGATCATTGGAATATTTAACTAGTGAAAATGCAGTTATAGCTATTTAGAATTACGTTTTTTTATGGTTTAAATAAAATTTTTATTAGCAAAAATTCATATTGTAATTATTTGGGGTGTGACGAGATCTCGTGCCATGCGATATCAAAACGTGACGATGTTTCTCGTTGATGTGAAAAGCTGTCTCGTGATATCATATCAGCATGACTGAGTTGAGTTTGTGGCAAAATCTTTTACAGTGCTTGCATTGTATTGCTGTCTTTTACTGTGTATAATTCATACTCAGAAAGTAGAACTAAAGTGACATTTATTACAAGATAAGTGTAGAGCTGACAAATCCATGAACTGCATTATTAGATCTTTTTCTAAGTCGAATATGTTAAACGATTTAAAAATCATAATATAGCACACCATACTGCTATAATTTTGAAACTTACACTAACACAGGAGAATAGGTCATGTTCCCAAATATGCAAATTGTTGTTCATTGCCGTTTCAAAATAAGTTTAACCCCTCGCTCTGAGTTTGCATGTTTTAATATCCACATGTTCTTGTTCAAGAAATGACAGTGGCTTGTAGCATTTCTATTGTAAAGAAGTGGCCAAATATTAAAGATTTTGTCGAAATTTGAATTAAATGTTGTTTGGCCAATATTAAACATGCTGTTAAGTGTAACAACAACAATCACCAGGCCGCTGGCGCCCTCTTCAGGCAGTTTTTTTTTTTTAATAATACATAATGTACATAAGTTGATTTGTTTACAATATTATGTATATTACATTATGTATTTTTAGTGTTGTTTAATAAAACCACAAAATTACTTGCATTTGATACTTTATGTAAACCAATTATTGCCTCGTTGTTATTATTATTATTATTATTATTATTATATGTATTTTAAGTCATTTTTAAGGGTATTCACTTAAAAAAATTACTCAGTTGCCAAAATAATTAACCAATAACTCGATTAAATTAATTGATTAATTGTTAGTTAAATAAGTAAAATGCACCTGCATTGTTTTGCGCTTTGTGACTTTCATTCGAATAAAATACTTTTTCCAGTCATATTTTGTCATTGAAGATTTCTTAAATATAGTGTTTCTTAATATTGTCTTAATAATATTGTCATACCCCTCAATATCGTGTATTGTCTCATGAGCTAAGTTTATCATCACACCCCTAGTGATTATGTAATTTTTTTAATATCATGAATTCATGTTTTTAGTAGTGGAAACTAAATTGTTGATATAAAAAAACTAGTTTCCTGGGAATAGTTAAAAGTCAAATCGGCTTGCCATATGTATGAGCAGTCCCTTGCTAAAGAGATTTGACTCCCCTGGACTGAAGTGTAACTGTGTGTGTTTTCTGCAGGGTCCTCCCACAGATGCCCCCGCTGTGGACACAGCTGAACAGGTGTACATCTCCTCCCTCGCCCTGCTCAAGGTCAGGATACACACAGCTCCTCTCTCACACACATTCTCTTTCATACCTGTTTTTGTGTAACTGTAAAGGTTAATTTCTCCTGGTTTTGGTTCTGTCGTCGCAGTTTCAGTTTGGTTCTGTAAATACATTGTATGTTGCTATTAGGGGTGTATGATTAGACACTAACATCATTTTAATGCTGTGATTTTACCATATTTAGGAGCACAAGCTCCTAAGGGGTCATGACATGGATTTTTACTTTTAATTCTTTTAATATGTTCTTTGAGGTTGACTTAAAATGTCAAAGTTTTTTTGCACAACAACAATTATTTTCAACCCTTATTCTGTCTGAAATGATCAGTTTTAAGGGGCGGCTCCTTTAAAGCCTATCAATAAACGGCCACTGTTATGATTGGCTGATATAAAACTATTGATTGAGAAGGAAGTCATATGCAAATGCATTTGCCCATGTGACGTCACAGATCCCGCAATATCAAAGTGAGCTCTTTTTGGAGCTTGATTTAAATAAATGCTTTGTTTATAATGAGGAGGATGTTTTAAGCTATGAAACTTATGAGATGTTTTAATGGTACAAAGACCTCTTAAATGTCAAAAGATCAAGGCAAATTTGATTTCTCATGTCATGACCCCATTTAAGAAAAGAACCTCTTCCTCTTTTATTCCATCTGTTTGTTTGTGTGTGTAGATGCTGAAACATGGCCGTGCTGGTGTGCCCATGGAAGTCATGGGTCTGATGCTGGGAGAGTTTGTGGATGATTACACTGTACGTGTGATTGACGTGTTTGCCATGCCGCAGTCAGGAACGGTGAGTGAAAAAGAATTGTACTTGCCCGATCAGACAAGTATCCTGATTAAAACGCAATAACAAAAAATAACTAGGGAATCACCAAAATGCAAGAATGATTCTGCATTCATTTAGTGTAAGTGGCGATCGATAGTGGATAATAATATATAATGTATAATGAACTGACGGTAACAAGGTTGCGCTGATGACGCTCGCGCAGCCTCTCGAGGAGAAATCGAAACAAATGAGCACAGCTGTTTTCCTAAATACCATCACGACTGAAAATGTGACACTGATTTCATATGACAGTTCCATAAACAATTAATTAACATTAAGCCACTTACATTTTAGATGCAATATTGACTGTTTTTGTTCTATTTCAGCAGCGAAAATAGTTCCAAACAAAGATCACAGCAGAACCATAACCCGCATCTCACAACAACAGTGTGTTACTGAATGATTCAGCGTTTTGAATGAATCGGTTAAATCAAAGATTCAATGACCTATTCATAAAAGACTGCCTCATTCTTGAATGAATCAGCCGTTTCAACGAATCGACTCAATGACTCACTCAGTAAGACGGTCACTTGCCGCCACCTACTGGCAGTTTAGTTTCATGTTTAAACATTCTTTCCAACATTTCTTATTTGTATATTCAAAAAATATTTAAAACAATCTCATAACATTATTTAATGCAGTTGTATTTTTTCAGTGAAATTATTTAATTTAATTGGTAACAGCCCTGTAGTGTCGTCTTCTAATTTATTTATTGATAAAATTTAAGAATATAAAATGAAAGCTGAAGCATAGCCTATATTTAATAAGATTAGGGAAAAAATGCCCTTTATAAAAGGTAAAAATATCACAAATATGCAGATTGAAATATGTCAAAGCTGACTGAACACTGGTGAGAATATTGCTTCAGAAAAAAATATATTATATACACAAAAAAAAATCTAATTTTTAACTTGGACAAGTGAATGACAGATTTACTTATCTGAAGGACAAGCACATGTACAGGCTTAATGTCGAGCCCTGGGTATATATAGATATATTGCTATATCCTGCCAATATGATATTAATTTTATCTGAGAAGGTTTTAAAAAAGGTCTTAAAAGCCTTAAATTTGATTTAAAAAACACTGCAGATTTCTATTGTATTTCTAAAGATGTCACACCACATTTGGAGCATTGTGTTTGACAGCAAGCTTTAGTGTGTTTTACACTTAACAGTGTGTTTACCTAGAGTTATTCTGACTGTTTGTTCTTTTGGCAGGGTGTGAGCGTTGAGGCCGTGGACCCTGTTTTTCAAGCCAAGATGTTGGATATGTTAAAGCAGACGGGAAGGTGAGAGAATCTGAGTGAAGATGAAAACCTGTTTTGATATAAAACTGTATGTCAGGTAATGAGGGTTTGCGATCTCTGTGTAGGCCTGAGATGGTGGTGGGCTGGTACCACAGTCACCCTGGTTTTGGCTGCTGGTTGTCGGGTGTGGACATTAACACACAGCAGAGTTTTGAGGCGCTGTCTGAACGAGCTGTTGCCGTGGTGGTCGATCCCATCCAGAGCGTCAAGGGAAAGGTAGCGGTCCATAAACATATGCAATGCAACACTCGTTTTAAAGGAATTGGTCATTATCTAGAAGTGTGTTCATTTTTGGGTCTCCTATTTCTTTAAACACACACTTACAGATGTTACCGCTTCACACACACATTCTGCAGAGATTCTTCTTTCTTTCTTTTCTTTTTGTATATGTGAACATGCGCTCACACTTCCTGTCAGAGTGTGAGAGTGCCTGGATGTCTGTGATTTTTCTTGTCTGCTTGCCGCTATGAGCTCTATTAGCACCCTCTGAACCACGTGAGATAGTGTGAGGACTCCATCTCTCCCATCAGTCCTGTGCAGGGGGAAGGGGACAGGAAGAAGAGATGATTTTATAGGAAGAGAAAAGGGGCATTAATAAATTATGAAAAAGAGAAAGCAAATAATATGCTATGCAGATGTAGTTCAGTTTGTTTGATTATGGATGTAAATATTTTTTAAGACTGACTTTATATGCATATAAGTTCAGCTTTGCCATTGCAGGAATAAACTACATTTTAAAGAATATTACAATAGAAGCTATTTTTAAATTGTAATAATATTTCAATATATTTCTGTTTTACTGTGTTTTACTCAAATAAAGACAGCCATGGTGAGCATAATAGAAATGACCTTAAATGACCTTTATGTGCACAGAGTGTCAATTTGAGCAATAATATAATTTGTTTTTACTTGATATACTTGAGTGGTGGAGGGGGGACATTTAGCTGAACTTTTAGCTGAACTTTAACTTTAGTATTTGACCTGAAAGGTTTCACTGCATTGCACTTATTTGTTTTCTGTTTTAAAATGTTCATGTTCCACACCTCCAGAGTATCATCACATCTCTGTGAACACAGTACAAGTGGTTTAAAAAGGGTTTGTGAGTTCTTCCTGGTGTAAGCCCTACATGGTCTCTCTGTCTTTCTCCTGTGCCTGATGATAATTCACCTGCCGAGCATCACACACTCAAACCGCCACACATCCCGGCAAAGGGAACGTCCCCCTCAGCACAGATGTGGGGCACTGCAGGATTTTACACCAGTTCATTCATTCAGGATCTAACGAGTCCCCAGGGTTCATGAGGTGTTACTTTGTGTACGTGTGTGTGTTCGGTGCTCTTCCACACAATCCTGCTCCCTCTCCTACTTAACACTCTTTTGTCCAAGACAAAAACTCCATCACTGTGGGTTTGGTCCAAAGCTTTATTTGTGTTTTATTTAACTTCTTTTTTTTGTTTTTTTGTTTAACTGCCTTTTATGTTCTTTATAACGTACTATTTAAAATCAGTAGCATCAGTAGGTGTTTTGTGTACCTGAGCCCTAATTAAAAAGCCTAATTAAATTGTTACACTGCATGTGAAACAAGGCATGATGTATGAAGTAATTTTTTTGTAGTTCTAAAAGCTTTAATAAAACTTTTATTATTTAGTATTTATTATTACTATAATTATAACTTTAACTTTTAATTGTACGATTTTATGTTTCTGGTCCTTTTATGCTGTAAAAACCTGCCCACATCTCCAGAATCCCTTTCATTTTGGAAATAGGCTATGATAATATAATTAATACAGTGTAATTCATCATAACATTTCATTATACAGTTCTATATTTGGTTAAAAATATGAAAAACTGTTCAGCATAACAAGCATTGCATTTCTTTATTTACAAGCATTTTTCTTTAGATTAAAAAAATATATATTAATAAAATGAATAAAGATATTAGTCATACTGGAAATACATGTAATATCAATATTTATTTTTAAATCGTGAATATAAAGTTATATTTCTGGATATAAAAATGTAAATTGGAACTTATATTTATACATCCCGAATATAAAAACATCACTTCACCAGTATCTTTACCTCTGTAATTTCCTTTTTTTATTTTCGTAAACACTTTATAGCATTGCATCTCTACGTAAAGGGTTAGTTCACCCAAAAATGGAAATTCTGTCGTTTATTTATTCACCCTCATGTCGCTCCAAACCCGTGAGACTTTTGTTAATCTTCGTAACACAAATATAGAAATAAATTTGATTAAATCTGAGAGATTTCTGTCCCTCCATTGACAGTCTTCACAACTTTGATGCTTAAAAAAGCCTCAAAAAGAGAATTGAGCGGTGTAGTCCAAATTATCTGAAGAGAATTGATCGCTTTATATGATGGAGAGAATGAACCTCATTGGTTCTTGCTGAAGGTCAAATGTTCTGTGTAACACACGAGAATGAACCTCATTGGTTCTTGCAGAAGCTCAAACGTGCTGAGTAACACGAGAATGAAGCTCATTGGTTCTTGCTGAAGCTCAAACGTGCTGCGTAACACAAGAATGAACCTCATTGGTTCTTGCAGAAGCTCAAACGTGCTGCGTAACACAAGAATGAACCTCATTGGTTCTTGCTGAAGCTCAAACGTGCTGCGTAACACACGAGAATGAACCTCATTGGTTCTTGCTGAAGCTCAAACGCGCTGCTTAACACGAAAATGAACCTCATTGGTTCTTGTGGAAGCTCAAACGTGCTGCGTAACACACGAGAATGAACCTCATTGGTTCTTGCAGAAGCTCAAACGTGCTGAGTAACACGAGAATGAAGCTCATTGGTTCTTGCAGAAGCTCAAACGTGCTGCGTAACACATGAGAATGAACCTCATTGGTTCTTGCTGAAGCTCAAACGTGCTGCTTAACACACGAAAATGAACCTCATTGGTTCTTGTGGAAGCTCAAACGTGCTGTGTAACACACGAGAATGAACCTCATTGGTTCTTGCTGAAGCTCAAACGTGCTGCGTAACACATGAGAATGAACCTCATTGGTTCTTGCTGAAGCTCATAAGTGCTGCGTAACACATAAGAATGAACCTCATTGGTTCTTGCTGAAGCTCAAACGTGCTGCTTAACACACGAAAATGAACCTCATTGGTTCTTGTGGAAGCTCAAACGTGCTGTGTAACACACGAGAATGAACCTCATTGGTTCTTGCTGAAGCTCAAACGTGCTGCGTAACACATGAGAATGAACCTCATTGGTTCTTGCTGAAGCTCAAACGCGCTGCTTAACACACGAAAATGAACCTCATTGGTTCTTGCTGAAGCTCAAACGCGCTGCTTAACACACGAAAATGAACCTCATTGGTTCTTGCTGAAGCTCAAACGTGCTGCTTAACACACGAAAATGAACCTCATTGGTTCTTGTGGAAGCTCAAACGTGCTGTGTAACACACGAGAATGAACCTCATTGGTTCTTGCAGAAGCTCAAACGTGCTGCGTAACACAAGAATGAACCTCATTGGTTCTTGCTGAAGCTCAAACGTGCTGCGTAACACACGAGAATGAACCTCATTGGTTCTTGCTGAAGCTCAAACGCGCTGCTTAACACGAAAATGAACCTCATTGGTTCTTGTGGAAGCTCAAACGTGCTGCGTAACACACGAGAATGAACCTCATTGGTTCTTGCAGAAGCTCAAACGTGCTGAGTAACACGAGAATGAAGCTCATTGGTTCTTGCAGAAGCTCAAACGTGCTGCGTAACACATGAGAATGAACCTCATTGGTTCTTGCTGAAGCTCAAACGTGCTGCTTAACACACGAAAATGAACCTCATTGGTTCTTGTGGAAGCTCAAACGTGCTGTGTAACACACGAGAATGAACCTCATTGGTTCTTGCTGAAGCTCAAACGTGCTGCGTAACACATGAGAATGAACCTCATTGGTTCTTGCTGAAGCTCATAAGTGCTGCGTAACACATAAGAATGAACCTCATTGGTTCTTGCTGAAGCTCAAACGTGCTGCTTAACACACGAAAATGAACCTCATTGGTTCTTGTGGAAGCTCAAACGTGCTGTGTAACACACGAGAATGAACCTCATTGGTTCTTGCTGAAGCTCAAACGTGCTGCGTAACACATGAGAATGAACCTCATTGGTTCTTGCTGAAGCTCAAACGCGCTGCTTAACACACGAAAATGAACCTCATTGGTTCTTGCTGAAGCTCAAACGCGCTGCTTAACACACGAAAATGAACCTCATTGGTTCTTGCTGAAGCTCAAACGTGCTGCTTAACACACGAAAATGAACCTCATTGGTTCTTGTGGAAGCTCAAACGTGCTGTGTAACACACGAGAATGAACCTCATTGGTTCTTGCTGAAGCTCAAACGTGCTGCGTAACACATGAGAATGAACCTCATTGGTTCTTGCTGAAGCTCAAACGCGCTGCTTAACACACGAAAATGAACCTCGTTGGTTCTTGCGGAAGCTCAAACGTGCTGCGTAACACACAAAAATGAACCTCATTGGTTCTTGCGGAAGCTCAAACGTGCTGCATAACACGAGAATGAGCCTCATTGGTCCTTGCTGAAGCTCAAACGCGCTGCGTAACACACGAGAATTAACATCATTGGTCCTTCCTGAAGCTCAAAGGTGCTGCGTAACACACGAGATTGAACCTCATTGGTCCTTGCTGAAGCTCAAACGCGCTGCGTAACACACGAGAATTAACATCATTGGTCCTTCCTGAAGCTCAAAGGTGCTGCGTAACACACGAGATTGAACCTCATTGGTCCTTGCTGAAGCTCAAACGCGCTGCTTAACACACGAGAATGAGCCTCATTGGTTCTTGCTGAAGCTCAAACACGCTGCATAACACACGAAAATGAACCTCATTGGTTCTTGCGGAAGCTCAAACGTGCTGCGTAACACGAAAATGAACCTCATTGGTTCTTGAGGAAGCTCAAACGCTGCATAACACACAGAAATGAACCTCATTGGTTCTCGCACATCAAGCAAACATGCATGAGCTTCTGTTTACTGTGTCTGTTGTGTGCGTTGATGAATGTTTATATGTGAATAAAAGCCTAAATTCAATCTGTTCATCATATATAAAGTGATCGTGTCTCTTCAGAAAATTGAATAAACCGCTTAATTCATATGGATTAGTTTTACGATCTCTTTATGAACTTTTTGATGCGTCAAAGTGGTAGTTGCGTAACTGTCAATGGAGGGACAGAAAGCTCTCTTATTTCATTTGTGTTTCTGAAGATGAACGAAAGTCTTACGGGTTTGGAACGACATGAGGGTGAGTAAATAATGAAATTTTTTTTGGGTGAACTAACTTTTTAAGCATGATTCGGCACGATACAATAACAAACCCGGCCCGGATTTAGCTAACCATGCTGAACCTGTAGCAACAAGATGATTGTTTTCTAGTATAGTTCAATATTATTCTTCATGCCTTTTCCATCAACAAGGTACCTTACGCTAGCAAACTTATTAACTACTCAAATACTTTTGTGTCAATGTCCTTTGTAGCTACTCTGGGAACTTTTACCCTTCTAAATAGTATAATATAATCATCCTCCGTGCACACTTAATACAATTTTTAAAGCTGTTGTGTAACTGTAAGTAACGTGCAGTCTAATCCTGAATTTTTTTGAACCACAGTGGAAAAAAAACTGTCACAGAATGTCATGGTTTTGCAAGAAGAACTGTTCGGCTCGATGGTGGAAAAGAGGTTTATATAGTCACCACCATACATCGTCTGTCACCTCTCGTCCATTATGTGTATATGTGTGTACATCGCTGTGATGTTTCTGTGTGTGACGGTTGCTCTACCCTACATAGTGTTCATGTGGGCAGGCTTGACCTATGTGTGAGCTCAGGTGCGCTATCATCACATATGTGATGTGACAGCACAAAGCATTAGCTATTGTTGCAAAGCCTGCGCTCAGCCTCTTACTGTAAATGTCTTTTTCTGTTATTTGGATTAGATCAGATTTTATTTACTGGTGTCCTCTCACTCTCTAAAACCATAGTGAGGTTACTTTGTAGCTCCCATAATGCATTCAAACAAAAAAGTCCTATTTATATATGAACTATTGAATATGAACACCACTATTCATTTTCCTCCTCCAGGTTGTGATTGATGCTTTCAGGCTAATAAATGCCAATATGATGGTACTGGGTCATGAGCCACGTCAAACCACTTCTAACCTGGGACACCTCAACAAGCCCTCTATTCAGGTGACATTTTTTATATATAAAAAATTGTTTAAAAATAAGTGTCAATTACTTTTAATGTAGAAATGTATTAAGTCGTTTCTCTTGTGCAGGCTTTGATTCATGGGCTGAACAGACATTATTACTCCATTACCATCAACTACAGGAAAAATGAATTGGAACAGAAGGTTTGAACTTGTAGAGGTTTTAACTTGTAGATGCCTTTTTGTTCTTCATTTGTTAAAACCAGACAGTCATTGTGTGTTTATGTGTTCAGATGTTACTGAACCTCCATAAGAAAAGCTGGATGGAGGGTCTGACCCTGCAGGATTACAGTGAACACTGCAAACTGAACGAGACCATCGTCAAGGAGATGCTCGAACTGGCCAAGAACTACAATAAGGTGAGAAAATGCACAAGGGCATGGGTGTCTTGCTCTCAAGTCTGAAAAGTTCAATGGTGAGCTGAAATTGAGCTTTAGGGAGCTTTTCATTGTAGCCTGTGGCAGATGTTTTTGTGAAGTATGTTTGACTTAATTTTTTTTGTTCCTTCAGGCTGTAGAGGAAGAAGACAAGATGACTCCTGAGCAGCTTGCCATTAAGAACGTTGGAAAACAGGTTATTAGTTTCTTTTTGTTTCTTTCTTTATGTTGTTGGTGGTTTGTCACTATATTTACTAGAGCTGGGTTAAAAATATTGATTTTAATCAATTTCTTATTTTGAAAGACCGATATCGATTCTTAGGGCCAGTTTACACTTGGCTACTTCATGTGTTTTCTCTGATCGGAAAAGAACAGGTGTAAATGCTCTCTGAAACGCTTTTGAGATGGATTTATATCTGATCACTCAAACCACTTCAGGAGGTAGTCTGAGATGCATTTCAGACGAAACTGGACAAGTGTAAATGCATCTGGTTGTTGAAACTCCATATGTAAATTTTACTCCAAAATGTTAAAAAAAATAACCGCGTGAGAGCGCGTTATAGGCTGTATGACATGTTCTAGCCAGATATGACAGCGCTACAGCAACACGCATCATCGCAGATGAGTAGCAAACTGCCTCAAATTGAACTGAAAGCAAGTCGCAGACGCTCAAAACACAATCATCTTCATTAAAAGTAGTGCAGGGTTCCAGACTGCGACTTTTTTTTCTAGCTGGTGCGACTAAATTTTGTTAGAGGTCGCACTGGTAAACCACAGATATCAGATCAAACAGCGCTGATGTGGAAACCAGGAGAAACCATTGTTGCATGAGTCCTTAAATCATAAACATTCACCATGGATTTAATGTAGTAACAACACATGGTATTGTGGAAGAAATAGTCTAAGGTTTTTTTTTTTTTTTTTTTTTTTTACATTATTCTCAGGGTTATCTCAGGGTTCGTACAGCCTTTTGAAAGTGAATTTCAAGGGCTTTCAAGTGCTTCACACTTTTCCAGCATTTAAAAGCTCTAAATATTATCCAATTTTAATGTTATTTTTAATGTGATGATTTGTAAAACTAAAAGTTTAAAGGTGTAGGCCACTTCATGGCAAACAAGCACTTTTATTTTAAAAGACATGAAATGACCACTATAACCAGTAGATGGTGGCAGAGGGGCACTAATTGACAAATTAGCCATTTCCACTCTCCTTAATATATGGAAAAAAGTAGGAAGTCACAAAGTCTCATGAAAAACAAAAACTTTTCTTCAAATTGTGACTGAATTACACAGAAAACAAGTAAAGAGCGCTCCTTTTATAATCACTGAAGCTGTCTGTCAGTTCAGTATGATACTATAAAAGAACAATGGTACATTTAATAAGACTAGAATATTATAAAAATGAGGTTTTTGCACATTACTGTTGTTCATAAAAGTTAATTTTATCTGCATATCAATTCAAGCTCAGCGCTTCACTGTTAGATTTCCAATAAACAAATGTAATATTATTAGTAACTGCACTTAACAAAACAATAGTAATTTTATGATTAAATTAACTTTATGATAAATTTTCCTTCAGCGCCACCAAATCAGGTGCTGGCTCCACCATCTGTAGAATTTAGTGGCGCTGGTAACACTGCTCTCAAATGTTAGTCTGAAGCCCTGTAGTGAGACTAAATGATCTTACCAGTGCTGAATGCCTCTCTCTCTCCTATTGCTGTCTTTGATCTTGAAATTAGCTGATGATAAATAAAATGCAGCTCATATCGGTAGCTTTCGTTGACGTGAACTCCGTTAAATTTGCATATAGTGAGGGATTTGAAGATCGGAAGATCAAGTGTAAATGGAACCGTTTTAACAAATCAGATGGCTATCCGATCAGTAAAAACACATGAAGAGACAGGTGTGAACAGGCCCTTAAATTACAAGAATCGACCTTTCAGTCTATGCTATTTTCAGTTGATGAATGAACAAAGCTTTGTAGCGTACCTCCCATCCAATAAATAACAATAAGCTTTGTTACTTCTGATATGAAACAAAGTCTCAGCTTTCAAATTCAGTCAATTTTATTACAAAATTCCAACAATAAATACAGTTTTGGCGCTCTTTAATGTGGTGTGACCAATCGCAGTTCAAGCGATGCGGCAGTGCGGAGCGCATGTGAACTGATCATTACTACTAGTTACAGCATGAAATAAACATGAATAAACATGAACATGAACGTCAGAAGGTAAGATACAGTACAATTTACAGAAATCCATATCATGTCACGTATAATCGCTCACTTTCAGCTGCCGAAAAACGTCAATACAACAGCTTGTAAACAATGTCACGTAATTTACATTGATCTCAGAAAAGCCATTTAAAACTCATAGTCAGCTATTTTTACTTAACCTGTTCTTCAATATTTAATGTATTTTTGAATAAATCAGTTGTTAGCCACCATTTAAATGTTCATATTTCAAAAAAAGGAAATTATTATAAGAAACTTCCTTGTATGTACATACATTTAATGTACATACAATTCCTTACATTTAAATGTAAGTCGCCTATAAATCAGTTCATTTTAATCTTTAATATTATAGTGATGTACCAACTGGGGTTCCCTGTATAGTTATAGTCCCTGTACAGCATTAAAACACCACAAATATGACAATAAAAAAAAAAAATCATAGTTTTGTTCGTATAGTGTGTGAAGTGCTGTGATGTGACCAAGACACCACACACTAACAGATTCCATTCACAAACAACTGGAGTCCCGAATGTGAACATGTGAAATCTCGTAAAATCTCTGACTTTAGAATAAACAAACATGACGGATGACAGGCAAGAAGGCATCTTTATGTTTCCGTCTATGCTCCCGTAAATATTCAACATGTTGGATATTGAATCTAAACGGAATCGCAAACTTGTGAATTAAAAATCGAATCGAATTGTGAAATTTGTGTCAATGCCCAGCCCTAGTAATTACTGTAAAAACCATAGGTGACCTGCCAAATACTCACCAGTGGCAGCAGCTCAAAATAGAATAGTGTTTACCACCATTCTCTTTCTCTCTGTAGGATCCCAAACGGCATTTGGAAGAGCATGTGGATGTTCTTATGACATCCAATATTGTGCAGTGCCTCGCAGCAATGTTGGACACAGTTGTGTTCCAGTGATTTCCGTCTCTGTCTGTGCATAAATGTTCATATTCTACAACTGTTTTGTCTTTTTAAGAAATAAACACAAAATTCCAGTAACGTCATTGTCTTTCCTTCATGGACATCGAGGAAAGCTTGTACATGTAGAAAGCAATTGTTCAAACTCTAGAAATGCCAAAAAAAAACCCTTTCTTTAAGATTCATTATGTAGATCTTCAATTATTGCTGCAAAGGGATGTAGTTTCAGTGTAAATCAGTTGTCCTTGCATTTCCCCTTGAAGTTCCTGAGGAATGAAATCTCAGTTTTCAGTGAACTACAATGAAACACCTTATTTAAGATGACAGCACTTCAAGACGACGCTTAAGTGAAGCATCAGTGTGAAATATTTATTTTTGTGCTCGGTAAACGTTGTTCCTGTCTAAACAGTTTCACTTGATTTCAGGAATATTTTGAAGTCACCCCTTTCCAAACCCATCTCTAATTCTGTCCCTATAGATCAAGTAACATTGTCTCAGATATTAAGCAAATATGTAACTATTGCACAATAGCCCCCTTCAAGGTGATATAAGAGGATTA
Source organism: Coreius guichenoti (assembly GCA_039654105.1). Taxonomy (NCBI): domain Eukaryota; kingdom Metazoa; phylum Chordata; class Actinopteri; order Cypriniformes; family Gobionidae; genus Coreius; species Coreius guichenoti. Next base: position 22,314,094 of record CM077188.1, on the reverse strand, counting down.
TTATTCAGTAATGATTGACTGGCTGCAAATTATTGTACTTGTACTTGTGTATTTTACTAATGATCTTATTGTTTCCGCTAAGAAAAAAGAACTGACCTAGCAATGACATGAACACTGCTATACTATATTAATATATATACTGTATACTATATATAATACTATATTAAACTATGTATATAGTAGTAATCTGTAATGCATGTTACTTTTTCTATGGAATAATTAGATAACTTTAGATACAGTGTAACAATTATTCTAATATTTTCCCATCCAGCTCCTTTAACCTCTTACCAGCTTATCCTACTATGTTATCGTTCTCATTGTGACTCTTGAGTTTCTAGAAATTTTTTTAAGTTCTTATATTAAAATATTAAAATTATATTAAAATTAAAGTCATCATGAAAAGGAAGTTGCGATAGGCTTTCCCTCCCTATTGTGATGTATATCTGAGTGAAACGGCTTCTCGAACAAGAAAAAATGTAGGGCGGGACTTGATTTTACAGATCGGGAATTGATTGGATAGTTGTGGTTTTCTATGCTATGATGTCATGTGAGTCACAGGATGCCCTGCCCTCGCGCCAAGTAAACGTGATCAGAGAGATGTCGCTGCAAGAAGTCATTTTGTTTAAATTTTATGAATCTGCAATCATTTATAGTAAATACTGCAATATAATTTTAATTTTCTGGTGACTAATACGGGAGTCCTGCATCTCATTTATACTGATAACGATAACTAAAAGGCAAGGATGTGCCAGTTATCTATTCTGTGAAAGGAGTCTATGCACGGTGATAGATTTATGAAAACAGCGGCCATTATGCAATATTTAATCCTAGTAGGCCTATAGTGTAAATTAAGTATGGTGTAAATACTGAAAACCTAGGCCTACAACTACTGCATATAATGTAAATGATGTACTACTAGCGGCACCAAGTTATTACAAAAAAATGACTACTAATAATTATTAATAATAATAAATATTCCGAACTGTGCTGAAAATTAAACTAAGCCCTTGGTTGAGTTTGGCAAAGCGTTTTTGACTGACTTAACTAACATGATCGGCCCGCGTTCACATTTTTTTCCCTTTCATTTGAGCCGGGTGTCACAAGATAGCATTTCCCAGGACACCTGCGATATTTGTCAGGTAGCAGGAACATTTTATACACTATAACCTACTCCAAAAAGCCGCTTAAGTAGGCTTAATGCCAATCTAAATGCAAATACCAGCCCATTCTGCTGTTATCAAATGCGGAGCGACGTCATTTTCCTATATTAAGCTCGGTGTGAACACGCTGGCACATAGAGGGCATACATCCAGTCAAAGCATGTCTGAGGTCTGAAGTTCTGAACAGGTCGAACTCTGAGAACTTTCTCAGTGAGTTATGCACCTGCAACAACTCCCTTCACCGTCCGCACTGGCCAACAAACCGGTGAGTGTGAACAATGATTTTACGCACATCACCGCCGCGGGGGACGACCGCGTCTCCTCCTCCGGTGACACCCTGGAGAACGAGCCACCTTTGAAAAGACTCTCCACAGGGATGAGAAACACACCAGACGCTCTGGACTACGTCTCCGCGGCACGGGATGACAGCGACAGTGCGGACACGTGTAATTTGCCTGAATCAAGTCAAGAGCGGACAGATTTCGCATCGTCTTCTGCAATGTTCTCGTATTCGGGTCAGCATGTAGTGCCCGCGCTCCCGGCACTCTCCAGTCACTACATGACACATCACCCGGTCATCAGCAACGGGCCGTACAATGGGCTGAGCTACGCGTACTCACAGCCGTACGGACAAACTTACGCAAACGCGGTCTATCCTTTCCACTCGGTTCCCGGTAAAGCTCAGGTTTACCTGTGTAACCGGGCGCTGTGGTTCAAATTCCACAGACACCAAACAGAAATGATCATTACTAAACAGGGACGGTAAGTCTACTATTTAATTTATCTTTTAAATTGATCTATTTGTATTTTTGGAATAATTTAATATAATTTAATATTTTATTAATATCAATAGCCTATAATTGTTTTGTAATTAATTACATTGGTAATAATTTATTATAAATCGATTTAACGTTTTTCATTCCATTTATTGCAGGTGCATGTCTAATATTTCTGGTATTTCAGTGCGTAAAAAATATAAAAATGCAAATATATAGGCTATATTTGTTTCTTTTTTTCTCCCTTTTTTCCTGCAGTCGGATGTTTCCGTTTCTAAGTTTTAGTGTTTCTGGTCTTGACCCGACGTGTCAGTATAATATTGTTGTGGATGTGATTCTGGCGGATCCGAACCACTGGAGGTTCCAGGGCGGAAAATGGATTCCTTGTGGCAAAGCGGACACTAATGTCACCGGTAAACCCCATGTTACGGGTAAACTATAATAATCAACTCAAGAGGAATTTATCACGACGATTTGCACAGAGCAGATAAAAAGAGTCACAGTTGTTTTAAGTATAGCAATCAAAATTGTGGCGATTTTCCTTCCTTTTTCCAAAGCGTAACGGACCAAATTATATACTCTGGGGGAAAAAAGTCAGATATTAATAAATAAATATTAACCACACAGTAATAATAATGTTAGTTACTTCCGTTTAATAGTAGTCCCTAACAGATGAATAAAATGGCTTGGTTGTTTTCTTGAAGGAAACCGTATATACACGCACCCGGACTCTCCAAACACCGGCGCGCACTGGATGCGTCAGGAGATCTCTTTCGGAAAACTGAAGCTGACAAACAACAAGGGAGCGTCCAGCAACACCACTCAGGTGATTTCTTATTTACCGTTCTCTTTATGAAACAAATCAGTAGGCCTATGAGTATTTTACTCTAAATATATAGGGTGAGTGAGTCAATAATCAACAATAACTGCCACAAGGTCTTTGTCATTCAGAATATGTTTTCATTTGTCATCTGCAGCCCATGACAAAAATGAAAAAATGATCGGTAACACTTCATAACTGCACGCTATGATTCGTAAGTTAAGCATTAGTAAATAGTCAATTCATCATTTATAAAGCATAAGTCAGCAAGCAGTTTATAAATACAGCTGTAAATGCTTTGTTCTTGATTTATAAGCATATCTATTATGTGTTTAATAATTGTATTTTCATACTTTATTACATTATTTACAAACCAGTTATTTAGGAGTTGTCAGGGGTTCATAAGATCATTTACAAAAGTATAAGTAAATGATTAATAAACTATTTAAATATACATATATACATATTATTTAGACATATAGTAATAGTTACTCAGTGTGTTATTAAATGCTAATACTTAATATAGAAATGATAAATTGATCATTAATAAAGTATAAAAATATAATTATTAAACACATTATAGATATGCTTATAAATCAAGAATAAAGCATTTACAGCTGAATTTATAAACTGCGTACTAATGTCTATTAATGCGTTTTAAATAATGAATGAACTATTTACTAATGTTTTATTATAAAGTTATTATAAAGTGTGACCAAAATTAGCTTCTCAAAATATTTTTGGACCTTTTAAACAATAATGATGTTGTTTCAAAATGGAATTATTTGTGAGGGTCTCACTTTTATCCTAACATGTTACCTTAATATAAATAAAGTGGGACACTTTTTAAAAATGATTAATTATCACACTATTATGAGCTAAAATGTCATATCTTACAACCACCTTTATTTCCAAAGAGCTTGTTTGTAGCTTTGCATGAACATGAGGTTATTTGGTATGTGTTTACCTGTCCTTTATGGTGTAGTAACAAGCTAGCATGGAAATGATACAGTATATGTATTCCTTATTTTTATGTATTTTTTTCTTTGTCCTTCCAAGATGATCGTCCTACAGTCTCTTCATAAGTATCAGCCGAGGGTGCATGTGATTGAAATAAACAAGAGTGGAGATGAAGATACAAGTGATCCTGATCGAGTGCAGACATTCACCTTTCCCGAGACGCAGTTTATAGCTGTCACAGCTTACCAGAACACAGATGTAAGAACTAGTCTTTCGCTGCATTCATTTACACTACAAAAAAAAGGAATATGAACTGATTTAATGAACATGTTTCTTTATTTCCTCAGGTAACGCAACTAAAAATTGATCACAATCCATTTGCGAAAGGATTTCGGGACAATTATGATTCGTAAGTCCGTTTCCATGCAAATTAATGCATTGATAATTGATTCTCTTGCAGGTTTTCTGATCTGAATTTTAATTTGGACTTGACTGCAGAAATGAACATGAATTTAAATAAATTGAATTTATTAATATTAACAACAATATTATGATGATTATTATTATTGTTGATATTAATAATAATAATTTAAATTTTTTAAATATTTATTTCTGTTAGCACTGTACATTACAATGGCCATGTTACACATATTCCAAATTTAAATAATTTGCATTTTAGATTATGAGAGGCACTTCCTGTCTGGGTTGCGCTACAAATAATCCTCATCCGTCGGTTTGACTGAATTAGCTGTAAAATGTCCTTCATGTTCAATTTTGACATCAGGACAATAACGTAACGCTTGGTATTTTAACATGGTATAACAACAATAGCTCTTTTCATTCTTTTCCTCCTGATTATTTTCTTTTTTCCCCTTTGTTTTCCGCTGTAACAGTATGAAAAAAGACGACATACACCGATCAGGCATAACATTATGACCACTGACAGGTGAAGTGAATAACAGCTTATCTCTTCATCACGGCACCTGTTAGTGGGTGGGATATATTAGGCAGCAAGTGAACATTTTGTCCTCAATGTTGATGTGTTAGAAGCAGGAAAAATGGGCAAGCATAAGGATTTGAGCGAATTTGACAAGGGCCAAATTGTGATGGGTAGACGACTGGGTCAGAGCATCTCCAAAACTGCAGCTCTTGTGGGGTGTTCCGGGTGCAGTGGTCAGTATCTATCAAAAGTGGTCCAAAGAAGGAACAATGGTGAACCGGCGACAGGGTCATGGGCGGCCAAGGCTCATTGATGCACGTGGGGAGCGAAGGCTGGCCCGTGTGGTCCGATCAAACAGACGAGCTACTGTAGCTCAAATTGCTCAAGAAGTTAATGCTGGTTCTGATAAAAAAGGTGTCAGAATACACAGTGCATCGCAGTTTGTTGCGTATGGGGTTGCATAGCCGCAGACCAGTCAGGGTGCCCATGCTGACCCCTGTCCACCGCCGAAAATGCCAACAGTGCACATGTGAGCATCAGAACTGGACCACGAAGCAATGGAAGAAGGTGGCCTAGTCTGATGAATCACGTTTTCTTTTACATCACATGGATGGCTGGGTGCGTGTGCGTTGCTTACCTGGGGAACACATGGCACCAGGATGCACTATGGGAAGAAGGCAAACCAGCGGAGGCAGTGTGATGCTTTGGGCAGTGGTCTGCTGGGAAACCTTGGGTCCTGCCATCCATGTGGATGTTACTTTGACACGTACCACCTACCTAAGCATTGTTGCAGACCATGTACACCCTTTCATGGAAACGGTATTCCCTGGTGGCGGTGGCCTCTTTCAGCAGGATAATGTGCCCTGCCACAAAGCAAAAATGCTTCAGGAATGGAGGAGCACAACAACGAGTTTGAGGTGTTGACTTGACCTTCAAATTCCCCAGATCTCAATCCAATCGAGCATCTGTGGGATGTGCTGAACAAACAAGTCCGATCCATGGAGGCAACTTACAGGACTTAAAGGATCTGCTGCTAACATCTTGGTGCCAGATACCATAGCACACCTTCAGGGGTCTAATGGAGTCCATGCCTCGACGGGTCAGGGCTGTTTTGGCAGCAAAAGGGGGATCAACACAATATTAGGAAGGTGATCATAATGTTATGCCTGATCGGTGTATAGTGCACATTTGTAGTGTGCTCTCCCGATTTAATTTATGATATAGCCCATGAATAATTCACTGGAATTCAAAAAGAATCTCTCACTTTTCTCCCCAAATCCTCACATCTCTTTTCAGGTTTGTTTTCACACGGATGCTTTAAAATACAAACCCTTTTTCACTTCTAATCCCTATTAGCAGTGTTTACTGGTTTCTAAAGCAGGTATACAATATTTATGGTCTGTCAAACTGACGGAAATCACTTTGAAATATTATTACTCAATGTTCCATTTATTGAGCACTTTTGATTATGTTACATAATACAGACTCACTACAGTGATGTTTAACACATCTGTAATATTGCTGTGGAAATATTCATGGTCTGTTGTAGTCATTTGTTAATGCTTTTTATGTTAATTTCCTTTTAATGTGCATTGGTTAAAGGGTGAGTAGAATAATGTCATCTCATTGTACCAGTTTTTGAAAATGCTTATTGCGTTCACAGAGATTGTTTAAAGTTTAACAAAAGTTACTCCCAGCATCGGGCGTAAGAAAAAGGTGGATAGTATTACCTAATTTCCTCCTGTTTTTCTTGTCTCTAGAAATTACAGTGGCTGCAGCGCTGACCGACTGACCCCTACACCCTGCGACTCTCCACACTCTCAGTTGCTGCTTGGCTCACGGTACGCAATGACCAGCGCCTTATTCCAGGAGCAGTTTGTCAACAGTTACACAAAATCCTGTTTTACAACTCTTAGCCCTGATCCTGGCACTACTGACCGAAACCTCACGCTTACTAACAGCCTAACAAACCAAACCCAAGAGAGCAGTACAGCCTCCGGACAGCGCTGGTTTGTGTCTTCCTCAGCTGCTCCATCATACGAATCTGATATAAACACAGCAGCTCTGCTCTCTTACGCCACAGCGGGGGTCAAAGGTCTGCCTTTTACTAGTACTGGTGGCACTAGTAACAGTTTGGATTACTACACCAGTGCTGCTGGATGGGATTCAAGGGGTTTGTTGGAGAACTGTAGTAAAACCGTTTCAAATCTGACTGGCTGGGGCGTAGATGCGACTCTTGAAAGATCAACCCAACTGAATTACATGCCCGAGGATGGAGATATGTTGGAAATAGACGGATCTGCTCTGGAGGTTTCTGAGGAGCTTGAAGGAAAAGATGCCACTAATTCAACGTGGAACGAGACTCAATCTTCCATTGAATCAGTCGATTCCAGTGATTTAAGGATTTTGGAAGAAGCGCAACAGAGAAATTCCTCTATCACTCCTGTTTCAGATGTTCAGACTGCAAAAGACAGTCAGGTCTCACAGAACAGGGAAAGAAATTTGATCAAAGAACCTGACTTTTTTCATTTTGACACTCAAACGTAAACCTCCCTGGACTGAATGTGCAATTATAATGTTGTTAGTATAGAAATAACATTATGATGATGATTTATGTATACAATATTTATTTATTTTCATGTTAAAGGGTTAGTTCACCCAAAAATGAAAGTTCTGTCATTAATTACTCACCCTCATGTCGTTCCAAACCCGTAAGACCTTCGTTCATCTTCGGAAGATATTTTTGATGAAATCCAGAGAGCTCTCTGACCCCTCCATAGACAGCAATTTAATTACCACTTTCAAGGTCCAGAAAGGCAGTAAAAACAGTTAAAATCGTCCATGTGACTCCAGTGGTTCAACCTTAATTTTATGAAGCGACGAGAATACTTTTTGTGCGCAAAAAACAAACAAAAATAACGAATCTAGCCTGTCAGACTCTTACGCTGTTGACGCAGTGTAAACAGTGCAGCACTTCCTAGTTCTACGGCAGAACGACTTGTGCGCATGCGTCGTGGTGCTCACATGAACAGCGTCGGCCAATGGGAAGCCGACATTCTGGAAGCACTGCACTGTTTACACTGCGTCAACAGCATACGAGTCTGACACTGGCTAGAAGAAATTGTTGAATAAAGTCGTTATTTTGGCTGAACCACTGTAGTCACATGGACTATTTTAACAATGTCTTTACTACCTTTCTGGCCCTTGAAAGTGTTAATTAAATTGCTGTCTATGGAGGGGTCAGAAAGCTCTCGGATTTCATCAAAAATATCTTCATTTGTGTTCCGAAGATGAATGAAGGTCTTATGGGTTTGGAACGACATGAGGGTGAGTAATTAATGACAGAACTAACCCTTTAATGACTCTGCACCATTGCTGCACCATGTTTTAACTGAGTATTCTGTGGTGATTTTAGTGGTGGTAATATGAAAAAAAAAAGGAAAGGAAAAAATATGCATTAATAGACCATCATATGAGTGTTTGTTAAAACATACAGTCCCAATATAATGAATCTAGATAAATTGTTATCCTAAAATCACAACAGTGTTTAATATGGGAATTTAATGATCGTGGTCTATCAAATCTGTATCTTTATTAAAAGCTTCTTTGATAAGATGCTTATTGTAAAATATACAGTGGGGAGAACAAGTATTTGATACACTGCCGATTTTGCAGGTTTGCCCACTTACAAAGCATGTAGAGGTCTATAATTTTTATCATAGATACACTTCAACTGTGAGAGACGGAATCTAAAACAAAAATACAGAAAATCACATTATGTGATTTTTAAATAATTAATTTGCATTTTATTGCATGACATAAGTATTTGATCACCTACCAACCAGTAAGAATTCTGGCTCTCACAGACCTGTTAGTTTTTCTTTAAGAAGCCCTCCTGTTCTCCACTCACTACCTGTATTAATTGCACCTGTTTGAACTCGTTACCTGTATAAAAGACACCTGTCCACACACTCAATCAAACAGACTCCAACCTCTCCACAATGGCCAAGACCAGAGAGCTGTGTAAGGACATCAGGGATAAAACTGTAGACCTGCACAAGGCTGGGATGGGCTACAGGACAATAGGCAAGCAGCTTGGTGAGAAGGCAACAACTGTTGGCGCAATTATTAGAAAATGGAAGAAGTTCAAGATGACGGTCAATCTCCCTCGGTCTGGGGCACCATGCAAGATCTCACCTCGTGGGGCATCAATGATCATGAGGAAGGTGAGGGATCAGCCCAGAACTACACGGCAGGACCTGGTCAATGACCTGAAGAGAGCTGGGACCACAGTCTCAAAGAAAACCATTAGTAACACACTACGCCATCATGGATTAAAATCCTGCAGCGCACGCAAGGTCCCCCTGCTCAAGCCAGCGCATGTCCAGGCCCGTCTGAAGTTTGCCAATGACCATCTGGATGATCCAGAGGAGGAATGGGAGAAGGTCATGTGGTCTGATGAGACAAAAATAGAGCTTTTTGGTCTAAACTCCACTCGCCGTGTTTGGAGGAAGAAGAAGGATGAGTACAACCCCAAGAACACCATCCCAACCGTGAAGCATGGAGGTGGAAACATTCTTTGGGGATGCTTTTCTGCAAAGGGGACAGGACGACTGCACCGTATTGAGGGGAGGATGGATGGGGCCATGTATCGCGAGATCTTGGCCAACAACCTCCTTCCCTCAGTAAGAGCATTGAAGATGGGTCGTGGCTGGGTCTTCCAGCATGACAACGACCCGAAACACACAGCCAGGGCAACTAAGGAGTGGCTCCGTAAGAAGCATCTCAAGGTCCTGGAGTGGCCTAGCCAGTCTCCAGACCTGAACCCAATAGAATATCTTTGGAGGGAGCTGAAAGTCCGTATTGCCCAGCGACAGCCCCGAAACCTGAAGGATCTGGAGAAGGTCTGTATGGAGGAGTGGGCCAAAATCCCTGCTGCAGTGTGTGCAAACCTGGTCAAGAACTACAGGAAACGTATAATCTCTGTAATTGCAAACAAAGTTTTCTGTACCAAAGATTAAGTTCTGCTTTTCTGATGTATCAAATACTTATGTCATGCAATAAAATGCAAATTAATTACTTAAAAATCATACAATGTGATTTTCTGGATTTTTGTTTTAGATTCCGTCTCTCACAGTTGAAGTGTACCTATGATAAAAATTACAGACTTCTACATGCTTTGTAAGTGGGCAAACCTGCAAAATCAGCAGTGTATCAAATACTTGTTCTCCCCACTGTAGAATATGTTAATGTGAAGTCATGACATTCTGCTGGTGTCAGAATGTTTGATGTATAACCTAAATAAATTGTCAGATGTTTGAGTATATTAAATCCCTCAAAAAATCTTTGCAACTTAAATTACAGTTTATATTCAGCTCCTTGATTATTGATGTATTAACATTTAGTGCTGTCAAATCAATTCATCGCATCCAAAATAAAAGTTTGTGCTTACATAATGTGTGTGTACTGTGTATAATTATGTATAAAAACACACACATGCATGTATATATTTAAGAAAAAATTGTTAGCCTATATTTATATATAAAATATTTATATTTATATATAATATAAATTATATAAATAAATATATATATTTATTAAATATATACATTATATATTTTGGATGTGATTAATCGCGATTAACCGATTTGACAGCACTATTTACAACATTGCAAGTTGTTGTGAGTGTATAATAGCCTACTTTACAACACTGACACCTAGCGGCGAACGCAAGAATGAACTTTCGAATGCTGTTTGTCTATGTAGGCAATGTAAGCAGCTGACCAGGTTTTGGGACACAGCTTAGTAGGCTATGTGTCCTTGACCCGGAGGAAATAAGAGTTTAATTCTACCATAAGCAATAGGCTTAAACACGGAAGCAGAATCTATCACTAAATGCCGCTACAAACTCTCTTAGTGTACATTACAGTGAAGGGATCAAGTGAATAATAAAGTTCTTTCAGCAGCTGTTGAACCCGAAATAACCAGAGACCCTACACAAAACAACTCTGCTGGCCAAACTGTTTCTTACATAGCCTATGTAAAAATACTAATCAATTTATTTATAGACCTTCCAGGAATGGAAATGTTACACTATTTCCTCACCTTCATGCCATTTCATTCGGTCATGTTCAGTTCTTGCTTTGTCCACCCAAACACTGCGCGTCAGTTTGAATATGTAGAATGAATACGCATATCATTTTATCGGTTAACGCGGAAAGGAAGATTTTCACTGCCTACTGACTAAACCATTTCAGGCTATTTTTTTCCACACAAAGCTATAATATGTCTTTATAATAGGCTGCTTGGGCGTGAGTGAAATAGGTGGAGTAGCCTACATCGAGTGGTACCTAACTTAATTTTATAGTGCTTTTAATGTGTTTTCCCCTCTTTTGGCACTTGAAGATACACAGATATCTAATTTTTTGTTCCACAGAAAAATACAAATTTGGATTTTCGAAAACCATGATGAGGATGATAATAATAATGAAAGTATTTCGGGTATTCCATCGCAAAAAGGTCAATTCTAGTCATATATATATATATATATTCACCCACCCACAAGGTGGCGTCAAAGTCTAATGGAAGAGATTGATTGACACAGTTGTCCAGCGGTAAAGCACTTGCCTTTGGTGGTAAATAAACTCTAAAAAAAAAAAAAAAAAAAAACTCTATGCCTTTGGTGGTAGATAGGCTTTATGTACAGTTCTATATGTGGGTTTATAGATAAAGCACAGTAATGTCTTACCTATGAAGAGATGCACATTCAGTCCAATGGTCAGATAAGGTATAAATAGGCCTGTCACTGAAAATTGTGCATGTTCATTCATTTTTATATTTGATTGTTTAAGACGTGTAACTGGTAATTTTACATTTCCCCCCTAAATCTAGTTTGTTTTAATTGTCCATGCTGTAAATGCATTTCCACTGCTGGCTATTCAGCTGAATAGTTATAGCCTTGTGTGTGTGTGTGTGTGTGTGTGTACATGTTTTTCTATCCCGATGGGGACTTCAACCTGAATGCACACTGATGGGGACTCGAGTCACCGTGGGGAGCCAAATTGGGGTTCCCATGAGGAAGCTTATAAATCATACAGAATGAGGTTTTTTTGAAAATGTAAAAATGCAAAAAGTTTTGTGTGATGGATTTAGGGGTAGGGTTAGTGTATGGGGATAGAATATACAGTTTGTACAGTATAAAAACCATTACGTTTAGTCTCCACAAAGACAGTGAACCAGACGTGTGTGTGTTAAGACACATAGGCTACCATTGTATGCTATTGGACGTCCACTGTTATTGCCCAGAAAAAAATAGGAAGTTAATTTTGCGACAATTTTGCGATTTTATGTTAATAATAGCCTATCTTGTTTTGAACTAGAAGTTTAAAAACAGCATACACTGCAAGAAACACAAAAGGCTATTACTGACATTTCTAAATTATCCTAAAACATGGGCTACAGACTTTCAGTTTTAGTTATAGGCTATTAAAACATTTTTGACAAATAAAATCTAGTTTATTTAGATGTTATAACATTAATCACGTTTTTTCCCCCCGTCAGGTTCGGCATTTGTTGAATGTTGTTGATTTGTTGAATAATATTCTCACACTGTAGTAAACTGAAGCTTCAAGTGTCCGTTTGTCCCCTGTGTCTTTCATCCGTTTATCCATCACGTCCCGGTGGTTTCTGTTAACTCACGTGCTGCCGGTCGCAGCTGCGTCACGCGAGCGCAAATGACACGCTGAAGGAGCGCAAGCACGGACGCGCGCGAGTGAAGGAAGAGCGGAAAACCCCCCCAATGGTTACTACACCGCTACGCATCAACATACATTAAATTTTCGCCACCTTCCTATCAGTATTTTAGAGAAAATTCACCACAGACGAACAAGACAAGGCTAAGCCAAAATATCAAGGATGGATGTGAAAGATCAAGGAGCGCAGATGGAGCCGCTTCTTCCTGCGGTAAGAACCTGTTTCATCTTTCATGTGGGGTCCGTCAATGGAAGAACAATGACATGATGCTGTTGCATGTTGCGGAAAAGATGTTTCGGTGGTTCGAGCTGCATTGGGTGAAAGCCCATTATGAGCATCATTCAGCCACCACCATTGGAAGACATTGTTTTAATTATTCATAGCACCTTTAATACAGGCTCATTTACTGGGAATATGGCTCATGTTACATGGATACGGCGTTTGTAGGGTCACTACAAGGTTCACACCGGCTTGAGTGTATTATGCATTTAATTACACACGTTTAGTAATGTGTAATGACGTACAGTAGGCCATGCGCTGTAGATATATGTGTGTGTGTGTGTGTGTGTGTGTGTGTGTGTGTTCAGCATTCTCATGAGTTGCATAAATCAAATTTCCCCTGCATTACTCTTGAATTTGATGAGGCCTTCACATGTGATTGCGTTTGACACGAGATTCCACCTGTTCACCACATTTACATTTATTGCCATGGATGTACATATTTGTGACCCTGAACCACAAAACCAGTCATAAGGGTAATTTTTTAAAATTGAGATTTATACATCATCTGAAAGCTGAATAAATAAGCTTTCCATTGATGTATGGTTTGTTAGGACAATATTTGGCCAAGATACAACTATTTGAAAATCTGTAATCTGACGGTGCAAAAAAATCTAAATATTGAGAAAATCGCCTTTAAAGTTGTCCAAATGAAGTCCTTAGCAATGCATATTACTACTAATAATACATTTTTGTTATATTTACGGTAGGAAATTTACAAAATATATTCATGGAACATGATCTTTACTTAATGTCCTAAGGATTTTTGGCATAAAAGAAAAATGTATAATTTTGACCCATACAATGTATTGTTTGCGATTGCCACAAATATACCCGTGCAGATTATGACTGGTTTTGTGGGCCATATGTAAACATTTAAAGTGATAGCACCAGCTTAAGCTCATTGGAAAAAACATGCCTTTACCTGCATTTTTGCGAAAACTTAAACTCCAAAAACGTACAATTCACAGCAGTTTCCAGCTGAAATGAACACTAGTGGCAATACAACAGCAACATCTTTTATTCCCTTTCACACATATTATGATTACAAGGGAAGATTATTGATTAATAAAGACTTGTTTAGTTTACCATCCACTATGGTAAAAGTGTTCAAAACACTTGGAGTTGAGAAGAGTTGTAAACTAATACATTTTGACATTTGTGTCACATAACCACTGTCGTATGGCTTTTTTGACGTAGTAGACTTGCTTGGTAGCTCACCTGGTACAGCTTGCAATGTGAAGCGTTCAGGATACACAGGTCATGATTTGTTGAAGACTTGTAGAAGCAAGCTAAAATGGCATGGTTGCCTAGCGCAACTCACCTGATATTTAATTTCCGAAATTGTGTGATACGTACAGCAACCAATGAAATAAAACCTTAACGTTAATTTGCTTTGGTTAAAACTGAATGTGCTTTTAGCAGCAACTGGACATCACACTTTGAAATTGTTGCGAAATGTGCAAGAAGCAAGGTGTGCGCGGAAATGTCGCCATAAGCATGTTTTTTCCCATTGAGCCTGGGTTGGATAGTTCTCCAAAAAATGAAAATGTTGTCATCATTTATTGACATCATTCCAAACCTGCATGACTGCATGAAAAATGTCTCGGGAGGCTTTCACACTGGCAGTTTAGTTCAAAACAGGGCACGGGTCGCATAAAAAATTGGTAATTTGAAAGCTGTCAAGGTGCTGCGGACCTGGGTTGCATTGAACTGTGGTGCGATTTGCGTGAATGTTTAAGCAACTCAGACTCGGGTGCACACTTGTTCAGGAAGTAAAGTAGCCTGTGCACAAAGGCCTGGAACAAAGGCACTCGGATTTGGACCGTGGCAAACATGCCCAGTGTGAAAACCCCCTCAGTATAATTTTGTCCATACACTGAAAGTTAGTGAGGTTGTTTTGGACCCCATTGACTTTCATTGTACAGACAAAAACAGTTGAAATGTTCTTCAAAATATTGTGCTCAGCTGAAGAAAGTGCATGCGACATGACGGTCCAGAATTGGTTGACCACTAAGGTCTTGGTTGGGCTTTAAGCCCTGTTTCCACCGAAATTACCCGGAACAATTTGTCCGAGGAACTTTTTCCCCCCAGACCTGTTGCAGTCTGCGTTTCCATCGCGGTCTAAAGTACCGTGAAGATTAGTCCGGTAATGTAGGACTGCGCACGACTTTCCAGTTCCCACTGGATTTCGTCCTCCGCATATAAACTTAATAAAGCCTGAACCTCGTCGTCGGTCCATCGGTCGTATTTTTTTAAACTTCGCTGTTGATTCGAATAGCAAACAACTCTTACTGCATGCACCGCAATAGACTTTTAGGTTGAAATAAAATGTTGCGTGAACTCAACCAATCAGCATGTTCAGTGCCCAAGTCCCATCCCCGAAAGTTCCTGAACTTTGAAAAAGTACTACCTCGCGAGCAGGGACGTTTTGAGGGGGAATTTTGTACCCGGAACTTCATTTAGACCCTGGTTCCTGCGGTCGAAACACACCAAGTACCACCCCAAAGTCCCTAGTTCCTGGGGAAAGTTCCTGTGGTGGAAACTCGGCTATTAACATCAGAACGTTCTGGGTCATGTGGTTTATAGCCGAAACACCTGGATTAATCGCAGCATATTGCTTTTCCAGCCTGTGTTTCATAATCTGTTGGTTAAGTGACCCCAAAACAAGCAGCACTCTCTAGCCTCTTACTGTAATTGATCTTCATCCCTGTAAAAAAAAAAATAAAAAATAAAAAATAAAATAAAATATTGGATCAACCCAAAAAAGCATCAGTCATCTTAACGTGGGTCAGAGCCAGGGTCTCTGCTTCTTTCTCTGTGACAGTTTGGTGCTGGAGTTGAGAAGAGTTGGCCCACATCTTATTGATTCTGCCATCCATGCAGCAAAGACACACTCATTCGGCTCCTCAGAATATATTCACGGCTATACACACTCTGCTTGTGGTTTGCATTCCTGTCTAATCCCTTACGTGCCAGCTTCAAAGGATTCCAGACTGTGCTAAGAGCAGTGTACACTTACAAAATCCTTAAGTACAGTTTGTGCATATGCAGCAGCAAGGCTTTATCAGCCACTTCATCTATTTGAACTTTAGCCAACCATGTAATAAACGCATCAGAAAACCAGACTTTCAGTATAGCATAGTGCAAGACAAAAAGCAGATGCTGCCTTCAGAAATACACCAAGAGAATATTCATAGTGTTGAAGAATGTGTTGGAAGTTTCCATTCCATTATTTTTGTGGAAACTGTGATACATTTTTTTCTTTGATGAATAGAAAGTTCAAAAGGACAGCATTTTTAAAAAAAAAAATGGAAATCTTTTGTAACGTTATAAATGTCTTTACTGTCACTTTTGATCAATTTACTGCATCCTCGCCGAATAAAAAAGTATTAACTGCCCTAGTTAAGTTGAAGGATCATTTTCTGCAGTTTTTTCTGAGAGTATATATGGTGTAAAGGTTATATATGGTGTTTCCGCCACAGAATAAAACAATTAAAAAAGGTCATTGCGACTTTTTCTCGCAATTCTGACTTTATAACACGCAATTGCTAGATTAAAATAATTTTTTCCCCCTCAGAATTGGACTTTATAACTTGCAATTGTGAGTTTATATCTCACAATTCTGACTTTATATCTCACAATTCTTACATTATATCTCGCAATTTAGACTTTATATCATGCAATTCTTACTTTATATCTCGCAATTCTGACTTTATATCACGCAATTCTGACTTTATATTACGCAATTCTGACTTTATATCACGCAACTCTGACTTTATATCACGCAATTCTGACTTTATATCACACAATTCTGACTTTATATCACGCAATTCTGACTTCATATCTCACAATTCTGACTTTATATCTTGCAATTCTGACTTTATATCACGCAATTCTGACTTCATATCTCACAATTCTGACTTTATATCTTGCAATTCTGACTTTATATCTCCCAATTCTGACTTTATATCTCAGAATTCTGACTTTATATCACAAAATTCCGACTTTATATCTCGCAATTCTGACTTTATATCACGCAATTCCGACTTTATATCACGCAATTCCGACTTTATATCACGCAATTCCGACTTTATATCATGCAATTCTGACTTTATATCACGCAATTCTGACTTTATATCACGCAATTCTGACTTTATATCACGCAATTCCGACTTTGTCACGCAATTCTGACTTTATGTCACGCAATTCTGACTTTATATCACGCAATTCCGACTTTATATCACGCAATTCTGACTTTATATCACGCAATTCTGACTTTATATCACGCAATTCCGACTTTATATCATGCAATTCTGACTTTATATCTCGCAGTTCTGACTTTATATCATGCAATTCTGACTTTATATCACGCAATTCTGACTTTATATCACGCAATTCCGACTTTATGTCACGCAATTCTGACTTTATATCTCACAATGCTGACTTTATATCTCACAATGCTGACTTTATATCACGCAATTCTGACTTTATATCTCACAATTCTGACTTTATATCACGCAATTCTGACTTTATATCACGCAATTCTGACATTATATCTCGCAATTCTGACTTTATAACACGCAATTCTGACTTTATATTACACAATTCTGACTTTATATCACGCAATTCTGACTTTATAATTTGCCATTGCGCGTTTATATCTTGCAATTCTGAGAGAAAAAAGTCTGAATTTCGAGATGTAAACACATTTGTGAGATAAAAAGTCGCAATTATCTTTTAAAATGTTTTATTCTGTGGCGGAAACAAGCTTCCATATAAAACTGAACAAGAAGTAGAAATGGCTTAAAAATTCTGCTCAAATATAAAATATAGAAAAATAAAAATATGTTTTTTGTAATCTTTTGGCTGAGCTGAGGGACAGATTGAACACAATGTCACTGGCAGAGATCCAGCGATCGGTTGAATTGTTTCTGGTGCGCCAATTGAATCCACTGGGCTGGTACATTTATCTGTTGCTCTCACTGTGAGCTGAACTGATGCCAGTGATTTGTGTCCCAGAGGGCCCTTTCTGACCATCATAAGCTGCAGCTGCAGCTGGTGCCTTGAATGCTGATGTGTGTGTAATAAAACAGGTCAAAGAAGAGTGAATAAATCTTTGTCCTTTAGTCTGAACAGAAATTACCTATGTATTTATTTTTTATGTTGGTAAATTTGTGCTATTCGCTCATCTGATCTTCTGAATCATGTGTTCAGTCTTTGTGGTTAATCTTTCAAGACCTCATGAAATCAAAATGGGAGTTTTGTGGCTTTTAGTGCATGTCTGTTAGCGTTGAGGTCGTTTATATTGTAGTGTAGGCTACTCCTAAAAGTTGACAAAATGATCCTGTTGTGAATATACACATTTAAAGTATTTAAAGTTGTTCTCTTCCTAGACACAAAATATTGATGTGGTAAAGCGGAAAAAAAAATGAATGCTAAGTGTAAATAGTTGTTAGACGCTATTTATACTAAGTGAAAAATGCAAATACTAGTAGCAGATTCTATTTGCACCTCAGTGTATTGTGGTATATTATAAAACAGTATGCAATAATAACAAATTATTCAGTGTATATGATTATTTTTTATTAAAACCATAAATTGGGACATTACTTGTCCTTGTCCCTAAAGCCCTCCCCTACACCTATTCCTAACCCTACCCTTTAAACACTCTATTCCCATTATTAAATACCCGTTAGGCACTTTATTTCCACTTTTAGAATATTTTATTTAAAATAAATGCCTCTTAGAGCTGATATGCGATGGGAAAAAGAATGAGTTCGGAAAAAAGTCAGATTTGAACTTGGGTCGATCGTGTTAAAAGCTAACGCCATCCGCCTTGTTCTCCACACCACTGCTCCTGTTGTTATCAGGATTTCTTTTGAAATTTTGTCTGGCTCAGTCAGACAATGGTGGGCGGATTTAGTGTAAATAGCCTCTGCCAACAAGACTTTGTGTAAATAGGCACTCCGAAAAAACCACAGATGATATCATAGGACCCTCTTGACTGTGTGTCGAGGTCAAGAAGTCTCTTATAATATCAGATCATTTCACCTTTTTTTTGACAAGGCAAGGTTAGTTCATATTGTAAAATGTCATGTGATGTGACTCCCCAAAAACTTAATGATATTTATGAATTCATTATTCATGATATTTGTAAAAATACGTATTATTTAGAAAAAGTGTATAAAATGTGTATACTCACATGTATGTGTAAGGAAAATATGCTATTACTTTTACTTGATGGTGACCCCACATGACATTTTTAGAGTCGAATGTCAACGTTTCTTGTAAATGGTGACATGGTTGAAAATGAAAGGTTTTTCAAAACCACATGAAACCAACATGAATACAAAGGTTACATTTCTATTGGCCCATTCACACCAAGAACGTTAACTATAAAGATAACTATATTAGCGTCCACACCAGCGGACAATATCGTTCTGTTTATTCTATGTGCATGCTTGTCTGTCACTTTAAGTGCTCAAGCTCGTTACAGCAGGATGGATTCTGATTGGCTGTCAATGTTTTTATCGTTCATCAGCTGGAAAAAATAATTCTGAAAGTGATTCCAACGTTATCGTTTCTCTGTGCCGTTATTGTTATAGTTGTGGTGTGAACCCTGCTATTCTTTAATATTGAGAACGATTTTTAGAACTAAATCTTTATCGTTATCTTTATATCGGCCTTGGTGTGAACGGGCCTTAAGAACTTATTTTAAACTAGTTTATGATTGTTTTGTGTTGTGATTGTTTCATGCATATGGTTTTTTAGAAAAACATTGCATGTAGGTTGTAAAAGTCTGAGATCTTTCTGACTGTAATGATGTGTTTCGTGTAAATGCTCAGTGATAGTGTGAGTGATTTTATTGCCTTTCTGCTCCTCTGCAGGTTCAGAGTCCTGCTAGTGATAACGGGGTGAGTCCCAGTTCTTTATTTCCTATGTTATGTTTTTCACAGCATGCACAATGCAGTGGACTTTGGAATTAATTACTGGTTTGTTTGCGAGAGTGAGCGAGTGTCTGCTCTTCATGCACCCAAATGATGCGATTCGTTGTGACTGATTGTTAGTCAATTTTTAATGTTTCCATGTGAGAGTGACACCGCTTGACTGGATATTTGTAGACACGCAGTAAAGCTTGTCACTTACTGTTAATTCAAATCTCCATCCACAAGCTTTTGGTCACTGGGACAGTTTAAGAGATATTGAGATGTTTTAGGCACCAATCTTTGTTTAGTCTATAGCTGTGAGTCTAAAGAGAGAGAGAAGACAGCTTGTAGTGTTGATCATATAGTGAGCTGGAGAAGAGCCAGTGTGAGCAGACGGCGTGACCGGGGGAAACATGCTGCTCTGGAGGACATAGAGCTCTGAGACCTGTGGCGAACCTCAGCCTGCTACGTGTCTCTATAACCAGAGATTTACAGGACTGCATGCACGATTCATCACTCTTATAACCAAACACACCCTGCTCAAAAGCCCACAGAGCTCGTGGGAATGTCATCATATAAGAGTTGGTTTGTCAAATGCTGCTCCTGAGAGGTTTTGCTGGAAATGGCAATTCGCAAGAAAGTGTAAACTGTTGAAAATTACATAATGTGATGAGTAGAAATGTATCGATAAGGAATTTCTGGGCCGATCACTGATAATCAACAGCTTTTAAGCTTTAAACTGGAGCTGCTATTAATAATATAATATTAATGCAAATATCTATTATATCATGCAAATATCTATTCAGCCAATCACATGGCAGCAACTCAATGCATTTAGACATGTAGACATGGGCAAGACGATCTGCTGAAGTTGAAATTCAGCATCAGAATGGGGAAGAAAGGTGATTTAAAGGGTTAGTTCACCCAAAAATAAAAAATTAGCCCATGATTTACTCACTCTCAAGTCATCCTAGGTGTATATGACATTCTTCTTTCAAACGAATAAAATTGGAGTTATATTAAAAAAGTCCTGGCTCTTCCAAGCTTTATATGGCAGTGACTTCTTGTTTCGTTTTTGAAGTCCATAAAAGTGCATCTATCCATCATATAACTGCTCCACACGGCTCCGGGGGGTTAATAAAGGCCTTCTGAAGCGAAGTGGCACGTTTGTGTAAGAAAAATATCCATATTTAAAACTTTATAGACTAAAATAACTAGCTTCCGACGGTCAGTGGTACGCAAGTCGACTTACGACAAAAGAGTAACCCCTGACGTACAGTGGGGAGAACAAGTATTTGATACACTGCCGATTTTGCAGGTTTGCCCACTTACAAAGCATGTAGAAGTCTGTAATTTTTATCATAGGTACACTTCAACTGTGAGAGACGGAATCTAAAACAAAAATCCAGAAAATCACATTGTATGATTTTTAAGTAATTAATGTGCATTTTATTGCATGACATAAGTATTTGATACATCAGAAAAGCAGAACTTAATATTTGGTACAGAAACCTTTGTTTGCAATTACAGAGATCATACGTTTCCTGTAGTTCTTGACCAGGTTTGCACACACTGCAGGAGGGATTTTGGCCCACTCCTCCATACAGACCTTCTCCAGATCCTTCAGGTTTCGGGGCTGTCACTGGGCAATACGGACTTTCAGCTCCCTCCAAAAATTTTCTATTGGGTTCAGGTCTGGAGACTGGCTAGGCCACTCCAGGACCTTGAGATGCTTCTTACGGAGCCACTCCTTAGTTGCCCTGGCTGCGTGTTTCGGGTCGTTGTCATGCTGGCAACCCAGCCACGACCCATCTTCAATGCTCTTACTGAGGGAAGGAGGTTGTTGGCCAGGATCTCGCGATACATGGCCCCATCCATCCTCCCCTCAATACGGTGCAGTCGTCCTGTCCCCTTTGCAGAAAAGCATCCCCAAAGAATGATGTTTCCACCTCCATGCTTCACGGTTGGGATGGTGTTCTTGGGGTTGTACTCATTCTTCTTCTTCCTCCAAACACGGCGAGTGGAGTTTAGACCAAAAAGCTCTATTTTTGTCTCATCAGACCACATGACCTTCTCCCATTCCTCCTCTGGATCATCCAGATGGTCATTGGCAAACTTCAGACGGGCCTGGACATGCGCTGGCTTGAGCAGGGGGACCTTGCGTGCGCTGCAGGATTTTAATCCATGATGGCATAGTGTGTTATTAATGGTTTTCTTTGAGACTGTGGTCCCAGCTCTATTCAGGTCATTGACCAGGTCCTGCCATGTAGTTCTGGGCTGATCCCTCACCTTCCTCATGATCATTGATGCCCCACGAGGTGAGATCTTGCATGGTGCCCCAGACCGAGGGAGATTGACTGTCATCTTGAACTTCTTCCATTTTCTAATAATTGCGCCAACAGTTGTTCCCTTCTCACCAAGCTGCTTGCCTATTGTCCTGTAGCCCATCACAGCCTTGTGCAGGTCTATTTTATCCCTGATGTCCTTACACAGCTCTCTGGTCTTGGCCATTGTGGAGAGGTTGGAGTCTGTTTGATTGAGTGTGTGGACAGGTGTCTTTTATACAGGTAACAAGTTCAAACAGGTGCAGTTAATACAGGTAATGAGTGGAGAACAGGAGGGCTTCTTAAAGAAAAACTAACAGGTCTGTGAGAGCCGGAATTCTTACTGGTTGGTGGGTGATCAAATACTTATGTCATGCAATAAAATGCAAATTTATTATTTAAAAATCATACAATGTGATGTTTTGGATTTCCGTCTCTCACAGTTGAAGTGTACCTATGATAAAAATTACAGACCTCTACATGCTTTGTAAGTAGGAAAATCGGCAGTGTATCAAATACTTGTTCTCCCCACTGTATATGTATAGGAGCATCGCAAGCCTTGGCGCCTCTTGCGGATAGGGCTGGGCAACAAACTCAAGCTCCTCTTCTCTTATATCAAAATCCTCCGCAATTTCTCTTTAAAATTCTCGTTTTAGACTTCTAATTCATGACCGGTGTTTTGTTTTGCTCTATCCTCTGCGCTTCTCCGTTCGTCAATACGCATACGTCAAGGGTTCAAGGGTCAAGGGTTACTCTTTCACCGTAAATCGATGCATACGGCGGTCCGCCGGAAGTTAGTTATTTTAGTTTTGTCTAATTTGTATCCTCATTACTCCCCATGTATTTAATCACTGAGTTTTCCTTAGTTCTTTGTCCTTTATTGTCGATGTGTGCATAGTTGTGTTTGAGTAATTATTCCTGCTATCTTCATCGTGCGCTTCACTCAGCATCAGATCTTTACAAAATAAGAGACCCTCATACTGAGTAAATATGGTCTTACCGGCAGTCCAGCTGCCTTGCCTTGCTGCCACAGCCTTTTCCGCTGTGGAAGAGTTATGCCTGTCCTCTGGAAATTATTTAGAGGAAGTTTGCATGTTTCTCCCCACTGGTCCCATCCAGTTTGAAGTCTCCTGTTCCCCCGCTGGTCCTGTCCAGCACAACGTCTCATGTGCCCTCGCTGGTCCCATCCAGCACATAGTCTCCTGTGCCCCCGCTGATCCTGTCCAGCATGAAATTTCCTGTGTCTCCAGAGTTCCTGCCCAGACCCCCTCTTCTGCCTCCTCTTCCAAAGGCAGCCAGTTCCTCAGCCCCGCCTCTGATACCACTCTACTGTGTGGATTTACCTCGAGTCTTCAGGTTTCCAGCGTTGCCCAGGCAAGTGGATCTCCTGGCTCCACCTCCATCTGTTGATCCCGTCACTCCACCTTGGTCCGTTGACCTGCTGACTTTGCCTTGGCTCCTGCCTCCCTCGGCTCCACCAGATACCTTCGTCCTTGCGGCTCCACTGGGCTCCCTTGTCCCTCCGGCTGTGCCTTGGCCAGATGTCGCCCTGCTGGCACCATGGACTCCACTGCGCTCCGTCTCTCCACTCCTTCGGTTCCATCTGGCTCCGCCTTCCCTCCGGCTCCTCCTTGGTCCCACCGGCTTCGCCTCAGTCCCCTCAGGCACCCTGGCTCCACCTAGGACGTTCATTGCTGCGGCTACGCCTCAGCTTCCCTGACCATCGGTGTTGCCCGGTCCCATCTGCTCTCTGTCTGTGCTCAGGGCTCCACCTCCATTGGCCTCATCTCTGTCGGTCATCCCCCTGGTGTGGACAGCCAAAATTTTACAATGCCTCCTCCCTTCGTCTACTCCATCGTGAGTTATAGTCCTGGCTGTGCTCTGGATCCCCGCCTGGCTACTCCTGCTCCTGGCTGCTCCTGGCTCCTGCCTCCCCTCCACTCACCCATGGACTGTTCTGCCTGCCCCTGAAGCGTGATTTTTTCCCCAAACCAGTTCAGCGGAAACTCCGCCCTTCAGCCGATTCTTACGTTTGTACTGGTCATGTCAATCACAGTACTGATTGCCTACACCAAACACTGATCCCTAAACCTACAGTGGTCTGATTGCCACACGTCACTGTAACCTTGACCAATGAAATTAGCTGCAGGGTGAAATTTCTGAGAAAACATTCTGAGAGAAAAAAAGAATGCACTGGTGAGCTCAGCAACATAAAAATGCCTGGATGTCCACGAAAGCGGCAGTGGTGGGTGATCGCAGGATCCTCTCCATTGTAAAGAAAAACCTCTTTACAACATCCAGCCAAGTGAAGAACACTCTCCAGGAGGTAGGCATGTCATTGTCAAAGTCTATAATCAAGAGAAGACTTCATGAGAGCAAATACAGTGGGTTCACCATAAGGTGCAAACCATTCATAAGCCTCAAGAATAGAAAGGCCAGATTAGACTTTGCCAAAAGACATCTAAAAAAGCCCAACCTGTTCTGGAAAAGCATTCTTCGGACAGATGAAACTAAGATCAACATGTACCAGAATGACGGCAGTGTGATGGCATGGGCATGCATTGCTTCCGGTGGCACTAGGTCACTGGTGTTTATTGATGATGTGACAAAAGACAGAAGCAGACGGATGAATTCTGAAGAGTATAGGGATATACTGTTTGCCCAGATCAACCTGATCGATCATGCATTTAACTTGCTGAAGACAAAACTAAAGGCAGAAAGACCCACAAACAAACAACAAGTGAAGACAGCTGCAGTAAAGTCCTGGCAAAGCATCACAAAGGAGGAAATCCAGTCTTTGGTGATGTCCATGGGTTCCAGACTTCAGGCAGTCATTGCCTGCAAAGGATTCTCAACAAAATATAAAAAATTTCACATTTTATTTATGATTATATTAATTTGTCCAATTACATTTGAGCCCCTGAAAGTTGGGGGACTGTGTATAAAAATGGTTACAACGTTTCACATTATATTTTTGTTCAACCCCTTGAATTAAAGCTAAAAGTTTGCACTTCAATTTCATCTTGATTTTTTCATTTTAATTCTATTCTGGTGGCATACAGATCAAAATTATGAAAATATGACTAACTTTATATATATATACTATATATGCAGTATATATGTATATATATATTTGGGCCATTCTACTGAATTCCCTCTCTCTCTCATGCACTCTCTCTCCATATACACCGATCAGGCATAACATTATGACCACCTTCCTAATATTGTGTTGGTCCCCCTTTTGCTGCCCTGACCCATTGAGGCATGGACTCCACTAGACCCCTGAAGGTGTGCTATGGTATCTGGCACCAAGATGTTAGCAGCAGATCCTTTAAGTCCTGTAAGTTGCGAATTGGGGCCTCCATGGATCGGAATTGTTTGTTCAGCACAACCCACAGATGCTCGATTGGATTGAGATCTGGGGAATTTGGAGGCCAAGTCAACGCCTCAAACTTGTTTTTGTGCTCCTCAAACCATTCCTGAACCATTTTTGCTTTGTGGCAGGGTGCATTATCCTGTTGAAAGAGGCCACAGCCACCAGGGAATAACATTTCCATGAAAGGGTGTACATGGTCTGCAACAATGCTTAGGTAGGTGGTACATGTCAAAATAATATCCACATGGATGGCAGGACCCAAGGTTTCCCAGCAGAACATTGCCCAAAGCATCACACTGCCTCTGTCGGCTTGCCTTCTTCCCATAGTGCATCCTGGTACCCAGGTAAGCGATGCACACGCACGTGATGTAAAAGAAAACGTGATTCATCAGACCAGGCCACCTTCTTTCATTGCTCCGTGGTCCAGTTCTGATACTCACGTGCCCACTGTTGCCGCTTTCAGCGGTGGACAGGGGTCAACATGGGCACCCTGACTGGTCTGCGGCTATGCAGCCCCATATGCAACAAACTGTAATGCATTCTGTATTCTGACACCTTTCTATCAGAACCAGCATTAACTTCTTGAGCAATTTGAGCTACAGTAGCTCGTCTGTTTGATCAGACCACACGGTCCAGCCTTCGCTCCCCATGTGCATCAATGAGCCATGACCCTGTTGCTGGTTCACCACTGTTCCTTCCTTGGACCACTTTTGATAGATACTGACCACTGCAGACCGGGAACCCCACAAGAGCTGCAGTTTTGGAGATGCTCTGACCCAGTTGTCTACCCATCACAATTTGGCCCTTGTCAAACTCGCTCAAATCCTTACACTTGCCCATTTATCCTGCTTCTAACACATCAACTTTGAGGACAAAATGTTCACTTGCTGCCTAATATATCCCACCCACTAACAGGTGCTGTGATGAAGAGATAATCAGTGTTATTCACTTCACCTGTCAGTGGTCATAATGATATGCCTGATCGGTGTGTATATAAATATATATATATATATATATATTTCCATATATGTACATAGACCAGATGGATTGCGAGAAAGCTAACTATGTGAATGGCCTCCAAGTTATATTATCAAATGATGTCTTGCATATTATTTCTAAAACAATGAAGGAGAGATACCAGGAAATAGTCTTTAATCCAACAATAACAGCAAAACATGGGAAAAAACCTCTTAACATTGACGACACCGAGCAGTGAACTGAAGGATGACGGGACTGAAATACACAGAGGAACAAAGGAGCTAATTAAGTGGGCAATAGGTGAACGAGATAATCAATCAAGGGAACAAACTGGCACACACTAGGAATACTGGGTCACACAGGCAAACAGGCACAGAACTAAAACAAAATGAAACATAGCCAAAACAGAACAGAATAAAATATAACCATTACAACAGGACACTCAGACCAATCAGGTCAGACTTTTAATGGGTCTTTAAAGGGGCCATGTCATGAGGAATCATTTTCCTTTATTTTTAGAGCTTATTGTACTATGAAAGTATACAGTAACTTTTAGAGCTCAAGTATTACTTACCAGCTCAAAAGAGCATTTATCTCAGTTGGAAAAAAAATGACATTAGAAATAATAATAAATGCCCCATACTGCCTACATTTGCACATCAACAATGCCTGCAAGAAGAAACTTGGCCCTGTTTACACCTGGTATTGGTCGACTGGATCAAAATTAGACGAGGCAGACACATTCCCGTTTACACCTGATGTTTTAATCCGTCTCTTTTGTCCACTTTCAACCATTTCTGCCCTGATTTCTTCGAGAGGAGGGTCTATGAGCGGATAAATGTATGTTTTTTTTTAGGATCTTTCGATCTAATAGACACAGTAAGCTTGTGTAATTTGCATATGAACGCACATGGAGACGACGGAAAAACATATAGAGAGCGTCAGCTTTCATATCTGCTCTGTTAGCTGCAAGACCAGTCCACTTGAATTGGTTGACAAGTGCTTGACATTTCAAGCTTTCTATAGATAAACTATATTGCCAAAAGTTTTGGGACGCCTGCCTTTACATGCACATGAACTTTAATGACATCCCATTCTTAATTCGTAGGGTTTAATATGGAGTTGGCCCACCCTTTGCAGCTATAACAGCTTCAACTCTTCTGGGAAGGCTTTCCACAAGGTTTAGGAGTGTGTTTATGGGAATTTTTGACCATTCTTCTAGAAGCGCATTTGTGAGGTCAGGCACTGATGTTGGACGAGAAGGCCTGGCTCGCAGTCTCCGCTCTAATTCATCCCAAAGGTGTTCTATCGGGTTGAGGTCAGTGCAGGCCAGTCAAGTTCCTCCACACCAAACTCGCTCATCCATATCTTTATGGACCTTGCTTTGTGCACTGGTGCGCAGTCATGTTGGAACAGGAAGGGGCCATCCCCAAACTGTTCCCACAAAGTTGGGAGCATGAAATTGTCCAAAATGTCTTGGTATGCTGAAGCATTAAGAGTTTCTTTCACTGGAACTAAGGGGCCAAGCCCAACCCCTGAAAAACAACCCCACACCATAATCCCCCCTCCACCAAACTTTACACTTTACACTGCACAATGCAGTCAGGCAAGTACCGTTCTCCTGGCAACCGCCAAACCCAGACTCATCCATCGGATTGCCAGACTGAGAAGCATGATTCGTCACTCCAGAGAACACGTCTCCACTGCTCTAGAGTCACCACTGCATCCGACGCTTTGCATTGCACTTGGTGATGTAAGGCTTGGATGCAGCTGCTCGGCCATGGAAACCATTCCATGAAGCTCTCTATGCACTGTTTTTGAGCTAATCTGAAGGCCACACAAAGTTTGGAGGTCTGTAGCTATTGAATCTGCAGAAAGTTGCCGACTTCTGCGCACTGTGCGCCTCAGCATGCGCTGACCCTGCGCTGTGATTTTACATGGCCTTCCACTTTGTGACTGAGTTGCTGTTGTTCCCAATTGCTTTCAATTGTTATAATACCACTAACAGTTGACCGTAGAATATTTAGTAGTGAGGAAATTTCACAAATGGACTTATTGCACAGGTGGCAACCTATCACGGTACCACGTTTGAATTCACTGAGCTCCTGAGAGTGACCCATTCTTTCACAAATGTTTGTAGAAGCAGTCTGCATGCCTAGGTGCTTGATTTTATACACCTGTGGCCATGGAAGTGATTGGAACACCTGAATTCAATGATTTGGAGGAGTATCCCAATATTTTTGGCAATATAGTGTATATTTCTGATGTCTGTCAGGCAAGCATACATTGAGTTTTGGTTTATTTTTTGACGCGCTCAAGTTCACAGAGACCGAGGCGGCAGAAAGCGCATCCTGTTTGTTTTCTTTATTTTACAAAAGCACAACATTGTGAGTGCACACAAATACAATTAGTCAGTTTAGAATTATATAAATTAGGCTATTCTTGATATAAGATGAAAAATTGAGTATTTTAAGTTAAATGCAAGTGATTGCGCCAGCGCCTCTATGTCATGCAGTAAAGCGTGCTAATACTGCAGCTTCCACACTCCGCACAAACACTTGGATAAGCGCCTAATAATAGCACACATTTATCTAGGTGAACGTTAGAGCGAGTGGCCATGTAAAGTTACATGTTTCAAATGATAAGCCATATTTGAGGTCGATGGATGATATGCAAACGTTTGGATTTCCTGCCTGACATACTGTAATTACCACAATGACCCGCCGTTAACGATCTGTCCCTCACGGACTGCGTGACTTCGCGACCAGTTTTTTTTCTGCAACTAATCGACTAATAAAATTTTTGGTCAACTAACGATTAGTCGACTAACGATTAGTTGACTATTAGGGGGCAGCCCTAATTTGACCACATGAGCGTCTATACTATGAAAGCATTTGGGGCTAATGTGTTTTTCGACTACCTCTGGAAGTGGTAGAAAGTGGACAAGCTCAAATCGTTTTAGACCCCATTTACACCTGTATTTAGTGTCGTCCACTTGTGATCTGATCGACCAAACTTCATCTTAATACCAGGTGTGCCCTAGTGAAAAAATAGTATACTTAAGCACAATTTATTTGTATGTACTTTAGTATAACTAAATGTATTTGTGACACACTATAAATTGGTATGCTTAAAGTCTGTTGAATTGGAGCAACTCATTTTGTACTAAATGAATTGTAGTTGTACAAAAGCAGTGCTAAAGTTCAAGTAAAGTTGTATTAAATATACTTGTTTGTGCTAAAGTGGAACTATTCAAAGTATACTTAAGTAAAATTGAAATATGCTCTTGTTTTTAAGTTTTGAAATGCAGAATTCACTCAGCATAAATTTCAAATGTATTTTGGTGACATTACAATTGCAATTAAATTACACTGTAAGAGTGTTGAACACACAGTAATATTATACTGATAACAAACTTTTAGTGATTTTAAATTGCAGTGGCATTCCAAGTAAACTTGGAAAATAAAGTGTGCTAATGGCATCATTGTAGTGTGCTTCAAATAGGCTACAATAAAGTAATCTTCAATAAAGCACAGTTCAAGATTTTGCCTTTTGCTGACATTTTATAGATACCCCCCAGTATACCATTAACTTACTTATCCGGTGAACATCAGTGAGGCAATGGGAACATGTACATTGAATGTAGGAACCAGTACGGACAGGAATCGAACCCGGGTCGCTGCCACACAAGTGCACTCACTTTACCAGTTACGCCACCACACAGATATGGACTATGTAAAACTGGGGGTACTTTGTGTTCTTTCATACTGTTTCAAGTCCTGCTATAGGC
Organism: Coreius guichenoti; assembly: GCA_039654105.1. Taxonomy (NCBI): domain Eukaryota; kingdom Metazoa; phylum Chordata; class Actinopteri; order Cypriniformes; family Gobionidae; genus Coreius; species Coreius guichenoti. Next base: position 22,284,010 of record CM077188.1, on the reverse strand, counting down.
AAACAGATTTTTCCATCAATGACAGGACAATTTATATGGATTTAAAGACTGTGAATCGCAGAGAAAAGTCTCAATATAGGCGCAGTAAGCGGTGCGTGAAAATAAACGCGAAGTGGCCTGTATAGAACACGAAAGTGCGTTTAACTTGGAGCTGTTGAAGAAATAAAGCCAGCAGAAACAACATGTTTTGCATTACACTGCGGATTTAAATGTGACGCATGAATTGAAATTATGTACTTTTCATGCAGTTAACGTTTCTGAATTTATTTGACATTTTAACTTTTTTAGCTTTTTGTGTAATTTTTGAGGACTGGTCAGGATAATTTTAATAAACATAATGCAACGGGCCATTAAAGTACCATTAATGGGAAAAGTGTATTAGTAATATTAGGAATACACTAAAGTAATAAAACTTCTGATCAGGTACGTGAATTTCTTTCACCATTTCAAACTGACTATATGTTGTTGTCTTTATTTGTCATAATTAGCCTACATGTATTAACTTTTGTAATACTTTCTATATGTATGTAAAGCTGTTTTGCAACCATGCAAAATTGTGGAAAGTGCTAGAAATAAATTTGAATTGAATTAAACAATAGCCTACCTGATATTCAAAGTGTGGGCAAGTGATTGAAAAGGTTAAGGTCATAATTATAAAACTTACTTCATGATTATTATTATTTTTTTTTTTGCAACTCAAAACATTTCCTGTAAACTTTTATCTAGGCCTATACTGTTCTTATACTCAACCAGTAGAACTCAAATACAGTTCATTGGATTGCACATTTAATCATAACAGGCCAACAGAGGATTCAACAAAAATACATTACTGAAGTAGTACTTAAATATTTAACAAATTAAATAATTTTATTTGCAAATTGCTCATTGTTACATTTGTGCTGTAGGCAAAAGTTGTGGAAATTCTGACTAGAAACAAACTAGATGTTTCAGTTCATACCTCACATTTCCTTTGGTTTGCACAAAAAGAAAGCCTCATCTAAAAAAATTACATAGCATCATCTAAAAATAATTTCATCATTCTCAGATTTAGAATACATGGTGAGACTTGTGTTTAGCTGCAATGAGTTTCTAGACTCTAAAGGTTTCCTTCTGACAAATGTGCCAAATCTGCAAACATTCCCAATAGTGTGCACTCTAGCGAGTTTGGTTATTTAGCAAAAGTACAGCAAAACCGATTGTTGGTGAGTGTGATGGCATTGGCTTTGTGGCGTGTTCGAAACATAGATCAAGCACAGTGCCAACTTCTGGTTCAACCAATGGTAGGACGCTGGGGCAGGCCAATGGGGGTCAAGGTTTAGCTTCGGCAGTTACGTGTTTTCAAGTCATGTCAGAAAGAATGTATGTACATGAACATCAGCACAACTCGTAATTATGAGTTTTGGGAACTTTGGATTTTCTTAAGACTTTCCGAGTTAGGTGCATGACGGTGATAAAACATGTCAGAGGCAATGGATGCAGAGTCTACCCTAGTGAAAAAAACTATGCCAAAATGTATTTAAAATAGGCCTACATTTATTTCATACTAACTATACTACAAACCCATTAATATATTTACTGACATATCGCTTGAGACTTACTGATATAAATATTATAATTAAACTTTATTTGGAGTTCTTCTTTATAGCACAATGCATATTTCTTAATATTAAGCCTAAAAGTGTTTAATATCAATATTACTAAGGATATTATGATCACTGTATAATTTAAATAGAAGATATTTAAAGTACACCTAAAGTATACGTGCAATAGTTCCACTTTAGCACAATCAAATATACTTAAGTATATCTTTAGTTGGACCTCAGCACTATTTATGGATAACTAAAGTGCATTAAATACAAAATTACTTGTTCCAATTTTGCAGACTTTATATATACCAATTTAGTATACTAAAAGTACAATTGCAGGGTATTTATATTAAGTACATAAATATAAACGTATTTGTAGTATATTTAGCATAAAATAAATGTATTTCAAATACATTTTAGTATATTTATTTTTCACTAGGGTAAACAGGGCCTAAGGGTCAAAGAGAAAAATGGTCATGAAAACCAAATTGTGACTATTTTTGACTAAAAGACTATCTATCTAAATTAATCTTTTCAATTTAAATCAAATTCCGGAATTACATTTTATTTAAAATCAATTCTCAGGGTTACACAACCCTTGTTGTAACATCTGAAAAAAATGAAAATGAAAAAATGGTTTTGTAAATAACTAATTTTATAAACATCTATCTTTAATTGGCTCCTAAAAATTAAACAGCAGTCTGTGTGTCTCTAAAAAAGTTAAGAAGGAAACACTACATTTCCCATCATGCATTAGACACGTAAGGATGTTGATGTTTTAGCTGAGAGGAGGGAGCTCAGAGCTACACAGACCATCCAAAACACTCACACACAGAGCGTGAATCACACACGCTCATACAGCCCCAATTCAGATACCAGTCCACGCAGCCAGTGATGTCAGCACTCTAATCTCTGCTCTGATTGGTGGAGGGACATCTGCCAAACACAGGCTGCACGTCTTCTTCTCAACAGTTGGACAGCACAGCCCCGGCGAACAGGGTTACTGCCGTGTCAGAAGGGTTAGTGCGGCGAGAGGTGCACAGAGGAACCTCAGCTGCTCTCCGGTGCATCCTCTCTGCACGTTTCCTCTACTTGGGATAAGGGACGGTCGTCAGGACTCGCTGCAGACAGCATGCAGCACAGATCCTCTGAGAATGCTGGCTTTAACTGTCAGGTAGGATGGAGCATCCTAAGAGCCGAAGTGTCTCTTCTGTGTCCTTGAGAGTGTTTGCGTGTGTCTGTAGAGACGTGGTTGATTCAGCGTTGAGTTATTGTTATATAACGGTTAAAGATATGTTCTTCAACCTGGTTGTTTAAGGTGCACTTTCATCTTCTCCTACCCTCTTTCTCTCAACCTTACTGTTTGTGTCTTCTTGGAGCTATTTTGGTTCCTCTTCTCCTTCCCACAGTTCCTCTGTTTCACATAATTCTTTCTCTCTCTTCGTGTCCTTTTCATCTTTCTCTGTGTTTTCTGTGAAGGAAAGGAATTATATCTGGTTGTCGGAGGGGGTTTGTTCAGATTCAGCTCCCTCAAAACGGAAGGCATGAGCTTTAGAAGGAGTAGATGTACACAAATGGATAGAAAAAGGACAGGAAGAGGAGGACAACAAGGTCAGAGGAAGAAAATATTGTATCTGACAGCAGAAAATATTTAGGTCGATGATGGATGAAGCTGTAAATATGCGTTTTAATTATGCTGATGAGGCACGGGCTGTTTGTGTGAGCGTCATGCTAGTGCGTGTCGCTTTTGGCTCTCTGGACGGATGCTGATGCTGATCCTTCCATTGCCATGGTAACCAGAGCCATCTGTAGGGATCAGTCCCGCTGCTCTCGACCAATCGAACAGCTCAGATCCCATTCATCCCCCCTCAGCCTCATCAGCCATCCCAGTAATCCTCTCTTTCAGCGCTCACTGTTGTTACTGCATGATCACATAGTTTGGAAGGCTCACATGCAGGGAAATCCCTTGGACAGACAAACTGAGTGAATAACGTGATCCATGGCAGGTGACACACTGTTCTGTTTCGGCTGTTTAAAAGGTCTGGCATCATGATCTGGCGCAGCAAATGCAGATTTTTCAGTTAATAAAGTTCCATAGGCAGAACTGGGTCACAAGGTACCGTGACCCAGAAAACTGTAGAGCTTTGTGTGCTGAAAAAGATTAACAGAAAGTGATAGCATTTCAGTGTGCAAAAGCCAGTTTATGGCAAATCCGGTGTGACTAAGAGACATAAAATTATAAAATGACCTTCTTGAACCGAATTATTTTGCACAAAAGTGATTTGTACCGCATCTGATACCGGCAAAAGATTGGATACCTGAGTAAATGAATGTTAGATATATACGCTATATTACAGATTTTTCTATACTTCTCTTTCGATACTTCTCTGTTTTCTGTTGTATTTGTCATTTTTTAAAATATTTCAAATTGTTTTAATTTGTTTTTATTTCAGTTTTATTTTTATTTTAGTTAGTACTTTTAAAACTAAAATGTATCAGTTATTTTCAAAATTTTCATTTAGTTTAAGGTTTATTTATATAAAATATTTTATTTAAAGGTTTCGTTCACCCAGAAATGAAAATGATGAAACCTCATTGATTCTTGCGGAAGGTCAGACGTGCTGCGTAACACACGAGAATGAACCTCATTGGTTCTCAAGGAAGCTCAAACGTGCTGCGTAACACACAAGAATGAACCTCATTGGTTCTTGCGGAAGCCCAAACGTGCTGCGTAACACACGAGAATGAACCTCATTGGTTCTCAAGGAAGCTCAAACGTGCTGCGTAACACACGAGAATGAACCCCATTGGTTCTTGCTGAAGCTCATAAGTGCTGCATAACACACGAGAATGAACCCCATTGGTTCTTGCTGAAGCTCATAAGTGCTGCGTAACACACGAGAATGAACCTCATTGGTTCTTGCTGAAGCTCATAAGTGCTGCATAACACACGAGAATGAACCCCATTGTTTCTTGCTGAAGCTCATAAGTGCTGCGTAACACACGAGAATGAACCCCATTGGTTCTTGTAAAAGCTCAAGCGTGCTGCGTAACACACGAGAATGAACCTCATTGGTTCTTGCGGAAGCTCAAATGTGCTACGTAACACACGAGAATGAACCTCATTGGTTCTTGCGGAAGCTCAAACGTGCTGCGTAACACATAAGAATGAACCTCATTGGTTCTTGCGGAAGCTCAAATGTGCTGCGTAATACGAGAATGAACCTCATTGGTTCTTGCTGAAGCTCAAACGTGCTGCATAACACACGAGAATGAACCTCATTGGTTCTTGCGGAAGCTCAAATGTGCTACGTAACACACGAGAATGAACCTCATTGGTTCTTGCGGAAGCTCAAACGTGCTGCGTAACACATAAGAATGAACCTCATTGGTTCTTGCGGAAGCTCAAATGTGCTGCGTAATACGAGAATGAACCTCATTGGTTCTTGCTGAAGCTCAAACGTGCTGCATAACACACGAGAATGAACATCATTGGTTCTTGCGGAAGCTCAAATGTGCTGCGTAACACACGAGAATGAACCTCATTGGTTCTTGTGGAAGGTCAGACGTGCTGCGTAACACATGAGAATGAACCTCACTGGTTCTTGCGGAAGCTCAAATGTGCTGCGTAATACGAGAATGAACCTCATTGGTTCTTGCGGAAGCTCAAACGTGCTGCTTAACACACGAGAATGAACCTCATTGGTTCTTGCAGAAGCTCAAACGTGCTGCATAACACACGAGAATGAACCCCATTGGTTCTTGTGGAAGCTCAAACGTGCTGCGTAACACACATGCTTGAGCTTCCGTTTACCGTATCTGATGTGTGAGTTGATGAATGTTTATATGTGAATAAAAGTCTAAATTCAATCTGTTCATCATATAAAGTGGTTGTGTCCCTTCAGAGCCTTGGACTAAACCACTTAATTAATGTGGATTAGTTTTTCACTTGTATAAAACTATACATTCTAGTTTTTGGTGTTTTATTTTTAATTAGTTTAGACAAAATAGTATAGATTTAATTTGTTGCTTATTTGCTATAACATGAATTTGCTATAACACAATTTTTAAAAACTGTGCTTCCATAATATAACACGAGTTTTATCCAAATAATTCCAATAATTAGCCTAAAAAATATTAACCAACAATGGATCATTGCAGTACAATATTATATTGAGATGCATTGTTTTGTTTTGTGTGCCATAAATTCATTTGTATTGAATATGGCTTAAACTGATATTAGAATCGATAAACCACAACTTCCAAGTACATAAAACTGCACTCATCAAGCCATTTCATTGGGTCGTCAACTCTGCATCTGGTTGTGTGTCACCATTAAACTTCTGTTGTGTATTTATGCTGTACTTTAGAGAGAACATCGCCTGAAGGACCCTCCAGGCCCTCAGTTGCAGTTCAGCTACAGTTGACTGGATGTCCCCCCTCAGAGGCGACTCTGTCTGGTCCGATTTTAGGAGGGAGAATCATTAGTCCAGTAGTATCTGATCTTCTTTCATCTCTTGCAGACTCTTATGGAGTTGCATTGTGATGACTTCATGGTGTTATACAGTACAAATCCCAGCACAATTCTTGGCTTTTTGTAGTTTGTTGATTACTCTTCACATTAAGCGTCCTTGAAAACCCTGAGCGTACACCAATCCGGCATCAATATCTTAAAGCCTTAAAGTCGCTCATTATAGCTCACTTGCTCCGGATGGAGCAGAAAAGCAACATCCGGCACTCACCATATATAAATGACCTTTTTATCCGCTATTAACCATTTCCATAAAGCCGTTATGATCTAATGCTGGGTCTGATATCATAAAAACATGCAACATTTGATGACTGATTATATCCTCGCGTCCTCATAATGCCTCTTTGTCTCAACGCAATTCGGGGCTTGCGTTATTAGCGGAAGCAGTTGACTGAGGTCTCCTTAGATGCAGACAGAAGACTTTGAGAATGCCATCATGGCTGAAGAACGGAGATGTTAGTGTAAATTCAGACTGTAATTCTTACCGGATGGCACAAAAGAGCCTTTCAGAGCATAAACTCTTAGTAGCCTATTCAGTCTAATGTCTAATGAGAGCCATTGCTATTCAGGAATGTAGTGTGAATATACATGTACATGCACTTCTGCAGAGTTAATGGATGCTGTTCATTTCTGGCACTGGAATTTCCTGTAAGATGTCCAATCTGCCGTGACTCTACAAACCACAGGAGTAAATATATAGGAGCTTAAAGCATTCACAACAACATTTGTCTTTTATTTATGTTGATTTGTTTAGTTCAGTATTGTTTGAGCAGAGAGGCAAATGTGGGTAGTATATATATCTCAGCACTCACATTCAAAGTGTCCCGTCTCCATCTTTTTCTGCCCCTTTCGCTCCTCTTCTGGTTTTAACAGTGGCCTTCTTTGTCAATGTTAAATGGGGCATGAGGGGACAGAGGACAGCAAGAGGGTGACACTGGAAAGGATGAAGTGCTGGAGATACTCTCCGGCTGCTGGTGTAAGATAGGCAGCCTTTATCTTCAAGTTCTGGGAGATGCTGGACAGCAAAAAATCCAGCTTTAGATGTCCATATCTTGAGTGTAGGGTGGCTTTTGGTTGATATAATTATACAGTAAGTAATATAATACAATTCGTTTAATTCTGAAAACAGAAATTTACATTCTGAAGTTCAGGTTTCGGTGGGCAGGGTTATTCCTTCTCAATAATCTGTTCAAAATCAAGAAAAGTAATTAGTGAATGTAAACAATTATTTTATTTTATAAAAATTTTATTATAATTTAAAAAAAAATACAAAATAGTGAACATATACATGTGATTTTATTTTAAAGAAAAAATATCAATTTGAACATTTTATTTTATTGCTAGAGAGTTTACGATGGAAATTTCCTTTGGAAATTGATGGTAAAGGGTTAACAGAAAGCTTATTAATAAGGTCCTAATAAGATTTTCTTTTCAAAGGTCAATGGTATAATTGAACATCATTTTGCTTCATCAGACTCCATATATACAGTATTGAGCCTTTATCTTTTAATGTCTTAAAGGCAAAATACGGAAGTTTTTGGATTAAAATATCCAAAAACCACTAGAACAGTGTTATGTATTTTGTTGACTTGTGTACTTACATTATCCCAAATGTTTCCAACAATATTTAAATCCAGAGAAATCCGCAATTCAAAAATCAACGTCATCTGTCAATGATGTCATATACGTGCTACCCTCGATTTTCCTGTTTTACTTCCGTAGAAACCATGGAAACACCAAATGTGCTTGGTTTTATTAGACATATAGCTCTTCTCTTATTGTTTGAATCTCTTTTATTCTTGATTTACCGCAAGTTCCCAAGTTTGTAAACCAAAAAAAGTAAATCAGAAAGTGGCTAACAGCACAATCAGAAGTATGTAACAGTAATACAGCATTTTCTTCACCATACAATGTTTTAAATGAATTGCATGCCCTTTAGCAACATAAGTCATCCAGCTTTTATTAATATGATATTCTAATGTCGATACTGCATACCAGTCACTGAGCAAACGCACGTAACGTTAACATAAGTTTCAATACACTCAAATGTATTTTTAGTATATTGTTTTGACCAAGTAAAACAGCGCTGCATTACCCCACAATTTTAATTTGTCAAATAAAGTGACCTGTATGAGTAGTAATTTAGCACTTGCGGCTATTTCATTGTGAAATAAAATAACGTGAAGGAGGTGGACGTTAGCGTAACTTTAATCATAAAATAAACATAAACAACAAAACGAAAGAAGCAGCAGCGTCGTCTGATTGCGACATAAAGCATATAAAAACAGCAACGTAAAATGTCCCAGGCTCTCTGCGCGCCCTGCTTTATACCACAGTAACTTTAATAAAACATTAATACATTATCTATGAACATGATTTCTCCCTGAGTCCTGGATTGCTTTCCATCGGCTGTGGAAGTGAAGACGACAACTCCCATGATTCCATGCTCATTCACGGCGTCATCAGGCTACACCTTTGTGATTGTTTTCAATAAGCGACCTCTAGCGGTGAAACGTACATACTGTGCTTTTAATTCATGTCATTAATTAATGATATTCAGTGAGACAAAAATGTAGGACTTGATATTATCTGTTGGGAATTGATTTGATTATGAAAAGTGGGCATTACATACCATAAAAGAGTCAGGTGTTTCTAGGAGAGGGGTTGAAAGTGAATAGTGATGTGTTGTCAGTCTAAAAGTTTAGATTGTCTAGACAAGTTTTTTTTATTCGGAATAACATGGATTGATGAGTTGGGCACAAACAGATCATCAAAATCATGTGTTAAAAATATGGTAAATATTGATTTCATGTTGGCTTTAGCAACAGTCATGTCTTTTAGCCTGTGAAAATGTCATGTTTGTTTGTGTTTCTGGAATCTGTTTTTAAGTATAAAATGAGGTCAGGATGGATTATTTTTAAATATTTAATGGAAAAACCGCAGTGGGATTCATGGCTGTTATAGTGAATCTTTTTAACTTCCCATTGAACTGCACTTTACTATCTCACACAGTTACATTCAGATTTTTCAAAATCATTATTCTGATCCTTTGTGATTTTGCTATGGCTGTTAATTTAACATGTTGATTTAATTATAAAAACATTATACAAAATACAGAAATGAATCATGCTCCCTGAACTGTACGTGAAATATTGAATTGTGTGATTAATTGCAATCAATTTAATTAATCTATCCTCATATTATATAATTAATTTGATTAAAATCTAAATCGATTAACAGCCCTAGTTTTTACATAAAAATTAAAAAAAGCTCTAAATTGCTCTGCTCTACATGAAACCGGCATATGAAAGTGACCCCAATCCCTCCCCCACCTCTGAGTATGTAAATTTGTGTCCACATGTGCGAATCTGCTTCATCATTATTCAACCCGAGCAGCCGCGGTCATGTGACTGTACCCGACATGCTGCTGAGGCTGAGAGGGACCGAATGAGTGAAGGAAATGGAATACAAAGAGAGGACAAAAAAAGAAGTGTGAAAGATTAGGGATGACAGAGCGATATCAAGTGAGGAAGGAGAGGGCGAGGGGGATCTCAGATATAATGTCATACCTCAGCTGCACACAGGAAGATGCTTATTAATATAAAGAGAATCAGGCCTGCGGGACACACTGTTAGCTTTCATTAGTAAGATCTGAACACACAAAGGGGCGCGATCGTGTGTGTGAGTGTGCACGTGTGTGTGTTTGCACAGGTGTTACCTCGATCAAACAGTGTCAACTGTTTTTTCCCCTCCATGTTTATAACAGTAACCCCTCGTTATGTGCCGTGCAGAATATCAGAATATCTGTGTGCACGTGTGTCCTTCATCTCTCCTCCAAGAACAAGATGGAGAGATTAGGGCTCATTTTGATGACATCACAGCCAGACTGAATGGAGCTTCCCATGAGTCTGCTGGGCTGAGTTGCCATGGTAATCTATATAGTTCACCCTGGATTCCCATTTATGGTTTCTTTGCAGGCATGAGTGCTCCGCCACCACCTCAGACCACACGCACGCACGCACGCATCACAGCTTAAGAAAATGACTCACCATGGCAGTGATGCTCTGAGTTTCTTTTATTAGACAAGCATCATTATTACTGATGTAGTGCTTTAACACTAGTGCATTTGGTGCAGACCTGAGTCTGCATAGTAACTAAGGGTGCTTTCACACCTGATCGTTTGTTACAGAACCTGGTGCGTTTTTTTCCTTGGGTCAGTTCGTTTAGGCATATGTGAACACAGCAATCGCTCTCGGATCCGCACCAAAACAATCGCTCTGAGACCGAGTGAATGAGGTGTTCTCGGCCCGATTGCAAACTAACTCTGGGGCGGTTCGCTTTAGGTGTGAAAGCAATCCAACTCAACGGACCAACGAGCCAAGTGGTATTATAATTCATAACAGGAAATGTGCTATAATAGCAATAGTGTCTGATTCTGTGAGTGAGCACATTAGTTATCACAGCTGAAAACCAAAAGAGTCCCTCTTCATCTTAAAATGTCGTGCAATTGCGCTTCTCTGTGCGAGAATGCTGTCCCGATGAAGCCTTGACAGTGTTTGCATGTGTCTTGACACAGTTAACCTCTAGACAGCGCTGGGCGATCCAGTGAGAGCGCGTTTGAATTTGCTGCAGTATTAATACGAATGTAGTATATCATTTAACAGACAAAATGACGGCTACATTCGTATGGTGTTTGCGTGTGTCTCGACAGTTATAAATAAAGCCACAATAAGCTCATGGAGCAAACTTGTCAATCATCTTGATGGATGACGCAGAGGAAAATCTGACCAATAAGAGGACAGTTGTACTCACATGTGACTTACATAAACACATTTTGGTACGCTTTGAAACATTGCCTTGTGAAAACGAACCGAACCAAGAAGAAAATGCAACTTTGTAACAAATTCCCTGAAAAGTCCCTGTTTCGGAACAAAACAAACGATCTATAGGTGTGAAAATGCCCTAAAACTAAAGTAACTAAAACCCACTAAGGAAACCTAAGCAACCTTATAGCAATGCCCTGGCAACCAAAACTACTTAGAACACCTTAGCTAACCTCAACGTAGTAAAAACCGCTATGAACAGCCAAGCAACCATAGCAATGTAGTAAAAACCACAAAAGCAAATGCATGGAGAAGTAAAAAAACAAAAATAAAACACTCAAAGGCTTTTCATAACACATTTCATTCTAAACCCCCAGGTAAACGGATCCCTGGGTTATTTTCCTTCACATTTAACAATTAACCCTGGGTATTAATAAACTGATGTTTCACACTGTACATTCCTAAACCCTGGGTTAACGTCCTTATTTGCATTTTTGTGGTGTCAGTGTCGCTGATTGGACGAACGCCGCACACGGTATATTTACATAAAGGCTGTAGCATTGTGCATACTCACATTATATATTGCAGTGTGTACTTTTAAGTTTAACCAGAATTGACTTTTCGGACTATATAGTTAAGAATGAAATATAGTTAAGAAAGAAGAATGTCTCTTCTTCACTCAAGTCCATTTGACATTTTCCCCCTCAAATGCTGAAACTACTGTTGGCGGCCCTTTTCGCTCACACAGGAAGTGTTTGCCTTTGCTAATTGTCCTGAATAATCAATGGGTTTTTTCTATTACTTTTCACAACACACATTGTTTCTGTGGCTGTCCAAAACGTGTGAATATGAGGCATGGACGTGATTGGTTGTCTGTTGCTGAGCAGGGTTTCATACCCCGGGTAAAAAGTGCTGCTAACCCTGCGTGAAACATTAATTTACTCTTTACTCCTTTACTCTATCTTCCTTTATGAAGCTAACCCACGGTTAGGGCAGTGTAAAAAAGCCCTTCAGAACACCTAAGCAAATATTTAGCAGCATAGTAAAACCCACTCAGAACTAGTGATGGGAAGGCCGGTTCTTTTCCACAAACCAGTTCTTTCGTTTCAGTAATCAGGTTCTTTACGTCCACATGTAATGATGTCAATTCTATTATCCTGGTGGATGAAAATACACTCAAACACATTCAAATAAAGTCATTTGCAATTATAAATCAAGCATTCTGCGTTAGTTCAGGCAGGCCACGTAGTCAAGCTCCGCTATCAGCTGACAGGCAAAATTCCAACCCCGCCCATATCAGCTGATCTGATTCCTATGCACTCAATTGGCAACTCTCAAACAGCACAGCTTAAGTTCAGTCTGCCTGCTTGGCTGCTTCAACTGCACGCTGCTTTGCAATCTACCTCCTCCCCAGCTCCTCCTTAAACTGTGTTTAACTTAATCAATGTCATTCTGTTGTCATTGAGGCACGCTCTGTTCTCAATGGGGGGATTTACGCTGCTCTCCCAGTTAAAAAAAATTGGAGGTTGTTCCCAGAAGCTGCTGCTGTTCCCTGTCTTGGCTTTTCATGGAGCTCATGAAAAGGATGGGGAATTTAAAACAGAGCCATATCGCCAAATGTAACTTTTGCAAAATATGCCAATAAAAAAGTTGACTAAAAGTTTGTCTATGGTGTTTTTGACTTAAGTGGTCCTGACTGAACTTAAGTTAAATAATCATCATCATCATCATCACCTTCTTGGGTTTCTAACATTTATGTTTTGCAACTGAAGCACCCAATACAGGCACTGATGTGCAAATGTGGATGTTTTACATGTTTTATTTGTTATTAAATAAGCTTACATTTCACCAAATTCGCCCCCTTATTCAAGTCTTCGGTTCACCCGTGCTCATAGTATCAGCTCAGCATCAGTTGTCCGAAAGAAAAAGAAGGTGGTTCAGACGGTGCTAGGTTCACGCATGCTCAGTATATCCACAGAACAATTTAGCAACAGACTAGCTACATACTAGAAATCAGTCAGAACACCATAGCAAACACATAGCAGTGTACAAAAACCTCCACATTGAATACTTTAATAACTGCATAACTATGCCCTGGCACCCACTTACAACACCTTAGCATTGTACTGGAAAGTTTTGCATCGCAAGCACAGCTAACTTTTTTTTTTTATTCAGAGAATGTAATAATCTAGTTGAAGTTAATCAGTACCACCTTTATGTAATTTGGAAATTAAGAGTGTTGAGAGTTTGACAGACATGTCAGATGGCCCGTTATAAAGTGCAACAGTCGGGTTCCGTAAGTAAAAACTCCATTCAGGGAAACTGATTTTGAACAATAACTTTTAAACCTTTAAAGACAGACCTACTGTGAGCTACGAAGTTGTTAACCCATAGTATTTGCTTCTGTTGAAGCCGTCAGCCTGAATTATTTCTGTTTATTTTTAAATTAAATGTATTTACCAGCGGAGTTCCTGGTGAAAAACTACATCACCCATGATGCTGTACAGAAAATTACACCAATCAGACAGTCGAAAAAAGCAACACGCTCCAAAATATTTCTTTAGCTCCACCCACTCCCATGAAGCACTGCAAATGACATAATCAAGTCAGTCTCTCTAAGCTCTCAAAATACTTAAATATTTGTATATGCACATTTTGCAATAAACTTAAAATATATTGGTTTTATGTATATAATCAACATTTGTACATGAAAAGATTTATATTTCTCATTGTTTTTCATTAGATTATGCTGATTATGTGCTTCATGGGGTTGTAGTTCTTTCCCTCACTAAAACCGTTAAGCACACCTTTGTCATTTTGCAGATTTTCAAATGTTTTTGCTAAGTTTGTAATGCTTTGATTCACCTCGTAGCTGATTGGCTTGGTTCATGGCTTATAACTCTTTAATGAAGACTTTTTTTAAATCCCTATGGGAAAAATGAATGGAAAGAATACTTCCGGAGTTAGGGGGCAGGAACTGTTGAACTCTTATAGTGTTATTATGAAACCTTATGATTCCTCGTTTCCACATATATTCACTGTTGTGGTCAAACCAGCCAAACTTGCAGCATATGCTGATCTCTCCCATGATCCCCTTGGCTCTCTCACATGCACGCTCATATGTATGTTGGGATGTTCCAGCACACAATTATAATCTTTTCCCATGTGGTCCGTGTCTCATCCGGCTAGAGTTCTCCTTGCATTTTGCGCTGTGAACAATCTTGTCTTTCTCTTGATATGGCCATTAATGTCTTCCATCCATAATGCCATCATTCTTTCTGCACTCATGTACAAGCGGATCTTCTCACAGTCATCTATCGCTTTAAAATTAATTGCTTTGGTTCTGCTGTGGGCCGTAGCCAGATGTTACTCTAAAGACATGCAACTGATTATGTGCGAGCTGTTATTTACCCTGCTAAAGAGTATGAATGAGTACTCCATCTATACTGGACTGTGGGTGATCTGGATTCTGAGCCACATGCTTGTGAGACTTTGGCTTCACAGGGGAATAAAACAATGTCATTGTTCTGGGGACAACTAGCGGCAGGCCACATTAGTCGTCATGGAAACTGTCTGCTAAGGTTAGGCTCAGACAGACAGCTGCTTAAATTTGGGATGTCATCCATTGGTGGTGTGAGAGGAAATGAGGGTCTGTCTGTTATGGCCTCAGTGTGGCGTTTATTAGGAGTAAATCATGAAAAGTGTAAATCATTAAGTGCATATTTTGCCCTGGAGACATGAATGGACCGGTGTTGTATGTATGTGATGTCAGTAAACCGAAGACAATCAGGTGAAAGGATTTGTTTTTTTGTTTTTTTTATTCCTTTTAGTCGTGACTCAGAGAGTCCAAACCTCCCACCTATGTGCATTTGTTAAAAGTGCATGGTTCAAAACAATTCAAGTAGGGCTGCAATGACTAACCAATGAATCTGATAATAACAATAACGTAAATAATGTGTATATACATGTACACACCTATTCAAAAGTTTGGGGTCGGTAAGAAATTAATTATTTTGTTCAGCAAGGACGCTTAAATTGATCAGAAGTGACAGTAAAAACATTTATAATTTTACAAAAGATTTCTGTTTCAAATAAACAGAAATGTTCTAACAAAATGTTAAGAATCCTAACAAAATATATCGTGGTTTCCACAAAAATATTACTGTAAGCCAGCACAACTGTTTTCAACGTTAATAATAATGAGAAATGTTTCTTGAGCAAATCATCATATTACACTGAACAAAATTATAAACGCAACACTTTTGTTTTTGCCCCCATTTTTCCTTGTGCCTTAGGCTGGCCACAATAAAAGGCCACTCTAAAATGTGCAGTTTTACTGTATTGGGGGGGTCCGGGGGGGTCCAGGCCGGGGGGGTCCCGGGGGGGTCCAAAAAAAAAGTAAATATCTGGTGCGAGCACCATTTGCCTCACGCAGTGCAACGCATTCTTTGGTTATGCAAACCGACAGTTGCAGCACGATAATGCACGGCCCCATGTTGCAAGGATCTGTACACAATTCCTGAAAGCTGAAAACATCCCAGTTTTTGCATGGCCAGCATACTCACCGGACGTGTCACCCATTGAGCATGTTTGGGATGCTCTGGATCAGTGTATACGACAGCGTGTTCCAGTTCCTGCCAATACCCAGCAACTTCGCACAGCCATTGAAGAGGAGTGGACCAACATTCCACAGGCCACAATCAACAACCTGATCAACTCTATGCGAAGGAGATGTGTTGCACTGCGTGAGGCAAATGGTGGTCGCACCAGATATTGACTTTCTTTTTGGACCCCCCGGAACCCCCTCAATACAGTAAAACTGCACATTTTAGAGTGGCCTTTTATTGTGGCCAGCCTAAGGCACACCTGTGCAATAATCATGCTGTCTAATCAGCATCTTGATATGCCACACCTGTGAGGTGGATGGATTATCTCGGCAAAGGAGAAGTGCTCACTAACACAGGTTTAGACAGATTTGTGAACAATATTTGAGAGAAATAGGCCTTTTGTCTACATAGAAAAAGTCTTAGATCTTTGAGTTCAGCTCATGAAAAATGGGGGCAAAAACAAAAGTGTTGCGTTTATAATTTTGTTCAGTGTTTTTTTTTTTTTTACTGTATTTTTGATTAAATAAATGCTTTGGTGAGCACACAACATTAAAAAATCTTACAGACTCATTTGAATGGTATTGTATATGTGTTTATATGTGTAAAGTTTGTTCTGCATGTTTTTTTGGGATGTAGGCCTGTTTGAAATGGATTGTAGATGAGTTATCTGTCAGTGATCAGAGTGATAAGAGAACATGAATTTGTATGTGTGACTGTGCCTTGTACTTTGTTTTGCAGAGGAACGATGAGGAAGCCGTGCTGGACAGGGGTGGAACTCGGTCCATGCTCAACACGAATTTCGAGAAAGAGGAGCTGGAAGGTAATTGAAGCTATAACACACACTCTAAACCTATGAGTCAAAAAACCTGAGTGAAAACTGAGACCCACACAGCACTGCAACATTACATATCTAGTCAGCTCCTGACGAACACATTCATTATTTTTTCAATTATCACTCAGTGGGTCATTTAATGTATTACTATCTTTGGAAGGCTTTTGTCTTTCAAACACATTAAAATGTACAAATTCACATAATTTCATAGTTACATGCAATGCAGGAATTACCCAAGCAGATGCATATGTAAAATAACGTGATCATCAGCATTGAGCAGCATATAAATCAAAACGTTACTGAATGAAGTGTTGACCCATGACGAGCTGTAGGACTGTGAAGCTTTGGGGGTGTTGATGGACTCGATCTACTCCATCTGTGTTTTGATCATCATTCTGAATCCAATCTGGATGTAGTCTGTGACAAAAACGTGATTTTCTCAGCTTTTTGCTCAAAATGACAGAGGGTCTGTTCTTTCTTTTGATATATTGCATGTAGATATTCATACAACAAAATATTCTCTGGGCCATGAAAATTTTGTGAAAATGATCAGAAATGCTGGCGGTGACTGGCAACTTTTAAAAAAAACACGCTGGCGGGGAAAGAGTTAATAGCACTTCATTAAACGAACCCCCTGCAGTTCCATCACGAAACCCAGTCTGGAATTTATATATTTTTTCTCTTTGAATTTTTATTTCAATATGGTACAAGATATTATGGTTATTTTATTCAAAGCAATTTGATAAAGTCACAATGCGAGTTAGGTCGAAAGTAATCTAAAAGTAATCAAAAAGTAGCCCGATTACCGTAAATGTGTAACTACAATTTTTGTCATGTACTTACTATCAGTAACCGACTACAATGTAAGTAATCTACCCAGCACTGGCAGTGCACCAAAGCCACTTTAAACAGGCATTCAGGAGGCATTAAACTCATAGATGCCAACATACAAGCTCAAAAACCCATTGTAGAATGCTGCCCTAATTTTCAAAGAACAGAGAAGTAGAGAGGAAATGAATCCAGTGTTCTTAGTCCTGAGGAAATATTCCATTTAGAGAAACATTTCATTCCAGCTCCTTCACACACACACTCGGAGCCAAAGAGTGTCTGTGCCTGAAGAATATTTCATCCTCATCCTTACTTAACCTTTGTGAAGACACTTTTCAGAGAAAGTGTGTGTAAATAGTGTGTGTGTGTGTGTGTGTACATGTTTTTCTATCCTGGTGGGGACTTCAACCTGAATGCACACTGATGGGGACTCAAGTCACCGTGAGGACCTAAATTGAGATCCCCATGAGGAAACAAGGTTATAAATCATACAGAATGAGTTTATTTGAAAATGTAAAAATGCAGAACGTTTTGTGGTAGGGTTAGTGTAAGGGGATAGAAAATATAGTTTGTACAGTATAAAAACCATTACGTCTATGGAGAGTCCCCACAAAGATAGCAAACCAGACATGTGAATGTGTGTGTGTGTGCATGAAAATGTTTATTTTTATGTTTAATCATTATTTTACCAACAAATTTGTTTCCTTTTAAAGGTCAGTTTCTGTCATTTCTGTCATTTAATTAAATTTATTTTTTTTTCAAATTCTTTTAAGATGTTCCTCTGACCTAATCAAAACAATTTAGACAGTTATTATGAAGCTTTACAGCTATTTGAAACTTTACCCATCTGTTTAACCACAAATGATGCATGCACATTTCATAAATGAGACTGGTATCCATGCTAGTAACATTGTTTCAGTTTGGAGTCAGTTTGCCACATCAAAAAATAAATAAATTAAAAAATTAAAAGACTGTTGTGAAATAAAGTTTAAAATAAGAAATAAAGTAAACTACTTTACATACTGTAAAATATAAACGTGCAATTGGGAGATATATAATTGCAGTTACCTCAGAGGCAGAAACAGGCGTCCACAAAAGGCGCTAATATATAATCACATTTAACATTACATTTAATCATTTAGCAGACGCTTTAATCCAAAGCGACTTACAAATGAGGAGAGCAATAGAAGCACAGCAAAGTTCTTTTTGGTTCTTAACTTATGGATAAAAAGAAGTTTGAAATACCTTTTCATTGGTATACTGCTAACATCCAAATGCCGCCCACGCTACTTAGAGTGACGTTTAGATGAATATGTCACGTCATGTTTATTTATATACCACTTTATACAATAGATTGCTTTAAATCAAGCAGCTTTACAGTTTTAAACATGAAAAAACAGTGACAGTGTTGCTTTCATTTAGAATTATAACTTCAATTTCTACTATAAAGCAGCTCTACAGTTTTTATGTTTTTAATCGCACCTAACCTCGACAGACTGAACAGAAGAAATGAACCAAAGAAAATTTTGACATCAAAGAAAGCGAAGCCTCAGTGCAACACCTACCTATTACTTAAAGCGATGAAAATTCTGTCATCATTAACTCACCCTTAAGTTGTTCTTAACCTGTATGAATTTCTTCCATAGTATTTTTTTTTTCATACTATGGAAGTCAATGGGGCCCATTAACTGTTTGGTTACCCATATTCTTCCAAATGTTTTCTTTTGTGTTCAGCAGAAGAACGAAATTCATACAGGTTTAGAAAATCTTAAGGGTGAGTAAATGATGACAGAACTTTCATTTTTGGGTGAACTTTAATTGTCAAGGACCATAGTTTGAAGGTGTTTACCAACCAGAGGAAACCTGTATCAGACATGATTTTGTTCAAAATGACATCACACCAGTTTGTTCTTCTATTTCACTTGAAGAATTTCAGGGCCTTAAGGGTCCCTGAGACCCCAGATTTTAGATTTTAAGTATATATATTTTGAAGTACACTGTAAAAAAAATTATTGTATTTTAACTGTAAAAGACTGTAAAAATGCAGCAGTAAAAACCTGTTAATTGGTTAACAGTAAGTTCCCGTACTATATACGGAGAAAAGCTGTAATTTTGTAAAATACTGTAAAATGTACCGTTTTTGAAAGTAAAAATAACAAATCAATTTATAATTTACAGTGAAAAACCATAAACTGACATTCCCACAATTCTCTGTGTATATTAGTTCTTCAAATAGCTCTCAGACCCTATAGAGAACGTGAGGTTTTTGGATTTCAGGAGGCTAAAATTTGTTAAAAGGGATGGTTCACCCAAAACCCTCATCGTCATGCCATTCCAAACATGTAAGTCTTTCTTTCTTTTGTGGAACACAAAGGAAGATGTTTTGAAGAGTGTATGTGTTCTGCAGAAGAAAGAAATGCACATGACAGACTGACAATAGAATGTTCAACAATCCTATTAAGATCTTTGTATGTAACTGCTCTGTGCAGTTTAGATGTTATTTAGAGGATGTTTCACAGATGTAAGAGAAAGTGACTCCGCTTTGTATGAACAACCACATGGCCGCACACACACCTCAAGGCTGCAGGGGGAAGATATCAGTGAAGGTAATGAGATTAAAGCACACGTGTGTGTTTGTGTAGACCCTGAAGGTCTTTATCACTTATTTAGGTGCTAAATTGTGAGCCGGTAAAACTAAAGATCATTAGAGTGTGTATCTCTGAAGAATAAGACGCAGGTTATATTAAAAACTGATGTGTGATTCAGAAGACACTGTCAGCATGGGCCAGCGGCCGTTTGTATATGCAGATCTGCTTTTGGTCTCCATCTGTCTGCTTCACACACTTAAGTCGTGACGTAAAGGTCTGATTTGTGGCTCCTACTTCTCTGTGTCAGTGCCCTGGGCTGGAATCACACAAGCACACATACACTCACCTAAAGGATTATTAGGAACACCTGTTCAATTTCTCATTAATGCAATTATCTAATCAACCAATCACATGGCAGTTGCTTCAATGCATTTAGGGGTGTGGTCCTGGTCAAGACAATCTCCTGAACTCCAAACTGAATGTCAGAATGGGAAAGAAAGGTGATTTAAGCAATTTTGAGCGTGGCATGGTTGTTGGTGCCAGACGGGCTGGTCTGAGTATTTCACAATCTGCTCAGTTACTGGGATTTTCACGCACAACCATTTCTAGAGTTTACAAAGAATGGTGTGAAAAGGGAAAAACATCCAGTATGCGGCAGTCCTGTGGGCGAAAATGCCTTGTTGATGCTAGAGGTCAGAGGAGAATGGGCCGACTGATTCAAGCTGATAGAAGAGCAACTTTGACTGAAATAACCACTCGTTACAACCGAGGTATGCAGCAAAGCATTTGTGAAGCCACAACACGCACAACCTTGAGGCGGATGGGCTACAACAGCAGAAGACCCCACCGGGTACCACTCATCTCCACTACAAATAGGAAAAAGAGGCTACAATTTGCACGAGCTCACCAAAATTGGACAGTTGAAGACTGGAAAAATGTTGCCTGGTCTGATGAGTCTCGATTTCTGTTGAGACATTCAGATGGTAGAGTCAGAATTTGGCGTAAACAGAATGAGAACATGGATCCATCATGCCTTGTTACCACTGTGCAGGCTGGTGGTGGTGGTGTAATGGTGTGGGGGATGTTTTCTTGGCACACTTTAGGCCCCTTAGTGCCAATTGGGCATCGTTTAAATGCCACGGCCTACCTGAGCATTGTTTCTGACCATGTCCATCCCTTTATGACCACCATGTACCCATCCTCTGATGACTACTTCCAGCAGGATAATGCACCATGTCACAAAGCTCGAATCATTTCAAATTGGTTTCTTGAACATGACAATGAGTTCACTGTACTAAAATGGCCCCCACAGTCACCAGATCTCAACCCAATAGAGCATCTTTGGGATGTGGTGGAACGGGAGCTTCGTGCCCTGGATGTGCATCCCACAAATGTCCATCAACTGCAAGATGCTATCCTATCAATATGGGCCAACATTTCTAAAGAATGCTTTCAGCACCTTGTTGAATCAATGCCACGTAGAATTAAGGCAGTTCTGAAGGCGAAAGGGGGTCAAACACAGTATTAGTATGGTGTTCCTAATAATCCTTTAGGTGAGTGTATGTACTCTCTCCCCACAGACACGCACTGTCAGGCTGCATCTCTGTTCAGAGAGACACAGTGAGCTGGAGGGAGAGGCTTCCGAGGGAGAGAGAGGGATTTAATGCTATAGTTTAATCTGAGACTGTAAAAAAGAACAGAAACACTGAATCTGATTATATGACTACGGAGATTGAATCTTACACAACAGTCTTCTACATCTGCTAGACACTTTAAGACAAACAAATAAAGGATCTATTCATCAAGTAAAAGTTCACCCCCCCCCCCCCCCCCCAAAAAACACATTTTATTATAACTTTTAATCAGTGAAACTAACGGTTATATAACATTATAGTTTTAAAATGAAATGGTTAGTTTTTATAGTGTCATTGTACGAAAGCCAACATAAATTGTATGAACATATAATAATAATAATTATATAATTGTAATAACTAGAAAAATAACAAAGTGCAGTAAAATAGTAAAACTATTTGCGCTACAAACCAGTGTTTTTATAATTATATAAATTATTTATTTAATTATTATAATTTTATTTTCGAATATTCCCTTTCATGCAGTGTGTAATATAGCTGTTTGCCAATGTAAACGTTCTGCAAAGTTGTAAAGTCGAAAGTGCACGATAAATAAACTCATTGTCTCCCAAAAGAAAGAATCGACTCTGAACCGCCAATACGAGTCGCTTTTGTTTTTAAATCTTACTGCGTGACAGTTCTACGTCACTAGAAACGACATTTGCATGACGCCCGTCTATGTTGTACGTTGTCCGCCCGCGAACACATCATTTTACTGACAACTGCTTCTCAAACCTCGGAGTTCAACACAGGATTTGCAAAATGCTTGCTCTTGAAAGATGGATCAGTACTCAGTTTGTTTGGACCAGCCTGCTCCTCAGAATCACAACCTGTAAAGCCGAAAGTATACTTCGTTTTTTACGCGTACGCGAGGGTATGCGCACAGTCGAACGCAGGACAGTTACAACCCATGTCAGTACTGCAAAAAAATGAAATGCGCATGTGCAACCTGCGCGTCATCTTCTGATGACAAAATTCGCGTATGGCGCACTGTACGCTGGCCCTCGCGTACGCATAAAAAGTGAAGTATACTTTGGACTTTAGTATGATTCATTATTAATATGTACTTTTGTGTTTTATATTGTGTAGGCCTCTGGCTAACCGGCTAACTTACGTTATTTCTGTCTTACTGAATACTACTGAAAATCAGCTGTGTGCCACTATTACCTAAAACTGTGTCTATTAACGCAGCTTGTCTGTCGTTCTTACTACTTTAAGTAAAGATACTGTAAAGGATGGAGCAAGATTTGTTTTGCAAACTTTAATGTTACATAAGTCATTGCTCGGCTAACGTATGCACCGTTATTGATACAGTTAATACAGTTCCTGCATTTGCACGGCAATAAATTACACACACATCAGTTTGTTGATGGACATACACTTGTTAATGCTGATGGTGAGGAATTACAGATGAAACATCTCATAATGTATCTCAAACTGAGTAGCATCACTGAGAAACGTCCTGCTCAAGACATCCTTGCGATGGAGGTTTGGGTTGAATAACTAGTTCTTCCAATGTTCTTTCAATGATTGATAGGGTAAAATCGACGTCATCGTTACTGTCTTTACAGTGTGTACAATCGCTGACGTTTGAGGAAGCCTTGTGAGCTCAAGGACAGTTATGGTAATGGCCGTTTGTTTCTGACGTGCGCTGAAAGTGGTAGACCAATCACAACAGACTGGGCCATCTGGCCAATCAGAGCAGAGTAGCTCACGCCAAAGGAGGGATTTAGAGAGAGTGATTCATCCAATGAGTCTTTTGAGAATCATTGAACACTGTGGTGATGTGCAATGTATATTATGAGAAAATGAAAGTGATTTTTGACCTTTGATGCATGTAAACCTGTTGTAGGAGACCTCCAAAACAAAATTAGGAAACTTTAAAATAGCATAATGGGGCACTGTAAAATATGGTAAAGGCCCCGATACTTAAAGCGAAATCTAAGGATGAACTAGTGTGATGTCATTTTGAACAAAATCAGGTCAAAACGAAGTGAGTTTCAGGAGTTCAAAACAGTTTGCCAAAGTGAACTTTCTGGAAAAGTTGGTGAACACTTTCAAACTACCATTTGTCCATGGCATTATGTAATAGGTAGGTGCTCTCTGAGGCTCCGCCCTCTTTGACGTGGAAATCTTCTCTGGTTCATTTCCTCTGTTGAGTCCGTCGAGGTCAGACATCCGCGAGTGAAAACATAAACACTGGAGAGCTGCTTCATAGTTTAAACTGAAGTGTAATTCTAATTGAAAGCAACACTGACACTGTTTTTTCATGTTTAAAACTGTAAAGCTGTTTGTTTGGTTTAAAGCAATCCGTTTATAACAGTAATAAGCTGTAGTAATGAAAAAATTGGTAAGTTTATTACAAAAATTTCCATGGACTGCCAAACATCCTCTTTCGGCCCCCTTAGGTTTCCTGGATCCTGTTTAAAAGAATAGATTTTTTTTTTTTAAATAAACTGGTCAATTGGTTAGGTTAGGTTGAAAGATTCTTTTGTTTGTATGTATAGTAGTTATTTTATTAAGGTCGTTTTGTGATAACTGCTCTTTTCTGTTTGTCCCTGGCAGGCCACCGTACCCTCTACATTGGGGTGCATGTACCTTTGGGTCGGAGATCACACAGACGGCATCGTCACCATGGACACCGCCACAGGAAGAGGTCACGGGAAAGAGACTCTGGAACTGAAGATGGCAGAGAATCGCCTTCATACAGTAAGACTGACACTCTAGAAGGATAAATGAAAACTTGATTATGTCAAAAAGGAGAGAGTTAAGAGATAAAAGCTCTTGTTTCTCTCTAGCGGACACACCATCACAGCGTGTACAGTTTCTGCTGGGAATGGAGGATGATGAGGAACACATTCCTCATGCTCTTTTCACCGAGCTGGACGAGATCTGCCTGAAAGAAGGAGAGGACGCTGAATGGAAAGAGACAGCTAGGTATGAATCCACACAAGTTCAACAAGGTGCTGAAACATTCCTCTGGCATCAACAAGGCATTTTCACCCAGAACTTCCGCTCACTGGATATTTTCTCTTTTTCGACCCATAAAAATGATATTGTTAAAAATATAGTATAGGTTGAAACCCTAACATTGAACTGGAACAAAAACTTAAACCAAATAAGGAGACTTTGCTCCTAATTTCAGAAGTCCAAAGTATGGGTCAAAGAGGGTTTGATGACCTGCCAGAAACAAACAGTGGAGTAAGATTAAAAGTGTTTTAAATCAAGAGCACACCTACTGGAAAAAGAGATTAGGAGAGGAATAGGCATGTATCCATTACAACTAATGCAATACCAGTTTGTGGTACTGCAGCTAAATGAGAAAACTAATTTAATTGTCATTCTCATTCTCTCTTTTTTTTTTTCTTCCACTCTTCCTATTCTTCTCTTTCATGTCCCTTATTTGTCTCTAGATGGCTGAAGTTTGAGGAGGATGTGGAGGACGGAGGGGAGAGGTGGAGTAAGCCATATGTGGCTACTCTTTCCCTTCATAGCCTGTTTGAGCTGCGGAGCTGCATCCTAAATGGCACCGTCATGCTGGACATGAGGGCCAACTCACTGGAGGAGATCGCAGGTACAGAGTCTGAAAACATTACCCAAACCTGATCTTCTGAAGACCTTCCTCACAGATCCAAAGCAATCAGCATTTTAATTAGCTGTTTACTCATTTCAGTTTGCAATACAGGCCCATTTAACATTTAGTGTCCCACTTAACACACTGCCCATCCTAAATAATATTCAAGATTATATTATTGCATCCCAAATGATAGTACATTGAAAATATTGTGCTACAGGTGATGGTTGATATACTTTTTAAGGTGGATTTTCGAGATCTGTGCATGTCTTTCAGCTAATATGCTAATGCATGCCAACAACTCTTAACATAACAGAAAAGGGGTTTGTGATGGTTCTCTTTCAGCCCTAAATATAAAAGTTAAATAATCACAATACACTTTAATAGTGAAATTAGATAGATGCTAATGCTTGCAGACAATAACCATATGTGACTCCATACGACCCAAAAGTGACTGTGAAAATTAGTTTTTGCAATTTCTCCTCTTCAGAAAAATCGAATCTTTAATTAAAGTCAAATAGTTGAAAGAAAAAAAAACTACCATAAAAAATTTTTTTTTCCTGAAATCAAGATAACAGCTCTGGATCTTCTCCTATAATGTGTAGTAAGGTTGATGAACATATGGTAAGAGATCTGAGACCATTCCTCCATATTCCTCCTGAGAATCTTCAAATCCTTCAGATTTAGAGGTCTATGCTTGTGGACTTTTTTCTTTAGCTTATCCCACAGGTTTTTTATGGGTCAGGGGACCTTTAGCTTATCATTTAGCTTAATGATAAGCTAGCTTAGACTCATTTAGCTTATTTCTTTAGCTTATCCCACAGGTTTTTTATGGGTCAGGGGACTGCTGTTTCCATGACAAAGCCTTCATTCTGTGGTCAGTGAGCTGTTCTGTTGTTTATTTTGAGATGTGCTTTGGATCATTGTCATGCTGGAAGATCAGTTTACAGCATTAAAGATCCACCATACTTCCCAGTGGGGATGAGGTGCTTTTCTACATGGATATGTTTCTGTCCATGCCAAACCCACCTCTGGTGTTTTTCCAAAAAGCTTTATTTTGGTCTCATCTGACCATAAAACCCAGTCCCACTGAAAGTTCCTGTAAAGCCTGGCAAACTGTAGGTGTATGTGATTGCTGTTTGATGTCACCAAAAGCTTTTTATTACAACCTTCCCAAACAAGTTGTGGTTATTAATTAAGGGAGGTCTGATCATAGTTTTGGAGACTTTCTGACCCCAAGACCCAACTACTCAAACCATCCTCCTCAGTGCGTGTGGGGCCAATATAGACACACATCCTATTCCAGGTAGATTGTTACCTTCTCCAGTTGATTTAAACTTATTAATTATTCCCAGATAGTGGAAATGAGTATTCCAACAATTAAACTATTATCTTATAGCCATTTCATGATTTGTGCAGCTCAACAAACTGTTATCACACATCATTACTGTATTCTAAGGCCTTTCCTATAGTGATGGATGACTATAGGAATTTGGCCTGTGTGTCATATTTAGAGCCCAGTGAAACAGCAAGTCATCATGACTTAACTCTTAAGTGTTCCTGATCACTAAGGTGAACTTAGAAACACCATATGAATGGGAATACACTTCAGTTTAGATTTAAGATTTTTATTCTATTACCGAATTTGCAAGGGTGGCAATAATTGTGGAATGCATATATTTCAGGAAAAAAAATGATGAAAATATTTTTCTTTCAACTATTTGACTTGAATTAATGGTTAGATTTTTTTGTAAATATTTTGAATGAAAGACTAAGAAGAGAAATTGCATAAACAAAAAATAAGTTTTTATATTATGGAGCCCATGTAACCATTTCAATCAACTCGTGGTTATTCTATGGGCCATCTCATGCCATACCTTCTGGGGTAGGTTGCAAGGTCTTTCCCCAACCATCCCCATTACATGGCTTGGGACTCACACACACACATTTACACCTACGTACAATTTAGAGTCTCCAATTCACCTATACTGCATGTTTTTGGATTGTGGGGGAAACCAGAGCACCCGGAGGAAACCCACGCAGACACAGGGAGAACATGCAAACTTCATACAGACAGGCCTCCTGACTCAGCCGGGACTCAAACCGGCGACCCACTATCCACTGAACCCCTGTTCCTCCCATATAGTGCGCTAGTATTGGGTCGTATGGTGTCACATATGGTTATTTGCAAGCATTTGCATCTTGCTAATTTCACTGTATATAATAATACATTTATTTATTTTTATAATGCGCTTTTCTTAAACCCAAAGCGCTACAGTAAAATAAAACAGAAACAACAAGAGCAAATACAACAATTAATTAAGGAAAAACAGTCTTAAATAAGTGTGTCTTAATCAACTTTTTAAAATGACCCAGCATTGGTGCATTTCTGATGGGAAAAGGAAGCACATTCCATAGCTTGGGGGCTTTGTATGAAAAGGCTCTTTCCCCCATGGTCTTGAGCTTACATGAAGGCTGATGAAGTAAGAGAGAGTTAGCAGAGCGAAGAGAGCGTGATGGAGTATATGTGCTGATGAGATCACAAAGATACTCTGGTGCAGTCCTATGAAGTGCCTTGTATGTTAAAATAAGAATTTTAAAATCATGGGAAAGATTTTCGCATTCATGGGAAGCCAGTGCAGTTGTGAAAGAACCGGTGTAATGTGTTCACGAGGAGAAGTACGAGTGAGCACACAAGCGGCAGAATTTTGAATATATTGAAGCTTGCTCAGAGATTTAGCTGGAAGGCCAGAAAACAAGGTATTACAGTAATCTAACCTAGCTGTAATGAAAGCATGTATAAGCCTTTCTGTGTCTGCAAAAGAGAGAAAAGGTCTAAGTCGAGCAATGTTTCTCAGATGGTAAAATGCAGTTTTAGTGTGCTTCAAATGTTAACTGTGGATCAAAAATGACACCGAGATTTCGCACCTGTGAAGTGGGAATTACCGTGCTGGAATCAACAATCAAACTGATCTGCTCGGCCTTACGAGTAGCCGCCACTGTACCAATCTGCATCAATTCAGTTTTGGAGCCGTTCAGCTTCAGGAAGTTATTCTGCATCCAGATACTGATCTCTGCTAGACAACTACACAAAGCTATTAATGAGCAATGGACATCAGGACTAGTGGTGATATAAATCTGCGTATCGTCCGCATAGCAGTGATACCCAAGACCATATTTCCTGATGATCTGCCCAAGTGGAAGCATGTAGATGTTAAATAAGATTGGACCCAACACTGAACCCTGAGGAACTCCCTGTCGAACAGGCACGGTATCAGATTTGTAATTACCCAAGCTAACAAACTGGGCACGATTCATTAAATAAGACTGAAACCAACTGAATACAGCTCCAGAAAGACCCAGCTAATTTTCCAGCCTGTCTAGCAGAAGAAACTATATACCATATAAATATATATCCCCTTGCTAAAGTATTAATTTCTTTAAAAAAAATCTTACTGACCCCAAACTTTTGAATAAACTCTATATAAATGGCTTTATTTATTGTCTTTATTTTAAAGATATGGTTTTGGACCAGCACGAGACGTCAGGTTTATTGGGAGAGGAAGTGAGGAAGAAGGTCCGAAATGCTCTCCTTAAACAGCACCACCATCAGAACCAGAAGAAACTGGCTAACCGGATTCCCATCGTACGCTCTTTCGCAGATATCGGCAGAAAGCAGTCCGAACCACACTCCATGGATAAGAATGGTACTGCTCCACACACTCCAGCAGATGCATTGTTCTACATTTGCCATGCATGTGTCTTACCATCCTTTTTTAATGGTGTGTCTGTCTGTGTTTCCCAGTTATCTTCATGACCAATTCGCCCCCCAGTCCCCGCTCCTCTCTCTGGTCTAGGTTCAGTTGCAGTGTGAGAAACAGACAGGTGCTCTTATGTAACGCCTGGTCCATTAGGTGTCCCAAGTGTGTGTCAGCTTCCCAGAAACCCCACACATGCTCTTCTGCCCCCCCTGCCCCAGACAACCTCCTCATCCGACCCAAAAAAACCTTTATCCCCTTCAGCAAACGATTAAGCCTGCCTTATGGCTACCATGTCATTCCTACCATCGACCCTGAAGAAGAGCCACTATCAGGCAATATGATCATAGATTCGCTTGTACTCTAAAGGTGCAGTCACATTAGTGAAATTTAAGCAAAATTTTGCAACCACAAACAGTCCATTGTCAATAGTGTGGTGATGTATGAAGCACCGCTCACACAGAAATCACATTCAAACCAAGCAGCTTTCTATTGGTCAACACAGTGAATTTGTGTAACCAACTTGAACCCAAAGCAAAACCTGCATACAGAAATCTTTTGCCCTCATGTATAATTTCTGATTGTGTGGATTCCTATTACAATAACTGGATTTTGCTTGCAGAAATTGTGGAAAACACTAAATGTGACCACACCTTAACGCATAGATATGGAATATCTAGATACTGCAATCGATGATCCCATGTCAATTCATTTGCATGTTTATGGGTGGATCTTGGCCTTTCAAATATGGTGGATATGCAAATGCATCATGGTAATTAGCAATAGTTGATACTGCGTCATTAAGGGTGTGTTCACACTTTTAGTTCGGTTCTCTTGGTTCCTTTGGTCCTTTTGGTCCAGACCAAAAAAAAGAAGAAGATACATTTAGTCCTGGTTCGCTTAGCATTCACACTGTCATTTTTAACACCAAACCTAAATATACAACACAAAAAAAACAACTTTTGTGAGGTATATTTTGCAATGGAACTTACTGAACATCCAAAACAATGCTGTGTGCTGGGCTAAAGCACTCGTTATTAGTGCGTACATATGATGGTATTTTTACCAGCTGAGAACTCACAAAGAGCTTATAAAATGTGTAAATGAGTGAAAACAGTGGCAGGAATTCCTCTGTTACATATACAAATGAAGATAAGATCTGCTGCATGGAGACGGTGGTTCCGACGCCTGTACCAAACTGTAATGGGCAACATATCTCCTATGACGAGAAGAACCAGGTATCCTTGAGCATTCTGTTCTTTTTATGGTTGCATCTTGTGACATCACGTCCTGTTTTGGGTTCGTTTAGATGTCTTTGTTCTGTGTTGCTCTCATATTTCAGTCGAACTACACCAGAGTTTGTTTGGAAGCAGACCGAGGCTCCCTTGTCTCAGTCCACTTGTTTGGTGCGCACCAAAGTTCGAATGGCAGCATTCAAACTTAATCAAATGAACCACACTAACAGAGCAACACCAGAGTTTTAGTCAAACCAAACCTGTCAAGTGTGAACACACCCTTAGGTATTCCATATCTGTTCTCTAACCAACAATACACTTAGCGTTAGAGTAGCATTTAACCACATAGGAAGTACAGTGGGGAGAACAAGTATTTGATACACTGCTGATTTTGCAGGTTTTCCTACTTACAAAGCATGTAGAGGTCTGTAATTTTTATCATAGGTACACTTCAACTGTGAGAGATGGAATCTAAAACAAAAATCCAGAAAATTACATTGTATGATTTTTAAATAATTAATTTGCATTTTATTGCATGACATAAGTATTTGATCACCTACCAACCAGTAAGAATTCCGGCTCTCACAGACCTGTTAGTTTTTCTTAAAGAAGCCCTCCTGTTCTCTACTCATTACCTGTATTAACTGCACCTGTTTGAACTCGTTACCTGTATAAAAGACACCTGTCCACACACTCAATCAAACAGACTCCAACCTCTCCACAATGGCCAAGACCAGAGAGCAGTGTAAGGACATCAGGGATAAAATTGTAGACCTGCAAAAAGGCTGGGATGGGCTACAGGACAATAGGCAAGCAGCTTGGTGAGAAGGCAACAACTGTTGCCGCAATTATTAGAAAATGGAAGACGTTCAAGATGACGGTCAATTTCCCTCGGTCTGGGGCATGCAAGATCCCAGACAAGATCTCACCTCGTGGGGCATCAATGATCATGAGGAAGGTGAGGGATCATCCCAGAACTACATGGCAGGACCTGGTCAATGACCTGAAGAGAGCTGGGACCACAGTCTCAAAGAAAACCATTAGTAACACACTATGCCGTCATGGATTAAAATCCTGCAGCGCACACAAGGTCCCCCTGCTCAAGCCAGTGCATGTCCAGGCCCGTCTGGAATTTGCCAATGACCATCTGGATGATCCAGAGGAGGAATGGGAGAAGGTCATGTGGTCTGATGAGACAAAAATAGAGCTTTTTGGTCTAAACTCCACTCGCCGTGTTTGGAGGAAGAAGAAGGATGAGTACAACCCCAAAAACACCATCCCAACCGTGAAGCATGGAGGCGGAAACATCATTCTTTGGGGATGCTTTTCTGCAATGGGGACAGGACGACTGCACCGTATTGAGGGGAGGATGGATGGGGCCATGTATCGCAAGATCTTGGCCAACAACCTCCTTCCCTCAGTAAGAGCATTGAAGATGGGTCGTGGCTGGGTCTTCCAGCATGACAACGACCCGAAACACACAGCCAGGGCAACTAAGGAGTGGCTCCGTAAGAAGCATCTCAAGGTCCTGGAGTGGCCTAGCCAGTCTCCAGACCTGAACCCAATAGAAAATCTGTGGAGGGAGCTGAAAGTCCATATTGCCCAGCGACAGCCCCGAAACCTGAAGGATATGGAGGTCTGTAGGAGGAGTGGGCCAAAATCCCTGCTGCAGTGTGTGCAAACCTGGTCAAGAACTACAGGAAACGTATGATCTCTGTAATTGCAAACAAAGTTTTCTGTACCAAAGATTAAGTTCTGCTTTTCTGATGTATCAAATACTTATGTCATGCAATAAAATGCTAATTAATTACTTAAAAATCATACAATGTGATTTTCTGGATTTTTGTAAAATACTTGTTCTCCCCACTGTAGTTTTTAGAGTACAGGGACTTGTAGTAGACTTTAAGATATCCAACCTCATCTAATTGTTTCTTCACTGCTTCTAGATTAAGTTTGATTTAGATTTAGACAATGCTAGGTTTGTAACTGACTTCCTTAACCTGTTTCTTACAACTATTTTTAACCAGGTAAGTGTGCATACGTCTTTATCTCTCTATGACCTTAACATTACTGTCTTTCTTCTAAACAATCAGATCTGTTAATATGATAGTCTGTTATATATTTCCTCTGTTTTGTATGTTTGCTGCACTGCTTCCAGGTCAGATGGTGTCCCCTCAGGCTCAGCCCACCACTACAGAGGGACGTGGGGATGGCAGTCGTGAGAACAGTGCTGTTGACTTCAGCAAAGTAAGAATCACATTTCAGACAGTTGTAAATCCTACTCCAGAACCTAAGTATACAAATATACACTACCATTCAAAAGTTTGGGGTCAGTAAGGTATTTTTTCAAAGGAATTGTTCAGCAAGGACGCATTAACTTGATCAGTAGTTACAGTAAAGACTTTTGCATTGTTACAAATGTTTTCTATTTCAAATAAATGCTGTTATTTTGAACTTTCTATTAATCAAAGAATCATGAAAAAATGCATCACGGTTTCCACAAAAAAATGTTAATCTGTTAATATTCCGGTCAAAAATGAATTTTTAATTTTGGCAGTTTTGGAGGGCCAAAATTATTGACCAAACTCTGAAATAATTTTCAGCATTGATAATAATAAGAAATGTTTCTTGAGTACCAAATCAGCATATTAGAATGATTTCTGAAGCATTATGTGACTGAAGACTGGAGTAATTGCTGCTGATATAGAATAGAAGAAATAGAAGACAGTTATTTTAAATTGTAATAATTTTTTGGAATTGCGCTCTCATGCTAATTTGCCCTGTTTAGTAAATCTGGCCCTTGGTGTGCATAAGATACTTCTTTCAAAAACATCCGATTTTTGATTTAGGGGCAACGCTGTGCTTTATAAGCATGCTTTATCAACAGATAAAGGTTTATACCAACAATTTTAATACCATGATAGTGTCAGTGTTGATGGTTTAAAAAAGTTACTGAGGAAGCATGTTTTTGTGTCTGCAGATAGATCTCCACTTCATGAAGAAAATCCCACCGGGGGCTGAGGCATCCAACATCCTGGTGGGTGAGCTAGAGTTTCTGGAAAAACCTGTGGTGGCCTTCATCCGCCTGTCTCCCGCTGTGTTGCTCAACGGCCTGGCAGAGGTTCCCATCACCACCAGGTAAGAGCAGAGTGATCTGTGCAAAAAACTCATGAAATGTGTTAATGTCTCAATCATTCAAGTTAATTTTGCAGAGCGATGTGCCTCCGAGTTCACTTCTAAGCCCTTTGTCGTTGTGCAGGTTTCTCTTCATTCTGCTGGGGCCGATGGGCAAAGGGCCTCAGTACCACGAGATTGGCCGTTCCATCGCCACGCTCATGACAGACGAGGTTAGTGCTATGGGCAACACTGTGTTTATTTCTATTTATGATGATATACTATAGGCAACTGGGTGTTATGTGTGCTAATTTCACCTGAACGTCTCTTTTTCAGGTGTTCCATGATGTGGCTTATAAAGCAAAGGATCGTTCTGACCTTGTGGCAGGAATCGATGAGTTTTTGGACCAGGTGACTGTTCTGCCCCCAGGCGAGTGGGATCCCACCATCAGAATAGAGCCACCCAAAAACGTGCCATCACAGGTAACCCAGTTCCCAAACTCCAGGCGCTAATTCGTCACAGATCTGATACTGGAATTATTGATATACATTTCGAAAACTATCCCGGCCAAAAATGAATTTTTGAACAGTTTTGGAGGGCCAAAATTATTGACCAAAATGGTAACTTAGTCACCTCAGTTCAGCGTCAGTGCGTACTTTAGTACTTTACAAATTGCTATAGTACAAAATAAACATAAATGAACATCAGAGGGTACGTTAAAAGATACTTACTGAAATGTGTAATCACTCAATCAACTTGTAAACAATGGGCCCTATCATACACCCGGCACACTACGGCGCCAGGCGCGACACAATTGTTTTTTGCTAGTTTCAGCCTGACGCATTGTCATGTCCTGCGCCACGTTGTTTAAATAGCAAAATGCATTTGCGCCCATTTGTGCGCCATCTGAAAACGGGGTGTGTTCAGGCACATTGTTGGCGCGTTGCTATTTTGAGGCAACTGAAATAGACTGTGCCACTGACCAACTGAAACCTGATCTAAAGTCAATGGCGCAATATTTTTTTGTTATTTAAAGAGCGTGTTAGTAATATGCGCCTATAGGCGGCTCCACAACGCACTTATTACACACACAGGGCACACACACAGGGCACACACACACTAGCACACAAACAGCACACAAACATTTTTAAATATTAAAAATAAAAGGATTCCTTTTTGGAGAAGTGTTCAGTCTTTCCACTCGCAAATTCCGTCATGTAAATAGTGCAACTGGCTTTTAAAGGGAATGGGAGATGAGACTAGGGGCAACACTT
Organism: Coreius guichenoti; assembly: GCA_039654105.1. NCBI lineage: Eukaryota > Metazoa > Chordata > Actinopteri > Cypriniformes > Gobionidae > Coreius > Coreius guichenoti. The sequence goes on along the minus strand of CM077188.1, from coordinate 22,249,628 downwards.
TTAGACCATGCGCCTGTGCGCCGACCATTTTTCCCGTCGTTAAACTAGAAAAAGTGGATTCGGACACGCCCTTAGTGCACCTGCGCCATGCGCTTCAGACCATGCACTAAAATAGGGCCCAAAATGTCACATAACCTTACATTTACTTAAGGAAAGCCATTAAATGTCCATAGCTCATTAGTCAGCTACTGTAGTTAGCCATAGCAGTTAGTCAACTCTAGAGAGGAGCATTTTGCTAAATATATGCACTATATTGCCTATTCATTATGTTTTTACTTAACCTGTCATCTTCATTATTTATTGTATGTTTGAATAAATCTGTCAGGAAAAAAAGTTTTTATTACAGCCACCATTTAAGTGTATATATTTCAACAAAGAATTGGAGTAACATTAAAAAGTTGACATAAAACCGCCTTGTGTGCAATTTAAGTGTTTATATACAACTCAGTTTTTAATTGAGTGTTGATTATTAAATAGATTTAATTACCTAATTGATTATTAAATAGATGTTGTTTTCGGTTTTGAGCTAAATTAAAACTTTAATTTTGGTTTCTGTAAAAAATGTATTTTGCTGGAATAATTCATATTCTTATCTCCAGTATGAGATCAGTGGTAACGTTGGTTTTATGTCTTAATCTGGCAGGAGAAGCGGAAGGTTCCTCCTCTGGCCAATGGAGGGGCTGATCTGGGGGAGGCTGAGGAACACGGAGGCCACGGAGGACCAGAGCTGCAGCGCACAGGGATGTGAGTAATCTATGAATATGTACTGTCCATTTCTTTTTGTGTTCGTAAAGTCTGTCAATCCTCATGTCTGAGACAGACCCGGATCTCAGATGATGTCTTTTAATTGTATCTACAGGATATTTGGTGGCTTAATTATGGACATCAAGCGTAAGGCTCCTCACTACCTGTCCGATTACACAGATGCCATAAGTTTGCAGTGTCTCGCCTCCTTCCTCTTCCTGTACTGCGCCTGCATGTCTCCTGTGATCACCTTCGGAGGTCTGCTGGGTGAAGCTACAGAAGGACGCATAGTAAGAACACATAAGTGAATTTATATTAGCAAAAACATGTATATCGAATAATTATGCTGTGACTGATGATATGTTCTTCCCATTTCTCTCTTAGAGTGCGATAGAGTCTCTGTTTGGAGCCTCTATGACGGGTATAGCGTATTCATTGTTTGCTGGGCAGCCCCTCACTATCCTGGGCAGCACGGGACCTGTCTTGGTCTTTGAGAAAATCCTCTTCAAATTCTGCAAGTGAGTCTCCTTTGATTCATTTGCAATAAGCATTTCAAAGTATTTCAAAGTCTGATTAAGGGGGGAATTCTCTAAGAATGAATTGTGCTGATAGCGTTGTTTATTTGCACATGCATCTATCTAACTGTATGTCTGTCTGTCTGTCTGTCTGTCTATCTAAATGATTTTTTTTCACTCAATAAATATATACACTATATTGCCAAAAGTTTTGGGATGCTGAAGCATTAAGAGTTCCTTTCACTGGAACTAAGGGGCCAAGCCCAACCCCTGAAAAACAACCCCACATCATAATCCCCCCTCCACCAAACTTTACACTTGGCACAATGCAGTCAGGCAAGTACCGTTCTCCTAGCAACTGCCAAACCCAGACTCATCCATCGGATTGCCAGACAGAAGCGTGATTCGTCACTCCAGAGTCCAGTGGCAGCGTGCTTTACACCACTGCATCTGACGCTTTGCATTGCACTTGGTGATGTAAGGCTTGGATGCAGCTGCTCGGCCATGGAAACCCATTCCATGAAGCTTTCTACGCACTGTTCTTGAGCTAATCTGAAGGCCACATGAAGTTTGGAGGTCTGTAGCTATTGACTCTGCAGAAAGTTGGCGACTTCTGCGCACTGTGCTCCTCAGCATGCACTGACCCCGCTCTGTGATTTTATGTGGCCTACCACTTCGTGGCTAAGTTGCTGTTGTTCCCAATTGCTTCCACTTTGTTATAATACCACTAACAGTTGACCGTGGAATATTTAGTAGTGAGGAAATTTCACGAATGGACTTATTGCACAGGTGGCAACCTATCACAATACCACGCTTTAATTCACTGAGCTCCTGAGAGTGACCCATTCTTTCACAAATGTTTGTACAAGTAGTCTAAAAAAAGATACAAAAGAAAATAAAGAAAAAATACATATTCACAAATTGTGGGTGATTAGTGACTAAATAAATTTTCTTTTTACATATTTTTTTTATTAGCTGAAATATCACATGGAGTTGCCGTAATTATTTAGTTAATTTATAAGAGTCATTTTAATTGTAGGACACAAATTGAAGTCAATTTCATTTTTATCTGTGTCTTTCTCCTCAGAGATTATGGTTTGTCCTACCTCTCCTTACGCGTGTGTATCGGTCTGTGGACGGCCTTTTTCTGTCTTTTGCTGGTTGCCACAGACGCCAGCTCACTGGTGTGTTACATTACACGATTCACAGAGGAAGCCTTCGCTTCCCTCATCTGCATCATCTTCATCTACGAGGCTCTGGAGAAACTCATTCATCTGGGAGAGACATACCCTTTTAACATGCACAACAACCTCAACCAGCTCACTCAGTACTCGTGAGTAATGACACACACATATCATTCTTCCTCAAGTTCACAGCTATAATTCTGCTGTATGTATTGATAAAGTTATTAATGTGAAATATTGTGATGCATTTGTGTGTGTGTGTTTTTTTGCAGGTGTGTGTGCACAATGCCTAAAGAACCCAGTAATGCCACACTGAATTACTGGGAGGAAAAAAACATCACTGCATCTGAGATTGACTGGTTAGGCCTAGATGTCAAGGTCAGTGTGACTATTGGTGCATTCAAGTAGACTGGGTAAACCCAGCCTGATCTGCCAGCGATTTGATTTCGCCCTGCAGCTCAGGCTGGAAACCTGTACATTAATTTATCCTGCTTCTGTTACACATTTGCAGGAACCAATCACAGTCTGGCTTATCCACCTGGCGCGCTATTGGCGGGTTTAACACAATGATGGATAAAGAAGCGATGGATCGATGCCCGTTGATCACGCCTCTTGTGGTCTAATTGGTTGAAGGACTATCCAATTGCGTACAGAGTCTTTTGAATTACGCTCGTTGATCACGCCTCTTGTGGTCTGATTGGTTGAAGGACTATCCAACTGCATACAGAGTCATTTGAATTATGCTCGTTGATCATGCCTCTTGTGCAGTAGAAAATACATAGCAGACTCCCCAGACCAGTGTTCAATCTTAAAAGATTGAACTTGGTCTGGTGATAGCCAGACAAGCATTCAAGTCCTCCTGGGATGTTTGTATTTATAAGTTGGGAAGTCGTAATTACAACGTCAGGTACGTTCAAGTCACTCTGGTCAGAGCACACAATTGTTTTTTTTAACTCTACTTCTACAAAATGATGAATAAATAATACGAATCAGGTGTTTTTTTTTTATATATATATATATATACAATTTATGAAGGTGCTGTAAATCGAATCCTAATATGTTCCATCATAACTGTACAATACTATTGTATTTTGTACATGTAACTAGTTTTATTGTAAATGAAAAAATTAATAATTCCTTCATTTCAATGAATTTACCATCAATACAGATATCCACCATATTTTCTCACTGACACGTCCCCAACTCATAAATTCGGGCTTAAAGAAAGTTAATTAAAAGTTTCCCACTTGTAATTACAACTTTGTTGTGGTGTTCCTCAACTCGTAAATACGATCGTTCCAACATGATTTGAATGCACCATATGGCTATGTTCTAAATGGAATACTAACATGCTTAATGCTGATTTGACACTAAAAATAGGATGTACAACTGTATGCATTATGCAATGATAGCATAATTTTTTTTTTTTTATCTAATTTTGTGAGAAAAAAAACTGGATTAAAAAACTCAGTCAGATAACAAAAAAAGAAGAAAACTGAAAGTAAAATTTTGCTGAGGATATTACGTCCTGTTCATTTGTCACAGTAGTACGCTAAATTGTCACATGACCTCCATAGCATGTCATCTTGGAAATGAATATGGTTATTTTATGGTTCTAATTAAAAACAAAAGTCAGTTTGTGCCCGTCTGATCAAAGAATGAGTCAAGACAGTGTTAATAAACAGTACTTCATTTATCACTCTCAAAATGGAAGGTCATCGAGTGCATTGCATTGTGGGATAATGTGTTCCACATATACTGTGCTCTAGTCGTGTATTTCACATTTTTCCAAATAATAGATCCTCTATGGTATACACACTGTATACTACCTTCTTTCAAAAAGTAGTTAGTACACTATCCCTAACATTTCCACAGACATCTGCGTCTCATTTCCTTGGCTCAAATATAGGTTAATACATTTCAGTGACTCAGCTTTAATAAAAGCAAATCCTCTGCTGTTTCACCTCATTTCCCCTCCTTTTATTTTTAAGCTCACACACACACACACACACACACACACACACACACACACACACACACACACACACACACACACACAAAAAATCTAATCCAGTGTAAACAAATCCTTGTGATATTTCCAGTTACACCTGACTGTATATGAATTTTTTTCTTGATGTTGTGTTTATCTGTGTTCTTCATCAGAAGCAGATGTGATTATTGTGTCTTATGTTGTGTCTCAGGGCTGTGTGGAGAACAGGGGTGAGTTTCTGGGCAGCGCCTGTGGCCATCACGGTCCATACATACCTGACGTCCTCTTCTGGTCTGTCATTCTCTTCTTCTCTACAGTTGCTATGTCCTCCTTCCTCAAGGAGTTCAAAACAAGCCGTTACTTCCCCACCAAGGCAAGAAGCTTGTGTGTGTGTGTTTCAGTATAGAATAGTACAGACATTTGTGAAAGTATGTGTGTGTGAATTTATGTTGATTCATCTCCCCACTGTGCTGCAATTTTTGTGGGCTAACTGTAACCTATAGCTGTTTTCAAACAGGGAGTCTGTGAAAAATCTAAAATATCTTTTTTTTTTTTTAATAATTTAAAAATATAATTATAATATAATATAATAAATGTTGGGCATAATAATAATATTACTTTCCCTGGTAACTAGTAGTGTAACAAATTACTAATAAAATGTAAGTAATAATATTACAGTCACCATCCAAAAAATGGCTAGTTACTAGTTACTTTTGTCACAGGTTTGTGCAGGCAGGAAGATGAAGACAGGCAGATACAGTTCAAATAGTGGTTTAATCTCAAACAAACTAAAGACAGGCAAAAGCACAACACATCTATCATAACGGTGACCGGACAAAGACTAAGTGAAAAGGGAAGAACTTAAATAGCAAACAGAAACGAGATAATTAACAGGACAGCTGAACTAAATGAACTCAATGACGGTAACCAGGGAGACCGACAAGTGGCGGAAAACCGAACAAAGAAACATGTGACATCTGAAAACAAACTGAAAGTCCATGATAATGAAACTAAACAGAACATCACTGTGACAACTTTTTTGTCACAATCACTAATGATTTGAAATTAAAAAATCCAATGAAATTCAAAAAGATTGGGAAATCCACATCATATAGCAGCTGGAAATACAGCCATTATTTTAATTTTGTAGGGAGAAAGGATGACAAAAACATCAATGTCACACGTAAATTGTGTAGTGGTACTGTGTTGTGTTGTGTAGGTCACTGAAACATTCAGACCGCATTCTATTAATTGTTGTTGCCAGATATATACATTGCATACTACTGTATAAACTTATTTCATCATCAGATTAAATGTGCTGGTGCTTGTTGGCCTCTTTTTCGTTCTGCCAACATGTTTGGTTGGTTCTACCTGCTTGAACCCTGTTGCATATTTTACTATGGTGCTGCTTTATTAAATAACAGAAGTTGTTTAAAAAAACTGTGGCTTGTCATCAGTTTGAGCCAGTTGTACTGTATTTTTCTGTATCTTGGATTCACAGGCTGCAAAAATGATGCAATTACCAATTATTTGGGGTGTAATGGAAAAGTAATGTAACTAGTAGTGTAACTAATTACTGTTGGCCGGGAGTAATAAGTAAAGCAATAATATTACTTTTGGAAACAGTAACTAGTTATGAGTAATATATTCAATTTTTTGAGTAACGAGCCCAACACTGAATATAATATAATTAATGCTGGGCAATCGATTAATCACATCCAAAATAAAAGTTTGTGTTTACATAAGATGTGTGTACTGTGTATAATTATTATGCATATATAAATACACACACATGCAAGTAGATATTTAAGAAAAATATGTTATATTTATATATAAAATATTTATATTTATATATAAGATAAATTATATAAATATATACATGCAAATATTTCTTAAATATATACATGAAGGAGTGTGTATTTATATATACATAATAATTATACACAGTACACACATATCTTATGTAAACACAAACTTTTATTTTGGATGTGATTAATCACGATTAATCGATTGCCCAGCACTAAATATAATATAATATAATATAATACAATATAATATAATATCATTTATTTATTTGTACCTGGCTAACAGAGACAAGGCTCACAGTTTTATGTGTTTAATTTCTAGCGCTTATTCCAATTCTGTGCGTTTCTCAACAGGTGAGGGCAGTTATCAGCGATTTTGCTGTTTTCATCACCATCTTGACCATGGTTCTGACTGACTATGCTCTGGGGGTCCCCTCCCCAAAACTACAGGTTCCTAATGAGTTTAAAGTGAGTCGTTAAGAGGAGCATTACAGTACTGTGTCATTTTCATTTGTAGATTTTCAGAATATGAATCTGTAATTGATCACATGACCTCTCACAGCCAACCAGAGATGACCGTGGCTGGTTCATCAGCCCGCTGGGACCAAACCCGTGGTGGACCACTATTGTGACCTTCATCCCAGCTCTGTTGTGCACCATCCTCATCTTCATGGACCAACAAATCACTGCCGTTATTATTAACAGGAAGGAACACAAGCTGAAGGTTTGTCACTACTTCACATTATGCTCCTTTTGGTTAGCAAATAATCTTGTACTCTTGATGAGCTGTCACATGTCTTTCATTGTGTATGTGTACATCCACAGAAAGGCTGTGGGTATCATCTGGACCTGTTTGTGGTGGGTGTGATGCTGGGCGTGTGCTCTCTCATGGGCCTCCCATGGTTCGTGGCTGCGACGGTGCTGTCAATCAGCCACGTGAACAGCCTGAAATTGGAGTCTGAATGCTCCGCACCTGGTGAACAGCCCAAGTTCTTGGGCATCCGAGAGCAGCGCTTCACCGGCCTCATGATATTCGTCCTCATGGGCAGCTCAGTATTTATGACCTCCGTACTGAAGGTCAGTGATCTTCTTTGGTCAACAGATGATAGTTACATGATGATAGATTGCATTGCTAAATGCTTGCAATGAAAATTAAAACTTTTGTGGGATTTTTATCTTTTTAATGGTTATTATTTTGTTTTTTTCCTCAGCATATCCCAATGCCTGTGTTATACGGAGTTTTCCTCTATATGGGAGCGTCGTCTCTCAGGGGCATACAGGTACTGCAGTTACTAAAGTCATATGTTGTGCCTAATATTTGTTAATTCCAACATTTGCAGGTGTGGCTTATGTGTCCCAGTGTAATTTTAGTATTATTTATATAGAAGTTTTATGCTCAACAAGGCTGCATTTATTTAATCAAAAATACAGTAAAAACAGTAAGATTGTGAAATATGATTACACACTACAAAAGAGCTGTTGTCTATTTTAATATATTTTGTAAAATGTAATTATTCCTGTGATTGTGAAAGCTGAATTAGAGTCCCAGTGTTATTTTAGTATTATTTATACACTCACCTAAAGGATTATTAGGAACACCTGTTCAATTTCTCATTAATGCAATTATCTAATCAACCAATCACATGGCAGTTGCTTCAATGCATTTAGGGGTGTGGTCCTGGTCAAGACAATCTCCTGAACTCCAAACTGAATGTCAGAATGGGAAAGAAAGGTGATTTAAGCAATTTTGAGCGTGGCATGGTTGTTGGTGCCAGACGGGCCGGTCTGAGTATTTCACAATCTGCTCAGTTACTGGGATTTTCACGCACAACCATTTCTAGAGTTTACAAAGAATGGTGTGAAAAGGGAAAAACATCCAGTATGCGGCAGTCCTGTGGGCGAAAATGCCTTGTTGATGCTAGAGGTCAGAGGAGAATGGGCCGACTGATTCAAGCTGATAGAAGAGCAACTTTGACTGAAATAACCACTCATTACAACCGAGGTATGCAGCAAAGCATTTGTGAAGCCACAACACGCACAACCTTGAGGCGGATGGGCTACAACAGCAGAAGACCCCACCGGGTACCACTCATCTCCACTACAAATAGGAAAAAGAGGCTACAATTTGCACGAGCTCACCAAAATTGGACAGTTGAAGACTGGAAAAATGTTGCCTGGTCTGATGAGTCTCGATTTCTGTTGAGACATTCAGATGGTAGAGTCAGAATTTGGCGTAAACAGAATGAGAACATGGATCCATCATGCCTTGTTACCACTGTGCAGGCTGGTGGTGGTGGTGTAATGGTGTGGGGGATGTTTTCTTGGCACACTTTAGGCCCCTTAGTGCCAATTAGGCATCGTTTAAATGCCACGGCCTACCTGAGCATTGTTTCTGACCATGTCCATCCCTTTATGACCACCATGTACCCATCCTCTGATGGCTACTTCCAGCAGGATAATGCACCATGTCACAAAGCTCGAATCATTTCAAATTGGTTTCTTGAACATGACAATGAATTCACTGTACTAAAATGGCCCCCACAGTCACCAGATCTCAACCCAATAGAGCATCTTTGGGATGTGGTGGAACGGGAGCTTCGTGCCCTGGATGTGCATCCCACAAATCTCCATCAACTGCAAGATGCTATCCTATCAATATGGGCCAACATTTCTAAAGAATGCTTTCAGCACCTTGTTGAATCAATGCCACGTAGAATTAAGGCAGTTCTGAATGCGAAAGGGGGTCAAACACAGTATTAGTATGGTGTTCCTAATAATCCTTTAGGTGAGTGTATACTATTATAATATTTATTCATATTTTAAATTTAGCTTTTATTTCTAGATTTTCAAAGTTTTAAGTAATTTTTAGTAATTTTGTCATGTGCTTTTGTAATTTTTATTAGATTTTTCTATTTAGCTTGAATTTATTTTTTGTTTTATTTTGTATTTATTTATTTTATTATTATTGTATTTGTATTTATTTAATGTTTTAGTTTTATGAATTTTAGTACTAAAAGTTAAAGAAGTTTTTTAAGTTTTCTAATATATATATTTTATTTCAGCTTAATTTCAATTTATTTTTAGTTTTAGTTTTAGTTTTAGCTTTAGTTTACAACACTGAATTGTGTCCAAATACTTTTCAGGGTCATATTGTGCAGTCCTGACCATGTTGGGTGTGTTTGTGTTTGCCATTCAGTTCTTTGATCGTCTGAAGCTGTTTGGGATGCCGACAAAACACCAGCCTGATTTTATCTACCTGAGACACGTCCCGCTGAGAAAAGTTCACCTGTTCACCATCATCCAGCTCAGCTGCCTGGTGCTTCTTTGGGTCATCAAAACCTCCAGAGCCGCCATAGTCTTTCCTATGATGGTAAGATGTGTGTGTTTGTATATATTTCTGTGTGTGTGCATGATCATCAAGATCTCATATGATGCATGTGTGTTTTCTTGCAGGTCTTAGCCCTTGTGTTCATCCGTAAGCTGTTGGATTTTTTCTTCTCTAAGCGAGATCTCAGCTGGCTTGATGACCTTATGCCAGAGAGCAAGAAAAAGAAAATGGAAGATGCACAGCAAGAGGTACCACCACCCCCCCATCACGCACCGCTATTGGTTGCGGCCTGTGACGACGCTATTGGCCGGCAATGACCAATCACTGAAGACAATGTTTTACAAGGACAGATCACCAACATGTTCTTTCTCTCACTTTCAGGAGAATCAGTGTGTCTTGATGGAGGATGAAGGAATTGTACAAGTGCCCCTAGAGGGGCATTATAAGTAAGTAGGAAAAATTCAATGTTTGTACACTGTAAAATTGGTGACCTGCTGTTGTTTCCTTTTCTACCTAATCTAACTATTAAATCTATTTTTGGTAATGTATTTATATTGATGCAGTGATTATTTTTTTGACTTGAATAATTTGACCTATTAATTTGGAGCACAATTTTGTAGGAAACTTTTAGAAAACATACATTATCATTCAAAATTCAGTAAGATTTTTTAAAAGAAATTATACAATATATAAGAATGATTTCTGAAGGATCATGTGACACTGTAAACTGGAGTAATGACCTAGAGAAATTTGCCATCAACACATTTAAGAAATAAATTACATTTTAAAATAGAAAACATTTATTTTAAATTGTATTAATATTTCACAATATTACTGTTTTTACTGTATTTTTGATCAAATAAATGCAGCCTTGGTGAGCATAAGATACTTCTTTCTTACTGACACAAAGCTTTCAAACAGTACTGTATTTATTTTTTAGAAAACATTTTTCAATGTAATATACAAAGCATACTATGTCAAAAAATATAATTTCATTTCACATATTTCATATAGAAACATACAGCCTGCAATCAATAATTTCTGTAAAATTTTAGGACAAACTTTAACATTTTTCTTTCAAAATATGACACAACAGAAATAGTCTGAGATTAAAAATTGCTGATTTTTTTTGCATTCATTAAGGGACGATCCATCCACGGTCAACATTTCAGATGAAATGACAAAGACGTCTTTTGGAAATGTTTGGAAAGGCCTCAACACTGACAGCACCAACAAAGATCAAAGCTCGAAAAGGTTTGGATTTAATATTCCCTCAGAACATTCCCTCGCATGCATAACAATATTCAAACATGTGACTTTAATCTCACCACAAACCTGTAAACATTGCATTAGGATAGATGAAAATACACAGTACAAACCCGATTCCAAAAAAGTTGGGACACTGTACAAACTGTGAATAAAAACAGAATGCAATGATGTGGAAGTTTCAAATTTCAATATTTTATTCAGAATTCAACATAGATGACATATCAAATGTTTAAACTGAGAAAATGTATCATTTTAAGGGAAAAATAAGTTGATTTTAAATTTCATGGCATCAACACATCTCAAAAAAGTTGGGACAAGGCCATGTTTACCACTGTGTGGCATCCCCTCTTCTTTTTATAACAGTCTGCAAACGTCTGGGGACTGAGGAGACAAGTTGCTCAAGTTTAGGAATAGGAATGTTGTCCCATTCTTGTCTAATACAGGCTTCTAGTTGCTCAACTGTCTTAGGTCTTCTTTGTCGCATCTTCCTCTTTATGATGCGCCAAATGTTTTCTATGGGTGAAAGATCTGGACTGCAGGCTGGTCATTTCAGTACCCGGATCCTTCTACGCAGCCATGATGTTGTAATTGATGCAGTATGTGGTCTGGCATTGTCATGTTGGAAAATGCAAGGTCTTCCCTGAAAGAGACGACGTCTGGATGGGAGCATATGTTGTTCTAGAACTTGGATATTTCTTTCAGCGTTGATGGTGCCTTTCCAGATGTGTAAGCTGCCCATGCCACACGCACTCATGCAACCCCATACCATCAGAGATGCAGGCTTCTGAACTGAGCGCTGATAACAACTTGGGTTGTCCTTTAGTCCGGATGACATGGCGTCCCAGTTTTCCAAAAAGAACTTCAAATTTTGATTCGTCTGACCACAGAACAGTTTTCCACTTTGCCACAGTCCATTTTAAATGAGCCTTGGCCCAGAGAAAACACCTGCGCTTCTGGATCATGTTTAGATATGGCTTCTTTTTTGACCTATAGAATTTTAGCCGGCAACGGCGAATGGCACGGTGGATTGTGTTCACCGACAATGTTTTCTGGAAGTATTCCTGAGCCCATGTTGTGATTTCCATTACAGTAGCATTCCTGTATGTGATGCAGTGCCGTCTAAGGGCCCGAAGATCACGGGCATCCAGTATGGTTTTCCAGCCTTGACCCTTACGCACAGAGATTGTTCCAGATTCTTTGAATCTTTGGATGATATTATGCACTGTAGATGATAATAACTTTAAACTCTTTGCAATTTTTCTCTGAGAAACTCCTTTCTGATATTGCTCCACTATTTTTCGCCACAGCATTGGGGGAATTGATGATTCTCTGCCCATCTTGACTTCTGAGAGACACTGCCACTCTGAGAAGCTCTTTTTATACCCAATCATGTTGCCAATTGACCTAATAAGTTGCAAATTGGTCCTCCAGCTGTTCCTTATATGTACATTTAACTTTTCCGGCCTCTTATTGCTACCTGTCCCAACTTTTTTGGAATGTGTAGCTCTCATGAAATCCAAAATGAGCCAATATTTGGCATGACATTTCAAAATGTCTCACTTTCAACATTTGATATGTTATCTATATTCTATTGTGAATAAAATATAAGTTTGAGATTTGTAAATTATTGCATTCCTTTTTTATTCACAATTTGTACAGTGTCCCAACTTTTTTGGAATCGGGTTTGTATTTTGATACCATGGGACATTTTCAGATTCTTGATTTAGCACGTTTTTATTCCCCCTTTTCGAACATTGAACTGAAATCCTACTTTTTAAAGGGGTCATGAACTGGAGTTTTTTTTTAATTTATGTTTTTTGAGGTCATCATAGGCATTTCTGTAATTTTGTTGCTTGAGTAATCCTGTGTTTGCGTCTCTCTTGTATTCACTACTACATGGTGCGTGAATCGGTGGGCGGGGCAATGATGTTGAAGTAGGCGTTGATCTTCTTCTGCAGAGGCGGTCTTTCGTTACGCCATACTGACAAAATCCGAAACGAGTTGTTTTGTGAGCTTGGTTTCAATAAAAGCTGTTTATGGACTAATGAGGAAGTTTTGAGTTCTGAAACTTACAGGATATTTTTATAGCACAATGACCTCTTATGTCAAAAGATAAAGGAACATTTGATTTCTCAGTTCATGACCACTTTAAAAATTCTGTTAAAGATCAAATAAGAAACATTTTCATTCTCAGAGCAGAGTTTGGTCATGTCTGAGCCCATAGTCAAAAAAAATGCTAATTAGCAATCTAGCAATATTTAGTGAATTCCTCAAATATGCTGTTCTCATAAAAATGGAAGTGTGAATATCAGGCTCATATCATGACTGAATTTTTCATCCCTGTCACTCATAAGCTCCCTCTCCTAATGTCTCAGATGCTGATTTCCAAAGGTAAGATGCAACCCAACCCGTCTGTGCACGATCACTGTATATACACTAGAGCTGTGGGTACTATGGTTCATGTTTCCTAAATGTTCAAACCTTTTCTCCTTTTCTGAAAAACGTTGTGTCTTCCTCTTTAAAGTTTAATGATAATGAAATAATTCCCGGCTTTACAAAGGGCATCTTTCTAAAAACACTGGCATCATGAGCATTTTAGCCTCTGTGTGCATGTTTGTGTGTATTTGTTGAGAATGTTAAATGCATGGAAAAGCATGATTTTGGATAGGTCAAAGGTCATGCTTTAGCGCATGCACAATTATAACTCACTGGGGTCAGATAGTCATGTAAAATAGGGCTGTCAAAGTTAACGCATGCAGTTAACAAAAATGTATTTATTGCTCTTTCTTTTTTTGGTTTTTAAGTCTGATGTTTAATTTGACACCTGTTTCATTCTGTCTTGTGTGAATCTGAATATTCAGCAAATTCTGTACATACAATATTATTTATTTATAAGTCAAACCCATGTGGGATGTTTAAAAAAATGTCTAGAGTGATTATAGATATGCATATATTCCACTATTAGAATCGTCAACACAATAATTATGATTTTATTTTTCTTTAAAAAAATGCAGCAACAGATTAAATATAAAAGAAGTGTATATATATTTAAATATTTTCAAATAATAAATATTAATAATTAAATTACAATAATGAATTATTTTTATCATTTGACAGCACTAATACATCATAATAATGTTACTTTACTTTTTAATCATAAGGAAGGAGCCAGGGTTATTATTATAACTGTAACTAAAACTAAAATTAAGACCATAAAAACATTTTGTTACTTCAAATAAACATTAACTGAAATAAAATCAAATATAAAAAACTTAAACCTATTTTAGCTAGTTTCCAATGCAACATTTCTCATTTTCATTTAGTTAAAATTGATGTACTAAAAAAATTAAAAGACTAAAATGGAAATAAATATTTAAAAAACTATATATTTTTTTTATTATAAAAAAGGCAAAAACACAACAAAATTACTTTAACTGAAATAAAAATGAAAATGGAAAATATAAACTAATTCAAAATATTAATAAAAATATTAGTATCTCAATAGCAGATAGCAGTATCTCAATGATACAAAAATAACACTGGAAGACGTTCACATAAAACGTCTCAAGTTATGAAAGTAACCTATGGTTCCCTGAGAAGGGGAATGAGACACTGCGTCTTTGATTGACGCTATGAGGAATCAGCATCAGCGTGATCAGTGTCTGAAGCACTTGTGTACACACAACAATTTAATTGGCCGACGACAGTCCATGACGTCAGCGGGAGTGGCCGTGAGTATATGAGGGTGCCTGCAATGTACTTCATCAACGCAGTGTCTCGTTCCTCTTCTCAGGGAACCATAGGTTACCTTTGTAACCTGAGATGTTCCCTTTCAAAGTCGAACTCAACACTGCATCTTGGATTGATGCTTTGGGGAACAAATACCCACTCTGGTAATGCCTGCCTCATTAGCTGTGCCTATACACAACCATAATGGGCATAGCATAAATCAACACTACGGACTTACTTAGGACTTACTTAGAGTCAGATGCGTCAATCATACAGGACGCATCCTAGGACTCATATAGGCTATCAAGTGGTAGTATTCCCTCTGCCATTCCCTGAGCTTCTATGCTCTGTGACAAGGAAAGTCCCGGTCTTTACAACATTATTTCCTTCCTTGCGAGCCTAAGGCTTAGCTTTATCACATTTTTTGAATGACCATTGGGAATACTTGCCAGAGTAAACAGTTTAAGCTGCAACCCTGGCTCACCGCTACCTCCAGGGGGAGACAAAAAACTCAAGTTTTCAATCGAGGGAGTGCTCTGACCCTGACTGGACTAGTCCAGGATCCAAAGACTCTCAGCTCTAGAAAAAGGTGCTCAATAACTATAAAGGATGCTATAGGCAAATTACCTTTACTTGTTAGCTTCTACGTGGACTGGTTAAGGCTACGACGGGGAGCGGAGGACCTTACTTCAAAACACCAGGCAGTGGGGGAGGTTCCACTCTACACTCAACCCTAAAGAGCAGCTACAAAAGGGAGCCTGCCAGGCATTTCTTTTAAGCAGCTACAATCTTCGATACTGCTGCCCTTATGAAAGGGGGCATCAGGATACATAAGAGGCCCACCCCAAGGAGCCACAGAGGAGCTAACCTTATTTAAAGACCCCAGAGCCCTGAGGGAGGCAGCTCAACCCTCTTAACTCACTCATCTAGGACCTGCTATAGCCTGCACCTAATTACATTAGCACTAGCCATAGTCAGTGACAGATAACAAGGGGGGACGTATAAGTATTCCTTCTTAAAAATCCAATAGTTGGGGAGGGAAGCAAACTATATAGAGGGGATAAATGCCCTACAATATAATTTAACCCTGCCTGTACCTTGAGGAGAATACTCGAAGAGGAGAAGGGCCCTTCTTCATAATCCAACTATTGTTGAAGAGGCCATCTAGAGGGGCTAGCTCAAATTGCTCTATCATAAGGGGTATTCTAGCAGTTACCAAAAAAGGGGCCTACTAGTACTTTCCCAGATGCTTCCTTGATTAAATACCCAAGTCTGTCGGAAAGGAATTCAGCAAGAGAGCAGCTCTACCCTCTAACAGACCTGTTAGAAGGCAGATTGTAAAATAATCTAAATGCGCCATTTACACCTTGAGCCCAGCCTCAAGCCCTGATTTAAGCGCTTGCTACAACCTCCTGTAGCCCACACACACCCTTATTCAGGGAAGAAAAGAAGGGGACGAGGGATGTTCTCCTCAATGATTTGATCCTGTTTATCAAATCACTTCTTATTGATCACTTCCCTGAGATCTTGTCTTCTGTTCCTAGTGTCCCGCCTCCACTGAGCACTACTCAAAGGAGGAGGAGCTGAGTGGCCACGCTCTCCCTCTGGCCCTGCTCCAGCCCTCGGACTGTGAGGGACCAGGTCTCCCAGAGGTCTTAGGTGGAGATTTAGATCGGCACAGGATGTACTTCCTGAAAGCCACCGACTATATCCTCGCCTCCCTAAACTTCCTAACCACCGACTATATCCTCGCCTCCCTAAACTTCCTAACCACCATCTCTACTGACGTGCCAAAATGTTCAGAGGGTGAGACCGGCACATCAAGGAGAAAACTTTTCTCTTTCTCCTTGATGTCTGCCAAGTTCAGCCATAGATGCCTCTCTTTTGTCACTATCGCTGCCATTGAACGACCAATGGCAGCAGCTTTTTGTTTGGTGGCCTGGAGGGCCAGATCTGTGGTGCGGCGCAGCTCAGCGACCGCTTCAGGAGACAGTCCATGCCCCTGATCTAAATCTTTAAGCAGATCTGCCTGGTATGCTTGCAACACAGCCATCGTGTGGAGGGAACCACCATCGTCCTGCTCATCCTGGCTAGATGGTGCCAGCAGCATGCTATCTGCTGGATCAGAAGACTCAAGAGAGAGTACATCCTGATCCAACAAATCGCTCGAGCCAGTGACTGAGGAACGCAAGAGAGCCATACTTTTCTCAAATTCATCAGCCAGCTCGACCTGCGATCTCCATGATTTCAGTCTCCGCTGTGCCTCGGTTACAGCGGAGCCTGAGCTGTGGGGTGCAGACACTTGTCCCATATCCCATGAGAATAAGGCGTGAACGGAGCTTACTCATTGTGAATCTCTCACAAAGGGAGCATTCAGCTCCCTCGAGAACTGATCGCACGTGCTCCTCACCCAAACACATAATGCACAGGTTGTGTGTCCTCAGGTGTCAAAAACCTGGGACATGGAAGCACACACTTTCTGGACTGCTTGTTTGGGTGCTTCTCCATAACAATCACCTTCAATACGAGCTAACACAAAACAAACAGCTCCTGAAGACAAAAAAGCTGATGGCATACATTGCAGGCGCCCTCTGATACTCACGGGCGCTCCTATGATGATGTCATGGACTGTCGTCGGCCAGTTAAATTGTTGTGTGTACACCGGTCACGTTGATCGCGTTCCCTGTAGCGTCAATCCAAGATGCAGTGTTGAGTTCCACTCCAAAAGGCAACTGTTTGTATTCTTTTGCTCCAATAACAAACTCGTCACTCACTGTTTCTCGTCAGCTTTTCGACAATCAAATATTTGTTTTATCTTTTTTGATGTGAATCTTTCTCTATTTTTCTGCAGCTCAACAGTTGTAGTTGCCATTGGACATGAGCGAGGTGATGAAGAGAAGGAGACAGATTTGGATAGAGAGACGAGTTTGTGAGTTTATGTATTTCAAAACACTCAGTATCGTGCCACACTACAAGCACCACTATATGCTTCTGTTCTGTAGGTCTGTGTGTGCCAGTCTGTGCTAAGGCACCTTGTTATATTTACATGTTTTTATTTGTGTGTGTGTGTGTGTGTGTGTGTGTGTGTGTGTGTGTGTGTGTGTGTGTCTGTGTGTCTGTGTGTGTGTGTGTGTGTGTGTGTGTGTGTGGAGATGCCGCCCACAAGGAGGATTGTTGGGTTGTGTTTAACGGTCCAATTGTAGTTTTACCTATAGAAATTTAAAAACAATTAAGGTTACTTTTGTTTTCAACCAGGTAGAGTGTATTTTGTATGTTTTATATTTTTTTGACAGTAGTTCCTATTGAAATTCCTTGTCTTATAGCCTGAATATGTTTATTATATAAAATCATTCTTTTTTATTATGCATAAATGATAAATATTCATTTGCAGGCATAGTTGTAATATCATAATAGTAAGAAGCAATTTCTGACGGAAGATGCAAATGTAGTTCTGTCAGCTTTTTCAATGTCTGTGCGATTACGTCAAAATGTTCTCCACATCACTTCATAAGATACTTGATGTTAACATTTACTACTTACGAACAGTGACCAATATTTTTTTAAGTACTTTTATGAACAGTTTTTCCATTTTGTGAATTTTATTGTAATATTTCCCTAAAAACACAAACAAACGAGTGCTCTCTGCTCGTTTAAGCCTACAACACTTTCTCTTGAACTTCTTAATATGAAACACATCCATATTCATAAATTCACTTGTTAATCTGACTGTATTTTGTTTTATCTTTTATTTTTGAAAACTATTATTACGAAGCTTTATCTCATTTTGTGTAACACATGACCATGCAAATAATAGTAAACATATATTTTGCTAAAACGTTGCAAATAATATAACTGTATAGTGCTGTTTTCACAATGTTTTTGAGTGACAGGGCATCTGTCTCCTCTACAAGACTCGAAAAGAGACCTCATCGCTCGAACGAACAAATTATACTATTACTGCCGATAATACAAAAATCATACAAGAAATGCAATAATAGTCCTTTTAATAAGAGGGGCATTACACCATGTACTAGCCGGAGACAAATCTAACATTAATCATCAACACATGTACATGTTATTCTGTATTTTGTCAATGTGTATAATTTTAAATAACAAAGTTATTTAATGTGTGGATAGATTTATATATGTATAGAGTGGGGGGAAATGAATGGATTCATGTTACTGTCAGTGTTATTACAGTGTTTTGCCATTTTTGAGGTTGGTTGATGAAACTACGACACGCACATCTATGTCATGCACATGTCGGCAGTACAATGTTCTGTTGATTTCACTGTAAAATAAGCATTTCTTCCTGAAAACAGCCACTGTTGTTTATTAAATTATTCATTCAAATGAACATGTATCGTTACAACTGTGAGAAATTTTCATCAGAATAAATGTGACTGCAAATAAACTGACACTAAAGTGTGTTTTTGCAGTGGTTTATATTTATGTGACTTGACAAAGGTAACATACTGAGATCCTATTTAAAGGATTAGTTCACTTCAAAATGAAAATTTCCTGATAATTTACCCATTTCATCCAAGATGTCTTTCTTTCTTCAGTCAAATAGAAATTAAGTTTTTTGAGGAAAACATTCCAGGATTTTTCTTCATATAATGGATTTCGATGGCAACCAATGGGTTGAAGGTCCAAATCAGTGCAGTTTCAAAGGGCTTCGAAGGGCTTCAAAGGGCTCTGCACGATCCCAGCCGAAGAATAGGGTCTCATCTAGTGAAACCATCTGTCATTTTCAAAAAAGAATAAAAATTTGTATACTTTTTAACATCAAATGCGCGACTTCGGAGTTGTGATTCATCACGTCGGAAAGGTCACGCTTGTGTACGTACGTGGAAGTATCGACCCAGTGTTAAAACGAACGTGCAAAGACTAAATTTAAATGCCCTTTACAAAAATAAAGGTAAAACAACGATGTCGGACAATTTTAAAGTTGGAGGAGAACATGAGATGGAGAATCACAACTCCGAAGTTGTGCATTTGAGGTTAAAAAGTATATACATTTTTTTTTTTTTTTTTTTTAGAAAATGACTGATGGTTTTGCTAGATAAGACCCTATTCCTCGGCTGGGATCGTGCAAAGCCTTTGAAGCCCTTTATAAGCCCTTTGAAACTGCATTGATTTGGACCTTCAACCCGTTGGTTGCCATCAAAATCCATTATATGAAGAAAAATCCTGGAATGTTTTCCTCAAAAAACTTAATTTATTTTCGACTGAAGAAAGAAAGACATGAACATCTTGGATGAGATGGGGGTAAGTAAATTATCAGGAAATTTTCATTTTGAAGTGAACTAATCCTTTAAGCTTCTTCTTCTGAGACAAAATCTCCTCCTAGAGCTTTAAAGCTACAACCAGCAAACTCGGTTTCTTTTCCTAAATCTTTTTGGATTGGACTGGTAAAAGCATGAAAGATCCCATCATAGACTTACATTGAGGAGGTCAAAACTTTTATACAATAACTCTTATAGAGTATTTTAGCTTCATTTACCATATCTATCACTAGCAAAGCCTAGCAACTAGCTTAGGACATGCTAGCAACAATAATCTGCGGGTGTCAGGGAGACACTATCAATATGCGGGAGACTCCTGGAACTTCCAGGAGAGGTGGGAACAATGTGCTCATTCATGCTAGCAACATGTTAAAACATTTTAGCAATGTGCTGACACATGCTAGCAATGTGCTAAACCATACTAGCAATGTGCTAAAACATGCTAACAACATGTTAGCAATTGGTAAGACATGCTAGTAACATGCTAATTCATGCTAGCAACATGCTAAAAATGCTTGCAACATGCTAATCCATGCTAGCAACAGAGGTCACGTTAGATTTCTGCATGGTCCGTCATGTTGATGGACAGGGTCGTAAAAATTCCGTCATCATTTATTGTTACCCGTCATTTTAATTTTCATATTTTAATGGTAATAAGCCATTTAGCTCTGTATTTGTTCACATTTTAATTTTTATTTAAAAACTTAACGGACAAGCATGTAGGCAAGATTATGCATTTATTTAGCCTATTTATGAAGAGAAAGTTGAACAAAGGCTGTGGGTCACTTTTCAGGTTTCATCATGAATGTTTGTCCATTAAATCACAATAAGCTTTGTGCTTTGTTACTTTTGATATGAAACAAAGTCTCAGCTTTCAAATTGTGTTCATTTTATCACAAAATTCAAACAATAAATATCGCTTTGGCGAGATTACCCAAAATGACGGATGGCTTTCAGATTTTTACGTCACTGCTAAAAAAAATTCCGTCAATGTCAACCTCTGGCTAGCAATATACAAATACATGCTATGAAAGTTAGCAAAATGCAAAATAATGCTTGACACATGCTAAGACATGCAAACAACATGATAAACTTGCTAACATCATGAAAAAACATGCTAGGAAGCCTAAAAACTTTTAAACTTTCAGACAAGGCTTTTTCAAGCCAATATAAAATTTTGTCCCAAAGAACTTTACTAGTTTTGCTTTTTACTACTGAGTCAATGATATACAGTAGGTATATTTTATCAGTGCCTAAAATGGCATTTAATGATACTGAAAGGTACGTTTAACACATAATTAACAAGTTAAACTAGTGCCATTGTGTATAAGCCCAGAAATCAGTTTCTCATGGCTTTGTTCTTGTCACTGAGGCCAGAAACTACTTGAAGGGTCTACTAGGGTCATTTGATATTTATACGCAATTTCACAATGAAGATCTCTGAAGGTTACCATTTCAAGGTTAGGGACACAGTACAAACCTACCATCCTCTGAGATTTCATAAACCAGCTTGACAAAAGCAGACAGCTTCAGCAACCGCTAATTATTTTTTGTATTATTATTATTTATTTAAATCAATAATTCATCCATTCATTTACACTTATAAAACCTTGATAAATGGCAAGTATTTATTTTGTATTTTGCTTGTATTTTGGATCCTTCATTCAGACTATAAATTTTCATTTACAAAATTACTCTTTCCAGCAAATTCTGCATGGTTACATTTTCAATGTACAGCTGGTTTGCTTTGTCTCCTTTTGCAATATATAATTTAGCATCCCTTGGGGGTTTCCATGTGGAGAAGATGATGATGCTGTGACCAAACCTTCACCCAGCCGAGCCCCAATTCCAGCTGAGCCAATCAGATCAAAGAATTGACTGCTGTCATTTCCCATGATGACCTTGCAGAGCTCCCAGCTGCTGCCCATAACACAGGGTTAACAGTGTTGACTCTCTCAGAGAGTGGATGTTATTGAGCAACATCTAACAGAATGCAGAAAACACTTAAAACACATTAAACTTGTTACATTTTCTGTTCCGGATGTGACTCTGGTTTTACAGTCTAAGAGATCACATGATGTCTACAGGACACAGAAACAAGGTGATGAAAGCTGTAGAGGGTTTGCCACATATGTTTTATGATAATTCAGCTTGTTGCCGATTACTGCAAGGGCATACATAGAAATTACAGTGTTTAAACAAACTGATGCACTCAGGTGCAATCAAACCTAAACACGAAAGATCAGAGCAAATCAATGTATTTTGCCTTTGGAGAGTGTAATATGCTCAAAAGAGCTGTTGTTTGTAGTTCTAATTTAAATGAATGAATGAATGAAGTAGTAGAAGTAGTAAACAAGTTGCTAAAATAAAGACTACAGCCACTACAAGAACATGAGTAGCCTACCTGCTTGACACAATGGCCATTCTAGGAACGTGAATCACGTGATACAAACATTTTTAAAAACGGTGGCTTAAAAATTCACGTTTAAGGTATGATCGTGAGAACAAAACTCTCCAAGTAATGCTAAACCACAGGCCTTATTTTACTCAAAAAACTTAAACCGATATTCTAAAACTCGTGAAATCTCGAGGGAAGCTGGGGTTAGCCTACAAATGGACGTCATGGCTGAGCAGCTCTGCAGGGTTTTTTTTTCTTTCTTTTTTATCTGTTTATACTAAACGTCTTAAACAAGTTAGAGCGTACTTTTAAAGTATACATTTATATAAATTAACTGCTAAGAGATGCAATGCAGTTGTTTTCACGCTCATTTAGCTCTGCACAAAGGATGGAGTGTTTTTTTTTTTATCCATTAAAGTTTACAAAGCGGGATAACAATAGAAATAGCTTCCTGTTTATTTTCCTCGTTTCAACCTGGCTGTTTTCTCGGGTATGGTATTAACAACTTCTGTTATTTTGTAGCATAACGCTGCAAAAAAGCGTTCAGTGTGTCAATTAGATTGATATGTTAAGTAAATATCAGATCACTGCATGAACAGTCAAAGGCCTGGTTTCACAGACGGGGTTTAGCATAAACCAGGATTAGGTTTTAGTTCAGTTAGGACATTTAAGTAGCTTTTATAAACGTGAAAAAAACATTGGTGTGCATCTTGAGACAAAACAATGTCATATTTTAATTTTAGATATGCCAGTGCAAATTGTATTCAGTTAAAAAATAAACATGCTTTAGGCTTAAGCCTTGTCTATGAAACCGGGGAATAAAGTCATATTTTATCATATATGTAGTATGAGTCGATCGGCCACAGCGTTAGCTCAATATGTAGCTACAATAGATGGCATGTTTGCTACATGGGTGTCAAAGTCATACTCATGTGTCCAGCAGGAGGCGCCGCAGTGCAGGTTTTATGCGTTGCTCTTGCCGTGGTTTGTCACTGGACCTGCAGCGCCATCTGCCGGTTAAACAGCAGTAGTTCAATATTTATTATGCTCTGAATTAGGCTATTACGTTTTCTCTATGCAATTTTCCGAAAATTTACTTCAGCAAGCCTTTCCATTTCCAACAGTCTTGTTTTATGTAATTAATTTTGGTGTATATATATGTTATACATGTTATGGCACGAGCACAGATGGCGTCCCATCACTGAGCGTTTCCAAGGAGAGGATCTGGCTCCCAAGGGCAATGTCGTCAAGTAAGATGATAACAGCCCATCAGCTCACATCAAAATGTGGAAAAGAGCCCAGCTCATCCATCCATGTGTTGATGCAGCTCCTCAACAAAATGTAAGTAAATAAATGAAAAATAAAAATGTGGAATTTATTTGTACAGAATGTTATGATTTTTAGATATGGTATGATATATTGAATTTCTGACATTCCACATATTCAATGTTGTTTTAAAATAATAATAATTTAATGCATTTTTGTGGTGCAGATTTACACAGAAGTGCAATTAATCACTGCATTACCTGCCCAATGCACAAAAATAATATTTTAAAAGGAATGCAAATCAATTACATTGTTCAGTATGATAATTACATGCTACATATTGTTTTATTCAGTTATTAATGTATTCAATACCTCAATAAATTAAATAATAGTCTATATCAGTCTATATAATATAATTAATGTAGAATAATATTCGTTTTTAATTATTTAAACATTTTACAAGAGATGCTGTTTGACAGGTTGTATGCATTAGTAGTAATAATAATAGTAATTATAATAATAATGCATTTTATTTTAAGCATTTAGGAATAATACATTCTATTAATATATAAATAAGTTAAATATGAACAATTAATAATATAATATAGTGTAGAATAATTTGTTTGATAGAATAATTCTGTTTGACAGGCTGTATGCATGTAGTAGGTTTTATTTTATGCATCTATGAATAATACATTTTATGAATCATAAATAAGTTAAATATTAACAATTTAATATAATATAATAATATTATAATTAGTATAATATAATACAGTTTGTAAATAATAATAGTTTTTAATTTACATTTTATAAGAGGTGGCGTTTGACTATTATAGTACAGGCTGTATGCATAAGGCTCCACTCCACTGAATCCATTGTTCCAGGTTTTGTGTGAAAGGAGCTCTGTGTCTCTCTGAAGGCAGGTAGCCTCCCTCTGATTCTCTTCCTGGTGCCTGACACAGTCTTTAGGATAGAAGCCATAGAGCTGGTTTGAAGAGCCGGGTAAAGTCCAGTCAGCATCACTCAGACGCAGAGATTCAGAATGAATGATTAACATCACAACAGCCCCTCTGCACCTCCACACTGTAGAACAAAAGAGCCGGATTCCTCACCGGCTCTCCCTTGTGTCTTCTATCGGAGATCTCCATCAAGGGCTGGGAGTGGCCGCTGTCTTTGTGAGAGCGGAGCGGGGAAGCCCTCCGGCGAGCTGCGGAAGAGAGAGGAGAGGAGAGGAGAGAGACCACTGTTCACACTCTGAGATGCTCTGCAGGCTGGAGGAGGAAGAGGAGATGTCTCTACTGGAGCTACAGCAGAGGGTGGACTGTGTCATCACCCATGTTGGTGAGTGGATTATTCACTGCTGAGGATGATGGGGGTGTGTGACAGCTGTGATTGAGCTTTCCACCGCTGATTCAAGGGCAATCTATGAATTCTGGGATTTAGGGGAAACCTTGAGGTGAGGTTTGTGGGTGTTCCCTGATGGACAGTGATAGAAAAAAAGCTTTATTGTAGACCTTGATCTTCTTTATTTTATCACACACAGAATGTGAACATGGGCCATTCAGAATCAGGGCACAGATTTTAGAGCATAAAAGTGACAAAATTATTTTTAATTATTTAATTGTATTACTTTTATTTTTTGAGGTTATGGCATTGTCTTTGCATAGGAATTAACAGCTATTTAGTAACGTCTAGCACCTACTTGTTTCAGAATCACAGTTCAGTTAATTTAAAATATATTTTCAGTGAATGCAGAAAATAAATGAATAAAATAAATATTTTATTTTTAACATATGTTTCTACTTCAATATTTAAATAGTACTTTGAAATAGTACTATAATATATATTACATAGTACTTTAATATTTAAATCTATAATATTTTAGATTTATATATTAAATATTAAGTATTAAGCCACTGCATTACCTGCCCAAAGTACCAACATTACTATTTTAAAAAGCTAAATTAATTACATTGTTCAATATGAATATTACATATTATTGTATTTGTTTATTATTAATATTTTCTATAAATGTGTATAATATAAAGTATAGTTAATTATTTTTTTATTTTTTATTTAAACATTTTATAAGAGGTGACATTTGATTATTACAATACAGGCTGTATGCATAAGGCTAAAAATCTCAGATTTTAAGGTAGCAATGTGCAAAAATGCTTTTTAATTTTATTAGTTTTTATTTTATTTTATCATTTAATTTTATTGCTCTTTTTGAGGTTATGGTAATGTCTTTGCATAGGAGTTACCAGATAACCAGTGGCATCTAATGAGATTATGGCACCTATTTGTGTCAGAATCACATACCTGTATTCATTTTATATATTTCAAAATTCAAGAACATAAATGCAGTTTATGGGGGAATTCACAGTATTATGTTAAAAATCAACTTATACAAATCTAGTTAAATAGGAATTCTGGGTATTTTAATCCATCTCCTCTCTGAGAGCATGTTTATTCCAAATAGTGGCATTATTCATCTTCCTGTACCATCAAAAGCAAGGAAATATCCAGGTGCTTCCCCGTGCCAGTGAGTGAAGTAGGTTATTGTGCCATGCTGCTGTTACTGCTGTCCTGCATGAGAGAGAGGCGCTGCTGCCGCCCCCACTGCAGCCCTTAGGGGACGTAAAAGGCCGTTACCATGGAAACTGAGATGGGCCAGTTCAGCCACATTGATTCATGGAGACGCTCCATGCTTTAAACACGCAGTCACTGCTTCCTATAGTATATTATCCACATTATAACACACACTGCTGCTTCAGCTTTCTGAGCCAACTGAAATCAGCAGGCTTTTTAAACAATGATTAAACTATTTGCTTTCGGTTCACTGCTCTGAGCTGCACTTTGGAAGTTAGGAATATCCGAACGTTGAAAAAAATGTATAACGTAATGGATGGCCTCTCAAACCTGCCTTTGGTTTTGAGTAAACAACATAAAAATAAAAGAGTTAATGCATTAGCGCCATCTCCGGTGATCCGTCAGAGTGTCGGCCTCTCTGAGTGAGTCACAGATGTGTCCATCCGGCCCTGTAATAGCAAGATGACTAAACACTGAGAGCTTCCGCTTTTTGATTGGTCAGCTATGACATCACTCTCCTGCTCATTTCAAAGCTGAGTGATATATTGCACAATTCTGCTTATAGAGCTCATGAATATTTAACATGCCAGATGAGCAGTCAAGCATTCTATAAAATAACAGCGTCTGACCTGAACCGAATGTACATTTGCATTTATTAGCTCATATCATTTATATTTATATTAGAACTTTGACCAAGTTGTTTTAGGACAAACAAACATTGTACATGTTAATTCATACGCAGATATATACACTACCATTCTAAAGATAAAAAAAAAAAAAAAAATTAATAGTTTTATTCTGCAAGGACGCATTAAATTGAGGAAAAAAAAAACAATAAAGGCTTTTACTGTATAATGTTTCAAAAAATTTCAAGTAAATGCTGTTCTTTTGAACTTTCTATTCATCAAAAAGTGCAGCACAACGGTTTTCAACATTGATAATAATAAGAAATGTTTCTTGAGCACCAAATCAGCATATTAGAATGATTTCTGACATGTGACACTGAAGACTGGAGTAATGATGCTGAAAATTCAGATTTGCATCACAGGAATAAATTACATTTTAAGATATATTAAAATAGAAAAGTTATTTTAAATTGTAATATTTCACACTATTGCTGTTTTTACTGTATTTTTGATCAAATAAATGCAGCTTTAGTGAGCAGAAGAGACTTTTGAACGGTAGTGTAAGTATAAAAAATATTGGTAACACTTTACAATAAGGTTTCATTTGTTAACATTAGTTAAACTAACAATGAAAAATATTTCTAAAGCATTTATTAATCTCAGTTAATGTTAATCTCAACATTAACTAATACATTAAGATTAAAAGTCGTATCTGTTAACATTAGTTAATGAATCTGAGCTAACATGAACTAACAATGAACAGTTATATTTTATCAATTAATGTTTGCAAAGATTAATAAGTACTGTAACAAATATATTGCTCATTGTTAGTTTAATATTACAAACCGATTCCAAAAAAGTTGGGACACTGTACAAATTGTGAATAAAAACAGAATGCAATGATGTGGAAGTTTCAAATTTCAATATTTTATTCAGAATACAACATAGATGACATATCAAATGTTTAAACTGAGAAAATGTATAATTTTAAGGGAAAAATAAGTTGATTTTAAATTTCATGGCATCAACACATCTCAAAAAAGTTGGGACAAGGCCATGTTTACCACTGTGTGGCATCCCCTTCTTTTTATAACAGTCTGCAAACGTCTGGGGACTGAGGAGACAAGTTGCTCAAGTTTAGGAATAGGAATGTTGTCCCATTCTTGTCTAATACAGGCTTCTAGTTGCTCAACTGTCTTAGGTCTTCTTTGTCGCATCTTCCTCTTTATGATGCCCCAAATGTTTTCTATGGGTGAAAGATCTGGACTGCAGGCTGGCCATTTCAGTACCCGGATCCTTCTACGCAGCCATGAGGTTGTAATTGATGCAGTATGTGGTCTGGCATTGTCATGTTGGAAAATGCAAGGTCTTCCCTGAAAGAGACGACATCTGGATGGGAGCATATGTTGTTCTAGAACTTGGATATACCTTTCAGCATTGATGGTGCCTTTCCAGATGTGTAAGCTGCCCATGCCACACGCACTCATGCAACCCCATACCATCAGAGATGCAGGCTTCTGAACTGAGCGTTGATGACAACTTGGGTTGTCCTTGTCCTCTTTAGTCCGGATGACATGGCGTCCCAGTTTTCCAAAAAGAACTTCAAATTTTGATTCGTCTGACCACAGAACAGTTTTCCACTTTGCCACAGTCCATTTTAAATGAGCCTTGGCCCAGAGAAAACGCCTGCGCTTCTGGATCATGTTTAAATATGGCTTCTTTTTTGACCTATAGAGTTTTAGCCGGCAACGGCGAATGGCACGGTGGATTGTGTTCACCGACAATGTTTTCTGGAAGTATTCCTGAGCCCATGTTGTGATTTCCATTACAGTAGCATTCCTGTATGTGATGCAGTGCCGTCTAAGGGCCCGAAGATCACGGGCATCCAGTATGGTTTTCCAGCCTTGACCCTTATGCACAGAGATTGTTCCAGATTCTCTGAATCTTTGGATGATATTATGCACTGTAGATGATGATGATAACTTCAAACTCTTTGCAATTTTTCTCTGAGAAACTCCTTTCTGATATTGCTCCACTATTTTTCGCCAGGGAATTGGTGATCCTCTGCCCATCTTGACTTCTGAGAGACACTACCACTCTGAGAGGCTCTTTTTATACCCAATCATGTTGCCAATTGACCTAATAAGCTGCAAATTGGTCCTCCAGCTGTTCCTTATATGTACATTTAACTTTTCCGGCCTCTTATTGCTACCTGTCCCAACTCTTTTGGAATGTGTAGCTCTCATGAAATCCAAAATGAGTCAATATTTGGCATGACATTTCAAAATGTCTTACTTTCAACATTTGATATGTTATCTATATTCTATTGTGAATAAAATATAAGTTTATGAGATCTGTAAATTATTGCATTCCTTTTTTATTCACAATTTGTACAGTGTCCCAACTTTTTTGGAATCGGGTTTGTAGTTAATGCATTAACTAACCTTAACTAATGGAACCTTATTGTAAAGTGTTACCAAAATTTTAGTGTCACGTTTTGAGTTTGTTTAGTCTTGTTTAGAGTTTGTTTTTGATCTGTTTCTCTGTTCAGTAGATTAGTTTTCATTAGCCCCTTTCACACATACAGTTTTTACTGACAAATTACCGGTAACAGATCATGTGTGAACAGCACATTTTTGTATTTACCGGTAAAGTAGTTCTGGTAATTTACCAGTATTGCTGTGTGAAAGGGGCTATTGTGTTACTTTCGTGTTTACCCATGTGTTTGTTTGCTATTTCCCTGTCACCCGTGTCTGTTAATTAGTTTCGTTCTCCTCCGTTCTCTCCCTGTTTGTTTCTATGGTTACTGATTGAGTTTGTTCTGTTCAGGTGTGTCTTGTCAGTTATCTAGTTAGTTTCTCTCTCTGTTTGTGTATTTAAGCCCAGTGTCTAGTTCAGTGTGATTGTCTGTTATTGTTGCGTTTACCTGGTTGTTTTGGTCCAGTTTCTGTTTAATAGCCAAGAGTGTTTTTGTTTCTAGTTCCTTTTTTGAATAAACATTAGACTGCTGCACTTAGATCCTCTCAACATTATTTTTCAGCTGCGGTGTGACAATTAGAGACATTGGAGTATATTTTTTAACGGAGTGTGTATTTACACCAAGTGCAAGTAGCGCACCTTGATGGCAAGTGCTATTTGAACTAGCTCTGCCTAACAATGCCTGGTTGGGCCAAACAAGATTAAAAAAAAAAAAGACGTGCAAATTTCAACGTCTTCAGTGGTGTAGTCAGTAAAGCGTAAGGCTCAAGGCTATAGGTTTTGACGCGATCGACCCGGGTTCGAATCCGCCTTTTGCTGAGCTCGCTCTTCTCCCTTTTCCCATCACATATCACATCGGAAAGGCATTTATTTTCAATAAAAATTAAGAAAATGTTCTAAAAATGGAAATAAAGTGCCTAGCGAAATGTTTAATAATAATAAAAGTATTTATTGGGTAGGGTTAGGGGTAGGTGTAGGGAGGGCTTTTATTGTCCCATTAAGGCAGCATCCATTTAATCATTTTAATAAATATAATCATTTACACTCTGTTATTATTGCATCCTGTTAATGTACAACAATACTGAGGTGCAAATAGTATGTATCTGTCAAAATATCTGTCAAAAATGTATGTAATAATATACTCAATAATAATAATGTGAGTATTTTCAAAATAAAGTATAAATAGCATCTAATTACTATTTACACATATTGCAAAGAACTGCTACTTTTACATGGTTTAAATAGAATATATCACTATTTTCACTTAGTGTAAATAGCATATTTTCTTAGCGATAATGTAGATGCTATTTACTAAGTGAAATAGCATACTAAGTGAAAATAGTGATATATTCTATTTACACCATGTATCTCTGCCTATATTTAATCTCTGTCCCTTTTTGTTCAATTTTAAAGATGATGAATGTCGCAAAAATATTTTGGTGACGCTAAACTAGTACAGGTTTGACGTGGGAAAAGTTTATAAAGCACACGAGTTAACAACATCATAATGTTACTGCAATTGTTATGATGTTAAAAAAAATCTGAGGCATAGGATGAAAATGTTATGAAGGCCTCATGACTGTAAAAAAAACACTTTTACAACGTAGTTGTTTTTGTTTTGTTCTATTTTCTGGATTGACTTCACCCTAAGAGTCTGTGCTTTAATCAGACAGTCATTCTGACTCCGCTGCTGATTAAAAGTTGTTTAAAATAATAATTATTCAGTCATCCTAAACTAATCAGGATAAAGGGATTAACACAAACAAGCCAAATATACTGGGCACTGGTACAGAGATAGAAAACACACACACACACACACACACACACACACACACACACACAGACACAGACACAGACACAGAGAGCATCACAGCCACAAGCTTAAGCACACACAGAGTCTGAATTTCTAAATACAAATCAGTTGGAAAATGCATTCATATCATTGTATATCATCATAACAGTGTTTTTTACAGAACCTGTTTTTTTTGCATGGCTCCAGTCCGACAGCATTGTTTTACACGCCACAAAACAACACACGCCATCGTACCAAGGCTGCATTTATTTGATCAATATACAGTAAAGTAATACCGTAAAATAATAACTTTTCTATTTTTATTATATTTAAAAATGTCATTTATTCCTATGATCAAAGCTGAATATTCAGCATCATTACTCCAGTCTTCAGTGTCACATGATCCTTCAGAAATCATTCTAATATGCTGATTTGATGCTCAGTAAACATTTATTATTATTATTATCTCTTATTATTTAATTAATTTCTTATTGAAAACAGTTGTGCTGCATAATGTTTTTGTGGAAACCATGATCATTTTCTTTAGGATTCTTTGATTAAATAGAAAGTTCAAAAGAATATAGAAAATATAAATCTTTTATAACATTATAAATGTCTTTAAATGTCAATTTCAAACTTTTGAACTGTAGTTTTTGGTTGTAATATATCAGAACTGAAAACTCTTAACTTCATGTGTAAATCAAAGTCTTTCAAGCTGTCTTAAAGAGACCAAACCTTATTTTGTGCTTCGAAAGTTAGACGAAAGAAACTGTATAAAATAAAATAAATAGCAATTATTTTTTACATTTTTGTCTGTTCTTTTAAGCTAAGTTCCTGAACGCATTTGTGACATAAACTCTTTCTATACTTCTATACTATTCTATAAACAGCCTAAAATCCTTGAACTGGGCTTTGTTGCAAGCGGGCATCAGCGTGACAGTATCTCCAAAGACTTGGAATCACAATAAAACTGCGGCAGCGAGCAGTGACGCTCAAAAGGTGAACAATAGGAAGGTCATTGTACTTCCTTCCCTCCTCTCTCCCTCCCCTTGCCCCATCTGCTTTTGTGTGCTCCTCTGTGCAATCCCTGTTACAGCTGCAATCAATAAATCAATATTCTATATTCACACTGTCTAGGCTGCTCAGATATACAGGGAGTTCAAAGACTGAGGTCACCTCAGTTCCCAGAAATCACATGGAGCCGTATATTTGGTGACATCCAGGAACTCTTTTGTTCTTTTTTATTTGATTAATTTTATCAGTATTGCTTAAACAATTAGGCATTCTTAATGTAGGGAGGTCATTTTTGTCTCACAACCATAAAGTTTTTATCACAAACTTTTTACTAGCGCCACAGCTGTATGGAAGAGCTCACAACGTTTTCTCAGCTAATAGAATCCATTAGAATGTCAATCATCGAAGCTTTATTCATTATGGTCTCATCTATCTGTCTATCTGTCTATCTATCTATCTATCTATCTATCTATCTATCTATCTATCTATCTATCTATCTATCTATCTATCTATCTATCTATCTATCTGTCTGTCTGTCTGTCGTTAATAATAATAATATAAAAAACAAACTATGGCAAGTCAATAAAATAAAATAATTAAATAATATTATAATTAGTATTTAGAATGCCATAATGTAACATTTGGTTCGTTTATAATAATAATAATAATAATATAAAAACTAAACTATGGCAAGTCAATAAAATAAAAGTAAAAATAATATCATGATTTCCGATGAGTATTTAGAATACCATAATGTAACATTTGATTATTTATAATAATAATAATAATAATAATAAATTATATAAAAACAAAACTGTCAATAGGATAAAAATGATTAATCCCACGATTTCCGATGAGTATTTTGAATACCATAATATAAAATGTATTTATTTATTCTAATAATAATGATATAAAAAACAAACTATGGCAAGTCAATAGAATAAAAATAATGATTAATGAGTATTTAGAATACCATAATGTAACATTTGATTTGTTTGTTTATAATAATAATAATAATAATAATAATAAAATATACATACAAAACTATGGCAAGTCAATAGAATAAAAATAATGCTTAATCCCACGATTTCAAATACCATAATATAAATGTATTTATTTATTCTAAAAATTATATCAAGTCCAAAGGATAAAATTAATTAATGCCATAATGTCTAATAATAATAATAATAATAATAATAATAATAATAATAATAATATAAAAAACAAACTATGACAAGTCAATAAAATAAAAGTAAAAAATAATATCATGATTTCCGATGAGTATTTAGAATACCATAATGCAACATTTGGTTTGTTTGTTTATAATAATAATAATAAAATATAAAAAACAAAACTATGGCAAGTCAATAGAATAAAAATAATGATTAATCCCACAATTTACTATGAGTATTTGGAATAC
The DNA here is from genome assembly GCA_039654105.1 of Coreius guichenoti. Lineage (NCBI taxonomy): Eukaryota > Metazoa > Chordata > Actinopteri > Cypriniformes > Gobionidae > Coreius > Coreius guichenoti. Next base: position 22,216,190 of record CM077188.1, on the reverse strand, counting down.
CATAATATAAAATGTATTTATTTATTATAAAAAATATTGCGCCAATAGAATAAATTAATTATTAATGCCGTAATGTCTAATAATAATTATACTAATAAAAAAAAAATGTTCTTACACTAATTTCTCTTTTTACATTAACTTTTCCACTGACCCCCTAGCACAAAACATCCCCAGTGAGAGTTTTCAGGCAGATATTGGATGTTACCATGCTGCGCAATAGCTTGAATGTATCTTTTCGTAAAACGAATACTTTCATTTTCCATTTAAGGACATTTCATATACGCTTGTAATTGAGTGTGTTAGGCTGACTGTGATCCAGACGGTTCCAGAGTGCCTTATTTTACAAGCACAAAGATTTCCATCCACAGGAATGTCTGAAGTTATCCATGAAACATTAGCTCAACTACAAGTGAGCGCTCAAACATCCATGAAATCACTGTTTGGGTTTGTTGCCCACTTTTTGCTTCTCAATTTAGTATATTACATCTGTTTTCCACTGTCAAAGGGACTGAAAAAAGTTCAGTCCTCAGGTTTAGATTTAACAGTCAGTGCCACATGATGCCGTCTCATGTGTGAGGGTTGCGGGGAGGGGTTTATGTGTGTGTGTGTGTGTGTGTGTGTGTGGAGCAGGGCTCTGTTTTGGGGTGGAGAGGGGAAAAGGAATCTGTGTGTTTGTGAGAAGTTCTTCCTGACGTACTTTAACCACAGAGCGCTGCAGTGCAGTGATGAATGTCTCGCTGGGAGAGAGAGGAAGAGGAAACTACCGGTGCTTCTGGCATTCTCAAAGATATTTGTAGAAAGCATGTCAATGTGTTACCTGCGTTTCAGAGGCACATGCTCCTCTGGTAACATCTTATTAGACTCTCAGGAGTGAGACACGAGGAGTGAGGGAGTTTGTGGGTCACTGCGGCTCTTGGGACCTCTTGCGCAGCGCGGGACCGTCGGCACAATGGGTTCAGTTATGTGTGAGTCAACAAACTTTTCAAGAAGATTTAAAGAGCATTTGTGCCTGAGGAAGAATGTGTTTCTCTTCGTTTATATTTCGGAGAATCGCATACAGAGTCATTTCTGAGAGTTACAGCTTTGGTTGGGTAGTGTGAGGTGTTTCTGGAGGGAAAAAAGAGGTTTATGGGCTTAATAATGATTAGACACACAGCAATGTGACCAGAAAAAATGTGCCAGTAATTATTCCAGTGATTCTGAACGGTTTTACTTCATAATCCTGCTCTGGAGTTTTGTTTGGTCAGATACTGATAAGAAAGTTCGCTTTCTTTCTTAACATAGTTGAGTGAGGTCAAGGGGGCGAATGTCAGAAGCTCGTAAAGGGATAGTTCGATCATTTATGTCTTTACAAACAGACTTTATTTGTTCTGTGGAACACAAATGTGAATTTTGAAGAATATCCTGTCCATATTATGGATGTCAAGCTCTAAAACGACAAAGTATTTTAAAGTGGTCCATATGTCTCAGGTTTAATAAAACCAAACGATTGTGTAAGAAACAGACAGAAATTTAAGCTGTTTTTTTTTTACTTATAATCTTCCCCTTCAGAGATGATAACTGCTGTGACTAAACCAGATCAGTCAAATTCATGAACGAATCATTCAGATCAATTTTGTAAACAAGATAAACTGATTAATTAAAAAATGACTCAAAAGAACGATTCATTACATTTATTCATTTAGCAGATGCTTTTATCCAAAGCGACTTACAAATGAGGAAATTCATGAATCGGACATCGCTTCTTTCATGCATTCTCATGAGCACTTCAGGAAGAACTAGGGTGCTTAACCTCTTTTATGATCATTTTATAATGCTTTTCTATGTTTTAGAGCTTGACAGCCCCGGTTACGTGGAAAAGAGTGGTCATTTTTTCCTTTTGTGTTCTATGTAAAACAGAAAGTCTTAGTGCCACACTGAGAGCTCATTTAGGAAAAACACACACTAGAATGGCACGCACACACACACACACACACTCTAAACCAATAGTACTGTTTTCTGCAGAAGGTCTCTTGGGACAGTATGAATTATTACAATGCAGAAGATACTGAGTAAGCACTGCAAGTAATTTTCTTGCTATCTAAGATTTTCCAATAAAAACATCGAAAAATTGTCCAGACATCTGCTAAATCTGTTAAAAATGACAAATGTATATTTTTAAACATATTTTTTTTCAGATTTATTTAATTCTAGAAATGCAAAAAGTTAAAATTAGCCATAATACACTCTGAGAAAAATTTGTAAAAATGGCACATTTAGGGATATAACAGCTTGTCACTCGGGCAGTACCCTTAATGCTTTCCCTGCCAGCGTTTTTAAAAAAAGTTGCAAGCCACCGCCAGGGTTTTTGATCATTTTCACAAAAATGTAATGGCCCATAGAATATTTTGTTGTATGAATATCTGAGCAATATATCAAAAGAAAGAACAGACCCTCTGCTTTTAAACAAAATAACCCGTTTTATTCTAGCTTCATGCATTCCTTTTTTATCAACACTTAAATATGGGTAAGTTTCATAAAAACAGCAACATTTTGAACAAAAAGCTGAGAAAATCTAATTTTTGTCAAAAACTACATCCAGATCAGATTCAGAACGATGATCGAACACAGATGGAGTAGATCGAGTCCATCAACACCCCTACTGCTTGCACAGTCCTATAGCTCGTCCTGGGTCGACATTTCATTCAGTAACATTAGGCAGTTTTGATTTATATGATGTTTAATGTTGATGATTACATTATTTTACATATGCATCTGCTTACATACAATCGCTTGTTTTTTTGCGTCTTCTTCGCCTGTGTTTTGATCAGGAGATTCTGTACTCATTCAGAAGATGCGTAATAGCGCCCCCTAGTGTATAACAGTGAAAACACGGAAAATTCCGTGTTTGGCGGGGAAGCGTTTTCTCACAAATAACGGAAAATTCTGTGTTTGGCGGGGAAAGAGTTAAAGGGTTAGTTCACCCAAAAATGAAAATTCTGTCATTAATTACTCACCCTCATGTCGCTCCAAACCCGTAAGATCTTCGTTCATCTTCGGAACACAAATGAAGATATTTTTGATGAATCCGAGAGCTCTCTGACCCCTTCATAGACAGCAAAACAACGACCACTTTCAAGGCCCAGAAAGGTAGTAAAAACATTGTTAAAATAGTAGTTCTGGGCCTTGTGTTGCTGTCTACAGTATGTGGGGTCAGAGAGCTCTCGGATTTCATCAAAAATATCTTAATTTGTGTTACAAAAATGAACGAAGGTCTTACAGGTTTGGAACGACATGAGGGTGAGTAATTAAGACAGAATTTTCATTTTTGGGTAAACTATCCCTTTAAATGGACATCTTTGCTTCTACAGGCAGATAAGTGACAAGTTGTTGTAAAGATACAATACAAAGATTACATTTCTGCATGTTTCTGATGCTGTAGAAGTCTATGGTATGTTCTTGTTTAGATAGGTTGGTTGAAGTGTTTGTGTGTTCATGTTTTTCTATCCTGGTGGTGACTTCAACCTGAATGCACACAGACACAGACGTGTCACAGTGGGGACCTAAATTGAGGAAACAAGGTTATAAATCTTACAGAAAGAGTTTTTTTGAAAATGTAAAAATGCAGAAAGGTTTGTGTGATGGGTAGGTTTAAGAGTAGGGTTAGTTTTAGGGTATTGAATATACAGTTTGTGCAGTATAAAAACCATTACGTCTATGGAGAGTCTGTGTGTGTGTGTGTGTGTGTGTGTGTGTGTGTGTGTGTGTGTGTGTGTGTTAGTGTAGTGACAGCTCTGAGGGAGAGACTATGCTCTCAGGTGGAGGTGTGTGTGTAAGTATATCCGCCACAGGAGAAGTGAACTAAAATAGTTCTCTTAATCCAGAGACAGCAACGCTTCTGACCACTTATTCTGATCTGTCCTTGCTTTTCTGTGACCTTACAATTCACACTGCTTACACAGGAGCTACAAGCTAGTGTGCCGTAGTGAGGCAGGTTGAGCATGAGCAGGGGCATTCTGGGTTTGTGCTGCAGTATGGATGGCTCTCCACGCTATCAGACCATCCCGTCCCACTGCTCAGTATGTGGGCGGCACTCACGGGGAGCATCCTTTTCCTTGGTCCGAATCTCGGCGGGGGAAATGGAGTCCTACCATCGTTTTCTGGTAGTGTGTCTGGAGACTGAATTAGCAACGAAGAGAAGTATGTCTTCCTCATACACCCTCACCTTCCTCTTTCAATCTGGTTTGCTTCTGATGCAACTTTAGCTAAAAAATACTTCAGCATTGGTGCAGAGAAGTGAGATGTTTTAGTTTAGTTGTTGTACGTGTGCAATTGTCTGGTATATGTGTGTGAACTGTGAAGCAGCAGTGCTAACCAGCAGACGCTCTTAAAGAGGCTTAAATGGCTGGGTCAGATTGGCAGCTTCATTCATCTTTGTGGCTAATTTTGTTGTGAAAACAGAAATGTCAGAGCAAGCGTGATTTTTATATTTCGTGGTTTTTAATTGTTTTGGCATATTCAGCTTTACTTGGGTACACTAACCTCTTTGAGCATAAAAGAGGAACTTTAAATGATGAGGATGTCGGAAGTCAGACTGTTTTGTCAGTTCTGATAGCAAAAGGCAGAGTTTTTTTTTTTTCAAACATGAACAAAGAAAATTAACTGATTGCAGAGTATATATATATTAGTGCTGGGCAATCGATTAATCGCATCCAAAATAAAAGTTTGTGTTTACATAATATATGTGTGTGTACTGTGTATAATTATTATGTATAAATACACACTCCCTCATGTATATATTTAAGAAATATTTGCATGTATATACTGTGTATATATATATATATATTTATATAATTTATCAGGTATAAATATTTTATATATAAATATAACATATTTTTCTTAAATATATACATGCATGTGTGTGTATTTATACATACATAATAATTATACACAGTGACAGTACACACACATATATTATGTAAACACAAACTTTTAATTTGGAATGCGATTAATCATGATTAACCGATTGCCCAACACCATATATATCACCATATATCTATTTTTATATTAATTATATATATAATTTTATTATGATTAATTTATTATCTTATACAGATTTATTTTATATTATTTATTTTTTTATTAATTATATATTTGCACATTATTATTATTATTATTATTATTATTATTTATTAATCTCCACTTATTTAGCTATTGTACAGATACCTCACATCCTGTCAGAGGTTGGCGTGCTACAAAAAGTCTTGAGTTGGCTGAAATTTGTGCTGCAAATAAAAAATTTGTGACATTGTTTATGTCTATAGATTTTCCCCTTCTAGAAACATTTTTAGACAAGTCATATCATGAGTGGTATATGGCACACATATGCAATTAGTTCCTCAAAGACGACCAAACTCCCTCGAGAGCCTCTTTAAAGCACGCCGGCATAATCAAACGCACCTGTCCAGACTGGGTCAGCAGACATGGCTTTACACAGCCCACATCTGAACATCCTAGTCAAACACATGTGTGGATGTGGGTCTTTTGTGGATAGTGGTCTAGATTGGCTTACTCAGAGCTGTTTTCTTCATTCATTCCAATACAAAATGATGAAAAATACCTCCAAATACACTCTAACTTTATAATGGCCTGTTTGTTGCATTTGTCTTGCTTTGTGGAATGGAGGTCTTGATTGTACCAGGTGACAGGGTCAATGATATTAATAATTTTAAGGGAGTTTTTGTTGTTCTGGGCAGATACAGGATGTTGTCTGACATTCTGATTTGTATCCATGTGTGGCGACTTCCTTTTCCGTAAGGATGTGGATTGAGATTTAGAGACTGTATGTTGGAATTATTTGCCATTTTGGAAAATACTTGTCACCTCTCTTTCTGAATGCTCACTTTTCTTCAAACAGCTCAAATTATGCTTTCATTTAAAGCCACAATATGTAATTTTTCGCCGCTAGAGGTCACTCTAAACAAAGGCGTAGCTTGATGACGCCTGGATTTCACTGAGCTTTTATTATGTAGCAGAAGACCGCTCCCGCTTTTTCCGGTCATGCGCTGTGTTATCATATTAGATACATTATTTGATTGTGTTGAAAGTTATGTTATAATGCTTCCCTGTGCGTTCGCTTGGCGGCTACTATGAGACACTTGTTGGACACTGCAGTAAGCTAGATCGATATTAGTCATGGTAAAACATGGTTCTCGCGGTAAATCAAAAAAACGAGATTTAAACAATAAGACTAACGGTGTTGAGCTATATATATCAATGATTAGTTTTCTGTCGATGAATGTATCCAAACAGTTGCTCACCTGTCTAATAAAACACATAATATATTGAAGCGTCTTTGGTGTTTCCATGGTTTATACAAAATAAAACCGAAAATCGAGGGTAACGCGGGTATGATGTCATTTATAGGCGACACACGGACACGGTCCGTGTCCTGGTTAAAATTGCTTATTTCTCTGGACTTAAACATTCTTGGAAATATTTGGTAAAATGTAAGTACACAAGTCAACAAAATATATAACATTGTTCTAGTGGTTTTTGGATATTTGAATCCAAAAATCTTACATATTGTGCCTTTAAAGCAATAGTTCACACAAAAATTTTAATTAATTCATTTACTCATGTTGTCCCAAACCTGTATGGAAACCTCCTAAATTTATCCAAACCTCCTAAACTTTCTTTCTTCTACAGAACACAAAAAGAAGATATTGTGAAAAATGTCTGTGCTTTTAATAAAAGTCACTGGGGTTCAACGTTGCCTATTGTGACTCAAACGTTATTAAAAATATTTTTTGTGTGTTCCACAGAAGAAAGAAACTTAATACAGAACGACATGAGAGTGAGTAAATGATGACAGAATTTTCATTTTTAAAACATTATAACAAATTCTATTGAATGAAGAATTACCATATTACACATACATCAATATGAGGCTTAAGGCCCGTTCACACCAAGAACAATAATTATAAAGATAATTAAAGCTGCAAGCAGCGATGAAAGGGCCCTCGCACCCATGCCACTGCTCTCTAGGAGGAGTTCGTTAAAGTACAACGTCTGGAAATGGCAAAAACTGCAAAAATTTTGCAGAGAAAATTCAAAATATCTCACTTCCTGTTGGGTTTTCAGATTTTGCTCCCATGGACTTTTTTTGTAGGTATTGGGCTGTTACATGCATGTACAGAATTTCATACTTATACATGAAACGTAGCGCGAACGGTGCTTAATTGAAATTTTGTAGGTGGTGATTTTGTAGGTGGTAGCCATTTTGCCACACCTAATTCTGAAACCCATATCAGATATAAATTTTCACCACAAAGCGTGCAAAGTTTCATGAGTTTTCGAGCATGTTAAGCCCCTCAAAAATGCGATTCATTTCGGAGAAGAAGAAGAATAGACCGAGCAATTCCAATAGGGTTGGTGCTCGGGCCCTAAACTTAATGATAACTATATAAGCATCCACATCAATGCACGATAACATTGTTTATTACGCCGTTATGTTGCCTGTCGCTTTAAATGCTGTAGTTCTTTAAAGCAGGATGGATTCTGTTATAGTTATCGTCCTTGGTGGGAACGGGCCTTTATCCGAGCTATATTGCTTTTTAATTGACGCCTACAGTAATGTGAGTTGTGTGTGTGGGTTTATGTGTGAGTGTTGGGAGCATTGGGACTTCTTCCCCGACTTTCAGTGATTTCTTTAGGGGAAATATGATAGACTGTGGATCTTGCCTGCCATAAAATATAGAGATTTGTGAACAGCAGAGCCTTTGATAAAGCTTTACTGCAACCATTGACCTTCTTGTCAAACATTATTAAGCTCACAGGGCTTTGATTTTATGATTATTTTATTTTGCTGCCTCAGACTCAATCATCCAGCCTTGTCTTGAAGTTTTTTTGTCATACAGCAGCACTAATTTATAGAGATCAGAGGGAAGCCGAGCGGGACAATGGACTGGATGTCCTGTGGACGCCCCTTAAATGTCTGAAATGGGATTCAGACAGGCTGTGAAGTGAAGCTATTGTGTTAATTCTGTCATAGTTACTCACTGTGTCATGGAAAACATGTGAAATGAAACCTAGTAGAACTTTCTCATAGTGTGCACTATAGGTGATGATGTTCAGAGCCGTTCTGAGACCCCCTACGGCCTGTGATCGAGTTCCAAACTGGATTTGTTTACATGATATTATGCAGCAGTGTCCGCTGTTTGACTGCAACCCTTCATGCATTGACCCCAAGTGAAACCATGAATATGTTACAGAAAGAGGAAGAGCTGATTTGTGGTTTCTCTTCCAGCAGCTGAAGATTGAATCCATTGCAGTTTGTCTTTGGTCAACACATAAAGGAACTTTCTATACCGATGGCCCTGGAGCAAGAGATATCAATGTTTTTGAATGTTTTTCTGAATAATGAACAGATCTGGACAAACAATGAGCATCATGTCATTTACCAACTATCAGGTCTTGTTGGCTGTCTGCCTTTTTTTCCTCACCTGTCTCATCTCTGCTGTACGGCCTTTTGGATACAAATGGAAAGCTTTTTTTCTCCACCCTCAGGCTCCTTTAGTCCTCTCTTGCCCCTCAGCTAATTTTGGTCACAGCGTTCCCCACTACATGAACTCCTCATTGCATGTGAATGCAATCATTGTTGAATTAAGTGTGTGAGTTAGTGTGTTTAGCAATTGCTAATCGTAAGTGAGTTTAACATATTGATTCTGACATCCTGACCCAGGGGTGATGCTGGGACAGAAGCAAGCATTGTCTGGTGTGGACGGCACAGGTGATTGACACTTGATCATCTGACTGTTGAACTCTTGCTGATGGTCTGAGTGATTAACGAGCTCTGTAATTACCCAGCCAGATTGAATGAAGTCCTATTCATCACCCCTTGGTAGCTAACTACTCTTAACAGGACCTAGTGGCCCAATGCAAACAAGTCTGAACGATTAACCCCTTAGCTGTCCACCCCCCTTTTTTCGCATAGACTTAAATGGTTGTAATTCAAGAATGCGTTGGAATATAGACCTAAGGCAGATTATTGTAGAAGTGAAATAAATTATGAAAGTGAAATAGAAAAAAAGTTATAGAAATTTAAGTTTATGAAAATGTAAAAACATATTTTACAAAACATGTTTTACTCTAAAACTGCAAGAAAAGTTGTGCTCCAAATTTTAGGTTATCTCAAAAAATGAGCTTTCAGTAAGATTTAGTTTGGGCACAGTGCCAAAATTTTTCACTAGATGACATCCATGCTCCATTACTGACCATATAAGGGCACCTACATTTCCATATACACCGATCAGGCATAACATTATGACACATATATGACCATATATATTGTGTTGGTTCCCCTTTTGCTGCCAAAACAGCCCTGACCCGTCGAGGCATGGACTCCACTAGACCCCTGAAGGTGTGCTGTGGTATCTGGCACCAAGATGTTAGCAGCAGATCCTTTAAGTCCTGTAAGTTGCGAGGTGGGGCCTCCATGGATCGGACTTGTTTGTTCAGCACATCCCACAGATGCTCGAATGGATTGAGATCTGGGGAATTTGGAGGCCAAGTCAACACCACAAACTCGTTTTTGTGCTCCACAAACCATTCCTGAACCATTTTTGCTTTGTGGCAGGGCACATTATCCTGCTGAAATACCGTTTCCATGAAAGGGTGTACATGGTCTGCATCAATGCTTAGGTAGGTGGTACGTGTCAAAGTAACATCCACATGGAAGACAGGACCCAAGGTTTCCCAGCAGAACATTGCCCAAAGCATCACACTGCCTTCGCCGGCTTGCCTTCTTCCCATAGTGCATCCTGGTGCCATGTGTTTCCCAGGTAAGCGACGCACACGCACCCGGCCATCCACGTGATGTAAAAGAAAACGTGATTTATCAGACCAGGCCACCTTCTTCCATTGCTCCGTGGTCCAGTTCTGATGCTCACGTTCCCACTGTTGGCACTTTCGGCGGTGGACAGGGGTCAGCATGGGCACCCTGACTGGTCTGTGGCTATGCAGCCCCATATGCAACAAACTGCGATGCACTGTGTATTCTGACACCTTTCTATCAGGACCAGCATTAACTTCTTGAGCAATTTGAGCTACAGTAGCTTGTCTGTTTGTTCGGACCACACAGGCCAGCCTTCGCTCTCCACGTGCATCAGTGAGCCTTGGCCGCCCATGACCCTGTCACTGGTTCACCACTGCTCCTTCCTTGGGCTACTTTTAAAGATACTGACCACTGCAGACTGGGAACACCCCACAAGAGCTGCAGTTTTGGAGATGCTCTGACCCAGTCGTCTAGCCATCACAATTTGGCCCTTGTCAAACTTGCTCAAATCCTTACGCTTGCTCATTTTTCCTGCTTCTAACACATCAACTCTGAGGACAAAATGTTCACTTTCTGCCTAATATATCCCACCCACTAACAGATGCCGTGATGAAGAGATAATCAGTGTTATTCACTTTACCTGTTTACCGGTCATAATGTTACCGCCACATCACAAATGGATAATCTATAATTTTGTTTATTTATTTTTAAAACATTTTCAGACCTTTTTGTTTTCAAAAGATTGAATTGATGTTATCTTTTGAACTCTTGGCATGAAAACAAACTGAGGTTTTTACCAATCTTTCATGATTTTTCATGTTCATTGCTATTTCAAAATAAAGGTCTGAACACGCCTTATGAGTATGAAAATATTCTTGTTGCAAACTGATAAATCACTGATCCTCTGTAATTTATTTTGAAAACTAGAGATTGTAAGCTTTCAAATGATATATAGTTTGTCAATATTGCTTTAGGTTTTTACTAAAGTATTATTGTTTTAAATATACTGTATAATGGCAAACGTCCCACTGCTGGGGCGGTGACGGTTATAATACCCATTATGAATGGTCATGATCAGGGCTTGACATTAACTTTTTTTGCTCACCATCCACTGTGGCTAGTGGTTTTCCAAAGTTACTAGCCACTCAGCATTTTCACTGGCCAAAATATTGTTGTTGGGAAATTTGTTGTTGGCTATATGTAAATGAGCACTGTACACACCAACTCTACATGATCAAGTCTACATGAAATTTATAACATGACATGTCATCAAATAGGTCTATTTAGCTCTGATACCGTTGTGTGTAGCTCCTAGAGAAAACAGTTGCTTGTCTGAAAAATATAAGATTTTTTGGTGTAAATATAATTTATTATATATAATATTTATTCTCAACCAATATTCTCATCAGTGTTCTATCAGCTATGACATATTTAAATCTAGCATATTTTGTGTATAAGCCTAGTGAAATACATATCCATATTTTCATGTGATTTTTATTTTATTAAATATCAAAAATCTAAAAGGTGTGCATCATACCTGACACCTAGATGAACACTTTACAGTTGGTTTTATGACTGTAAGTCATTCTCTTCAAATGCTATTGAAGTTAGAAACGTGTATACCAATGTCGTATGTAACTTTAGACACGGTCCCTAAATTCGTGAATATCGTCAAACCAACGTTATGCCAGTCACATCAAATGCGCTGTGGTTCTGCTGTGATCTTTGTTTGAAACTATTTTCGCTGCTGAACAAAACAGTCAATCACTGTATGATGAATGAATCTCCTACGTTCATCGCACATAGGCTACATCTCTACTTTGTTGTTTATGATGAGAGTGCAGATTTCAGTGAGTGAGAGCGAACAAAACTCTGGCGTTTCAGCGATGACTAATCTGAACGCCTCTGATTATTAGACATTGCAATCATAAGCTCAAAAGAATCGCGTGTAATTGGTTATAACGCGCAACACGATTATAACGGATGCCTTTAGAGAAGACTACAATAAAACTCAACCCGCCAAAGTGGCTAGTGGGAGTGACTGTGTTACATGCCACAGCTGAAATCGGGTGGGTTGGCGGGTGTTAATGTCAAGCCCTGGTCATGATGTAACAAAGACTTTACATAAATTTGGGTGTGTCCCACTTTTTATGTGACCATATAGACCAACAAGATGTGGGCTTTAGTTCTTCATTGAACGCTGCAGTTTTGTGAACTGGTGCACAATGGGAAGGGAAGGCGCAGAAAGGCCATACAATGCCTGTGCCGAAAACACTAATGTTTGGGGAAATGCTTCTTCTTGGTACATAAACATAGTTGTTCTCTCAGGCTGTTCATGTTCAGTCCAGCTGGACTCCAAAGCATGTGAATTTTTTTTTTTTTTTTTTTAAGCTTTGCTGCATGGAATACATCTTACTCTAAACCTCCCCTTTCATCTGTACCACCTCTTCCCCCAACCAGATGCTCACTGGAGAATTTTTGCTAGAAGCTGCTGGTACTGTTCTTTCAGTTCTCCGTGGAGGAAACTCTTTTAAGACTGACAGAGTCATGTGGCTGGAAAAAGTGAGTGCCGTGGAGTCGTACTGTAATGTGTTGCTGTCACAAAGACAAAGAAAACTGAGAATAGACTTAATTACAAACACGCAGGAGATACACTGAAGAAAAAGTAACACAACAACTAATATAAAACGAGATCGGACAAGGAACTGAAAGAACACAGGACTTTCTGGGAGAAATTGTTAACAATACAAAACACCTGAACAGAATGACTGAAAAGAACTGATTAGTTACCTAGGAAACAAACTAAAACTCAGGCAAACACAAGGGAAAAACAGAACATACACGTGACACTTACAGGGTCTTCCCACAAATATTATCCTCTCTCCACTGGTTAGGCAACACAACTGAGGAGATGTAACAAATGGTGGGAATCTTTGAATTAGAACTGGATATGAGATCCAATGCCAATTAAAAAAAACTAAAGCAGTCCTAGGTAAGATTTGTTGATGTCCTAAGTAAAGCTTCTCTCTGTATTTAAACCAAGGCCAGTGTATTTAAAGCACATCACATCATGTTCACTCTCCTTGGGTTATTGTGATCAATACTAATACTATTCTGAAGATGCTCTATGAAATGTGATGCTCTATGAAATGAATCTTATTCTGTCAAGCTTAGTGTCATAAGATTGACTGCTTGTTAGCAAACTCATCCTCCATCCTTGCAATCATATTAAATTTTCTCTTTGAGAAATTCACCAGTTTGTAAAACTTAACTTGTGAAACTCCTTATCCTCCCAAATGTGGATGATGCAGCTCTACAAAACTTTTTGAAATGTGCCAATCCATCTCAAAACAGCTGTTTTGAATTTTTTTTTTCAGACAGTTTTCTTTTATCTGTGAAGTGTGGAAGACTCTCGTCTTCCATTGGTTGGCAAACAGATAGCCCCACCCCAAAACTCACACCATTGGCTGAGCCAGTGTTGCTGTTGTCTGGCTAGTCAGGATTTTCAAACAAACAGAACATTGATTTAATAGTGGCACAGTGTTTACACTTTTCAGGGGAGTCAATCTGGGACAGGAGAAAGTATTTTAACATCTAAAATCATCCCTTTAAATTAAGATAATGTTTTTTTTTTGGTCTGGCTTGGGGGTTGTTTTTTACAGCGCAACTCTGCTTCCCAGACTTGTGTGGGTCAGAGTGGGATTTGTGGTCTACTTTGACAATTAGCCAGTTCCACTGAACACAGAGGGCAGTGGACCATGAGTCTGCGTGAAATGTGTGTGTGTGCGTTTCATTTGCACATGCTTAAGCCTGCACCTAACAGCAGTTTTTCTGTGCCCTTTGGGGTTAATCTCTTGGCATTTTGACCATCATCTGCCCTACTACAGAAAACCTGCTTCTGTTGTTCATAATGAGTTTAAACGGATAGTTCACCCAAAAATGAAAATTATCCCATAATTTACTCACCCTCAAGCCATCCTAGGTGTATATGACATTCTTCTTTCAGACGAATACAATCTGAGTTATATTAAAAAATGTCCTGGCTAATCCATGCATTATAATGGCAGTGAATTGCAGCCCAAAATTTGAAGCCCAAAAATGTGTATCTATCTATTATAAAAGTAATCCACACGCTCCGAGGGGTTAATAAAGGCCTTCTGAAGCGAATTGATGGGTTTGTGTAAGAAAAATATCCATATTTAACACATTATAAAGTAAAATATTTCATATTCAATTTACGAAGAAAGCGTAACTGAAGGCAGTATGCCGGAAGCTAGATATTTTACTTTAAAAAGTTTTAAATATGGATTTACACAAACCCATCGATTCACTTCAGAAGGCCTTTATCCCCCAGAGCTGTGTGGATTACTTTTATAATGGATGGATGCACTTTTTTGGGCTTCAAATTTTGGGCTGCCATTCACTGTCATTATAATGCTTGTATTTGTCTGAAAGAAGAATGTCATATACACCTAGGATGGCTTGAGGGTGAGTAAATTATGGGATAATTTTTTTTTGGGGGGTGAACTATCCCTTTAACGCTATATGCTGCTAAAACAATGATGAAGCTGATATTCTCTTAGATCAGGGTTCTTCGTCAAAATATTTTTTATTTGATAAAAATCCTGCGGTAGAAACAGAAATGCAAATGGTAAATAATTAGAGTAGCTGCTGTTCATAACATTTCAAGCAAAAGCTAATCATGTGCATTTCATCTGATATAACTGGAGTACAAGGTTATGAGATGTATTATGGAAATGCTTGTCTAAAGAGATGTGTCCTCAATCTAGATTTTAACTGTGAGAGTGTGTCTGATCCCTGAACATTATCAGGAAGGCTATTCTACAGTTTAGAAGCCAAATGCGAAAACTCTCTCCCTCCTTTAATGAACTTGGATATCCTAGGTACTATCAAAAGTCCAGTGTTTTGTGACCTTAAAGAGCGTGATGGATTGTAGGGCGGTAGAAGATCAGTTAAATACACAGGAGCTGAACCATTTAGGGCCTTTTAGGTCAGTAGCAGTACTTTGTAATCGATATGGAACTTAATAGGTAACAGTGTAGAGATGATACAATTGGGGTTATATGATCATATTTTCTTGACCTGGTAAGAACTCTAACAGCTTTTCTGCATCAGAAACAGATTACACGTTCCGTAGCAATGTTTCTGAGGTGGAGAAAGGCTGTTTTTGTAACATATGAAGTAGGATTTTTGAAAGATTTGCTGTCTAAAGTTGCTGTCTAATATATAAGCTAGGATGAAGTAACAGTACATCCTTCTTGATTCAATTTGTATTCTAAGAGATTCTGTGTACGGGTTTTTGGTCCAATAATTAATACCTCTATATTACTTCTATATTACTGGTCATCCAGTATTTTATATCTTTAACACACTATTTCAACTTGGATAATTTAGCGATTTCATCTGGTCGTGAAATATATAACAGAATATTATCAGCATAAGGCCGCGTGTCCACCAAAGCGTTTTTAGCCAGCTGAAAACGCTAGGCGCTCTGTTGAAATCGCCTCGCTGTGGGCGCTTGAGAGCGTTTTGGCAGCGCAGCGTTTTTTTCAGTTGAGACTCTTTGCTTGTTATGATACGGAATATCCGCGGAAGAGTTACTAGTATCTAATTTCACAGATAGTTTGTTTCTGTATTGATTCTATATAAAAATGCCGATACAATGTAAAGTATTTGCTCTGGCTCTTGTTTTAAATTATTTTGTTCCGTTATTATGCTGCTTGTTTTCATCTGTTGACGTTGTACAAGCAGAATGTGGCGGTTGGTCTGTGTTTTATTTGTCCCTCCACTGTGATTGGACGGCTGGGTGAAAATTGACAGTGATGAGCGCTGCGTTTTACTCAAAGTTGAACATTCTTCAACTCTCGGCGAGCAGTAAAAAATGCTCAGCGCTTGAGCGTGAAATACTCGCTCAGTGCCTCGTTTCGCTCATGGTGTTCTAAAAACGCGGCGCTCCCATTGAAAACAATTGAATACGCGAGCCAGCCACGTGAAAAAACGCTTTGGTGGACACACGGCCTAACAGTGGAAATGAATTCCATGTTTTCTAATAAAATGACCAAGGGGCAATATGTATTTTGAAAATAGGAGAGGGCCTAACACAGACCCTTGAGGCACTCCGTAATTTACTGATGTTAACCTGGATAATTCCCCATTTAAAAAAACAAAATAGTAATGTCTGATCTAATTTAAATCTAATCTAATCTAATCTAATCTAAATCTGTACAATCTAAACCACCTTAATGCCTGACCCTGATTATTGAACAAAAACGTAAAGTAAATCTCTTGTAAACTCCAATGCATTGTCAACATTTTGCATTATAAATGTGTACATATTTTTTATTTTGCTAATGTTATAAAAAAAAAAATATTTGTTGCCTTTCTGTAAAAACAGTTTCAGTGTTTGTTTTTTCTGTTATGGGAGTGGTCCTGTACGATCCGGTCACTGTGACTTTCCACTGGGGAAGTCTTTGGCTTCTTGTTGTAATTCATGTACATATCAATGGTTGTGACTCCACAGCCAGCTGATAACATCTGGTTTTCACATGCTCCTTGACGCACATTGTTCTTCCTTTAGAACACACTCCAGAAGGATGTTTGAGCAACAACAAAAAAAGCATACTTGAAACATGTTCATTTCTGTCAGCTAGGGTTGTTTTGCGGTTTACAGCACACTGCCTGTCAAACATTTTGACTAGAGGTTTCAGGATATTAACTTCAATTCATTGGCTCAAGACTTCCTAACATCAACGCATACCGAATACATCCCAAAATTTCAGTAGTAACTCATCAACGTTGTTTGTAGCCTACGGCAAGTTTCCTCACAAGACTTAACAGGGTCTGATAAAGAGAAGTCAATGTTAATGCGTGTACGTGTACAGAGGAGCTTTTGTTCGTCTACAGACTTCATTGGGATTTAGGGTGACCCTCAGCAGATCAGTAGAGAATAGTAGCGCTCGAGTGCTCTTTTGTAAAGCCAAAGGCATAAAAGAATGGCTTGTTTGAAGGAGCGCTTCCCTGATGAACGGATACAAACCAGAGGCTGTGTTGATGGCTAAAGGTCGTCTCTAAGGAAGCAGCTGTACAGGGGAATCTCCTTCCAGAGCAAACGTTCACTCTGAAGGGTCGAGCTACTGATGCACTCTGTGACACTGTATCTTACGGTTATCTTGAACATGATTTTTGCAGAATTATATGCATGTTGCAGTGATTTTAATGCCCCTGTATTTTCTTCTCTTTCCTCACAGATGAGATTATGCAGCAGGAGATCAGGCCATTACTGGCTGTCGACATAATTGAACAACTTCACAGGCAATTTGCTCTTCTTTCAGGTGAGATATGAATGTCTATTTGCTCTTTAGGTTGGGATAAAAAGGCTTATTGTGTTTTTTTTTTTTTTTCAAAAGCAATGCACTTCCCTGCTCACTAGCTGTTGGTGATGCTTTTGATTCTTCACGTTTGAGAGGAAGAACGTGGGTCAGGTTTCTGTGGTGGCAGTTAATTGATTCTAATGCTCACAAATCACATCATGTCAGTACTGTTGTACAATTCCCAGCCCTCCATTTCCTCAGATGCTCATTAGCGCTTAAAACCAGAGAAAGTAGACTTCTGCAGTCTCATTTTCCCATGATGAATATTATATAATAATGAATAGAGAAATATCCAAGGTCTTATTGGTGATATTTCGTGAATTGAGAAAATTTACCATGATTTTCTTTCCTTATTAATGTCAAACAGCACAGATCAGTTTCACTCAATATGAGACTGTCTCTATCACTGAGTGAAGTGAAATCATCAAAAATCTATTCAAAAATGTATCGATTCCATATTAATTATCTGCTGATATTTTTCATTTTATCGGTATTGGTCGATATTGGATATTTAATTGTGCATGCTATATTTCCACTATTTTTAAATTTAGATAATCTTTGCTGCTTACTCATGTTCAATTAATGTTAATCTTTAAAAACTTTTAAGATAAGTTAAAAGCTAAAGTTAAGTCTCAAAGTTAAAGTTAAATCTTTAGCAAATTTCAAAATCAATATCCATTTTTTCATGTCGTACAATTATAGTGCCTAATTCACCTAATTTATTTATCTTGAGAAGGATGTGTGTGTGCTTGAAAGTAGTAATAATAATTAAAAAAAATACTTGAGACTTGAGAAATGTTCATTTCTGCCGGTGAGGTTGTTCTGTAATTTTTTTAAATATATTTTTTATTAATTTACACAAAATATGGAATTTAATATTGTCCATTTATTGTTTATCAGGCATAACGCGAAAATAATTATCGGCTTATCTATATCAGCTAAAATTGTAATATTGCTGCATTCCTATAATACATTATTATATAAAACCATTATAGATCAACTGACATAATCATCATAAAACCGTTTCAACTACAAAATATGTTTAATAACGTATTTTAAGGTCTCCTTGTTACAGTGTAACTATGTATTTAAGTATTGAGTAATATTAATTAACTATGTACTTACTATAGGGTTAGAATTAGGGTTTGGTTTAGGCTTAGTTGCATTAAATTATGCATATTATAGTTATTACTAAAGTAACTACATGTAACGTGTAACAAGGACAAGGAAATACAGTGACACATTCTAAAATAACGGTTTTCTTAAAAATCTCATGTAGGGGACCCAGCTAGAATATTTTAAACTTGTAATGTAAACCATGTATTATTTTACAGATCCTAAATAAACCAATTTATTTAAATGAACACTTACAGTACCAAATGACTTTGGTGAAGCTTCTTTTTTTTTTTACCCTGTTTGAACCTAAATCTTTTTTGTTTACCAGCTAATGCCTTTAACCACTAGGCTACGCCACCATCCTGCTTAATGTCACAGATGAAAATGAAACAATTAGGCAGCTGGCAGAGATATAAACAGATTTCTGACCAGCCTTGGTTGTGAAGCTTCCTGGTGGTACTGAGAGATAATTAACTATGCAAAACAATGAATATTACCAGCTGCACTTTATTTTACAGTACGTGCACTTATGTATACTTACAGTGTACATACCTAAGAAAGTACTGGGTAATATAAGGTAACTACATGGGTTAAGGTTAGGTTTAGGGGTAGGTCCAGGGTTGGTACCTAGTTATTACCCAGTTATTGCAATTACTATAAACATAATATGCACATGGGGAACAGGACTGTAAAATGATGCGCTACCATTTTAACTAATAAAAACAACAGTGTTTACCACTTTCAGCACACACAGAGCTCTCTCAAAACAGGGTGGAAAAACTTACACGCTGAACTGATGTTAGTGGGAGGGACATCGTAACTACAGACTCGCTGCTCCTTGGAGAGCTTTTCCATTCCTTCCCACCCTAGTCAGATCTCATGAGGCCTGGCCTGCCTCCCTGTCTCCTCATCTGCCAAGAAGCCTGCACCAGCCATCAAAACTGCACCAGTTACGTAATGTTACGGTTAAAAACAATCCCAGCATACTTTGTGCAATCTATTTAGCTGACTCCTCTTGTCTTGAGTGCTGCTTTCCGCTGAAAAGCATGGTGTCGTCCATTAGGCCTCTGTGAATCACGGGACGATTAGAAATGTAATAGAATAGACTTCAAATGTGTCTCATTCACTATATTCCATATTGGTGATTTAGTAATGTATAAAACCATGCAAATTATTTAGCTAAATATTAGCCTGAATTGGAAAACTAGCTAGTTTAATCCAAAATGGCAGCTATGGGGCAAAGTGAGCCAAATGCTGTGGGGTAAATTGAGCCAGCGTTTTAACTAACCCTACCATAAGGCACTGTAGTTAAGTTAAATCTCTGAAGTATAAACTGGTATAATTTCAATGTAATGTTACACAACTGGTTTAGTTTATCATTTTCTTAAAAAAAAAATAGTTTGAATTTATTTGATAGGAACAATGTACACGTACACCAAATCCTTCTCTGGTAAGAATCAGATGATGCTTAATCATATATATCTTTCCACCTGTAGTCCCTAATGACCTAACATGTTCAATATTGCAGAAAAACTACCATGCCAAGAACCTTTTGACTAAAATGTTTATTAGTTTCAATGACATTCATTCATTCTAATTCAGTTTTTATTTTATTTAATTTTACTCAACAAACTCTGTTTAGGCTGTTTTTGGGAAGGTTACGATTTTGGTGCTTAACATATTGTTTCAGAAATGCAAACAATTAAAGATATTGAATGTTCTTATTTTCTTTATTTTTATTTGATAGTTGAACATAGCTAATAACTAATTTCCCTGAACATAGCACATACCGAATCGAAACCGTGACCCTAAAACCGTGATTAAAAACTGAACCGTGAGTTACACCCCTACTGCCTAATATGCTGTTGGTCCTCCTCGTGCTGCCAACCCGCCGAGGCATGGACTCTACAAGACCCCTGAAGGTGTGCTGTGGTATCTGGCAGCAAGACGTTAGCAGCAGATCCTTTAAGTCCTGTAGGTTGTGAGGTGGAGCCACCATGGTTCAAACTTGTTGGTCCAGCACATCCCACAGATGCTCAATTGGATTGAGATTTGGGGAATTTAGAGGCCAGGGCAACACCTTGAACTTTTCATCATGTTCCTCAAACTATTCCTGAACAATGTGTGTAGTGTGACATTATCCTGCTGAAAGAGGCCACTTCCACCAGTGAACACTATTGTCATGAAGGGGTGTTCAACAGTGTTTAGGTAGGTGGTACGTGTCAAAGTAACATCCACATGAATGGCCGGACCCAGTGTTTCCCAGCAGAACATTGCCCAGAGCATCACATTCCCTCCACCGGCTTGTCGTCTTCCCACAGTACATCCAAGTGCTATTGCTTCCCCAATTAAACAGCGCACACGTTTACGGCCGTCCACGTGATGTAAAAGAAAACGGGACCATTTTGTGGATCGAATCCGGTTTGTGGATTAACAATATTCGCTTCACCTGTGACTGGTCATAATGTTTTGTCTCATCAGTGTATACAGTGGGGAGAACAAGTATTTGATACACTGCCGATTTTGCAGGTTTGCCCACTTACAAAGCATCATAGGTACTCTTCAACTGTGAGTGACGGAATCTAAAACAAAAATCCAGAAAATCACATTGTATGATTTTTAAGTAATTAATTAGCATTTTATTGCATGACATAAGTATTTGATACATCAGAAAAGCAGAACTTAATATTTGGTACAGAAACCTTTGGTACATATATAGAAATACTAAGAATCATATGAAGAAAATGTGTTAAAGATCTTGGCCTGTAGATTTTACAGGTGTCAATATTTACGTAGTGAAAGCATTAAACCACAAAGTAGGTCAAGGTATTAGAGTAAAGACAAAGTTCCAAATAAGATGGCGGATGTGGACTGGGGGATGTGTGTGGTTTGTAAATATAAATGAAAAAGAAACATGCACATCTTTAAAAAAAAAAAAAAAAAATCACCTATACATCACCCAAGTGAGGAGTTGTGTCATCTAAAGTCTAAAAATGGATGAACGTGACTTCTGAGTGGATTACCGCAAACAAACACATCTTTCTCCAGAATTCCCCTCAGGAATTAACACAATGCACGAGAAGAATCCCTGTTAAATGAGTGATTACATATTCACACTGACAGGGACAGTGGAGAATACTTTGCTAAATTATTTTAATTATTTAAAAATTATATTATATTTTCTTATCAAAGTAGATTTGGAGATACACCAGGCTTTGTGATCCTGTAGCAGGGGTCTTCACTATTTGATCTCAAACACATTTCGTGAAAATATGACAGTATATGTTAAAAATGCCAATTTTTACACAAGTATATGACTCAAATGTACATAAATAATAATTAATTTAATGGTTTTGCAGTGTAAGCATCATAACAAACGTAAATATATGTAAGCATGAAAATATATCAATTTTATGTAATATGTTACAAGAATCATAACCAGTTTCATTTTATTAGGATCTTTTTTTAGTCTGAAAGATTTCTTTGATTCCACTGTCGCCCCATTGTGGTTGAAAGGAGATGTGGTTCTTATTTACCTAAATCTAAAAAAAAAAAAAATGAAGTAAAATAACAAGTAGAAGGCTGTGATGAATACTTAAGAATTATTTTGAGGATAATGCCAGATGTATGTCTCATGAATGAATTAAAC
Source organism: Coreius guichenoti (assembly GCA_039654105.1). Lineage (NCBI taxonomy): Eukaryota > Metazoa > Chordata > Actinopteri > Cypriniformes > Gobionidae > Coreius > Coreius guichenoti. The sequence continues at coordinate 22,194,220 of CM077188.1, read as the reverse complement.
AGAAATTAAAGTAGTATATTTGAAAGCTATGCCATAAAAGAAAAAAAAAAATGTAGGTCATAGTTTTAATCCCCTCTCACCTGGTTTCTGCTGCATGCATCTTCACACAATGTGCATAGTTTGCGTTTAAGTGTGAATGATGAAAAAAAAATGTCAATCATGACACCAAACGAAAAAAAAAAATGACACGGTCTGTAAACTCACACCATAGGGCTCATTGAAATGCTCAAACAAATGTTTGAAAAGTACCACAGAGTGCCGTTTAATATGTAAGACCTTCTTTTTCTCAGGTTTAATAACTATGAATTAACTAGGCACTAAATATTTGCAGGAGGAAGAGGAAAAGATGGATCTCCCATCATCACCTTCCCAGAGTTCTCAGGTTTTAATGAGGTGACGGATGAGGATTTCGTTAATGTTGTCACATACCTGACCAGCATACCAAGGTAAAAAATATACATTTTATTGTGATTAAAAAGTCATTGGTAATGATTTTTCAGAATGTGTAGTAAAACCAACTGTAAATTCAGGCAAATTGCAATACTCTGAAATGTTTGATTTCTGTCTAATGGTTTTGGTTTCAATGTCCGACCAGTCTGTTTCTGTTCTTCATCCCTCAGCATGGATGCTGCTAGCATCGGCTTCATCATCATCCTGGACCGCAGGAAGGACAAATGGAACTCGGCAATCACTTCTTTGGCACGGATAGCGGTTTGTACAGGCTCTTGCTGAAGTTTTGTGAAGTTGGAACAGCTCTTCAACATGATGTTTACAGATCTCAATGAAGTTCAGAGCAAAAAGAACAAGATGTACAGTATCAAGACAATATATAGGCCTATCATTTGAAATCAAGTTAAAGGATTAAATCAATACATCATCAGTACTTCTTCCAAAACGTATTTTTATCTTACTCTGATTCAATATGGTAGGCCTATTATATATGTTTATATTTTAGACCTAGCAAGATGGTTTTCACTGGAAATTATGTACATACGTCACTTAACTGTGCGTGTCATTCATATCCGTAAATAGAGAAAATGTTTTTTTTTTGTTTTTTTTAATATACCAAATCTTGTTCAGCCTCTGGTTGAGCATAACCAGCAACTAAATAGAAAGATCACAATAAAACAAAATAACAAAAGGGGGCCATAACCAGTTCTGCAAAAAGGTGTAAATAGAGAAAAGTTGCTCCGGCTACTTTGACGCGTGTATGGCGTGGGAGTGGCATAGGTTACAACTAGCGAGAAAGGTAAACATGGAGTTAAATCTCGAACCTCTGGGGAATCACCGGCTTTAAAAAGAACAGAACAGAGGAGAGTCTGCTAGCGGAAAAAAGAACACAGCAGCGCTCGTAATAAAACAAGAATCAACATTAACTTGGCTTTTAGGAGATGGCAAGAACTGAGGGATTTGAAATGTTATAAAGGTGACCTGTCATTTCATTATGGGTTATAGTGCTGTGCTGGAATTTATTTTCAAGGAAGTACCATGTCTATTAAACCTTAAATGCATTAATGTTTCGCCAGCCATTATTACATATTCGGGTCTTTAGTGTCCCGGATCTATATCTAACACGGATGGATCTCTACCTGTTGCAATAATAAAAAACTCTCCTGGTATTAGAGTAACAATTACAGAAGAATAATATAAAGCATATTTTGTTACCTTTTGGAGCCTGGAAGGGTTCAGCTTGAGCAGATGTTTTATACCATCATCACTGTCCTCATCAGAGCTCATTTCCCAGTACATTCAGCATCTGGCTCATATTCGCCATCTCAAACATTCTTAAAGCTATCATTTTCAGCATCTTCAAAATCAATATTTTGATCGCTGACCGCTTCTTCACCAGATCCACCATCAAGTGACAGTGACACTAATATTTGATTGCGTTCAGTACTTGCTCTGTAGTAAATATCTAAGCCATTTCAAATTTATCTGATGATAATTCCTATTCTTTTGTTTTCTGCCTGCGGTAACTATGAGTGAAACGTCACTTCATCATTGTGTATCAGACATTGCCACTTTGTGGAATAAAGTTGAATTGCACTTATTCAGTCATCAAAGATTCAATTAATGTTGTGTAGAAAAAATATACTTACACTGTTACACGCCTTGGGTCGTTAGTGACCCTATATAATTTTTACAAAAAAATTAATGGGAAACAGGCATTCTTTTATAAAAAATGTTTCTTGTTGTATTGTTTACAATGAATTGATTGAGGAATACTAAGAAGGTTGATGTCTAACTTTAAAAAATGAATGAGGAGGAGGGTAGTGAATGATGTCCCGGGTCACTAAAGACCCGAGGTATGCGTTTAAGGGTTAAAGGGATAGTTCACTCAATTTTAATTCTGTCATCATTTACTCACCCTCAAGTTGTTCCATACCTGTATGGGTTTATTTCTTCTGTTGAACACAAAATAATATATTTTAAAGAATGTTGGTGGTATTTTTTTTTTCCTAATATAAAAAGTCAATGGCTACCGTCCACTGTCTGGTTACCAACATTCTTCAAAATATCTTCTTTTGCATTCAACAGATGAAAGAAACTGAGGGTGAGTAAAAGATGACAAAATTTTCATTTCTGGGTGAACAATCCCTTTAATGGGTATAGCTACAGTAATGTATTCAGCTAGTCAGCTTGAGATCCTTTCTATTTAAATTAGTTATATCAAGGATAGCAGTAGGATAACCATCTTCATCCACACAGTCAACCAGAGCCGAAGCACAACCAAAACAATGTTCTTCCACAAAATACATGGTGTTTTGTTTTTTAACTGCTAGAGGGCCAAAAGTTACATAGTGTGCCTTTAAACAAGCCGGGTTTATTTGGACCATTAAAAACACTTCTATTTTGTATTTTACTCATTTAAAATATTTTTAATTTAATATTATAATAATTTCAATTTATTAATATTTTTTTATCCAATTTAATAACTAAAAATATATAATATTTTGCAATCATAAATTATTTTATAAGCATAAAAAATAACATTTAAAATATAAACGTTGATGTCTCTATTTGCTTCAGTGACAGCAGCGTTTATTATTTTATTATAATAAAAACTGAATATGCTGAAAAACTTTAGCGTTTATTACGTTTTTATTATTATTATTATTATTATTATTATTAAAATTGTGTTTTATCATTTTTAAATACTACTTTTTATTGTACAGTACATACAGTAAGTGTTATTACAATAATAATATTTGTTTTGTGATTAAATTTTTACAATTAAATAACAAAATTGCTATTATTTTTGGCCTGTTTTATTTCGCATGTTCTATTTTAAATAATTTTAATTTTAAATGTAATATAAATATATCATACCTTTTATAAATATAAAAATTATAAATATAAAAAATATAAATATATAAAATAGTCAGCTTGAGATGCTTTCCATCTAAACTAAGTGCAAATAGCAATAGATGATATATAGTTTCTATATATAAAATTATATATATAAAATAAAAATAAAAAATCTATATTAATTAATTTTATAAATTAATTTGAAAAGTTTCAAAGGCAGAATAGGTTGGAATTGTTTATATGGCTTCACAAGGTATATATAGTTAATGCCACTGAATTGTTAAAGAAATTAGTCAAACTTTTATTTTTACTTAAATGTTTTATTTCCTTTCATGACTAAAAGGGCTCCTTCCCGGGAAATCTACAGCTTGTTCTGGTTCTTAAACCTTCACGCCTCCTCCAGAGGGCCATCGCTGATGTCAGTATGCGGTTACATAGGGATGACTTCAAATTGAAGGTACCGGTAAGCATGCTTTTTTCTGTCTGGACCCTCAGCATGTCTGTTCATTCGCCATATGGCGCATGGCTCATCTGGAGTGTTTGTAACCATGATCACTCATCCGCTAAATTATTAACACAGTCTGTCACCCTGTTGTTTTATGCATGTCTGAAAGGTGTTAACCTACAGATTGTGTGCAGATAATCTCTAAGCCTGTTTCAATGGCACTTTAGAAGGTGGTGGACAATGTTACAAAAACACTACTGTTTCTGCATTGTGCATTGAGGAGATCGCTGTTTGTTGTCAAAGCGGTGGCAATATGTGAATTCAGTAAATGCTACTCTCCTATTACCATATGCAGGGGCCCTAGGTTTGCATACTGTATGCTAGTGCATGAGATTATCATCTGCATGTAAATTATCTTGTAACGTTAAGGAAAAAAAGTTTGCACTGTGGTTTATTCACAACATGTCATCTGCAGAAGTTAGTGCCAGTTCTGAAACTTTTGTCTCTTATTTTCTTCAGCTTCTTATTTTCTTCACACTTAGTGCAAATAGACAGCATGCAAATAGCAATAGATACTATTTACATTAAGTGCAAATAGCGACAGATGAATATTTGATTTATTTTATTTCATAACTTGGTTTGGGTGTGTCAAAAGCTAACGCCATCCGCCTTACTCTTCACACCACTGATTCCATTGTCAGCAGGTTTGTTGTAATTTTGTCTGGCTCAATCAGACAGTGGTGGCTAGAGTTAGTGTAAATAGCCTCTGCCAACAAGGTGGGCTATTTGCTCTTGGTGTAAATAGACACTCTGTATTTTACAATGGAAGTGAATAAGGTCGGTTCATACAAGTTAAAATAAAAAATAAAAAGTTTAATAGTACAGCCACAAGACATAAACAATATGAGTGATTTCATTGTGATGACATAATTTTAGTGTGAAAAATTGATATTTAACCCATAAACTCTTAAACCTAAAAATGATGACAAAATTATGACGTAAACAGGTTTACAGCTCAAATAATACACACATTTTAACAGAAGAATACAATTATGGTAACACTTTGCAATAAGTTGGTTTCTTTGGTCAACATTTATTAATCTTAGTTAATATTAATTTCAACATTTACTCGTATATTATTAAAATCAAAAGTTGTATTTGTTAACATTAGTTAATGCACTGTTAACTAACACGAACAAACAATGAATAACTGTATTTTTATTAACTAATATTAACAAAGATTAACAAATTCTATATTGCTCATTGTTAGTTCATGTTAGTTAATACATTAACTAATGTTAACGAATGAGACCTTGTTGTAAAGTGTTACCAAAATTATATGTATGCTTTTAAAACTCTAAAAATGTCCCCATTTACTTCCAAACCCAGTATTTTCTATTAACCTTCCTCCAAAACTGTTTTTTCACCATATATGTCATGTAAAATGCTTGCGTGCATATTTTAAGCAGCCTACCACAAATTGTGAAAATACTAGTTCTTGCAAAAATGAACGTATGCGTGGTCTGAGGTTGTGGAAATACACAACCTGACTGTTAACAACAGCAACTTTTGTCTTATAAAAAGTATTGTAAGAGAAACAATTAGTTTCAGTATATATATATATCAATATTTTGTTCTTCTCTTGTAGATTGTTATGCTAAATTCCCTGTCAGACTTGCACGGCTACATTGACAAAGGCCAACTGACCTGTGACCTGGGGGGAACCCTGGACTATTGCCACAGTCAATGGATTCACCATCGCACTGTGAGAAGTTGTTTTTAATAAATAAAGCCTTAATTAACTTATTAATATGAAGTAAAATGAAAATATACTGTATTATTTTTATGCATTTTAACATAGTCCACATATATAATACCATATATAACAGCATGGAGCAGAATCAGTTTTTTTTCAGTGTTATGTAAAGTGTAAAATGTTGTGTTCTAGGCCATTGAGAACTTTGCATTAACAGTGAAGAGCACAGCACAGATGCTGCAGCAGTTTGGAACTGACCTGGCAGAAACCGAACTTCCCAATGACGTGCAGTGCACCAAAGATTTGCTTATCACCCACACCGAAAAACACGATAAGCTCAAGGTAGCAATTTACATTTATGGAACAGTAGTTCATGTTGGTTCTAATGTTGCCATATGATTTGTTTAATCCACATTGTTATAATTCTGCCCTTTATTGCTTGTGTCTGTGGAATCGGTCAGTTATCTTTTTTCTGTTCATTGACTTTCAGTGAACAGTTTCTCACATAGTGGAGCAACAAAACACCAACTGTATTTATCTTGATTTACTGAAGACTTTCATGCCTGTATTTTGCATATATAAAGATTAATTTAATAGCCTATTCATATGCCACATTTCTTCTTTCTGTACAGGATGAGCTAAAATTGGCCGTAAAACAAGGAAATACTCTGCTGTCCTGTATCAAAGACCAGGCCAGCAAAACCGAGAGCCACATTTTGAACCCAGATGAGTTAGAGAACCAAACAACCGTTGAGAGGTGTGTAAAAAGATTTTGCCACACACTAAATGCTACATGATGATAGCTTAAAGGGTACATAACACACAGTTTCTGCCAATCTCATGTTAATCTTGAGTACCTATAGAGTAGTATTGCATCCTTCATATCTCCGAAGAGTCTTTAGTTTTATCATATTTATAAAAGACAGATACACTGTACCGATTTTTTCCGAAAACAGCCGAGCTCGTGGAGGCGTGCATTCGGCGGAGCTAAAGAGTCACGAGCACACACACACAATACATCATGGCATTATCCCTGGATAACTTTCGATTCACTATACGTTTGTGTTGTTTACATTATATGCACATATGTGGCGATTGCTAACAAAACAGACATTTGATGCAGTTTCACTCACCGCCTGCGGTTTCAACTTATGACCGGGAAAAAACAAACACACTTGCAGAACTCCGTTGCTGCTCCGGGAAAACAAACTTCATCCACTGTTTCCTTAACGCTGGGTTATTTGGGAAGCTGAACAAGGTTATCTTTCCCTCACAACCAAAAACACACTTCTTTAGTGACATTGTTGATTTCGTGGTCTAGAAACAAAATGACAGCGCTGCCGACGGCTTGCGTGACCCGAATGAAGCTCGTTGATGCTCTTGCTCTCGCTCAGGTTTACGTGCGCACACGCTCATCCGGGAGAAGTACAAGGAATTCCGCCTTTTATGACGTCATACAGGGCCATACTTGAAAAAAACTTTCCGAAACTTGTTTGAACCCTGAAGGAGTGTATTTGGCACAGAAATACTCCGTCATACGTCCAACTCGTTTTTTAAAATTTTGGCCATGTTTAGCATGAGAATCCAACTCTTTCACAGTATAAATAAGTCAAAATGCATGAAATAGCATTAGACCCCCCCTTTAAGCAGAATTATGATGTAATACATTTCTGGGCCGTTACGCGACAATTCTACTTGTCAGCAAAACGTCTCAGGTTACTGGTGTAACCTATGTTCTCTGAATAGGGAACGAGACGCTGCATTGCTATTATGCAATGGGAACGCCCTCTGGGTGTGCCGATTGTCTGAAGCCCTTATAGAATCACACCAATTCATTGGCTGATGGCGCGGGTGCCACCCTGATGCTCTTACGTCATCATATTATACTGGCATGCGCGCCATCTGCTCCTCAGATTTCTCTGCCGAAAAAGGTCGCTTGTTGGCAGCGCGAGGAGCTTGGCAGCAAACGCAGCGTCTCGTTCCCTATTCAGAGAGCATAGGTTACACCAGTAACCTGAGACGTTCTCTTTCATAGGTTCACTCAACGTTGCGTTGCTATGACGCAATGGGAACGATATACCAAATAACACACCAAGCTAAAGCGCTGCCGTATCTAGCTCGATGAAAACCAGATAGCATACATGGTCGGTTTCAAGCAGACAGAACATGGGAACCCGGAGCCATGTCGAGATCCAAACTATAGAATTTGACAAAAGTGTGTGGAGAGGACCATCCTGCTGCTACACAAATGTCCTCCATGAGTGCCCCTCTAAAAAGCGCTTGAGAGGAAGCCACACTGGTAGAATGTGCCCGAATGCTGAGAGGTGAAGACCAACCGCGCACCTCATATGCCAGCGAAATAGCCTCTGTAACCCAATGGGAAACTCTATGCTTCGATGCGGCAACCCCGCGGCGGCCAGCACCGAAACACACCAAGAGCTGATTTGATCTCCTCCAACCACTAGAGCGATCTACATAAGACTTCAAAGCTTGGACAGGGCAGAGCAAATAAAGTTTTTTGTCCTCTTCTGAGGTGAAATGAGGAGGGTGGAACGAGTGAAGGGTGATAACCTGAGAGCGAAACGATGTAGACAAAACTTTGGGCACATATCCTGGCCTGGGTCTTAAGGTTACCTTAACCAGACAGGGGCGAAGTCCATACATGCCTCGCTAACAGAGCGAGCTTGCAAATCCCCAACTCACTTCAAAGTTAATGGCAACAAAGGAGCAACCTTGAGAGTCAGAATCCGCTCTGGAGCTGACTCCAGGGGCTCAAAAGGAGCCTCCGTTAAGCCTTCCAGGACAACTGACAGGTCCCAAGAGGGAATTCCAGGGGAGCGTGCTGGCTTCAGGCACCTAATCCCACGCATAAACGCAGAGACCAACCTTTGTTTGCCCAGGGAAACTTCATCTGACTCCCTACAAGCAGCAATGGCGGCGACATAAACTCTCAGAGTAGTAGTTGCTGCTCCAGCAGCAAACTTTTCCTGTAGGAACTCCAGCACTGGACCCACGGGGCGGCTGACTGGATCCACAGCATGAGCTGAGCACCATGACTCAAAAAGGTTTGCGACAGAACTGAAGTGTGTAGCCTGACTGAACTGTGCGGAGGATCCAAGGTGATACCCCTGGCAGATGCCTCCACTCGTGAAAGAAATGTGATAGAGGAAGCGGAGAGTTGCAATGCAGGGGACATACCTGTGTTAGGGTGTCGTACTGATCCTTGGGGGGTAGCGTGGTCAACCGCGAAAGAGAGCACCTGGCGTCCTGATGCGGAGTGAGAGATACCATGGGTCTGCCGGCTCCTGGAGAAAAACGAACGTGTCTTCAATTACGCGAGCAGCAGGCAACAAACCAGGCGAGGGGAGAAAGCCTAGCGTGTCTCCTTCCTCACGCGCCGAAGCGGGGTAATGCCGAACAAGCGCTGAAACGCACTGGCTGGCAAATGTGACAGGGTTGGATAAGGAGAGCGAGTGAGAGGTGGGCAGAAACGCTTGCGTGGTCTGTCCCAACCTCAAAAGGCGGGGAAAGCTCTCCTTTTTCTGGCCTGATGGTCAGGAGCGACTTCATGAAGGCAGAGAAATCTGAGGAGCAGTTGCTCTGCTCAGTCCTACTGCTGAGGAGCAGTATAATATGTCAGGGTGGCGCCCGCGCCATCAGCCAATGAATTGGCGTGATTCTATAAGGGCTTTAGACAATCGGCACAACCAGAGGGCGTTCCCATTGCGTCATAGCAAAGCAGCATTGAGTGAACCTATGAAAGAGAACAGAACATTCACTTTGAATGGATTTTAACCATGGTGAATGAGAGATCCAGCCAAAAAAGATAGTCACAGAGCATTCTGATGAAAGATTATGAGCATTTTTTTTAACTTGTGCCATTAATTATTCACAATATAACCAGGAACATTAAAATAAAAGTAGCCATTTCCTCCATTTTAACATCTCTATTAGCAAGTGTTAGACTTGTGTAGTTCTTGTTACAGTTCTGTTATTATTCTTTAAAGCCTAGTGTCATCTAACCTTCCTCTGTGAAATCTAATTCACTCTAGCTCCTCTGACACACACACTGTAAAAGCGTTTGTTTGTTTGTCTCAGGTTGTTAGCGCAGCTTGATGAGACGGAGAATGCGTTTGAACAGTTCTGGTCGAGGCATCACCTCAAATTAGAGCAGTGCTTACAGTTACGGCACTTTGAGCAGGACTTCAGAGAGGTACGGTGCAATGTGCTTAACTGAAGTCTATGTGAACTTAGTAGGCAGCCATTATACCAAATATCACCTGTGGCGGTTGTCCAGTCAAACAAGTTGAAATTGGTCTGTTTTGTCCATTGCATCAGGTGAAAGTTTCTCTGGACGGCCTGATGGAAGCCTTATTAGGGCTGTCTGATACTGGGGACTGTGTGGCTCGGGTCGATCACCTACTGGGGGATCTGAAAACCTTGGAGGACAAAGCTCAGGTCAAAATCTTTTGAATATAAGACCAGGCCTGATATGCAAAGCACCCCATTACAGTTCAATAGCATACAGGGCTCAACTGTTTGTTTGTTTTTTGCTGGTTAAACCACTAGTTTACATTTTTACTTTCCCACACACACATATATATACATTTTTAGGTTTGCAAGCCATAAAAAAAGTATACCCTGTTGAAGATTACTGGTTACCACATGCTTTGCATGCTGTTCCCATGCTGGTGTAACCACTGTGAATTTTAACTAGCGTAACTCTACTAAATCATCCATCTTATCTAGAAAGACAATGCATACTTTTCATGGCCTTTGTCAAAATGATAAGAAATTGCAGATGTTTGAAACCATCCAGTAACTAAAGCTGAACATCAGGAAGAAATAAAATACAGAAACATAGTGCTGCCACTGACACGATTGTCTTTCTAGAGCTGAATTGAGTTCTGTTTGCATCACCGATCATTATTCACTGTACCTGTTTAACACTGTAAAGCTGCTTTTGAAACTTTGATCTATATTGTATAAAGCGCTATATACTATATAAAGATGACTTGACTTAACTGTTACAAGACTGCAAGTCAAGTAGTAATAATAGTCAAAATAGCAGTGTATATTCTGTTAAGATTTATTGTGTTTACTGATCTGTACAGGAGTCCTTGGAGAAAGCTCAGCTTCACGCTCAGCATGGGGACCAGCTCATTCAAAGTAACCATTACGCTGTAGACTCCATCCGCCCAAAGTGTGTGGAACTGCGTCGGATCTGTGATGACTTCAGCAATGAGGCCAAAAAGAAATGTGACATTCTAACCAAATCACTTGAAATCCACAAAGGAATCGACGAGGTTTGTGAAACAACTCGCATGCAGTCAAATTACCACACAGGCACCTTAATATTAAGTTTTTATATGCGATGAGTTAGGACATGATAGATGGGTGATTTTGAGAGATGACTTGCAGGTTGTCAGAAGACAAATACATCTACAAATCTGAAACTGAAAAAACAACAAGACTAGTTTTTGGATAATATGCCTTGAATTAAGTTTATTTAATTGTTTTTTATTAATTTTTTCCTATTTTAGCAAATTTAGTTTTTGCCTTTTTTAATTTATTTTTATTTTATTATTTTGTTTTATTTATTTTTTTGGTTATTTTAGTACTTTCAGTCCTTTATTTATTTCTTAAGATTTTTATTAATAGGTTTTTATTTATTTCAGCTTTATTTCAATTAATGAAGCTTTATTTAATCAATTAAAACATTTTACATTTTTAGTTAACAATAACAACACTGTGTGTGGGTGATTTAAATTGGATCTGACTTGTGTCCTATTAAACAATCAAAATATGAGGAGTATGTTATAGTAAAGCATTAAAATAACAAAATGATTTGGCAACTCCATCATATAATTAAAAATGGGTTTTATTGTATTATGCAAAAAAAAAGGCATAGACACAAAAAGCTCACAGGAAATAAAGCATACATTGACTACAATGTAACCAGTTATTAATATTTTGTTGCTTCTCCCTTGTTTCTGATTATAACAGCCATTCTCTTAGGAATTGAATAAACTTTACGCATGTGTCCTGCTTATCTTCTTTCCAATCCTCCTTAAGTTCTTCCCAAAGTTGAGCTTCATTGGAAAGCCTGCATGAATCATCCCAATTCCGGTTTATAATTTCACAAAGGTTTTCAGTGGCTTTAAGGTCAGGGCACTGAGGTCACTTGAAGACTTCAAAATGCTGAGCATGAACACTTTCATTGCGTGCAACTTTGTTGCATGCACATTGCGCACTGTGTTTTTGGCAGAGTTATCATGTGGGAAAATTTAATCTCCAACCGGATCCTCTATGCTTTGCAACATTGTGTTCAGCAGGATTCCCAAGTATTGGTCCGTTTCAAAGTTCCAGCAACATTGTACATCCTCCCAATGTTTCCCCTACTGTGCTTAATGGCGCCTTGTATGTATTTGGTATTAAAACCTCCAGTCGTCTCCTACGAACATATTTGACACCATCCAATGTTAGTTTGTTAAATTCTGACTTGTCAGACTGCAGAACACAGCTAAATTCTTCCATAAGCCAGTCCTTATTTTCTTTGGCAAATGCAAGGTTTTTTTTGCAGTAGATAAGACTAATAAATGGTTTCTTTACTGGCACACAACCTCTCAATCCAGCCTTTTATAGCTTACAGTTCAAGATGAAATTGGAGGTTGGAGGTTTCATCCAGGTCTTTAGAAGCAGTTTTGATGTGTTCCCACATTCAGGTGATTTTCATCCTCCTGTCAAAATGCTCACTAGTCTTCCTTGACCAGACACAGCACTTTACGTTCTGCATGGTAGTGGTCTGACGGTGCTTTGAAATAATTCTGTGGACATTGTGACCATTTAAATCCAGCACATGAGCAATATATCCAAAGCCGATTGACCAAATTTAACCATTTTAACAATATCCTCTATGGTTGCAGAGGACAGCTCCTTCCATTTGGCCATTTTCACTAAAACCCACAAAATGTAATCTAATAATATACTGTAGCTAATACTTGCCGCATAGTTATTTATTGAATTATAGACTGGGAATAATGAGTGCAAGACTGGGTAACCCTTTAGAATACTGTTCCGTCATTAATGAATAACTACACAGGAACAAATGAGTAATGCACTATCAACATTCTAGTAACTACTATTAACTAACAAGAAACTCTGATTAACGAATAAGTAAGTATTAGCGCTCAGTTGAATGTGGTAGTTCACTATTAGCTAATCAATAACTACTATTTTTTTCATACCTCACAGACGACTAAGAACTACTATATACAGGTTCATAATTAACATGAATAATGCATAATTCTAAAGCGAAGATCATAGTAACCCACTAGTAATGACTCAAGTATTACCAAATCCTTCAGAAGGAATTACTAATTATTTGGATCAGTATTCTAAAGTGAAAAACATGATAATTCCTTAATATTGACTGAAGTCATTGTAAACTTTTAAGGTTTTTGCAAGGTTTTGGATAGTAATGACTCAAGTGTTACTACATCCTTCTAATGGAATTGCTAATTATTTGGATCAGATCATGGTAACCTACTAGTAATGACTCAAGTGTTACTAAATCTATCGGAAGGAATTACTATCCAAAACCTTACAAAAAACTCAAAAGCTTACAATATTTCAGTCACTAATAGAGAGTTATCATGTTTTTCACTTTAGAATACTGATCCAAACAATTAGTAATTACTTCTGAAGGATTTGGTAATATCTGAGTCATTACTAGTGGGTTACCATAATCTTCACTTTAGAATTAATTATACATTATGCATTATTCATGTTAATTATGAACTGGTATATTGTAATTCTTAGTATTTCTCTGGGAGGTATGAAAAAAAAATACTAGTTATTGATTAGCTAATAGTGAACTACTTCATTAGACTAAGCACTGATACTTACTAATTCGTTAATCAGAGTTTCTTGTTAGTAGTTAGAGTGTTAATATTGCGTTACTCATTTGTTCCTGTGTAGTTATTCATTAATGACGGAACAGTATTCTAAAGTGTTACCCAAGACTGGTATGACTACTTGGCCAAAAATGACGTACGCACAATTCGGTATGTTTTATTTCGCCATGACAAAAGGGTACAATTGAAATGTGGAACGTGTACATTAGTTTTACATTCTAGGCACAACTACACAACATGCATTCCAAACGTTTAATAAATATTTAACAAAGAGTTTGAATAAAGTGCGAAGTTGCATTATTACAGCAGAGCTATCTTTATTCATTTCATGTTTTGGGGTTTAGTGGTTAGAATATTAACAAATTAGATAACTTTCACAGTTTACTTTTCTGTGATTTAAATGGAGTCCAGGACAAATAGATGCATTAATGTGCATCTGTGTTTGTCTGTTGGCAGGTGAACCAGTGGTGTGAGAGTGGGGTGTATCTGTTGGCCTCTCAGGCTGTAGACAGATGCCAGACCCAGGAAGGTGCAGAAGCAGCACTGCAGGACATCGAGAGGTACATGAAAACAGCCAAAGAGCAGCAGCTCAGTCATCTCAAAGACCTCAGCAACCAGTATGAGATCACCCTCTCAGAGCTGGTCAAGGTACAAGTGAAGTTAATTACTGTTGAATACATTTGTATACAGTGGAATCCAAAAGTTTGTTTAAAAATATTATAAATCATATTATCGTCATAACAATTTGATTGAAATATTAATATATTCATCTTGGAATTTCGTAGTTTTTGATATCCTGTTGCTTTAATGACGGCAGCACTTATGCCTGAACTCTCATTATTCAATGAGTGACCTAGAAATAAAACTTTGGTCACACTTTAGATTAGGGTATAATTCTCACTATTAACTATGACTTTTGCCTCAATAAACTCCTAATTACTGCTTATTAATAGTTAGTATGGTAGTTGTTAAGTTTAGGTATTGGGTAGGATTAAAGGGATAGTTCACCTAAGAATGAAAATGATCCCATAATTTACTCACCCTCAAGCCATTCTAGGTGTATATGACATTCTTCTTTCAGACGAATACAATCGGAGTTATATTAAAAGATGTCCTGGTTCTTCCAAGCTTCATAATGGCAGTGAATGGCAGCCCAAAATTTGAAGACCAAAAAAGTGCATCCATCAATTATAAAAGTGATCCACACGGCTCCGGGGGGTTAATAAAGGCCTTCTCAAGCGAAGCGATGGGTTTTTGTAAGAAAAATATCCATATTTAACACATTATAAAGTCAAATATCTAGCTTCCGGCGGACCGCCTTCCATATTCAACTTACGAAGTTAAACAAGATTTAGATTTTTTTAATGTTTTAAATTTGTTTTCAGACTTTTGGAGCTCACTGTAGCTTTAATGATACCATCCATCTGCTCCTGATAAATAACTGCTATTTTATTTAATGAAATAAATCTTTCATCTCTTCCCACGCAGAGCAAAGCCCAAACTGCACTTAAAAGGCTGGATGACGTTCAAGAGATGTTTGAAAAAAGACATGCAAGTCTGAAAAAGCTGTCTGCAAAGCAAACAAGGCCGGTGCAACCTGTTGCGCCTCGACCAGAATCTTCTCCAAAACGCACTTCACCTAAAATCCCGCATTCCACTGCAGCTGGTGAGTTTAAAAGAAACCAGGTGTATGTTTACAGAAATGCATGAATGTACAGACCACCAGCGGTTAGTGGTATTTCTTTGTATTCTTACCACATTTTTTTTTTTTTTCCAGAAGCATGGCCTCATTTTGAGTTGATAACATTTTAGTTTTGAGTGCAGTTTGTTAAAGGCACTTATTATAGTACCAGCGCTCATATTTATGCAAATATACTGATGTTTCTGAAAGAAAAACATTAAAGTTATGCTTTGTATCCGGAATTATTTCAGTGGAAAATATGAAGGCTTTCCAGCTTGTTTAATCCTGTTCTAAACTCTACAGCATCAAATCGCAAAGCAACAGATAACTCCTGTACCAATAAGCAGCCCAGTGAAGCAGAGCTGGCAAAAAGGAAAAATATTCGCAAAGCCAAAGGTGGCATCAAGGTAATCTTTCTCAGCTACATGGTCACTTCTGAAATAAATAAAAGTGTTTACACATGTCTAAAAGGCATTTGCATGTATAAAAAAATGTTTTCGCCTAGGATTAGTTCTGGTTACATGTTATTCCGATAGTCCACTTTAGACATTCTACTAACTTTGCTAAATTTGCAACTACATGTCAGCTAACTCTCATTAGACTATTAGTAGACTGTTAGGTAAGGCTTAGTAGAATAAGTTGGTATATAGTTGCAAAGTTACTTATAGTCAGTAGAATGTCTGTTGGGGGAGCATCAAAATAAAGTGTTAGCAGATTTTAAGATATTAAGTATACTAATGACTGGTAGTTTACTTGTAATTGCAAAATTACTTGTAGTTAGTAGCAGTGATGCACTGTAAAAAAAAAATCTGTTCCATAAAAAATGTAAACATATGTTCAGAACAACCTGTAAATTTTACAATTTAAAACTGTAATTTACAAAAAAAAACATTTTAAAAATACATTTTAAATCTATCAGCCCTTTTGTGCTGAATTAGCAAGGCCACGCTGCAACTAAAATCTGTTTTCTACTTTTAACATACACTGACAGTCACTATAATAACACTGGTGGTAAAGAGAAAAGCCACACGATGTCAAAGTAGAGTTCATCACAAGCTTTTCCACAAGCTGAGGTACTAATATATAGAAGATGCACACAGTGTCATGCACACAAACACAAAACACCATCATGATAACACACGACACTAAAATAATGCAATAAACATTCATTTAACAAGATACGATGTAAAATAAGACCCCAATGAACATAACTGATAAGAAAAAACTAAGAAGAAACATAATTATTACAATTAAAAACCATCAAATGTGAAGTGTCACACAGAGGATTGTGGGAATGTCAGTTTATGGCTTTTCACTGTAAATTATAAATTGATTTGTTATTTTTACTTTCAAAAATGGTACATTTTACAGTATTTTACAAAATTACAGCTTTTCTCCGTATATAGTACGGGAACTTACTGTTAACCAATTAACAGGTTTTTACTGCTGCATTTTTACAGTCTTTTACAGTTAAAATACAATTTTTTTTTTACAGTGGATAAACATGAAACTGCTTTTTTAGTTCTTTCAAATAAATAATATAAAATTGCATAATATTCTTGAACTGAGCAAAGTATTTAAAGTAAGGTTACATTAAAAACATACATTTTAACATTAGACCGTAAATTTTGATGTTAAATCTACTATTGTTTTATATAGAATTGTTCTATAGTCTACAGTATACGGTATATAATGCAATTCCATCAGAAGTAACTAAATTAAATTAAATTACAGAAAGATTAAAAGTAAACCCTCACTTTATTTTTTCAAGGAATAAGTAATGCATTACACCCAACTCTTGTTAATAGAATGTCTAGTGGACTATATCGAAATAAATTGTTACCTTAAATTGAATCTTTAACATCAGGGCTGTACATTAACTTTTTTTGCACATAGCACTGGTGTTACAAAGGTTGAAAGTTTTGTAGCACAGGCCAAACAATTGTAGCACGTGTATAAAACGTCTGAAAAATGCAGAAAATGTAATAAAAAAACAAAACAGTGTATTTAAGAATAAATATATATTTATTATTATTATTATATTTTACAGTAAACAAATCATTAGAAAGGTCTAAGGTTTTATTATAAAATATTAAATTATGATAAAAAAAAAAACTGTGACTGTAATGTCTTAATTTTTGTCAGGAAACCTTATGCATCCAATGAGAGAGAAAAAAAAGTACTGTACACTTCTCTACACCGTGAATCACTTTACAGAATATAATAAAATAATATAATTTCTGCCTCATTCTGTGATGTGAAGCACATCCGATCTCAAAAGTAGGTTATTTCAAACACTCGATTAAATGTTCTCTTTTGTTGGACAACAGGTTTGTAAACGCTTCTCATTACCAGTTTGGAAAGATGTTTGGCACATGTTGCCTTTGGCTTTTCGCAGCGTTGGTCTGGTTTCACACTCAACTTGATTCTATCGAACCCTGGTGCATTTGCGTTCATCTCATTACAAACGTGCACGGCGCATGATAGAAAACAGGCCGCGGTAAATATATTGTGTTTTTTATTAATTTGGTGCTATTATGCGCAGCTGGGTGAACGACACTTGGGTTTACTGTACGTGCATCGCATGAAGTTGGCTTTCTGCTGCTTGCAAAATGACTCTTTAGAGGAAACAGTGGATTGCCGTTCATTCGCTGCCCTGATTGCACTCGCTATGCGCGAATACACTAGGCTCACTCTCGCTCGTATCCAAGGTAAATCATCAACCCTATCATCCCTTACATTTGTTTTATTGAACGAAGTACATCGCAATCGGCTAAAACACATGCACTGGTTACTTTTCTTCCTGAAGAAGTCCGCACCCGAGTCCGTTGCTTTCACATTCACGCGAATCGCGGCACAGTTCGCAGACCACCTCCTACAGGTAGTGTCCGGTTCGGTACCTCAGTGCGCACCGAGCTCTGCATGACAGTTTCGAACTAAACTGCCATTGACTCACAGCGCTTTGCAGAGATAGCGCACCGATCGATCCGCTCTGAACAGTGCTGCGCTTCACCTGCACATATATTTATTTAAAAATTGAAGCCTTTGCGATTACATAATCTCACTAAGCCAAATCGTGATTTTTGGTTTAATTTCAGTCAATCGTGCAGTCCTAGATAACCTAGATAAGCACAAAACAAATTCTCACCTCACACAAACGAGCTTTGTCTCACATGCTAAACTGTATCGCACGGTGCTACTGGGGTAAATGTATTCATGGCACAGACCGATTTTTTTTGTAGCACATGCCGCACTGTACAGCCCTGACCATGCAGCTTTCTGTCTTCCTGTGATTTCTTACAGATCGAGGTCATGCATGAAGGAGGCCAAGGCGGTTCAAGTCATGTTCTCATGAACAATGAAACAGAAGAGTCGCTTTCAAACAGACGCAGGTAAGAACATGTCTTTTGAGAAAGAGCGTCACGTACTACACAAAAGATTTTCAGGAAAAATCACCAAAGGAGAAAATGTGATTTTCAGGGACTTAATTTTATAGCTATATTAAAATGTGTCATCAACCTGTATATGTGTGTGTGTGTGTGTGAGTGTGTGTGTGTAATATATACAGTATGTGTATATATATATATATATATATATAGACTATTTTTTTCTGGCTAATGCTAATTTCACAGCTATCTAGCATGTTATGTACATCCCAATTACACACAATTAAATAATATTTTCCCATATTTCCCATATTACTCTACAACATTTTTGAAATTACAACTTGATTGAAAATGATGCACAATAAAAAATATCCTGTTCCCAAGTAATATTTACCTTCATTGACCCTGTTTTAACCATGTAGACTAATGTTTGAACTCTTTTGACATCACAACTTGAACATAAAAGTCCCTAGGGAGGACACATTCAACAACACTCATCTTTCTGATAGTGGCCTATTGTGTTTTAATTGGTCTAAATCTTTCTATATTAGAAACCATACCCCCGGAAACAGTGACTCACATACTAATGGTTTCTGATGACATGATGATGGCAATAATATGTGATGTCATTTCTGAATGTACAGGGTTAACTACTTTGTCAGATACTATCTTAAACCTCAGTGGTTTTCAGTCCTGGTCCTGGGGTCCCATTGCTCTGCATTGCTCACGCCAAACAGGTCAACAAACCTGTCACTGTTGGGTTTCATAACTGTTTTCAAACACTGATCTTCTTCACTACGCCCATGTCACGGTCTCTTTTGTACTTTGAACAACCATGACTAGAGTTTCTAAAAACTTTTCATAGCAGGCTTCTTTTGCTTTTTACATGTCATTAGACACTTACAGCAACTTTTTGTAGTGTGTTGTAAGTGGTGAATTTTTCTGTTTATTTTGGTTATCCTTTTTGAGTTGTGAAAACTCAAAATTCAGTTCAGTGCATTTTTGCCCTGTAAAATCAAAGTGTGAGGACAAACAAACAGTAAAACGGCAAATTGGCAGTCTCTATGCTGGTATCTGGTGCAACACATACTCTTTTATGTGCATGCTAATGTCTGTAAAATCAATTGACCTTATCAACTTTGCCTGTAGAAACATGAGTCTTTTTGAGAAGCTCTTGTAGCTCTTCCTGTTCTGATAAGTAAGAGACATATTAAAGGTACACATCGCACTTGCAGTTAATAAACAAAACTGCATGCATCTTGTGGAAGGACATTGTATCCGGAGCTACTTCTCTCTGCTTATGTATATGATGAGTCACGTAGGTCCTGGACTACTCCACAGTGGTTGTCGTCCCGCCCGGTCTAAAATAGTCAGAATATAAACACTTATTATAGGCATACCGTAGTAATTCAGGATAAGCACGGTGGCTGAGCTCAATGTGCTGCAACTGAAGAAAACAGCAAATTAGGAAAACATATTCATCAGTTTGACAACACATGTGCTGAAAATACTCACAACGCAACCAAATAGAAAAACCGCACTGCAAATACTCACAACTCAACGAAATACAGAAACGCACTTCAAATACTCACAACACAACCAAATAGAAAAAACGCAAATACTCACAACTCAATGAAATACAGAAACGCACCTCAAATACTCACAACACAACCAAACAGAAAAAACGCATTGCAAATACTCACAACTCAACGAAATACAGAAACGCACTTCAAATACTTACAACACAACCAAATAGAAAAAAACGCAAATACTCACAACTCAATGAAATACAAAACACGCTGCATATACAACGCAACCAAATAGAAAAAACGCACTGCAAATACTCACAACTCAACGAAATACAGAAACGCACTTCAAATACTCACAACACAACCAAATAGAAAAAACGCAAATACTCACAACTCAATGAAATACAGAAACGCACCTTAAATACTCACAGCACAACCAAATAGAAAAAACACACTGCAAATACTCACAACGCAACGAAATACAGAAACGTGCTGCAAATACTCACAACTCAACGAAATACAAAAACACACTTCAAATACTCACAACACAACCAAATAGAAAAAACGCAAATACTCACAACTCAACGAAATACAGAAACGCACTTCAAATACTTACAACACAACCAAATACAGAAACGCACTTCAAATACTCACAACTCAACGAAATACAGAAACGCACTTCAAATACTCACAACACAACCAAATAGAAAAAGCGCACTGCAAATACTCACAACTCAACGAAATACAGAAACGCACTTCAAATACTTACAACACAACCAAATACAGAAACGCACTTCAAATACTCACAACTCAACGAAATAGAAAAAACGCACTGCAAATACTCACAACGCAACAAAATACAGAAACGTGCTGCAAATACTCACAACTCAACGAAATAGAAAAAGCGCACTGCAAATACTCACAACGCAACAAAATACAGAAACGTGCTGCAAATACTCACAACTCAACGAAACAGAAAAAACGCACTGCAAATACTCACAACGCAACAAAATACAGAAACGTGCTGCAAATACTCACGACTCAACCAAATAGAAAAAACGCAAATACTCACAACTCAATGAAATACAGAAACGCACTTCAAATACTCACAACACAACCAAATAGAAAAAACGCAAATATTCACAACTCAATGAAATACAGAAACGCACCTCAAATACTCACAACACAACCAAATAGAAAAAACACACTGCAAATACTCACAACGCAACGAAATACAGAAACATGCTGCAAATACTCACAACTCAACGAAATACAGAAACGCACTTCAAATACTCACAACACAACCAAATAGAAAAAACGCAAATACTCACAACTCAACGAAATACAGAAACGCACTTCAAATACTCACAACACAACCAAATAGAAAAAGCGCACTGCAAATACTCACAACTCAACGAAATACAGAAACGCACTTCAAATACTTACAACACAACCAAATAGAAAAAAACGCAAATACTCACAACTCAATGAAATACAAAACGCGCTGCAAATACAACGCAACCAAATAAAAAAAACGCACTACAAATACTCACAACTCAACGAAATGCAGAAAGGTGCTGCAAATACTCACAACTCAACGAAATACAGAAACGCACTGCAAATACTTACAACACAACCAAATAGAAAAAACACACTGCAAATACTCACAACTCAACGAAATACAGAAACGCACTGCAAATACTCACAACACAACCAAATAGAAAAAACGCACTGCAAATACTCACAACTCAACGAAATACAAAAACGCACTGCAAATACTCACAACACAACCAAATAGAAAAAACGCACTGCAAATACTCACAACTCAACGAAATACAGAAACGCACTTCAAATACTTACAACACAACCAAACAGAAAAAAACGCAAATACTCACAACTCAATGAAATACAAAACGCGCTGCAAATACAACGCAACCAAATAGAAAAAACGCACTGCAAATACTCACAACTCAACGAAATGCAGAAACGTGCTGCAAATACTCACAACTCAACGAAATATAGAAACGCACTACAAATACTCACAACACAACCAAATAGAAAAAACACACTGCAAATACTCACAACTCAACGAAATACAGAAACGCACTGCAAATACTCACAACACAACCAAATAGAAAAAACGCACTGCAAATACTCACAACTCAACGAAATACAGAAACGCACTTCAAATACTTACAACACAACCAAATAGAAAAAAACGCAAATACTCACAACTCAATGAAATACAAAACGCGCTGCAAATACAACGCAACCAAATAGAAAAAACGCACTGCAAATACTCACAACTCAATGAAATACAGAAACGTGTAATCATAATGAAATCATAATGGCAAAATCATAACCCAATATCATTTCATCATGACGATAACATTCCCATGCCCAACGCGTCTGTGTATGACGCCAACGGTTTCTCATTGAAATGAATGGAGTACCCTGCGTGTCGATATAGTGACGCCTGGGGTACCTTTAGCGTCTTCATTGTGGAAGGCACGTACTTGACCATGCTTCAAATTTTGACGCCTTGGGAGTGAGAACGGGTTGAGAGGAAGGGATGATCGCGTTCACTCGCGCTCCGCGCTGCCGCTTGAACTGAGGTGCCTATACAGTGATCTGTCACACCACATTAATGAGCGTCAAAACGGCATTTGTTTGAATTTCGTGATAAAATGGACAGAATTTGAAAGATGACACTTTGTTTCTTTTGGTATGGCATGAGAGTACCACGGTATGTAACGTTCACCGTATCGCGGTTTTCGGTTTGGTTTGAGTATCGTTACACACCTACAGACTACCAAAGACTATTAGACAATTTCACCTCATACAAAATGCTGCTGCCAGGCTCCTGACCAAAACTAGAAAACTGAACATATCACACCATTTCTTAGGTCATTATCCTGGCTTCCATTTTATTCAGAATCAATTTTGAAGTCATTTTAATTGTATACAAATCCCATAAAAGCCTCGGACCAAAATACATGGCAGATATGTTGGTAGAATACAAAATAAATAGAGCTCTCAGATCGCAAGGGTTAAAATTAGATGATGTGCCTTAGAAAGTATAGCTTTCTTTAAAGTGCAGATTAAAAACATATCTGTTTAACTGCATTTCCTGAGGAGGAAGAGATGATGATACAGTCACTTCCTTCTCTTTACACATTTGGCTGACACTCAAAAACATCAAAGTGTTCACTTTGTGCATTTTCTGGGAATTAAACCCATGACTTTCTACTGCCATGCAGGAACATACGGTTACTCTGCAGCTCCTTTATGAGACTTCTTACTTTACCAACCTTGTAGCAAGTAACCCCTTTATATCTGCCTTAGTTATTCTCTTTTTAGACATTCACGATTTGATCTGTGAGCCTCTAGCTAGAGTTTACAACCATATCTGAACACTTCATTTAAAATCCTATACATATATTTTTCTATTGTTTTCAAGGAATACCTTCTCCTTAATAAGGTTCTTATAGTAAGTTTCTTATAGTAACAACAACTTTAATAGTCAGTTAGATATGATTGGAGTTGTTTTATTGGATAAAAAATAAAAAATAAATTTAGACATTTTAGTTATATTTTAGTTAGACATTAGTTATATCAGTATATTAAGTATATATACAATGTATATATATATAGTATATTAAGTAGATTCCAGTATATTTAAGTCTGTGGTTTTGAACAACAAGAGAGATATAGTCAAGATACAGAGATAGTAGTGGTTAATGTTCTACATTTGGTTATGTTGTACAGTTAAATGAGATCACGGGTGGATGTTGCAAGGAAGGATGACGAAGGAGAATTCCAGGAAATAGTCTTTAATCTAACAGTAATAGCAAAATACATTAAACAACCTCTAAACACTGCTGAGACAGGACAAAGAACTGATCAAAACAGGGATACCAGAACTAAACAAGAGAACTAATGAGTTATTTAACAATCAACAGGTGAACTGAATGAAACTGACACAGACTAGAAACTAGGTCAAGACAGGAACAAACACAATGCAACAAAACATACTCCTGACACATAGCAGGTATTTGCATGCAAATGCATTGAACAAAGAAGAAATGACATGTTACTGACATTAGTACAGCTGTTTCTCATTGAGCTAAGCAACGTACAATATAGTCTTTATTCATGTAATCAAGCTCAAGATCTTCAGCATAATAGTAAAAACGTTAACATAACGTTCAAACATAACTAAACATTAAACACTAACAGGTCTTTTGCTTTACTCAGATATGAAAAAATAAAACATAATTTCAACAGTTACTGTCCTGATCCAGCCTTAAAGTCACCATTTTTGTACAGAATATTGTATCATAAATTATTTATCTGTGCACGTTTTTTTTTTTTAAATTAATGTGCCCCCTTAATCTTTAATCAAAAGTTTTCGGCGTGAGGGCGGTATCTGTCTATCACATGAGATCGCTAAAATAGCAAACCACAAGACATTACTCACTCACTCACACAACCTTTAAACAGTCTCTGCCAATGCAACAAAAATTATTCATTGTCTCAACACAAATGGATTAACTCTTTCCCCGCCATCGACGGAATTTTCCGGCAATCCATGTTTTCACTGTTGTACGGTGGGGGGGCGCAATAACACATCTTCTGAAAGAGTACAGAATCTCAGAACTGCCTAACGTTACAGAATGAAATGTTAAGGTGTTTGAGGAGTGAATATTGAAATATTGTGAATATTGAATTATATTGAATGGAGTACCCTGCACGTCGATATAGTGACACCTAGGGGTACCTTTAGCGTCTTCATTGTGACGCGGAAGGCACTTGACCATGCTTCAAATTTTGGGAGTGAGAACGGGTTGAGAGGAAGGGATGATTGCGTAGTCGCGTAGACTGCTTTAAAAATTATGGAATGAGCACTTTAACTGATTTTATTTCAGAATTATAGTGGGGAAAAACATGGCAATCTACATTTTTGGCATTATTTTTGCAAAGACTAAAGCATATTGAAGCATCCTAACTCATTTTTCTTGTAGCAACAACTTACTGTAATTCTTATTATTCTCAATGGAGACTGACCTTATATTCTGTAATACAGTAATTCACATTTACAGTATCAAGAATTGTTTTGCATGTGATGAGATTTGAGGGTAAATTGTCATGATAATAATGTCAATATGCAATAAATCTCAATAGACTTTGTTTTATTGAATCAAAATATAACTTGTTAAAATGATCTTTTAACAGTAGAACAATTTTATATCATCAGTTCATTAAAATGCCCTCTTGCTGTTTGAAAGCTTTAAGCAGAAGCATATGACAATTTCAACATGAAAGATTTCATAAAAAGGTGAGACATTAGTTATTAGTTCTCTAACATGCCACAGTGAAACATCTTCTCTCCCAGTATCGATGGTGCAATACATAGAGACTGAAACTAACTTATTAGGACCATAAATGTTTTTTTGTCTTTTGAAATTATTTTCATGGTGATGTAAATATTAATTAGATTAAATATTAATATTGTTTTTTTGTATTAATATTTTCTTTAATATTGAGTGGTTTTTTTTTTTTGTAATTCATATTCTCAGTAATTCTTAGTATTTTTCATAACTATAACTGATTTTTTTTTATTTTTAATATAAATACTGTTTAAATAATATATCATCATTTATCTCACATTACAGAAGTGAGATAACTTTTTTTTTAACTATGGTAATTTGTGGGGGAAATCTTATTTTTTTATTTATTAATTCTTTTGAAGATGATTTATTCTTTTTTTAAGTGAAATATGACCTTGACAGGTTTTGTGAGATTTATGTTATGTTCATGTGGAAGACATGCGTTTAATGCGCATTATGTTGTATCCCATTCCTGCTCTTTCACCATGGGATTGTTACATTGTACAAAATAATAATAAAATAAAATAAAATAAAAAGCAGAAGTGCTAACCAAATACTTAGGGTGCAGCTTTTATCTTTATTATGAAATGTCACAATATTTAACATTTAAATCAAAAGTAAACAACAACAAAAAAATGAAATACTGCTTGGACTTCATAGAGCACACAGTGCATTATGTAAATGCTGCCATGCATGAATACGTGTTTGTAAAGTACGGCTTACAAAGCAGTGCCATTTTCACAGCTGTACAGTACAGTTTCCCTACCAATCCAGACGAAATAACTTCTACCTGTGGGGAGGTCGCAACCTTCCACAGATACCTGATATCGCCCTCGTGTCCATGAGAGGTGATCATTTTTTTATAGATGCACGGGTGATAGGGCGTTTTCCCCTCACCCGAGAAGTAAACATGTTCCTGAGGCGAGACATCCGCTGCAATGGCACAGATACCCATGAAGACATCATCGATATGCATGGAGGCATTAAGAGACAGCATGGCCTGATAGATTTTGGCTGCCACGTCGCCAGAGACCACGTACCCAGCCCCAGCGGTGTAATCTGGGTAGGAGGACCACTGGTACATGTCAAAGGGCATGTAGTACTTACTGTCCCTGCGGCGAATGGGAGGCGCCCCCCTGTGCACGTGGCCAACCCAGAGGTTGCGCACGTTCTGTCTTCTGAGGTCCTGAAGGTAGCACACCAGATTGAGCATGTGAATGAAGACGTCGTCGTCCGCAGTCATGAGGAAGTGGGCATGGGCACAGTTCTCGTGCGTCCAGCGGAACTGAAGCAGCAGTTTCACAGTGAGGTTGTGGAATGTGTCAAGAAAATCCTGCTGAACCAAGTCATGGTTGTTCATGTGTTCCTTGTGCAATTTCGTCTGCAATTCTTTTTGCAGTAACTTATTAGTGAGCACGCCAGGGTCAACTCCCATAGCAAACACTACCTTCACGATAACACCCAGCTTGTGACTTATGTAGGACTCATTGCCCCAAGTGGAGCGGATGGCCTGCCGTCTTTTGAAGTTTCCTGGAGAGGACTTCACGAAGAGGAGCAGCAGCACGTCTTTGTCTTTACAAATGTCCTTGTTGTTTAGCAAATATGGGAAACTTCCAAACCTAGCGGCTTCCTCTGGGCTGACGCTGAGGCTCTTGTTGATGAAGCCGTAGCTGTTGATCAGGTAGCGGTAGGAGTATGATTTCACGTGGCTCACGACATGGTGGTCCACGTGGTCCCAGTAAACCATGAGGATTGACATGACACCGCACATTGAGACAAGCTGTAGAAAATGCCATTTTTTCACCCTTCTGCAATTCATGAACATTGTGCTAAGCTGCGCACACTCTCAAACGCTCAGTCTTGTCAAGTCCGATAATGCAATCCAGACGTACTGCTCTCAATCTTTTTCCAGCAATGAGTTTGCCTGAGTTCCATCGTAGTCATCTCAGTGTAGATGTGTTGGCCAACCAGAAGCATTAACCCAAAACATTTTCCTTTCTTTTACACTTCTTTTTACAAAAAATGTCAGTCTTTATTTGCTTTCGAAGTGAAGACAATCCACTGTATTGCATTAGCGCTGCATTTGTGTTCTGTAAAGAAAGAAGAATGATTATTTGCATATAATCATGATTTAACACAAACCTTTATTTTAGCGATTTATGCAGATAACTTCCTTGAATTGGCTCTTGGTTGTCTGCATAGAATTTGTGTAAATGACCTGGCATGTTTTAATTGATTAATAATAATAATACGTAAATAGTTTATTAACAATAAATTCATATATACACATTTTATTATATTTAAACTACTTCACGTACATTGAAAAAGTTTGTGGTCAGTAAGATATTTTTATGTTTTTGAAAGAAGTCTCAGATTCTCACCAAGGCTGCATTTATTTGGTCAAAAATACACTAAAACCAGTAATATTTTAAAATATTATTACAATTTAAAATAACTAATTCTATTTGAAAGTCTTTACTGTCACTTTTGATCAATTTAATACGTCCTAGCTGAATAAAATTATTAAAAATAAAAAAATCATACTGACCCCATACTTTTGAACAGTTGTATTGTATTACTCTTGCAATACATGTTTAGCCTATTTTTTAAAATCATGGCAGCCACACACTCCACTTATTTGCTTTCAAAACAACATTCCTCTCTAACAAATGCTGCCTGTTTACACCATTTGTTGCGAGAGCTGATTTAAAACCTTGACCATGTGAGGGGACTCGCCGAATCGATCTTGTGAATGAAAGCAACCGTCGACTCAGCGCAACGTTGAATAAAAGGCTTTAAACAACCGAAAACGCTGATCTGCTGGGTGCTATACAAAACATTCACCACCACGAAAAGATCATTACAGCAGCAAATCTACTCAAAGGCACGACACGACAACAATGAAAGTCATAATATCACACACCCAAAACTCCCGTAAGCCAAGAGCAGCAGGGATCGCCTGTCAAACTGGATCACCTGCTCACACCAGCCGGGCTGTGAAAGCAATTATTTACTTTTGCAATAGTTTACACGACCGTCCATTTAATTTTTTCTTCATTTTGATCCAAACTTGCCCAATAATGAAACACATTACAGCTCTTTTTGCGCATTCAAGGATTACAACAATAAAGTTATACATTAAAAAGGATTATTCATGTTGATTTAAACACATTTCTGCTTTGCATATACAAATGAAAGTATGTGAAACTGGTTCACTACCATTCACCGCCTTCTCATCCTCACATGTGAATTCAGTCATTTCAACACTGTTTTGTGCTTACATGCCTCTAAAAAGAAGCTACATTTAATCTTCATGACCTGTTCAACTTCTCTATTTAATACTTTTGTCAGCGTTTACTTATCTGAAAAAGTTTTGCCAACTTTATCTTAGTGATCACAATCTGTCTGTTTGTAATCTTTTTGTCTTGGAATGTTATCAGCAAGTATTTCTCATTACTCTTTGAATTTTTCTAAAAGGTTAAATGTCATTAAAAATAATTAAGGTACTCCCAAAGAGACTCCTTGGAAAAACACCCCAAGCAAAGGTTCATTTTAATAGCACAGGTAATCATATGATACTGTCAGCATGTTTAAAAGACTAGAATGATTTCACCAGAAAAAAGGGCTTGGCACTTTCATTCGTTTTTTCCGTATATCAAATTCAATACCCAAACTCCACAGTTACAGTGTAAATTTAGCACAAGGTCTCTAAGGCTTGACATACCAGTGGAAAAACATTTTGCACTTGGTTTCCAGAAGTTAAATCTCTTGGTTGTTTTCTGCAAGAACTCTGTAATGAACTCAAAATATATATACGACTTACCATTGAGACCGTGGCCCTTCCATGATGTAGTAAACTAAAAAAATCCCTGTTTTAAAGCCCTGGACTTCAGTCGTATTGTAACAGCAGTATTAAAAGCAGAAGTGTGTAGCTACTAGAGGAGTTTGCATTGCAGAGGGAGTGTTTCTGATGGGTGGGAGGGGGAAGCACATCCCTCTTTTTAAACATTGGCAAACTTTATCATATGAACAAACTGTGAAAAGAGAGACTTCTCTGACAGAAACATGCAATTTGAGTCATCTGATTCACATAAGCAAGGCTGCACCTCAGGACAATAAATGCAATTCATCTGCCTTGGTCTGTGTTAGAGGAGAACTAGTTAAGACAAAATGAGATAAAATAAAATCTGATACCTGGAGGGTTATTTGAAGTGTTATCGCACCTAGCATGTTAGGGGAAGTTAACAAAATGTGTTGACATTTAGAGTTTACACACAGTTAGTTACTGAATTTCACCAACAAACTATATGAGCATTAGCGTAGACTCTACACGCAAGATGGAAACGAAGCTGCCCTTTTGTTGGTTAGCAGTAGATGACGTGTCAATGCTCCAAATTTGCAAAATAACAAATGGTTTAAGTGGAACAGCCATTTTTAGCTTATTTTCTGCTATGAAAATAAAAGATTTTACCAACCATCCCTTATATAGTGTGATAGCTTTCTGAGAGTCCTGTTCATACCGAAGCTTCCATCAAAAAACACTCTCTCGTCACGTGCTGACCTTTGTATGACCAAATACTGATGGATTTTTTTTTCATCTTTCTCAACAGTCACATAATGAATGAGTTGATTGAGACAGAGAGGCTGTATGTGGAAGAGCTGCAGAGCATCATAGAGGTACATGCATGTGAAAAATAAGAAATGAAACAGGAAATGATCTTATTGCAAGTTGTCTAGTTTCAGGTCTGTAAGAATTCTTTTAAAAAAAAAAAGAAGAAATTAATACTTTTATTCACCAAGAATGCGCATTTACAGTGTTACAAAAGATTTCTATTGCAGATAAATGCTGTTCTTTTGAACTTCCTAAAAAAAAGCATCACATTTTCCACAAAAATATTAAACAGCACAACTATTTTCAACATTGATAATAATAAGAAATGTTTCTTGAGCACCAAATCCGAAGGATCATGTGACACTGAAGACTGGAGTAATGATGCTGAAAATTCAGCTTGACTATCGCAGGAATAAATTACATTTTACAATATATTAAAATGGAAAATATTTATTTTAAATTGTAATAATATTTCACAATATTACTGTATTTTTGATCAAATAAATGCAGTCTTGATGAGCATAAGAGACTTCTTTCAAAAACATTATAAAAATCTTACCGACTCCACCCCAAACTTTTGAACGGTAGTGTATACTTAAATTAAGTTATCAGTATTTAGTTGTCAATTAAATTAAATTAAACCACACCTTAGAACACACGTCTTAAAGAATCAGCTACCCCAAATCTCATACAGATTATTTAAATGCATAATTATTCAAGCTTTCAGACAGGCCTCATGTAATTTGATTTTATATTTATTAAAAATTTAAAAAGTCTCATCATCAGTCACTTAATTTGTTTAGGTTGTTTTAGTTACTTAAGATCTCATGCAGACCTCTTATAAATCACTTAAAAAATGTTTAGATTTTTTTGGGAATAACAATAAATTACTAGTCCTAATATTTGTGATTTGTCAGAATAATAAGAAAGCATTTGCTAAGAACATAAGCGTTCAAATAATGTACATGTTGTATGTGAAAACAAGTGCAGTTAAATCAGTTACAAATCTGTGGTTAAGTTGAAATGTGTGAGCATTATGGTGGTTGTGTTTATTTTTGTGTCTGTGGCTGCAGGGATATGCCGCTGCACTGGATGACCCCGAGCTGATCTACTTGATCCCACCGTCTTTGGAAAACAAGAAGGAAGTACTCTTCGGCAATCTGCCAGAAATCTACGAATTTCACCAGAAGTAAGGAAACTTATTTTCTCACTCATGTTGGCATATACATCTTAAGGACATGATGTTTGATTTCCAGCTGGTTAGAACAGGCCATTAGCTGGTGGAAACCAGCTAGTAGCTGGTGTGTTGCTTGTCCAAGATGATTTGCCAGCTTGAACCCGAAACCAGCTGCCATTTTCCAAAACCCACGTAATAGCTTGAGCTGGTTTTTCCAGCACTCTTTTACATGAGCCTGACCCTCCCCCATTATGCTCCCACATTCCTGGAATGGCTCTTAGGACAACTGGTTAGGTTAGTTATTTACTTGTAGTGTTAACCGTAAACGCCACACCCGCAATACAAGGAAGTCATTTTACGCATCTCTTGTTTTTTTCTCTGTATATAATGAGTGTAAGAGAAACAGTGTGTCTGGGTTGGAGGTGGATTGTAAAGTCATTGTTGCTAATAAGCCACAGGGGTTACCCGGGCCGTTGTTCGGCTGGCCTCATGCTAGCGATTATTCTTCTAGAGTTCATTGTCTCCTACATGGCATCGAGTTACAGCGAAGTCCAAGAATGACAATAACACCCCCCTATGCCTCCCCATATGCTGTTCTCCAGCACCTGTTTCTACTGCGTCAATCAGGTGGAGATAAACAACGCCACAGCATTGCCCATCATTCCCAGCTGTAGCCTTGGTTTTGTGCTTTTAAAGTCAATGAAACACAAGCCTGTCATCATGTCAGTAATGAAAAGCATGACTACTCCAAAGGCTTTTGTGTTTGTTATTGATATTGGACGTTCTGTACTGATTTGTTTGACAGGGATACAATGTATATAGGTTTTGCTTAAATAATCGTACAAAGGACAACAGAGGGATAATGAAAAATGAAAATTAAGTCATTATTTATTCATCCTCGTGTCGTTCCGCACCTTTCTGATGTTTTTATTTTGTGCAAAATAAAGAATGTTAATGCTGTTATTTTCCATACAATGAAAGTGACCAAAAATGAGACCATTGTATTATACACTGCCCGGCCCAAAAAAATTTCGCTGTTTGGATTTAAATGGGCAAATGCTTAAGAGTCAATGATTGGATCATTATTGCAGTGATTTTTGTGTTTCTGGCATGTAGGAAGACACATTATGGCCATATTCCAGGATGACAATGTCAAGATCTGGACCAAAAATTGATGCACCTCTTGATGAAAATAAATGCTGTGATGTTATTTCCATCAAGAGGTGCATCAATTTTTGGTCCAGATCTTGTATTGACAATGCAAGAGTGCAGCACTCTGTAAAGTCTACTTTAGCACATCCCAAAGACTTTCAATGAATTTAAGGTCTGGACTCTGAGGTGAAAATGATTCTTCATACTCCCTCCCAACCATTCTTTCACAATTTGAGCCTGATGAATCTTGACATTGTCATCCTGGAATATGGCCATAATGTGTCTTCCTACATGGTTGTTTAAGAAATGAAAAGCTACACAATCCATCAGTTAGGGTTGGAAGAACCGTTGCCAAACATATAATGATCCAATCATTGACTCTTAAGCATTTTTAAGTATTTAAATCCAAACAGCGACTTTTTTTTGGCTGGGCAGTGTATTAATTTATTATATTATATTATATTATATTATATTAAATTATATTATTTATTATATTATATTAAAGAAATAGTATGTGAACCCCTTGCTGAATAATTGTAACAAAATAAGAGATCATACAAAATGCATGTTATTTTTTATTTAGTACTGTCCTGAATAAGATATTTTACATAAAAGATGTTTACATTTAGTCCACAAGACAAAAAAATTGCTGAATTTATAAAAATGACCCCGTTCAAAAGTTTATGAACCATTGATTCTTAATACTGTGTGTTGTTACCTGGATGATCCACGGCTGTTTTTGTTTTTTGTGATGGTTGTTCTTGAGTCCCTTGTTTGTCCTGAACAGTTAAACTGCCCAATGTTCTTCAGAAAAATCCTCCAGGTCCCAAAAATATCTTCAGTTTTCCAGCAGCTTTTGAACCCTTTCCATCAGTGACTGTATGATTTTGAGATTCATCTTTACACACTGATGACAATTGAGGGACTCAAACACAACTATTAAAAAAGGATTAAACATTCACTGATGCTCCAGAAGGAAACACGATGCATTAAGAGCCGTGAGAACTTTCTGCCTTCATTGCTTTTCATTGAAAGAAAAAGTCTTAATGCATTTAGAAAAACATGAGGGAGAGTAAATGGTGACTCTACAGTTATCTACAGTGATATCTACAGTACAACACCTTCTTGGTGCTCTGCTCTGTTTTCTACCCATCTCACAGTTTCCATTGACCGCCCGTTCCATTAGCTTGTTTATTTTGTTTCTGTACTCATTTTTTCCATCATTTTTTGACAGGACGTTTCTTAAAGAGCTGGAAAATTCTGCAGAAAAGCCAGAGTTGGTAGGGATATGCTTTTTGAAGCGGGTGAGTGACATCATGGAAATGTGGTTGGAGATACAGTGCAACTACAGTATGTGAAATGGGATCCTAACGCTTGTCATTTGCTGTCTTACAGAAGGAAGAGTTACAGATTTATGAGAAATATTGTCAGAACAAGCCACGCTCTGAGGCTCTGTGGCGGCAGTGTGGGGACAGTATGTTCTTTCAGGTGATGCCTATATATACATCTTTTAAAAGTTGGGGGTCAGTAAGATTTTTTTTGTTTTTGAAAGAAGTCTCTTATGCTCACCGAGGCTGCATGTATTTGATCAAAAATACAGTAATATTGTGAAATATTATTACTATTTAAAATAAATGTTTTCCATTTTAATATATTTTAAAATGTAATTTATTTCTGCGATAATAAAGCTGAATTTTCAGCATCATTACTCCAGTCTTCAGTGTCACATGATCCTTCAGAAATCATTCTAATATGCTGATTTGCTGCTCAAGTAACATTTTTATTATTATTTTGTTATTATTATCAATGTTGGAAACAGTTTGTGAAAAATATGATACAATTTTATGATAATTTTTTTTTTACAGGATTCTTTGATTTATAGAAAGTTCAAACTAATAACATTTATTTGATATAGGAATCTTCTGAAACAATGTAAAAATTTAAAATAATCTTTACTGTCACTTTTGATCAACTTAATGTGTCCTTGCTGAATAAAAGTATTCATTTCTTTCTTTTGAAAACCCTGTAACACCTTTGATGTTCTTGGTCAAAAATGACTGGCCTTTTAAAAATTGCTTGTAAATCGCAATATTTTATTGACAAATTTTTTTTTTTTTAATCACTTTATTTTAATTTTCTGAAGACAACACACACGCACAATGACACCAAACCAGAAACTATACAGGATAAATAACTCAAACTTCCTAAGCAGTACCATTGTACACGCTACTTTAAACTATGTACTTACTGCTTTAAATTAGAACATCCCCCCCCCCCCCCCACCATATTACAAGGATTGTTTCAAGTGCTCTTCAAACAAAAACATTTTGTACATAAGCGACGGAGTAAAAATACAAAATATTTTATCCTGGTGAACGGTAACGACAGAAATCAA
This sequence comes from Coreius guichenoti, assembly GCA_039654105.1. Lineage (NCBI taxonomy): Eukaryota > Metazoa > Chordata > Actinopteri > Cypriniformes > Gobionidae > Coreius > Coreius guichenoti. The sequence continues at coordinate 22,159,472 of CM077188.1, read as the reverse complement.
AATAATATACAAATACATACATTCATGCTCATACATATACTCATGCATACATAAATTATTTACATACGTATATGCATAAAGCTTGTTTAGTCCAAAAATTTGGATCTAAATCGTCAGAGACTGGCATTAATTCGCTTTTTTCCCAATTTATTGTGAATCCAGAAAGACTGGCAAATTTCTCAATAAGCTCAAGTAATGGTGGAATAGACATTTCAGGGTTAGAGATGTACAGAAGAATATCATCAGCGTACAGCGAAAGATGTTGGGGTCTGCCTTCTACCACTATTAAGATGTTGCCTGATACTGGCTGCCAATGGCTCCATTGATATGGCAAACAAAAAAGGAGATGGGGGCATCCCTGTCGTGTCCCACGAGATAACTGAAATGGATTTGAAATGTCTTGGTTGGTAATAACAGAAGCTACTGGTTGTGCATAATTTATTGACAAAATTATCCACAAATACAGCTTTTTTCACTCAAAAACGGAGGTGCAAAAGCTCATATCAATGCGGCCTACGATAAATCAGTTCCAAAAAAAAATACATTGATTGAATCCAATATTTGGTGATAATATAAATTTAATATAAACTTATAAACTTTATAATATAACTTTTTGTAGGCGGGTCATTTTTGACCCAGAACACCACGAGTGTAACAAGATGGGGAGAAAAATACAAAAAAGTAAAAAAATTATTCAAAAAATGTTGTGAAGTAGTTATACCCTGTGTGAGCGAAGTCAGTAAATCCAGTGCGATAACATTAACCAACATTAACCAACACCAAGAACATCCAAAATGGCCTGAACACAACATAAGGGCTAATGATTTTTTTTTTTTTTAATGCAGGAGTGTCAGAAAAGGTTGGACCACAAGCTTTCATTAGATGCGTATCTGCTAAAGCCTGTGCAGAGAATCACCAAGTACCAACTGATGTTAAAAGTAAGACTTTCAATCTTATACTAATTTGTTTGTATATTAAGTTGATGACCTCTCAATTGTCTTTTATTGTTCTTAAAATTAAACTAATACACTAACCCTGTACTTTCACCCACTTTACATGTAAAATGAGACTGTTTAATCCTTTTATGAAGCTGTTTTCCTTCCAGGGACCACAAAACCTACAATACTGGATATGGGGATTATTTGAGTTTTGATATTTCTATCACTGAACCGGTTTTGCGAATAGATTTGTCAATCTGCTCATTTTACAGGAGATGCTGAAGTGCAGTAAGAACTCAGAGGGCACCGCCGAGCTGGAGGAAGCTCTGGCCACAATGCTGGACATCATCAAATCAGTCAATGACTCCATGCATCAGATCGCCATCACTGGTTTTGAGGTTTTTACATATTAGATTATTTTCATTTCAATAGTTTGCATGAAGGTCAGTATTTTGTATGTATGAAGTCACTTTGTGTTTGTGCTAATGTAAATCTGGTGTGTGATTTTTGTCCGTATGCTTGTGTCTTTCAGGGCAATCTGAATGATTTGGGCAAACTGCTCATGCAGGGCTCGTTTAACGTTTGGACAGACCATAAGAAAGGTCACAGTAAAGTGAAGGACTTGGCACGCTTCAAACCCATGCAGAGACATCTCTTTCTCTACCGCAAAATCCTTTTGTTCTGCAAGAAACGTGAGGAGATGTCTGATGGTCATGAGAAATCCCCTTCCTACAGTTTCAAGCACTCATTAAAGGTGGGACAGACACCATCACTGACTGTCAGATTGAACAGCATAGATTTGTGCCTAAAAATCTCAAAGTAGCAAAAATGGTTTACATCTGGCCATGCAGAATAGACATCATCAAATCAGTCAATGACTCCATGCATCAGTTCGCCATCACTGGTTTTGAGTTTTTGGCACATTAGATTATTTTTATTTCAACAGTTTGCATGAAGTTCAATATTTGGAGCCCTATATCTACACTGAAGGCATAGTGTGCTGTTGAACTTCCTGCTTTTCAAGTAATATCCTATTTGCTCTAAGGTGTTCTTATCTTCATAGCAAATATTTGACACCTTTTTCTTTTGACTGATTGTGACGAATACAAAAAAAATCCCTCTAGATAGATCAGGGGTTCTCAAGTGGTTTTGCCTCAGGTTTTACATTAAGCGGTGACCCAGCTAGTTTGAAGTAAATAAATAAAAAAAAAGTTGGAATAAATTTAATTGTTGAATGTAATTAATTAATGGAATATATATATATATATATATATATATATATATATATATAGAACAAGCTTGTAATTAACTTTAAAATACAGTATCCTGAAAAGGAACATTTCCTTTTTTTATATATAAAATTCAGTGGTTTAATAATTGTTTTTTTTTTTAAAGTGTCAAACTGAACAGTGTTGTGCTTTTTTCAGATGAGCTCAGTGGGAATCACAGAAAATGTAAAGGGAGACATCAAGAAGTTTGAAATCTGGTACAATGGCAGAGAGGAAGTTTACATCGTTCAGGTACAGACTAATGTCACAGGAACACTGTGACACAAAATTGCTTTTTGAGTATATGTAGTGGGGTCCAAATACCCTGCAGAAAAATCCAGCATTGCTGGTCACCAGCATACGGTATGATTTGCATGCTGGGAGAAGTATAGGATGCTGGTTGCGGGTTTGCTGGTCTCCAGCATGGGTAGTGGGAGTTCTGGTGGACCAGCTACACCATCAGCTCAGTTTTGCTTGAGAACAGAACTAGCTAGACCAGCACTTTGCCACCTCCAACTAGCATAAACCAGCCTGGACCAAAATGGAATTCATGCTGTTTATGCTGGATTTTTCAGCAGGGTAAAAAAAAATCTGTTCATCCAAATTTGAGTGTGTTATTATATTATATATTAACAACAATGGTCTGTAATTTATACTGCTCCTGGGTAATTTATAGATGCCCTGTCAGCCGTATCGTTTTATCTGATCTATATTGTTGTCGAATGCCATCCTGTTGTTCCATTTCTTTGCCATGAGAGGGAACTGTTGTCCCATAGCAGGGAGGTTCCCACTGTCATAGCATATGTCTGTTCCTGTATTCTCTGTCAGGCCCCTTCCATGGATGTGAAGAACACGTGGGTGTCAGAGATCCGCAAAGTCTTAACAAGCCAGCTGGAGGCCTGTCGAGGTATTTCTGAGCAAACATTCCTGAACCTCATCATGCAACCCCAGTCTAATCAAAGAATCCTGAAAAACAGTGTAAAACCACTTATTTAAACATACACACACACACGCACACTCTCTCTTTCTCTCACTTATTGCACAGAAGCCAGTCAACTCCATCAGAAGATTACAGAGAACATCTACCATGCTCCCATGAGGTAGTTTGTTTTGTGTGTGTGGTCATAAATAAGCCTACTTAAATCACTTAGATGAAAATATTTGAAAACAAATTATGCAAATTTGAAAACAAATGAATGCTCAACCTTTTCTCAAAGCCATTTTTATAACCATATATTACATATGGTTTTAAACTTTTTAAACTTCCCTTATGTTCACACATATATTCTATTGTCACAGTTTACTTTATTTTGCTATCCTCACTTACATAAATGAACTATAGTGTCCTGCACCCACTAGCAAAAAATTATATCTGGTGTCTGAATAATTTTTGGTTTGACTGCATATATTTATATACTTCGTTTGCTATTTGGTTATTTAATGCAGTGACATTCATGCATTTTAAGTGTGGTTTAAGTATTGAAAAACTTATAATAACCTTAACTTATAACCTATAATACATATGCATATTCTTGTAACATTTGCATCTATTTTTCACCATTGTGTTCAGCTGACTTTGCTTTCATTGACAGATATATGCGCAAAACAGCTCTCCGACAGTCAGACTCTTCCAGTCCTGAAACAGGATACAGACGTGACACAGGCCCACATATGCGTCAGAAACGAGGTGAGAGTCCTTATAAATCTCTTACCCAAACCTATCGTTTCTCTAACCAACCATTCAGCACTATTTGTCCTTCAGAGCCTGCAGCGGTCAAAAAGCACTTTGGATTTGTGGTCATTTGTAAAGAAAGTCTATTTATCACAGAGTGTCTGTCTTCCTTTCTCCTGCTTACTTTTTAACCATTTAGTGCATTTTCTTTAATTAGGTCATTATCTCTAATCTCTGCTGTAATTGCTGTAAAATTGCCAATGGGTAATTGGCTACTGCTAAGCACTAAGCACAAAGCTTCATTCCCCTTGGCGAGGTGATTTGAGATGAAGCTCAGTTAAAATGCCGTTAACAACTGCATGAGCGTGATCAATCTTCCAATCTTCGGTTGGTCTGACCTGGACTGCTCCCGTGTACCTCACGTGTGTGTGTTGGCGTCTGCTTTAGACGGAGGGGTGGTTTGGGGTAAATATCGCTCAGTTTGGTCTTACCGTCCTGTCAGGTTGCAGATTTTGAATGAGCAAAGGATTGTGACAGGTGTTTAGTTCCTCTGAGGATAGGAGTCCTCTGTGTGCTGACCCAGCGCCTGAAAAACTCAGCCTGGAGGCAGTGCTGTGTTCAACTGCAGCGGAGGATTACGAGTCTCTGACCTGAGCTAGAGATGTTTTACACTCATAAACACTCACTTTAGTGTTTGACGCTGCTGAAGCATCCATTATGTCACAGATTGTGGTTATCCCATGCTTTTTTGTTCAAAAGCCGGTGCTAATGCAATATCTACAGAGAATAATATAATATAATGCAGATATTATACAATTTATTGACATAAATTAACTTATTTGCTCAGAAATTCTACATCATTTTTGTAATATTATCTGCCCCAATATTCTACACAATATATACTAAAAAGTCGTTTGTCATCAATCTATATCATATGCTACTAATACTCCAGGAAATCCAAGATATGGAGTTACACGACCATTCAGAAGTTTGGTGTTGTTAAGGTTTTTTTAATGTTTTTAAAAGAAATCTCTTTCTCACCAAGATGCTCTGTCTGTCTATCTATCTAATGCTCACCAAGACTTCATTTATTGGATCAAAAATACAGTTAAAACAGTAATATTGTGAAATATTATTACAATTTAAAATAACAGTTTTCTATTTGAATATATTAAAATGTAATTTATTCCTGTGATGGCAAAGCTGAATTTTCAGCATCATTACTCCAGTCTTCAGTGTCACATGATCCTTCAGAAATCATTCTAATATGATGATTTGGTGCTCAAGAAGCATTTCATATTTTTATCAATGTTGAACAGTTGATGTGCTGATTAATATTTTTGTGTAAACTGTGATGCATGTTTTTTAATCAGGATTGAATTAATAGAAACGAACAGCATTTATTTGAAATAGAAATCTTTTGTAAAATAAATGTCTGATTTAAAATATCTTTGCTGAATACAAGTATTAATTTCTTAAAAAAAAAAAAATGGGGGGAAAAATCTTATTGACTCCAGACTTTTGAATATATGCATATGGTTTAATTTAGTTGTATCTTGGCCAAAATTTTCATGAAATTTCACATCTAGAGGATTTCTCACTTCTGACCTATTTTAGCACATTCGCATCAGTTCGCCCGTTCAATCGCGAGTTACTGTCACTACCGTTAGTTACTACAGCCTACAGTTAGCTAGCTAGTTATGCCTTCGTCACGTAAATGCATATTACCTAGTTGCGATAAATTACAAATCAGCTTATAAAACAAAATCGATGATGATATCAAGAAGAGGCGGATTCATTTTGTGAACAGCTACCTTGGTCAACACCTGCCTCTGCAGTGATTGTTTTACACTGGATAGTTTTACAAACTTTCATCGGAGACAACTGGGATTCACTGATAATCCACTGCAGAATGGGGCCGAACCGACTATCTACCGTCCCGCCAACATCTGGTGCCATCGTTGGCAGTACGTGCCCACCAGTGTTGTCTTGTGTGCTTACTGCAGCTTTCCCGCGAGTAGGCGTGGTTTCAGCGCAGCCAGCGGACACGCCCCCAGCGTTTGAGAGCAGAGAATGCTGCTTATTTTTTCAAGATTTTGCTTGGCGGTTTTTGTTATCATTCAAATTTGGCTGGGTGGTTAATAACACATTTTTCTATGGTGTGACAAACTCAGAACAAATATTTAATTTTGACTTTACAGGGACTTTAAATATAAATTAATGTTAAAACAATACATTTTAATTTCATCTTTATTTGAGTAAAGTGTTTTTTTTTACATTTAAGTACAGTACAGTTATAATTGAACTTTTAGGTACAACACATTTTAATTTAATCATTATTTCATTATTTTATTTACCTGTATGTAAGCACAGTGCAGTGTTAATGTACAAACTGTGTATTTACAATGTTAAAGTGGCTGACAACAATAAATATTATTAGGAATAAACTGCCTCGTTTTTGAACTGTGCAGAGCTGTAGCTGAATAGTTAGGCCTACTACGCTACTGTATTTTAATGTTGGTCATTATGGTGGTACTTGGAGAGCCAAATATTTTCTGAGGTGGTACTTGGTATAAAAAGTTTGAGAACCACTGCCTTAGAGGGTTGAACAGCATATTTGGGCTGATCCGTCACAGACTAAGCATTTTTATTTCATGACAGATCCTTTTAGCTCTCGTTCCCCTGCTGTTCACCTTGCCTTTCCTACCTGCTGCTTTAACCGCAGTCCTCTCCTCCTCTCCTCTTATAGCTGACGCTTCAGCCAGCCTCGGCTCAGAGCGATCTGCTCTTGCTAGAAAGCGCTTCACCTTACAGGGCCTGTCAAACCGCAGGTCTCTTCCCGCAGGTAACGGCACAGCATCACGGCTCGTCTCTATTTGGACTCATCTATCATCTCATTCTGATGTGTGCCTGTTGTCCCTGTTGTTAAAATTCATTGTCATCACTCTCTGTCGGTCGTCTCTGAGATCACTTATTGCCTTTTTTCTGAGCAGATTGACTTCTGAAAGGAATCTCAAGAGCTTTGTCATCGTAGAACATTTAAATTCTCAGAGGAATCTGAATTGTGTGCAAAGCAGGTCAGCCTTAGCTGAAGACAACAGAAGAGCTGATAGACAAAGCTTCAAGCTCAAACAAACGTCATAGTGTAGTGTTACACTGAGCTCACACTATTCACTTGACATTTTCAAAACAGTATTGGCATTTTTGAGTAGGATGTTTCTAAGTCATAGGTGCCATTGACTTGCCATTGAATTGCCTAAAGGCCAAAGCGAGGCCAACAAATGTGCCTATCTATCTATCTATCTATCTATCTATCTATCTATCTATCTATCTATCTATCTGTCTGTCTGTCTGTCTGTCTGTCTGTCTGTCTGTCTGTCTATTTATCTGTCTATCTATCTGTCTGTCTCTGTCTATCTGTCTATCTGTCTGTTTATCTATCTATCTATCTATCTATCTATCTATCTATCTATCTATCTATCTATCTATCTGTCTATCTGTCTATCTGTCTGTCTCTGTCTCTGTCTATCTGTCTGTTTATCTATCTATCTATCTATCTATCTATCTATCTGTCTATCTGTCTATCTGTCTGTGTCTGTCTCTGTCTATCTATCTATCTATCTATCTATCTATCTATCTATCTATCTATCTATCTATCTATCTATCTATCTATCTATCTATCTATCTATCTGTCTGTCTGTCTGTCTGTCTGTCTGTCTGTCTCTGTCTATCTGTCTATTTATCTATCTGTCTGTCTGTCTATCTATCTATCTATCTATCTATCTGTCTGTCTGTCTGTCTGTCTGTCTGTCTATCTATCTATCTATCTATCTATCTATCTATCTATCTATCTATCTATCTATCTATCTATCTATCTATCTGTCTGTCTGTCTGTCTGTCTGTCTGTCTGTCTGTCTGTCTGTCTGTCTGTCTGTCTGTCTATCTGTCTGTCTATCTATCTGTCTATCTATCTGTCTGTCTCTATCTATCTATCTATCTATCTATCTATCTATCTATCTATCTATCTATCTATCTATCTATCTATCTATCTATCTATCTATCTTACCTGTCTGTCTTTCTGTCTTTCTTTCTTTCTGTCTGTCTGTCTATCTGTCTGTTTGTCTATCCATCTGTCTGTCTTCCTGTCTTTCTTTCTTTCTTTCTTTCTTTCTTTCTTTCTTTCTTTCTTTCTTTCTTTCTTTCTTTCTGTCTATCTATCTGTCTGTCTGTTTGTCTGTCTGTCTTTCTTTCTGTCTGTCTATCTGTCTGTTTATCTATCTATCTATCTATCTATCTATCTATCTATCTATCTATCTATCTATCTATCTATCTATCTATCTATCTATCTATCTATCTATCTGTCTATCTTACCTGTCTGTCTTTCTGTCTTTCTTTCTTTCTGTCTGTCTATCTGTCTGTTTGTCTATCTATCTGTCTGTCTTTCTGTCTTTCTTTCTTTCTGTCTGTCTATCTGTCTGTTTGTCTATCTGTCTGTCTTTCTTTCTTTCTGTCTATCTGTCTGTCTCTGTCTGTCTGTCTGTCTGTCTAAATATCTGTCTGTCTGTCTGTCTTTCTATATCTGTCTGTCTGTCTTTCTATATCTGTCTATCTGTCTGTCTATCTGTCTGTCTCTGTCTGTCTGTCTGTCTATCTATATCTGTCTGTCTGTCTGTCTGTCTGTCTGTCTGTCTTTCTTTCTTTCTTTCTTTCTTTCTTTCTTTCTTTCTTTCTTTCTTTCTTTCTTTCTTTCTTTCTTTCTTTCTTTCTTTCTTTCTTTCTTTCTGTCTATCTGTCTGTCTGTCTGTCTGTCTATCCGTCTGTCTATATATCTGTCTGTCTGTCTATATCTGTCTATCTGTCTGTCTGTCTCTGTCTGTCTGTCTGTCTATCCGTCTGTCTATATATCTGTCTGTCTGTCTGTCTATATCTGTCCGTCTGTCTGTCAAATCTTTGTCAAGTTGGCATCAAGTTTTGTCAAATGTATTTTAATTCTACATCTTCCAAATCTGCCATTGATATTCTCTGCTATCTTTTTTACTTATTTCATGTTAAAATAAACATCTGACTTCCCACCATCACTTTATTTTAGTAGATATGAACGTACAGAGAGAGATCAACAGGAAAGTAATGAGAGAGAGCAGAAAATGTGAGGCTTGAACTCTGCTACCCACATGAGAACCATTGCTCAACATGTCAGAGAATGTGCACTAACTTCCATCCACTTTAAATGTGTCTTTTTCGTATGAACTCAACCCAACCCCCCCTCCCCCGTCTCTCATTTCACCACTTCATTCTGTTTTCTCTTAAATCAGATTAACTACTAACCCATCCCTGCCTTTCACTTCAGAATCCGCACCTAAGGAGACTGAAGTCACACGCCGCTTTTCTTTAGCCTCAACTGTCAGCTCCGCCTCTGCACCGCGCACTAAAGGTACAAACAAACTATGATAGAACGTTAATAGGTTATATATGATTTATATAGGCTTCTGGGTATTTGATGGGGCCCCAAGCAGCCGCTTACCTCACCTATTGGGTTAAGACCGCCCCTGCATGAAATGTTGCAGTGTTCTAGTTTGCTGCATTGTTTCCATTCAGTGCAGTTTTAAATCTTTCTGATTAAACTCCTTTGATGGTCATCACGATACCAAAATTACCAAAAAGTAGTTAATACCAGTTCCGGTGAAATTCAATGATTCTAAATATTGCATCAAAAATGTAATATAAGGAATACATACTTTTATTCACAAAGTTACATATTAAATTAAAATAAACATTGCAATTTAGACTTAATTTGATTTAGACTTAAGTAAATATTTAGTAATTTATTTAGCTAATTTGCTGTTTACTATTAGTTTTTCAGTGAATTATTAAATTAAACTTTTTAAAAAAAGAATTGGACCCACTTTATATTAGGTGGCCTTAACTACTATGTACTAACATTTAAATTAATAATTTGATACAATGCACTTATTGTGTACATATGTTTTTACATTGTACTTACATTTTAAAAATTACCTGCATGTAATTACATCTGTAATTAATTTCTGTAGTTACATTTACAGTGGGGAGAACAAGTATTTGATACACTGCCGATTGTGCAGGTTTGCCCACTTACAAAGCATGTAGAAGTCTGTAATTTTTATCATAGGTACTCTTCAACTGTGAGTGACGGAATCTAAAACGAAAATCCAGAAAATCACATTGTATGATTTTTAAGTAATTAATTTTCATTTTATTGCATGACATAAGTATTTGATACATCAGAAAAGCAGAACTTAATATTTGGTACAGAAACCTTTGTTTGCAATTACAGAGATCATACGTTTCCTGTAGTTCTTGACCAGGTTTGTACACTGCAGCAGGGATTTTGGCCCACTCCTCCATACAGACCTTCTCCAGATCCTTCAGGTTTCGGGGCTGTCGCTGGGCAATACGGACTTTCAGCTCCCTCTAAAGATTTTCTATTGGGTTCAGGTCTGGAGACTGGCTAGGCCACTCCAGGACCTTCAGATGCTTCTTACGGAGCCACTCCTTAGTTGCCCTGGCTGTGTGTTTCAGGTCGTTGTCATGCTGGAAGACCCAGCCACGACCCATCTTCAATGCTCTTACTGAGGGAAGGAGGTTGTTGGCCAAGATCTCGTGATACATGGCCCCATCCATCCTCCCCTCAATACGGTGCAGTCGTCCTGTCCCCTTTGCAGAAAAGCATCCCCAAAGAATGATGTTTCCACCTCCATGCTTCACGGCTGGGATGGTGTTCTTGGGGTTGTACTCATCCTTCTTCTTCCTCCAAACACGGCGAGTGGAGTTTAGACCAAAAAGCTCTATTTTTGTCTGATCAGACCACATGACCTTCTCCCATTCCTTCTCTGGATCATCCAGATGGTCATTGGCAAACTTCAGACGGACCTGGACATGCGCTGGCTTGAGCAGGGGGACCTTGCGTGCGCTGCAGGATTTTAATCCATGACGGCGTAGTGTGTTACTAATGGTTTTCTTTGAGACTGTGGTCCCAGTTCTCTTCAGGTCATTGACCAGGTCCTGCCGTGTAGTTCTGGGCTGATCCCTCACCTTCCTCATGATCATTGATGCCCCACGAGGTGAGATCTTGTATGGTGCCCCAGACCGAGGGAGATTGACCGTCATCTTGAACTTCTTCCATTTTCTAATAATTGCGCCAACAGTTGTTGCCTTCTCACCAAGCTGCTTGCCTATTGTCCTGTAGCCCATCCCAGCCTTGTACAGGTCTACAATTTTATCCCTGATGTCCTTACACAGCTCTCTGGTCTTGGCCATTGTGGAGAGGTTGGAGTCTGTTTGATTGAGTGTGTGGACAGGTGTCTTTTATACAGGTAACGAGTTCAAACAGGTGCAGTTAATACAGGTAATGAGTGGAGAACAGGAGGGCTTCTTAAAGAAAAACTAACAGGTCTGTGAGAGCCGGAATTCTTACTGGTTGGTAGGTGATCAAATACTTATGTCATGCAATAAAATGCAAATTAATTATTTAAAAATCATACAATGTGATTTTCTGGATTTTTGTTTTAGATTCTGTCTCTCACAGTTAAAGTGTACCTATGATAAAAATTACAGACCTCTACATGCTTTGTAAGTAGGAAAACCTGCAAAATCGGCAGTGTATCAAATACTTGTTCTCCCCACTGTATAATTACACTGTTGACACTTCCCTTACATCTAACCCTACCCTTAAACTTACCCATACCACCACACCTGTCCCTAACATTACCCATATCCCACCTCAATATCAGCAAAAGTGTTGTGCAATACAATATGAACACAATAGTACATTGTACTTATTTTTTTGATGTAAGTACATAGTAGTTAAGGCCACCTATATAAAGTGGGACTGAATAATTAATTTAAAGATCAGTGGTAATTTTCTCTTTTTCTTGTCGGTATTGTTGATTGATTCATATACACTGTAAAAAAAAGTTGCTGCCGTAAATTTTTAAGTACAATCAACTTGGATGTTTAAGTAATTTCAACTTAAATTACTTGTATTGCTTAACTTATTTTGATGAGTTAAAGTAGTGCAAAAACATATGTTGTCATAACTTATTGATCATATATTTTTTTACAGTGTATACACTATGCCAAAGTGTGAAATATTACAATTTAAAATGATTCTTTTCAGTAATATATTTTAAAATGTAATCTGTTCTTTTGAATAGTAATTGGAATTGAGTTTTCAGCATCATTACTCCAGTCTTCAGTGTCACATGATCCTTCAGAAATCATTCTAATATGCTGATTTGCTGCTCAAGAAACAGTTGTGCTGCTTAATATTTTTGTGGAAACCATGATACTTTTTTTTTTAGGATTCTTTGATGAATAGAAAGTTAAAAAGAACAGTTTGTTTAAAATAGAAATCTTTTTTAACATTATAAGTCTTTATTGTCACTTTTGATCAATGAATGCTAAATGAAAACCTAAATTTCTTTAAAAAAAAACAAAAAAAAAAAACTTACTGACCTCAAACCTTACATGCCCAGTACATGTAAGCATTCGAAAGCAGCCACCTGTCAGTCAAAGAGCTCTTCAAATTTAGCCAGTATTCAACTCGATACCGTACTACCAATACTACAGGGGGGCTGGGTGGGCCTGTCCCAACCTATTCAATGGCTTAGCACCCTGGCAACCCAATTTTCCAACTATCTGGCCCACCCTGGAAGTCCTGTAGCCCACCTTACACCTCCTTAGAACTGAAACTGGGCTTTCTACATAGAAACTGGCATTGTTACAGTTTTGGTATTTTACTATCAACCTTTGACATCCCGAGCTCCTTCATTGTAGCTCATATAAAATGTTTGAAATGCATAGAATCAAACTGTGCACTTTGTAGCAAATTAATCCCCTAAAAACATGAAGAGACAGCTGCACTGAATAATAAATACTGACTCTTGATAAGCTGACATTTGGGATGTGGCATGACATTTAGCAGTGCAGCCCCGCTGCGCAGCTCTGGGAATGTGAATGAGAATTTAGATGCACATGAGCCTTTTGTTTCTTGTGGCCCCATTATTCTCTTTTATTCGGATGAAAGCGTTGCAACTGCAGGGGAATAATGAAAAATGATTGTGATTATTAATCTTGGATGGATAGGTTTAAAGAATGTGATAGATGAGCCTGACTTCTTTTCTAAAAGAAATGCATGTTTGTTCTTAGTTCCTCTCTCCTCTAGCCTTAAGAGCAAGAGGCATCAGATCAAGAGCGACCCTACACCGTTTGGCTATGAAGGTACCACATGGAAAGCACGGCATGTTGCATGCTGAAAATAGTCCTTGTAAGATGTTTTTGGTTTGTTTTTATTCATTTATTGTTTATAGTAAGTGGGCAGATGGTTTTTATTCAAAGCGACAGGACACTGTTTGCCAGGACAGTTGTTCTGGAACAGTTTGGAGTTAAGGATACTGGGACTGGAACCTTAGACCTTTTGGGTTACATCCATTAAAAAAAAATATTTATATATATATATATATATATATATATATATATATATATATATATATATATATATATATATATATATAGTTTTTTTTTCTTTCTTTTTTCTAAGATTTACTTTCTAATTTTAAAATCTAAAATGTATTTATTATATTTATTGTTGACATCTATTAACAGGGCTCAATATTTAGATTTAAAAAATGAAAAATATTTTATAATTAATGATATAATATTTACATTTTTATATGCATTTATCATTTTATAAATTATATTATTAAAAACAATTTTAATTCATACTTTTTCATTTTAATTTAAAATATATTTGTACATGTATTTCTTACATGTTCATTTTTATTTTATTTAAAAACAAATTCATTTAATATTTATAATAGTTTTTAGTTATAATAGTTTTCTTTACTAAAGTATAGTACAGTTTCTAAAGTAAAGTTTCTTTACTATAGTTTTCTTTAAAATGATACAGTTATTATAATTATACAAGAAACTCCAAGAAAGCCATACGTTTATAAAGACTTTTAATAAAAAATAATGGCATATGGGCTTGACGCTTTTTTCCCAAGGAGCACATTTAGAAACTTTAGGGGCGCAACTAACTATTTCTGCATTTATATATATATATAAAACACACTGTAACAGATTTTGCCATACTAGTGTTATTTTAGTATCACTGAGATACTATATAGTTTTTGTTAATATTTTGAATTCAATTTAATTCTGCTTTCATTTTAATTTTAGTTAAAAGTTTTAGTAATTCTGTTGTTTTGTCAAAGTGTTTTTTAGTTTTTGTTATTTTTTAAAAATGTCTGTATGGTTTTTATAAATTTTTATTTCAGTTTTAGTTTGGTACATCAGGTTAATGAAACTAAATAACAGGTTAATTTCAAATAAATAAAACTAAGAAAAGTTTTACGTTTTTTTTTATATTTAAGTAAAGTAAATAGATTTTTTTTAATGGTTTTTGTTAAAGCAACACTCAAGCTCAAAATTTACAAAATTTATATAATGAGTGAGTACATCATGAATCCATTTTCCAAACCATGTTTTTGTCTTATCCTGAATCACTACGGTACACTTACAATAAGTGTTTATATTCTGACTATTTTAGTCCGGTTCAGGTCGCACCGCTGCGGAGTAGCCCAGTACCAGCGTGACTCGCCATAGACATAAACAGAGAGAAGTAGCTCCGGCTACAATGTTCTTCCTCAAGACGCATGCAGTTCTGTTTGTTAACCGCTAGAGCGCCAAAAGTTACGTAGTGTTGCTTTAACTATAATAACTGATACTGTCACTTTCACTGATACTAGTAAAAATATTACTTATTTGTAATTTCCAACCCACTCTTACAGATGCTACCAAGACTTGCAGTTTTGAAAAAGCCTTATCTGTTGTTGAGCCTGCATTCATCTACCAGATTTCATGCTTGTTTTGTTTATCTATTCTGATCTCAAGTGTTTATGCTTGCGCTGTGGTGTTGTGGTGGTGGTTTCATCCTTCAAATCTATCGTTTCCCTCTTTTATTGTGCTCTCTGTTGGTCGGATAAGGTTGTGTGTACATTTCAGTGGGTGCAAGTGACTTCTTGTTGTTGGTTTTTTTAACTGTGGCTGATTTGTGCATGATAATGTGAGGTTTCGTTTCACATGCATTGCTACCATCATAGAGGTCGTGTTTGATAATAATTTTCTCACAGACACCATGCGAGGTGCAGTTCCCGCTGAGAGCAAAAGTAAAGGTACCGCCGGTACCAAGCCCGCTGTGCCGAGGTCTGCGTCTCAACCAGGTAATCATATGAAAAGAGGCAGTGATATGCCAATCATATTGGGTTCTCTCGGGTGTTTTCGTCTATTTTCATTCCTCATTCGATGCCTGACACTGACAGAATCAGTCAGAGTTATTTTCATTGAGTGCTTCAACATCTTGTCTACCTTTCACAGAATTTTTTTCCGGCAAACTCAAGCACTATTCCCTCAGTGTCATCTCTCATAAGGTTTTTACTGAATGATGTTAACTCATGTGTACTATTTTCCAGGATGGAATCAGCGGCGTCTGCCATCAATGGACGCTGAGGATTTTGAGACCATTCCTTCTAGTGCTGAAGAACTCTCCATTTCCTCAGATGGAGACGATGAAGGACATAACAAAAACGTAAATGCCTTCATCCACATTTTGTCCACATATCTCACCTTCCAAATTTGTATTGATGGACAAAAAATATTATAGGATAATACTAAAAAATATAGTTCACCAAAGTGAGATTTCTGTCATCATTTACTCTCATTTAATCTCTCATGCCAATAATAATAATAATAATAATAATAATAATAATAACAATAATAATTGCATTTTTTTAATATGTATTTTAAATTATTTTAAAATATCATTTACTATTTTACACACATTAAATATTTTCATAGAATATTAAGTTTTCTTTTTAAGAAATTGGCAATAATGCCTGTAGTTTAAAATAATACAGTTTAAAAAATTTTAATCCCCAAAAAAAGAAAAAAAAGAAAAAAATGAAAAATGTCTCTGGGTCCAATGTCATTTGGTCCTCACTGACTTTCAAAATGTCAGCATTTTCAAAATATCTACCACACAAGAAAGAGAAAGAGGTTCGGAATGACATGAGGTTAAGTAAATGATGACCGAATTCTCACTTTTGGTTTAACTGTTCCTTTAAAATTAAAGAAAGAGATTTTTTTTGTTGTTGCTGATTTTAAGTACGCTCAGATAAAAGACAGCAACATTTTACAATTAATACAGAAAGGAGGCCAGATTATCTTTGACTCTTAAACACCCAGAGGAGTTTCTTTGTGTTTAATCCTCTTGCCTGATGCATAAGGAGTGGAGATCTGCTTCAGAAGTGAGGCTTAATAGCAGCTATGCTGCATAAAGTCATTCAGAACCTCTGTAATGGTGTCTAGAGGGAATTAAACTGCACATACATGGTTCCTACCACCAGAGGGCGTCCTTGAATAAACAACAGATAAGATTTCTAAGCTAAGAATGACTAAACACAGGCCCCTCCATGAATCTAACTCTTCCTGCCCATTTTCTCCCAGTTCCAGTAAACCCAAAAACTGATGCCATGACCCTGAAATAAATTATGCACTTCTTTGTCTCTCTCTTAAGGGGGATAATGATCGCTATCAGGTGCAGCTGACGTACGAGTCAGGTACCGCTCAGGATCTTTCCGTAGAGGCTGGAGAGTTAGTACAATTCCTAGAAGAGTCGGAGAATGGCCACTGGTGAGTAATGAGTAAAGTCGCCTTCCAGATATATTCCTGCAGGTGTCATTCAAGACGGCTTCACTAAAAACCTGACCATCATTAATGAAACTCTCACGTAGCTCATCTCATTGTTGGTTCTCTTAGTATCATTATTCTAAGGTTTTGCTTTTAAATACCCCACACAATCAAAATAGGAGTTTCATAAAAACGTTATCAGAATCAGTAATTTGTTGATATATTCAATCAAGCATTTCTCTAGAAAGACTGCCTATTGGACAACTTAGAAATTGGGTTAATGACATTTCTTGTGTCATTTTTATTATTTTATTATTATGAGTCTATTTTTAATTTCTATAGTAAAATTATTTTTTGTCAGGGTGATAAAACTGCCCGGATGTTAATGAAGAAAAGAAAAAAAGCTCATTAAATGAATAATATTCTTGAAGAGGAAAAAAATATATTTTACCAAAACTGCTTCACTCCTTATTAATTTTTGAAAAGCCCAAAAGGCATTTAGAGCAACCAACAGGCAGAAACATGTGAAAAAGCATAAAAAACATACAACAGGAACACCCTCACCCTCAGACCTCCTAACGTCCCTTAAAATATAATTTGACCTTTTTATTACAAGGTAAGGTTAGTTCAGGCCCAACCCAACACACACACTGTACATATGGGTAAATTACTCTAAAAGGTAATTAATTACTAGTTATTACTGTACTAATTACTCTCTCTAAAAAGTATTGGATTACTTATTACTAATTACTTTATAATTCCCATATCAACCTTGACCAGTTGAACAATACAAGAATAGACATGAAACTGCACTTTTAATTCTTTCAAATAAACAATGTGCAATTGCATAAATTATTCTTGAACTGACCAAAGTGTGTAAAAGGAGAGATTTTGATGTTAAATCCACTATTGTTTTATATTGAATTGTTGTATAGTCTTGTTGTATAGTCTTCAAGGGAAAATAAATTTAAATTATATATACAGAATATATATACACTCACCTAAAGGATTATTAGGAACACCATACTAATACTGTGTTTGACCCCCTTTCGCCTTCAGAACTGCCTTAATTCTACGTGGCATTGATTCAACAAGGTGCTGAAAGCATTCTTTAGAAATGTTGGCCCATATTGATAGGATAGCATCTTGCAGTTGATGGAGATTTGTGGGATGCACATCCAGGGCACGAAGCTCCCGTTCCACCACATCCCAAAGATGCTCTATTGGGTTGAGATCTGGTGACTGTGGGGGCCATTTTAGTACAGTGAACTCATTGTCATGTTCAAGAAACCAATTTGAAATGATTCGAGCTTTGTGACATGGTGCATTATCCTGCTGGAAGTAGCCATCAGAGGATGGGTACATGGTGGTCATAAAGGGATGGACATGGTCAGAAACAATGCTCAGGTAGGCCGTGGCATTTAAACGATGCCCAATTGGCACTAAGGGGCCTAAAGTGTGCCAAGAAAACATCCCCCACACCATTACACCACCACCACCAGCCTGCACAGTGGTAACAAGGCATGATGGATCCATGTTCTCATTCTGTTTACGCCAAATTCTGACTCTACCATCTGAATGTCTCAACAGAAATCGAGACTCATCAGACCAGGCAACATTTTTCCAGTCTTCAACTGTCCAATTTTGGTGAGCTCGTGCAAATTGTAGCCTCTTTTTCCTATTTGTAGTAGAGATGAGTGGTACCCGGTGGGGTCTTCTGCTGTTGTAGCCCATCCGCCTCAAGGTTGTGCGTGTTGTGGCTTCACAAATGCTTTGCTGCATACCTCGGTTGTAACGAGTGGTTATTTCAGTCAAAGTTGCTCTTCTATCAGCTTGAATCAGTCGGCCCATTCTCCTCTGACCTCTAGCATCAACAAGGCATCTTCGCCCACAGGACTGCCGCATACTGGATGTTTTTCCCTTTTCACACCATTCTTTGTAAACTCTAGAAATGGTTGTGCGTGAAAATCCCAGTAACTGAGCAGATTGTGAAATACTCAGACCGGCCCGTCTGGCACCAACAACCATGCCACGCTCAAAATTGCTTAAATCACCTTTTTTTCCCATTCTGACATTCAGTTTGGAGTTCAGGAGATTGTCTTGACCAGGACCACACCCCTAAATGCATTGAAGCAACTGCCATGTGATTGGTTGATTAGATAATTGCATTAATGAGAAATTGAACAGGTGTTCCTAATAATCCTTTAGGTGAGTGTATATGTATATATATATATATACACAGTGGGGAGAACAAGTATTTGATACACTGCCGATTTTGCAGGTTTTCCCACTTACATAGCATGTAGAGGTCTGTAATTTTTATCATAGGTACACTTCAACTGTGAGTGACGGAATCTAAAACAAAAATTCAGAAAATCACATTGTATGATTTTTAAATAATTAATTTGCATTTTATTGCATGACATAAGTATTTGATCACCTACCAACCAGTAAGAATTCCGGCTATCACAGACCTGTTAGTTTTTCTTTAAGAAGCCCTCCTGTTCTCCACTCATTACCTGTATTAACTGCACCTGTTTGAACTCGTTACCTGTAAAAAAGACACCTGTCCACACACTCAATCAAACAGACTCCAACCTCTCCACAATGGCCAAGACCAGAAAGCTGTGTAAGAACATCAAGGATAAAATTGTAGACCTGCACAAGGCTGGGATGGGCTACAGGACAATAGGCAAGCAGCTTGGTGAGAAGCCAACAACTGCTGGCGCAATTATTAGAAAATGGAAGAAGTTCAAGATGACGGTCAATCTCCCTCGGTCTGGGGCACCATGCAAGATCTCACCTCGTGGGGCATCAATGATCATGAGGAAGGTAAGGGATCAGCCCAGAACTACATGGCAGGACCTGGTCAATGACCTGAAGAGAACTGGGACCACAGTCTCAAAGAAAACCATTAGTAACACACTACGCCGTCATGGATTAAAATCCTGCAGCGCACGCAAGGTCCCCCTGCTCAAGCCAGCGCATGTCCAGGCCCGTCTGAAGTTTGCCAATGACCATCTGGATGATCCAGAGGAGGAATGGGAGAAGGTCATGTGGTCTGATGAGACAAAAATAGAGCTTTTTGGTCTAAACTCCACTCACTGTGTTTGGAGGAAGAAGAAGGATGAGTACAACCCCAAGAACACCATCCCAACCGTGAAGCATGGAGGTGGAAACATCATTCTTTGGGGATGCTTTTCTGCAAAGGAGACAGGACGACTGCACCGTATTGAGGGGAGGATGGATGGGGCCATGTATCGCGAGATCTTGGCCAACAACCTCCTTCCCTCAGTAAGAGCATTGAAGATGGGTCGTGGCTGGGTCTTCCAGCATGACAACGACCCGAAACACACAGCCAGGGCAACTAAGGAGTGGCTCCATAAGAAGCATCTCAAGGTCCTGGAGTGGCCTAGCCAGTCTCCAGACCTGAACCCAATAGAAAATCTTTGGAGGGAGCTGAAAGTCTGTATTGCCCAGCGACAGCCCCGAAACCTGAAGGATCTGGAGAAGGTCTGTATGGAGGAGTGGGCCAAAATCCCTGCTGCAGTGTGTGCAAACCTGGTCAAGAACTACAGGAAACGTATGATCTCTGTAATTGCAAACAAAGGTTTCAAATACTTATGTCATGCAATAAAATGCAAATTAATTACTTAAAAATCATACAATGTGATTTTCTGGATTTTTGTTTTAGATTCCGTCACTCCTAGTTGAAGAGTACCTATGATAAAAATTACAGACTTCTACATGCTTTGTAAGTGGGCAAACCTGCAAAATTGGCAGTGTATCAAATACTTGTTCTCCCCTGTATATATATAACTTTTTTCCTGCACATTGTACACATGAATGTTCTCATCTTAATCATATATATATATATATATATATATACACACGTGTACAATGTGCAAGGAAAATATTTTGTTATTATGCCAAATGCCATTTTCAGATTTGTTAAATTGAAACTTTCTGAAAATGGTTGGTAAAACCAACATTTCTAATTGCATTTCTAATTGCCATGTTTTATTTGTAAAATATTTTTTCTTCATTATTATTATTTTTACACTCTTATTTGTCATTTACCCAATTGCCTCAAAAAGCCAAGTTGAAGGAAAGGTTTCATAGGGGCACGGTGCACAGCCTAACCCTTTTGGGGGTGCTGAATACCACCTAATGTAACATTTCTAAACTGAAATGAAAAAGCCAGCCATATTCTGAAGTATCTCATACATATTTAATCTTGAAAACTGTCTCCAGTCATTTTTCTGCTTTGTAAAGTGTTTCAAAGTTTTCTTTGCTCACCAATCAACCCCCTCAAACTCTTCATAAGAAGTTTTCAGGCTTTCATGGATGTGGATGTTTTGACATTGTGCAGAGCCAAGCTAAAGTTAAGGTAGCTTGAGCCACAGGATGCTTTAGAGTTTGCTCAGTTGTGTCAAGAGGAGTGTACGCAATGCACAGCCAACAAACTTGTTGTGGTTGGGCTGTGTCTACACATTGATACTGATCGCCAATATCACAACATAATCCCAATATCCCACAGTATAACCAAGTTTTAACCTACAAAAACATGTACAACTTTCACAGTGTACTCTTATTAAACTTGACCCAAACAGGGAAGGTTCTACTGTATTATCCATGTTGGTCCTGGAAAATTATTGAGATCTGATCTCCTAGAATCAGAGATTAAATCGACATTTATTTCAGTCAACATGCAATTTTTCCGGCGCACTCAATGTCTGAATTCACTCACTCGTTTTCATTCACTCCTTTAAGTGGACCATATTAGTGGAATAATCTGGGGAATAGTGAGTGAGGGTATAGGCTGCGATTTCAAACAGCTTTAACAGTTTTTCCTCCTTTTTTCAATTTTCCCATTACCATGCTCTTTAAAAAAAAAAAAGAATAAAACCTAACTGGATGAATGTAGCTTAACATGTAACTATGATGGTCATAGGTGCACAACCATAGACTGTATAAAACAATGGACGTAGTGTCCGTGACGTCACCCATAGGTTTCTTTTTGAAGCCCAAAGTGGGCGCAGCCGGCAGTCGCCATCTTGGTAGCACGTCACCGCGCATAACTGAAAATGGGCAAAGAGGCGGGACGTGGGTGGAGCTGAGGTGCCTGGTTGCTGAAACCACGCCCACCTAGCTAGACCATAGCAGCAATCCACCTGTCACTCAAGTGGCCACGCCCTTAATTATGCAGAACTTTAAGGCTTAATATAATTTAAACGGATGAGTTATAAAAAAATTCACCCCCCTCACAGTTGTCATCAAGGGCAAAATTAGCTATATAGACCAAAACCACTTTTTGAACCAGGCTGTAAACATTTTTTTTGCTGTAAAGTTGGGCATTTTAACATGGGGGGTCTAAAGGGATTGACTCCCTTTTGGAGCCTGTCTCTAGCAGCCAATTGATGAATTGCAGTTTAAGTCACTTCCGTGTTGGATTCAAGAGAGAGACCGGAAGGTTGCCGCTTGTGCACAACACAATAAAATTTACAGAGCAGAGAAAATTTCCCCCTGTAGTCAATAATTTTATCCCTTAAAATATTCTTAATGCCTTAAAATAGCTTGAATGTAACTCTACACCCTTGCTTCATTTACTATACGCAGATCCTGAATATGCAAATTAGTCCCTGCCTCCACTCAGTCACACGAGCTCAGATATCCACTCTGCCAACTTTACTGTAGTAAACAGTGCACAATGGCAAGTGGAAATACTGGTTGAATTCAGCCATATATGTTTGAACCAGAAACTGATTCAGAAGAAGTGGAAGAGTGAATTATACAGGCTTGTCTACAAGTCGATGTATCAGAATGGTAATGCATTTTATGTATCGCTCTCTACAATGTCGGACACATAACGGTAGTTAATATGATTAGCCTTTGGCTTGACTACGTTATCAAACAGCTAATAATGTGTTGCTAATGTTACACAAACCATGTTCCCATTTGCCACCTCTGAGTCAGACTGCTGCCTTCTAATAATAAGCATCCTTAGAAATGCTTTGAACAACATAGAATGTCAATGGAGAAAGGCATATAGTTCATCATAACGTCGTATTATATATCATATACATAATTTACCCGCTATATTGCTAAATGTACCCGATTTTTCACATCAACAGAAAAATATACTGGGATAACCTGACTTCTCTTGAGACTCCCCTACTTCAGAGCGGTCATAGTTAATGATATGCTAAAGCCCGCCCTCACGTTGACGTGATTGGTTACAAGGTAGTTTGTGACTTAAGGAACACCGGCGATTTCAAACCGCCGTCTTTTTTTTACTGCAGTTTTAAGGAGAAAATACTCAGCAATGGTGTTGACTTATGAATTTACACATGGTTTGTCTTATTAAAAACACCACATAGACATATAAACAACATTAAAAACTTGATTTTCACCACAGGGGTCTTTAAATACCACTGAATTAAGTCACAAAACAACGAAAATGCTCCTGACCACAAGGGGGAAAATCAAGATTTTTCAGAACTTGCTAAGTCAATGTTATGGATTTAAGTTAACTAACTATGCTTTTTAGATCAGACGTTTGTCCATTACAATGCACTGTCCTGCTGGAAATGTGGATCAGATTTGTATACTATGGTCTGTTCTAGTTGTCAGCTGTGTTTCTGTTGTGTTGTGACTTAATTTTGTTGTGTTTTGTAAACTTTTTTTGCTTATTGCATTGTTTTGTGTTGTGGGCCACCATTTTGTCGTTTGAATGAAAATTCCAAGGAGTCAGCCACTCATATTGACCCCTTGTTGAGCTCCAGGTTCTCTAGCACAAATCTGTTTATGCTGCCGTTGAAGATGAACACTGTCTCTCATGTTCTAGGCTAGTCAAGAACCTTAGAACTCAGAAGACAGGACTGGTGCCACCCACTGTCCTGCAGTCCACAGCAGAGGAAGTAGACCTTTACAGTAACTCTGGTACCGCACATCAATCCCAGGAAGAGCGGCAGAAGGGCATGACTGACATCACCACTCTGGACACATTTAGTTCAGACTGACGGTCACCATAAAATTCATTCACATATATTTGACGCATACTGTATGAGGATGACATCTTTTATGGCGATGCATTAGATGATGCACTTTGACCTCTCATGTCACTCAGTCCCTTCTCGCTCTTACACATCTTACATGTGAATGCACACAAGACACCATTGTGAAACATACCGGCTGTAATTTAAGATCTAGGTCAGTGGATGGTGAGACTGACGGAGGCACCTGTTTGCAGTCTGTTTTTTTTAAAAAAAAAAGAGGTGTGCATGACATCACCTCCACAGGCATGCACTTCATTCCATGAAACCTTGGCGTGCACATAATGCCACTTTCGGTCTTGTTTGACTGGTTTTCTCAAACTTTTGCTATACTAATAACAAGTTGCTGCATATTCCCTTAAAGCTTTGACTAAGAGCAGAGGCAGCTCTGGACTCAACTCTAAGGATTTTTTCCCTGTTAACAATGACCACAAAATATACAGTACAAACAGTAATAATGTGAGATATTATTACAATTTTAATTTATAATTTTCATATATTTAAAAAATATATTAATTAAAACACTTACCCACGGTTTCACAGACAAGGCTTAAGATAGTCCCAGACTAAAATGTATGTTTGAGCTGTTTTAACTGAAGGCAACTTGCACTGATATATCTTAAAATATGTCAGCGCCATTGTTTTGTCTCAAGACGCACACCAATAATGTTTTTTTCTAAGACACGTTTATAAAAGCTACTTAAATGCCCTAATTGAACTAAGGCTTAATCCTGGCTTAATCTAAGCCCTGTCTGTGAAACCAGGCCATATTATTATTTTCAATGTTGTAAACCGTTGTGCTGCTTAATATTTCTGTGGAAACTGTAATACAGTTAATTCTTAATTAATTAATTTTAAACGAACAGAAAAAATTGTAACACTGAAAAGTCGTTGCTGTCACTTTTGGTCAATATAATTCTTCCTTGCTGAATGAAGATAATAATTTAGGATTAATTAAGCAAAACTTACTACCCCAAATTTTTGAACAATATGGCAATAATATTACTATATTTTATGTATATATTTTATATATTTTGTTATATATAATTGTTTATATAATTTGAATAATTAAAAAATTTAAATGTAAAAATGTTACACAAATGTGATAAAAATCTATAAATGTAAATATATTTAAATATATTAATAAATATAATAATATATATATTAGTACTGTCAAATTCGATTAATCGCATCCAAAATAAAAGTTTGTGATTATTTAGTATATGTGTGTGTACTGTGTATAATTATTAAATATTTTAATACACACTCATTCATGTATATATTTAAGAAATATTTGCATGTATAAACTGTGGATGCGATTTTGGATGCGATTACTCGCAATTAATCGATGTACTAACAATTAATGTCATAAATCACAAAATTATATATATATATATATATATATATATATATACAACAAAAATATTTTTATTGCTTCATCCTTATCCTATGGATCGATCCTTATTGTTGAGCCCTGTAGCTGTTTGGAGCTGAATATACTGAAGTGTTTGTATGCTTTTCATGTTGCGCTTCAAGCTTTTTCACCTGTGCTCACTAGCAGGAGCAAAACTCCCTCATTCCATTTCAAAAGACGTAAAGCACAGTGATAACTCTGAAGGTTTGCGTCTTTGTTTGTATGGATCTTGTCCTTGCTATGATCGAGTGCTGTCGCAAGGTCTGGTTTGTTTCCCAGTTTCCTGTTGCTCTGGATGAAAAGACAGTACGTTACATAACTCATCTCCTCTTTTTTTATTTTAGATATATTCAGTGACCTCTGCACCGCTGCCCTCACCGATACAGAGGACTGCGTAGACAACAGCACCGGGCCGCATCCCGCTCAGGACAGCAGATTTGCATGCTGAACGTGCCGTGATGTGTCCTCGCTTTCCGTAGTGCCATGCTTATACATCATACTTGACAACAGCTCGATATCTTTTGTAATACTACACAGACATCTGCTCCGCTGAAGGAATAGGTAAACTCTGCTGCTATACGACCGTTCTGATGAGACTGACTGATCAGAACAGATTCCAGTCTTTTCTGGCCTTCTCCAGCGCTGACGTGACATTGATAACATTCTGCAGTCGTGAGTCAGAAATTCAGCATGCAGCCTTCGTGCGTTCACTCTGCTGTGCCTTAGCAGCAAAGCAGGGGTATTTGAAGAGAAATATCCAGATATAAGACCGGACGTTGTGGGGTGTGATATCTGCACTGAGGTGGCCATTTGAAAACACTGAGAGAAAGAGACTCAAGACCGTTCCGTCCTGCTGAAACTTCCACTGAAACACTTAAATATACTTGATTGTTTTGTTGTTTATTTCTTGTTTGCTTATGAGACTGTTGGTCACATACACAGCACTTTTGATGAATTAACATTCTCTAATGTACAATATTTATACTCTCTTTTATATTCTGACATGAAAGTTGTATAAGCCATCTGTAAAGCTTTGTTCCTCTGCTGTTTAATCCTCTTCAAATATTTGCCTCTACTTGATATATTCATCTCTATGGTTGTAAATAATCTCGAAACGTAGTATAAATGTGTAATATTTACAGATTTATATATATATATATATTTCAGAAAATGATTGTTGTAACATAAATATTCCAGCTTTACTGTTATTTTACAGTACTGCTCATGAATGTTGTCAGTTTGTGCTAAAAAGTAACAGAATCCAATACAGAAATCAGATGTACTGTATCTTTCCTGTTATGATGACATGAAGAACTGGACGGCAGTTTGACCGTGAATGTAGTAAAAATGCCAAATGTTTTGTCTCATAACCATAAATATCCACATATGGTTGCGATTGAAATATAATTAGTAGTTTGATTACTTTCCGATATCAACCTGATCTTATTGAGTTGCTTTATTTGTTTGTATGTAAATATCTAAGCACAAAGATTTGATATTGAATGCCGTTTTAATTCTTGGTAGTATCATCATTCTGTTCATACATATGTGAATATTTTGCTTTTCACAGCTTCCCTATGGACAATATTACAGCTGATGTGAATATGTATTACATAACTCTGTACATTTTCAAATGCATAATGAAATACATTCATTAAAAAACAAACAAATGTCTTTTCATACGGAGACTGAAACCTCAACCGACGAACAAAAAAATGTCATGAAAATGTAATTCTAAAATAAATTTTCCACGGATCCCCTTGAGAACCTTCAGGAACTTCAACTTTCATCAGGCTGTTTTTGGTTGTAATTGGAAGCTTTATTTTTAAGAGAGTGCATGCGATAGAGAAGTACACGTCTGAGAGAAGGACAGCGAGGAGAGAGAGAGGGACAGGCAAGATTCACTTGGCTTTGTTCTACAGAGGGTGCTTTCAAACTCCCCCAAACTCCTGAGGGGCGGCAGGAGAGTAAAGCAGAGGAGAAGGAAAGAGAGTGGAGAGAGCGGGACACAAAGACCCAGACAGATGTGACGAGCATTGAAACCGAATTTTAAAAAAGTGCACTCCAGCAGCAGCCTTCACTTTGTCCTTCGGTTTGGCTTCAGGTGTCTAAAGATTTTGAAGACACCTGGCAGTCTATTTATCATGAGTTGTTCCCGCCTGAAACCAGGCCGGGCAGAAGAAAGAATGAGACTTCTGTCAGAAGGAAAGAGGCTGCTCTTTTGGATGAGTGGAGGTCAGGCTGAGTCTCAGTGCTCTGTTTCAAAGGCCGTTAATGGGGCGAGATCACATCAGGGCAGTGCTCACATTCACATTTGAGATGAATGAATGTGAAGGAAATAAACTAGGCTACATTTCTAAATGTAATCATGCATTCACTTGTTTTAATACATAGTCTTTATTTAGTTTGATTAACACCTTATTAAAATTTACTATGGCAACCATAGTTTCCATTAAAATACAATTGTTACTACAGTTGTAGTTGCTACTATAAAACCATAATAAATTAAAGGTGCAATATGTACATTTTTTGGATTAAAATATCCAAAAACCACTATATATTTTGTTGACTTGTGTACTTACATTATCCCAGATGTTTCCAAGAATGTTTAAATCCAGAGAAATAAGCAATTTTAACCAGGACACGGACCGTGTTTGTGCGTCGCCTGTCAATGACATCATACCTGCGTTACCCTCGATTTCCGAAACGATTTTGTAGAAACCATGGAAACACTAGAGAAGCATTATATGTTTTATTAGACAAGGGAACAACTGTTTGGATACATTTATAGCAGAAAACAAATCATTGTTATATAGCTCAACACATTTAATCTTATTGTTTGAATCTCGTTTTCTTGATTTACCGTGAGTACCATGTTTTACCATGACTAATATCGATCGGCTTTGTTTTGAATAGGCGACCTCTAGCAGCGAAAAACTACATATTGTGCCTTTAATGGGATTTACCAGTGTGGATATGCATATATAATATAATATAATTTAATAATAATATAATATAATATCATATAATTCTTTCTCCCATATTAAGTTATATTATATTGTATTATAATATTACAAAAATTGTATATCGATGGGAACTATGGTAAAGTTTATAAGGCTAAACAGACATAAATGGACCCTTTTCACAGACTGTGATGACGCGTTTTAACGGTCATCAATATCGTAAGTCCTGCAAAGTTTTTTTTGTTTTTTGTTCATTTTTTGAAAAATGTATGTACATTTATAACACTAATACTTTGTATTATATTACTTTTGCATCAAATTACAAAAAAACAAGTTAACGCTGCTGTGAGGGTGTTTCTAATACAGCGTCTATGGGAGTGACGGTAAAATTAACATATTTCTCTCTTTTCACTACCGTTATCAATCTCACTCTATTTTTTCCCTCTTTTTGAAAGTTGTGAAATCACTACTGTGGAGTTTTTCTTTTGCTATTTGAGCAAATGGGGACACAAAAAATATATTTAATGTATACTCTCATTCACCACTATAAACGTTAACCCAACTATGACGACTTCCGCTTCTGAGAAACCCGGAAATGTGAAAAGGGTCTATTTGTCTATGAGGCTAAACAATGATTTCAATTGTGTTTTATTAACACATTGTCTTTTAGTTCACGACTTTCTATGTGTTTTTATGAATTACATTGCAGTTTTATGTTTACATCAGTATCTTGTGTTTTATTCATGATGTTAAATACAAGCAATTTAATTAAATAATTGTGTGTCTTTCTATCATGGACGGAGCCGCTGACTCCACAACGCGCATCGCCGTTTGAATTCAAAAGCCAATTAGAAGCGCCGCTTCAGAACTTCCGCCGAGCTCTTCACTCTCAGCCAATCGGCGTTAGGCTCTCATGTTTGCTTGCTTTTTTGAATTCAGAGAGTGAGTTGAGCAGAACCACCTATCAAATGAGCGTATACAATGGGCTTAACATTCCAGCTAAACTTATTTTCGTAACATAATCGTATTTTTTGCACTTTGGGCAAACTTTACGTGTCATTGCGACGACAGCGGTGTTTACTTTTGCAAGCGTTAGTTTTAATCAATAGTTTGGCTAACATAAACGCAGATTGCTCCGCTGGTTCGGCAGCCAGTTGGACTCTCAGTTTCTTCATTCATCAGAACATTTTCCAGCATAAATCTGCTCTAGAGTTTTATACGGTAAGTCTTCATTATACATCTGCTTAAAGCTAAATACAAGGCTCTGTTTAAGAAGAAAATCTTTTGTTTAGAAGTTAGCTAGCCACCCCAATGCTAGCGCATGTCATTGAAGTGCATTGCAGCTGCCAATCAGCTGTCACAGCATTGCTCTCTAAAAGCTGACAGATCTTTACAATATGTGATACTTTTTATTTCATTACCTATTAAAATGTACACCATAATGCATAAATATGCAATGTTTTGTTACTCATTTGAAGGAGTTAATGAACTGCGACAGCATCGTATTATTGTAATGCTGCATTGAGAATAATTACTATTTAGATTTATGCAGCTGGTGAGTTGATTTAATTTGAAGATTAAATGTTATATTTTATTTATATATATATATATATATATTGTATAATTTTTTTTAATATATATATATATATATATATATATATATATATATATATATATAAAATTACACACACACACACATACACATACATACAAACATTGATTCTCTTCTTGCTTTCATCCTTCATTCCCTCCTAGAAGCTTGACTGTTTGTCTTTTATTTTTATGCCTGTGCTGCCCTCGTTCACTACTTTCTCTCTGGCTGCCAGCTTTTGATATTCTGGACAGGACTGGGTCGCCACCCCTTGTCACAGAGCCATGGCTGACAGCAGCATAGTTACTTTAGGGCCGGGCCGCAGCCTGCTGGTGGACTCCTCCGTTTACGACTCCCGGATGGCCGAAACCACAAAGGAGCAATTTTTCATGGGTCTACACGCAGATGAGACAGAGGGTAAGTGAACCGCCCTCCTTCTCGGTCAACCTTATATCAACTGACGTTTCTGTAGGGTGGACCGTCTTGCTGCGCACAAACATAACAAAAGAGGTTATTTTCTCCAAGTCTATTTTGTCTATTTCCATAGAGATTCACCTTTGCCTGTGGTCTTTTCTCTTTTTCAGATGTATTGCCCAGAGTTGAGACCAGGGTGGTGTTGGTGGGGGTGGCCGGCAACATCGCAGAACTTGAGAGAGCCCTTCAGGTACAGTAGAAGAGAGTGAAGCTATTTATAAAGATTAATTTCATTGTAGGCAAGAAGAGCTACGTTAAATAGAATGGTCTGATTTATTATTTTAAGTTCAGCGTGACCCCTGCTGAGTTTGAAAATCTTCTAATCTGATTAAAAGTAATCAGTTCGTTAACAGGAAGTCATTTTGTGTTGGCCAGCTTAGAGGATAAACATTAAATTCAAATTAGGATAAACATTAAATTCTTCCGTTTGCCTGGTTGTCATACCTGAAATTAAAAATAAAATTAAATCTGGAAATTAAAACAGTAGTTTACTTTTAATTCAGATGCACGTGTCCCTGACTGATTAAAGATTGTAAATAGTGCGGTTACACATTTGCATATACATTACCACTCAAAGTTATGGGGTTGGACATTTTTTTGCCGGTATTTGATCAAAAATACAGTAAATTATTCATTATAGTGAAGTTTTATTACAATTTAAAATAACTTTTCTATTTGAATATATTGTAAAAAAATTATTCATTCATGTGATGGATTTTCAGAAATCTTAAAGCATATATAAACATTTCTTATTATCAACATTGAAAACCATTGTGCTGCGCAATATTTTTGTGGAAACCGTAACCGTGATTCATTTTCTTTTTCAGAATTCTTTGATAAATAGAAAGTTAAAAACAGTAACGTTTACTTGAATTTGTTTTGTAACATTATACGTGTGTTTTGTCACTTTTGATTAATTTCATGTGTCCTTGCTGAATAAAAGTATTAATTTCTTTAAAAAAAAATCTTTACTGACCCCAAATTTTTAAACAGTAATTTATTAATTTTAGCAGATGTGTTTATCCTTGGTGATTTTGGAAATGCTTTAACCAGGGTCCAAATTAACCTTATAATTGCACCTTATAATTATAGATGTACAGTATTAGTATATAGTATGCATTTAGTAAGTCTTCGTTTTGAATCATGCAATGTCTGCTTGAGCTGTTTGCATATATTTCTCAGCATTCTCACACTGAGATGTGGTATGTGGCGGTTGGGACTGGGAGTTGATAGATGAAATGAAAGGTTATAAATGTTATGAATGTCTTTTGCTCTGACAGTTATGTTTGGAGGGAACGCAGGTCAATGGTGGGACATTTAGGCTCAGAGCATGATAAATGATAAAGCTGGAATGTGTGTGGATTCAGGATTAAAACTTCCTATATAGTGCTTGGGGGAAGAAGGGGATGTTCCTGAAAGTGTCCTTTCTTTGCCCTTGACATGATGTAGAGGACTTCAGATGTAGCTGCTTCTTTTAGTAATCTATTCTCCCTGCCTTTACGCAACTTGTAGCAGAACTTCCTTCTGGACTTTACTTGACATTTATTTGAAGTTCTCATCTTGATTCTGGCAAGGTTGTAAGGCCCTCCTGCCTGAGAAATTTATCAGCTTTGGGTTGCCAGGTTAACGTCAATTCTTCATTTTTACAGGCCATCACAATAATGGAAGTCCCGGTGGTAAAGATTAAAGAAGGGCAGCCGGGCACAGAGGCGCGTGAGAAATTGATAAAATCTATAGTCAATATGGTACGTCTCGGGAGCCAGAATCTTTGCATGCTTGAGAGCACCGGGGGATTTGCGGCATGGTGTTTTAAGGGGGGATTTGGTGTGGCACTGCGCTGTCTAATATCAAACTCACTCACACGGTGGTCTGGACTAAGTTCTAACAATGTGATCTAACAACTTGTCCTGTGTTTGTCCAACAGGTGGTCTTACTCTTTAATCCATTGAATTAAGAATTAATTCAATCAATTATGTAATCAACCCTTTGGTGATTAACCCCTTTATAGTGTAATTTAATTGTTTCTTTTAATATTTATTTTTTACATGCAGGTAAGAATAATCATAATAATTATACACAGTACACACATATATTGTGACTTTTATTTTGGATGCGATTTAATCATGATTATTTGTTTGACAGCATATATATATATATATATATATATATATATATATTAGTCAGTGGTGGTCAGAATTATTGGCACCCCTGGTAAATATGATCAAATATGGCTGTAAATCTACATTGTTTATCCTTTTGATCTTTTATTCAAAAAATTGCTAAATTCTAACCTTTCATTGAAGTAAAAGAATTGGAAGTGGGGAGTAAATCACATTATGAAAAAAAATGCTTTTCTCCAAAACACGTTGGCCATAATTGTTGGCACCCTTTTATTAAATACTTTTTGAAACCTCCTTTTGCCAAGATAACAGCTCTGAGTCTTCTTCTATAACGCCTGATGAGTTTGGAGAACACCTGACAAGAGATCAGAGACCATTCCTCCATACAGAATCTCTCCAGATCCTTCAGATTCCCAGCTCCATGTTGGTGCTTCTTCTCTTCAGTTCACCTCACTCATTTTCTATAGGGTTCAGGTCAGGGGACTGGGATGGTCATGGCAGAAGCTTCATTTTTTTGTTCAGTGACACATTTGTGTGTTGATTTTGATGTTTGTTTTGGATTGTTGTCCTGATGGAAGATCCAACCATGGCCCATTATAAGATTTCTAGCAGAGGCCGTCAGGTTTTGATTTTTTTTTTATCTGTTGGTATTTGCTAGAATGTATCTGAACAAGATGTCCAGGACCTCCAGCAAAAAAATAGGCCCACAACATTAAAGATCCAGCTGTATTTTTAACCGTGGACATGGGGTACTTTTTATCCCGGATTTGCTGGATTATGCTGGGTTTGCTGCCAAAAAGCTCTTTTTATAGTTTCATCTGATCATAGAACCAGGTCCCTTTTGAATTTCCGGTCGTGTCTGACAACTGAATATGCTGGAGTTTGTTTCTGGATGAGCGAGGACGATTTTTCTTGAATCCCTCCCAAACAACATGTTGTGATGTAGGGGTTGTTTGGTGTGTTTTTTTTTTTTTTTTTTTTTTGGGCTTTCTGACCCCAAGATTCAGCTAATCTCTGCGATTCTCCATCTGTGATCCTTGGAGTGTCTTTGTCCACTCAAACTCTCCTCCTCGCCATGCATTAAGACAATATAGACACATGTCCTCTTCCAGGCAGATTTGTAACATCTTTAGTTGGTTGAAACTTCTTAATTATTTCCCTGATGATGGAAATGGGGATTTTCAATGCTTTAGCTATTTTCTTACAGCCACTTTCTATTTTGTGACGCTCAACAATCTTTTGCTGCACATCAGAACTATATTCTTTGGTTTTACTCATTGTGATGGATGATTAAGGGAATTTGGCCTTTGTGTTTCCTCATATTTATACTCCTGTGGAACAAGACATTATAGCTAGACAATTTCATTTTCCTAGTCACCCTGGTGTGCTAAAAAATGTAAATATTAATGGGAATATACTTCAGAGATATTTTACTCATAAATTCTAGGGGTGCCAATAATTGTGGCCAACGTGTTTTGGAGAAAAGCATTTATTTCATAATGTGTTTTTTTTTTTTCTTTTCTCTCTCCCCCCCACTTTCAATTATTTTACTTCAATGAAAGGTTAGATTTTTGTGAATTTTTTTTAATAAAAGATCAAAAGGATAAACAATGCAGATTTATTTTTTTACAGCCATATTTGATCATATTTACCAGGGGTGCCAATAATTCTGACCACCACTGTGTGTGTGTGTGTGTATGTGTATATATATATATATATATATATATATATATATTAAAATTAGTAGTACTATTTTAGTGTATTATTATTATATTAGGAATTACTATTAATTTGTACATTTTATAAAATGTACAAATTTTATTTGGCATCATAACATTAGAACTGAACGTATTAAATATTTTAAGTGAGTGCATGATGACAAAAAATATAACTAAAACATAAAAAATAACATGCATAAATGAGCATGTACAAGTGAATATCCTATATTGGCCATGGCCAATATATTGTGTATTTCTGTGTAAGACACCATGTGAAGCAGAAAAACACATCTGCATTTTTTCATACTGTTTCGTCTAGCTGTCCTGTGAGAACCGTCCTTGACACTTGTTTTTGTATCCACTAAATCTACATGTGACAAATGACTGCTGTCTTTCTTCAGTGTGTCATCTGTCAGAACACTTTAACATCTTTGAGATCCCTTTATACGAAAAGAGAGATGTCCATACAATCCAACTAATGTGTTTATTGATATTTTCTCAGTCATTTTTATTTCAGTTATGAATTTTCCTCTTCATCCCATTAGGATATAAACACCCCCTGTATCAAGACTGACAATGTCAGAGATTTTGGTGATGGCGAGAACTGCGAGTTCGAGACGGTGTTTGTGTTGAAAGACTTCCAGGCTCCCGAATACAGCTTCCTGTACAAGAATGACAGCCGTATCCTGGGGCCTCCTGCCGTGATGCACTGCGCCAGCAAGGGAGAGGTGAGCCTGAAATAAAACAACACAAGCACACACAGGATCGCAGCCATCTTCTGGGTTTTTTCTTCCCTGAGGTGGTGAAATAGTTTGATACTACTATAGCACCTGCTTGCCGTCATGGATTGAGTAAAAGCCTGTTGAAATAGTTGTTCTTCCATCTGAAACGGATTCGTAAGCAGCTTTGATTGCTTCTGTAAAGCCTGCAAAATGTTGCTGGCTTATCTGAGTGTACGCAGGAGTGTCTGCTTGACTCCTTTAGATATTCCAGAGCAAAACGAACACTTGGCTGGCTACCGATCGGTACCGGAAAGAAAAATTAAGTCTGACGAACACTAGAATATAGATGCGACTGCAAAACTCCAGTGAGAAATGAGGACTTGTCTTATTGTTGTTAAATCTTGTGGTACACAGCTTATCTGCCACAGTACACACTCCATAGTCTACCACCTGAGTGGTCTCACAGAAATGTATAAATATACAAATAAACGTATATAAATATAAATGTAAATCAAATGAATAACATTTAAAATGTATTATTATTCATGAATAGCAATAATAGTAAATAATGTGTGTTTGTTTATAATATAAAGGATTTATTTATTTCTAATATAATATTTATTGCTATTTATTATTAATATAATTTTTAAAATAAAACGTTAAAATAATAAAATATTACTTTTTTATATCTTATATATATTTTTTTTTCTAGATGTAATTTTTTTTAAATAGTTTTTTAATCAAAAAAGAGTTAAAATATTGCAAATATTACACACACACAATTTATTAAATGTGTGTGTGTGTGTGTGTGTGTATATATGTGTATAATATATATATATATATATATATATATATATATATATATATATATATATATATATATATATATATATATATATATATATATATATATATATATACATACACTCACCTAAAGGATTATTAGGAACACCATACTAATACTGTGTTTGACCCCCTTTCGCCTTCAGAACTGCCTTAATTCTACGTGGCATTGATTCAACAAGGTGCTGAAAGCATTCTTTAGAAATGTTGGCCCATATTGATAGGATAGCATCTTGCAGTTGATGGAGATTTGTGGGATGCACATCCAGGGCACGAAGCTCCCGTTCCACCACATCCCAAAGATGCTCTATTGGGTTGAGATCTGGTGACTGTGGGGGCCATTTTAGTACAGTGAACTCATTGTCATGTTCAAGAAACCAATTTGAAATGATTCGAGCTTTGTGACATGGTGCATTATCCTGCTGGAAGTAGCCATCAGAGGATGGGTACATGGTGGTCATAAAGGGATGGACATGGTCAGAAACAATGCCCAGGTAGGCCGTGGCATTTAAACGATGCCCAATTGGCACTAAGGGGCCTAAAGTGTGCCAAGAAAACATCCCCCACACCATTACACCACCACCACCAGCCTGCACAGTGGTAACAAGGCATGATGGATCCATGTTCTCATTCTGTTTACGCCAAATTCTGACTCTACCATCTGAATGTCTCAACAGAAATCGAGACTCATCAGACCAGGCAACATTTTTCCTGTCTTCAACTGTCCAATTTTGGTGAGCTCGTGCAAATTGTAGCCTCTTTTTCCTATTTGTAGTGGAGATGAGTGGTACCCGGTGGGGTCTTCTGCTGTTGTAGCCCATCCGCCTCAAGGTTGTGCGTGTTGTGGCTTCACAAATGCTTTGCTGCATACCTCGGTTGTAACGAGTGGTTATTTCAGTCAAAGTTGCTCTTCTATCAGCTTGAATCAGTCGGCCCATTCTCCTCTGACCTCTAGCATCAACAAGGCATTTTCGCCCACAGGACTGCCGCATACTGGATGTTTTTCCCTTTTCACACCATTCTTTGTAAACTCTAGAAATGGTTGTGCGTGAAAATCCCAGTAACTGAGCAGATTGTGAAATACTCAGACCGGCCCGTCTGGCACCAACAACCATGCCACGCTCAAAATTGCTTAAATCACCTTTCTTTCCCATTCTGACATTCAGTTTGGAGTTCAGGAGATTGTCTTGACCAGGACCACACCCCTAAATGCATTGAAGCAACTGCCATGTGATTGGTTGATTAGATAATTGCATTAATGAGAAATTGAACAGGTGTTCCTAATAATCCTTTAGGTGAGTGTGTGTGTATGTATGTGTATATATATATATATATATATATACACACGCACACGCACACGTACACGTACACGTACGTATGTATATATGTGTGTGTAATATATATATATATATATATATATATATATTTATTATTATTATTATTTTAAATTTAATAAATTGTGCCTAAATGCTGTTGGTCCTTCTCGTGCTGCCGACCAGCTGAGGCATGGACTCTACAAGACCCCTGAAGGTGTCCTGGTATCTGGCACCAAGACGTTAGCAGCAGACGTCTGACCTCGAACAGGAGAAATGAACCAGAAAAGATTTCCACGTGTAAAAATACGGAGCCTCCGCGCACACCTACCTATTATGTAATCGACACTGACCAATGGTAGTACAAAGGTGTCTACCAGCCATAGCGAACATTTCCAGAAAGTTTGCTTTGGCAAGCTGTTTTGAACTCCCAAAACGAACTCCAAACGAAGTTCGTTTTGGCCTGATTTTGTTCAAAATGACGTCACATCAGTTTGTTCTTCGATTTCGCTTGAAGTATTTCTGGGCCTTTAGTTGTAATCAGTTTCTGCCACTATATGTCAGTAAATGACTTCCTAGTCCTTCTGACTTCCTGTGTCCTATACTATGATTGACAAAAATTCCTTGTTGTGGCGTAGACCTGATCTGGTGTTTTCTCAGTCTGTTTTTAGTGTGGATCCTCAGATTTGTGCTCTGATTTTATTCATATTAGTAATGTGTTCCATCGTTCTAATTCTCCACGCTCTCTTTCGTAGCCTCTGCCGTTCTCCTCCAGGCCTCTCTATTCTATGACCATGCTCAACTTGTCTCTCTGCTTCACTGGATTCCGTAAAAAAGACGAAGTGGTGAGTTTTGCTTGTGTGCTCATCTGACTATATGAGCCCATAAAAGAATCTGACTAAAACAGCCCATAATGTCACTGTTGGATTATTTGCTCCAATTGACTGTTTTAATTCAGGTTACACTGGTAAATCTCGTCCATCACATGGGGGGCACCATCCGAAAAGACTTTGACAGCGCTAAAGTGTCACACCTCATTGCCCATTCAACACATGGTGAAAAGTACAGGGTATGTATCCACCCCATCCACATATACATGTAAATCATCCTTCAGCCCCACTGACTTTTGTCTATACTGAATCATCAGAGGAAAAAAGAGATTTTCATTTGTGAAATCCTTTGTTTGGTTCTGACTCACCCTGCTGTAATGGCGGTATCTATGATTGCTGCCACAGATCAAATCATATACACCAGTGTAAAGATGAGTCAGAAACATGGCTGTGTTCTACAGGAGAATATATATATATATATATATATATATATATATATATATATATATATATATATATTTTTTTTTTTTTATATATATTTTTATATATTTATTTATTAAATGTACACAATGAACAATATACAAAAAAGTATACAGTATACATGCATTCAATACACAGATGTACAAAATGTGCAAAGTACTTTTTGATATTGTGGACTATAATCAGTTTAAGGAACTGTTTTCACTCCAGAATGACAATTCTGATATTCGTTGTTTTGGTGGTATGTACACTACTGTTCATATGTTTGGGGTCAGTAAGATTTCTCCTTTTTAAGAAATGAATGCTTTTATTCAGCATGGATACATTAAATACGTCTAGTCGACTAGTCGGTTGCAAAATTTCAGTTTAAACGTTTATGAAATTAGTCGTTCCGCCCATCCCTACTATAAATATTCTATTTTAAATAAATGCTGTTCTTTTGAACTTTATATTCATCAAAAAATCCTGAAAAAAAATCTATCATGGCTTCCACAAAAATATTTCACAACTGTTTTCAAAATTGATAATAAGAAAAGTTTCTTGAGCACCAAATAAACGATTATGTGACACTGAAGACTGGAGTGATGGCTGCTGAAAAAAATGTACATATATTAGGGGTGTGACGAAATCTCGAAGATCTCGCAATATTAAAATGTGACGAGATTTCTCGTCGAGTAAAAAGCTCTCTCGCGATATCGCCATGACTGAGTGTGAGGGAGAAATTTGCATAGAATATGCCACCGCCTTCATTGTCGTTTTGCTTTTTTTGTTTTATAGAAATGAAAGCCATTTAATTCAGTAGGGTGATGGTCGCTTCAATTGTAAACTATTGTAAACGTCTGCTCTGCTCATCCAGCACGAGTCGCACACAATGCAGTAGGAATTACAGTTCACTGATCACGTGACGAGAGTAAGGCGAGATGATTGAGAAGACCATGGGAGAGTATTCGTTGCACAACATAGCCTAAGCATCTGATGAATGTCTTATTTTGTAGAATGCGCGCTCAGCACTGCCGCTCCCTATACACAGAGCATGTGCGATCGCAAATTCTTAGCTCTGGACTCTGTTTTGGTCTCTTTTTGCACTTTGAATATTGACTGAGTACTTTGATTATGGTTGCACTTATTGTTTGCAATTAATAAGACTAAGAAAAAACTGTTATTTATATTTGCTATTTATACTGTTTATATTCCCATGTTCAATTTGTGGAAAAAGGAATTCAATTAGGAGGTCACACAGCCTCAATCAGAAGTTCTGGAAGCTCATAATTCTTGTACAGTAAGGTCTGAAGAGACTCGTGTGAAATTATACAGGAGAGAAGCCAGTCAGCTGAGTTTGTGGCAAAACCTTTTACAGTCCTTGTATATTGTTGTATTTAAATGCATATGATAATTTATACTCAGAGTAGAATTGAAGTAACCTTCATTACAAGATGATTAGTTAAAATATTTCAAAATGCACCTACAGATTATTGCCCATTTTTCTTGCTTCTAACACATCAACTTTGAGGACAAAATGTTCACTTGCAGCCTAATATATCCCACCCACTAACAGGTGTCGTGATGAAGAGATAATCAGTGTTATTCACTTTTCCTGCCTGTGGTCATAATGTTATGCGCGATCGGTGTATAATACTGTATGTGAATACTATTTAATCAAATAAATGCATCCTTGGTGATCGTTAGAGACTTCTTTCAAAAACGTTAAAAAAATCTTACCGACCCCAAAGTTTAAACTGTGTAATCAGAATGTTTGTTGATCCAAACGTGATATTTACAAATTACACTAGTCTAGACGTTTTCTTTTTTCCCCAGTGTTTTCTGTATGGTTTTTATTATTATTGTAATAAAGTATTGACAAAATATATTTCATATAAACCGTCCCTAAATGCTACATAAAAACAAAGAAACTTGATCGCTTTATATTCCTGTCAGATGATCTCTTTCCGTCTAAGTGTGGGGTTCTTGACAGATCCGGTGATGTGATTTCCTCATTAATTATATATGAATTCCTGAAAAAATCAACCTCTGTAAAGAGACTCTTGATAAATGTCTTTTTGTTAAGTGAAAGCTATTTCCTGGTGGCTCCAGGTGTGCTCTCCATAACGTGGTCTACTGTTGACGTGTCTGTGTTATTTAGAGAGGGTTTGATTAAAAACAGTTCTCGTGTATCTCTCCTCACAGCGTGCTGAATTGGGCTGAATCATTCATTAGTCTAATGCATAATGCATTGAGCAGGATTTTGGTGAGGGGATCTCTTCCCTCCTGATGCTATTCACTGCTTTCTCTTTCTTTTCTTTTTTTAGTTGGCAGTGTGCATGGGCACACCCATCCTCACCCCTGAGTGGATACGGAAGGCATGGGAGCACAGAGATGACATGTAAGATATTGTGTGTGTCAGGCATAAAACTACCCCCTGCGTCAATTCCCCTCACTGTGTGAGTGTAGAGGAGTAAAAACTGAATGATGAGGCTGAAAAGTCCAGCCACTGATGTGAAAACCAGATGGACCCTCACTGCTTCCATATTAAAAGTGGTTTCCACTGCAATTGGGTTTTGACATTTTCCACACATGTATTGAACATTGAACCTGACCTTTCACATTAATGACCTGCCACTCTGAGCTTGATGTTGACTCATGGGTTTTTTTTTTTCCTTCTTTTTTTTCTCTATACCATCCCCTCTGCGCTCACAAGACTTAATGGAAATAGACTTAAAGCCAATATGAAATCAAAATGGACCTTGTATTGTCTTAATACATGTTTCTGGTCTTATTGTGCATGATGCATCAGTGAACGTTATTCAGAAGGGGATAATCTTTCATCAAAATATAATCAAAGCCCTTTTAAGACAAGTCATTTCACTCAGCGGCCGTCTTTGAAATGCCTCTCGGGCATGCAAGTGCAGCTCCTATCTCTTTGAATGGGGAAACATCAAATTCAAAGGCAGCAGTTCTCAACCAGAGGGCCTCAGCAAACCTTTAGGGGGCACCAATAAGTCTTAAAATTCTTCCAATTAAATTAAATTAAATGAATAGTCTATTTTAAAATGCCAATGCACTGCTCATCTTTAATAGTCAGAAGTGTCTTCTAAAACTCCCAACAACATATTCACACTTCTTTTTGTAGCATATTTTGGTGTCGTGGGTGTGTCTGATTGCTATTTTTTTTTTTTTTTTGGTTTAGTAATTTCCACGCAGGCAACGAGGAGTTCCGCACAGAGTTTAAAGTCCCTCCGTTCCAGGACTGCGTGTTAAGCTTTCTGGGATTCTCTGAGGAGGAGAAAACTAACATGGAGGAGAGGACTCAGAAACACGGTACTGATGCATCAGTGTCATTTCTGAAACAATTCTGAAATGTTTCATGTTTTCAAATGTCACACAACTTCTGCTCAAATACTTCTCGATTTAACTAAAGCTTTTCATTCTGATGCATCTGAGATGTTGACCCCACGATATGTCTCTGTATTTTATTGCTAGACCTTTCTTTGTAAAAGCCAATGACCCTTGATTCTGCTTGAGGGGGATTTTTAAAAGAGCGTGTCCTGCTTGTTTTGTTCAGGTGGACGGGTCCAGGCAGTGGGTGATGAAAGGTGCACCCACTTGGTAGTTGAGGAGAACTCCATTAAAGAACTGCCCTTTACTCCCTTGAAAAGACTCTATGTAGTAAAGCAGGAGGTATGAACTTGACTTAACATTTCGCAAGTACACTCTGGGCTTTGTGTGGGTCCTTAATAATAGTGTGTAAAAATACACCCTGTTATTTTATGCTGTTTACTGTCTGTAGTCCATTATCTAGTATGTTGCAAGGAATGAGAATCTTTTTTTTTTTTTGGCACACATCAGGGGTTTTAGTAGCTCAGTTACAATCATAAATGCATCAATATTTATTTAAATGTTTTAATAAAGGGTTCAGTGGAGGAATTAACCCATCTTAGTTTTGTGTACTGATTTTATTTCTCATTCTGTGTCTTTCTGCAGTGGTTTTGGGGCAGTATACAAATGGACGCCCGTGCTGGTGAATCGATGTATTCATATGAAAAGGTGAGGAAA
The DNA here is from genome assembly GCA_039654105.1 of Coreius guichenoti. Lineage (NCBI taxonomy): Eukaryota > Metazoa > Chordata > Actinopteri > Cypriniformes > Gobionidae > Coreius > Coreius guichenoti. Next base: position 22,117,295 of record CM077188.1, on the reverse strand, counting down.
CCTGTAAAATGACAGCAGTTGCGTTCTGAAAGTACTAATCTCATTTGCTTTCTCTTTAGAGGATTTTTTTTGTTTTGATTAACATATAAACCTTTCAAGACAAACCTCACAATTAGTTCTGAAGTGATAGTATGTGCTTTTGTAGAAGTCAAAAGTCAGTCTGATTTCAAGTAATTTTTTTTAAATCTAGGGATGCACCAATGTAGCAGTTATTTTCTCTATTAGCCATCGGCTGTTTAAAAACAGCTTTTGATAAGGGCCGATTTTATCCTGTCAATCAAAAGGAACTGAAAAAAGTTGTAACTCATACTGTGTGTTAAGAAAATGTCTTGTGTTGAATTTAGGGCTGTCAAAGTTAACGTGACAATAATGCATTAAAGGGTTAGTTCACCCAAAAATGGAAATTCTGTCATTACTCACCCTCATGTCGTTCCAAACCCGTAAGATCTTTTTTCATCTTCGGAACACAAATTAAGATATTTTTTATGAAATCTGAGAGCTTTCTGACCCCTCCATAGACAGCAATTTAATTAATACTTTCAAGGCCCAGAAAGGTAGTAAAAACATAGTTAAAATAGTCCATGTGACTACAGTGGTTCAACCTTAATTTTATGAAGCGACGAGAATACTATTTGTGCGCAAAAATAACTTTATTCAACAATTTCGTTCTAGCCTGTGTCATTCTCCTACGCAGTTTACGTTGTAAATACAGTGCATCTCCTGCGTCATCATCACACACACATGCGTCGTGGTGCTCACGTGAACAGCATTTGCTGCCGTAGAACTCGAAAGCGCAACGGAAACTGCGTAGAAGACTGACACAGGCTAGAAAGAAATTGTTGAATAAAGTCATTTTTTTTGCGCACAAAAAGTATTCTCGTCGCTTCATAAAATTCAACTATTTTCATTTGTGTTCCGAAGATGAACTGAATGTCTTACGGGTTTGGAACGACATAAGGGTGAGTAATTAATGACAGAATTTTTATTTTTGGGTGAACTATCCCTTTAACAGTTAAAAAATAGGGACATTAAAGCAAACTCTATTTGACCCTGTGAATCACCCGTAGTTCAGGCCAGGGTTGCCAGGTCTGCAGTTTTTCCCTACACCAAACATTACTTGTAGCGCACCTCCCATCCAATAATCGCAAAGAGCTTTTAAATTGTTCATTTTATCATGAAATTCAAACAATAAATGGCTTTTTGATGCTCTTAAATGTGGTGTGACCATAGACAATATGGACGTAGTGTCCGTGAAGAGCAGTTTTGAAGCCTCAAAGTCGGCCGTTGCCATCTTGTCAGCGTGTCATTGCACGTCACTCCCGGATAACAGAAAATGGGCAAAGAGGCGGGACGTGGCTGGAGCTGAGGTGACGTGATGACTAACAGACAGCAGACAAACGACAATCCACCTGTCGCTCAAAGTGCCCACGCCCTTAATTATGCAAAACTTTAAGGCTTTATATAATGTAAACGAATGAGTTATAAAAAAATTCACCCCCCTCACAGTTGTCATGAAGGGCAAAATTAGCCGTATAGACCAAAACCACAATTTGTACCAGGCTGTAAACATTTTTTTTCTGCTGTAAAGTTGGGCATTTTAACATGGAGCTCAATGAGATTCTGCTCCCTTTTGGAGCCTGTCCCTAGCGGCCAGTCGATGAATTGCAGTTTAAGTCACTTCCTTATTGGCTTCAAGAGAAACTGGGGGAGGTTGCCGCTTGGGTGTGACTGATTGCTGTAGCATCTCAGTTCAAGCAGCAGTCTTGTCTTCCACTTTAATACAAGTTATGGCATAAGAAATCATGCATGAACATCAAAATTATGTTGAAAGATAAAGTACAACTTACTGAAATGTATCATGTCTCATGTAATTGTTCAATCTGTGTTTCAAGTGGGAAAAGACATCAATAAAATAGTTAGTCACTTAACGTTGTATTTACCTCAGGAAAATTATCCAATGTTCAGAGTTCGTTAGCTATAAAAACACTAGAGAGAAGCATGTTTACTTTTAATTATATATGTATGTTTGAATTAGTGCTGGGGAAAAATTAATCGTGATTAAGTTTGTGTTTACATAATATATGTGTGTGTACTGTGTATAATTATGTATAAATAAATACACACACACACATGCATGTATATATTTAAGAAAAATGTTATATTTATATACAAGATAAATTATATATACAGTATGTACATGCAAATATTTCTTAAATATATACATGCATGTGTGTGTATTTTTTTATATATATATATATATATATATATATATATATATATATATATATATATACCTAATAATTATACACAGTACACACACACATATTATGTAAACACAAACTTTTATTTTGGATGCAATTTAATCACGATTAATTTTTCGTTTGAATACATTTATCATAAAGAAAAGTGTTTGTGAAAACTGTTATGTGCTACTGAGTTGTATACAAACATTTCAGTTTTTATTTGAGCAGTTGATTATAATAGTTTGGACTCTGTTGTTAATTTTAACATTTAATATTATAGTAATATATCAAATGAGAGGGTTCCCTGTATAGTTTACAGCATTAGTTGGGAGAGAATTTTTTTTTTTTCCTCTCTTAAAAACATTAAACTATCAGTATCGATGGCGAAATTTAGTATCGGTGCATCTCTAAAATTAATTGAATAAACTACACTACCCACAATCCTTAAGCTTCATCCACCAATCAGCGAAATCACTGTTCCTATGGGAATGGGAACTGTTGCAAAACAGCACAGTGCTTTTTAGAGCTGCACGATTAATCGTTAAAAGATTGCGATTCTCGATTCAAACACCCACGTGATCTTATTCCTAAATGACAACGATTCCGCTATGTTTATTGCGCCTGTTTCACATCGCAAGAGTCAGTGGAGCGTGAACAGCAAGTACACATTAGCGTTATTTATGTGTTATATACATTTAAATAACGGGATAAAAGTGTACTGGGATAAAAGTTTATAGTTAAATCATATAAATCCTCTTTTGAAAGTACATTTTGACGCTTGTATTGCTTATCGTTACACCAGGAATGTTTAAAATAAGTGTCATTGAATCATTCATTTTAAAGATGTATTCAGATGATTCATCCAATAACGAAACAAGTTTTTGACTCAGTTTAAATTATTTTTTAATTATTCTGATCAAATATTTTTTTAGTAGACTAAAGCAATGAACATTTTGTCAGAACCTCTAGTTTGCGTAGTATTTTGTTTCGTTGTCGTTGTCTTTTTTTTTTTTTTTTTTTTTTTTTTTTTTTTTTTTTTTCTCTTCAGAATCGTGATCTTCACTTTACACAGAGAAATTGTGTCCAGAATTGTGCAGCTCTAGTGTTTTTGAATATTTTCCTCCTTTTTCAAATTTCTTTTTGGCTGCAAAACATTAATTCAAAAAATTAATTTCTTAATAAAACGAAGATGAATGGACAAAAGAAAATAAGCATAGTTTAAGCTAAAATAAATGTTTTTTTTATTTCCTCTACATAATTTTCACACTTCCATTTGTGTTATTTCATAGTATCGATGACTTCACTATTATTGAAAAATGTGGAAAGGGTAATAATAATGTGTTGGTGTTTTGTCTGGTATTCTGCTTTGTGTCTTATGAATAGAGCGCTGCAGGGATGTATTTTTGCCAACCAGGAAGTTAGCATCACTCTGATTCCCTTGACCAAACCCAATATGATTTTTCCATTGGCTATTTGATTATTGGAGAAAATAAGCTCTGTGACCAACAAAAGTTTATGATTCATACGTTCTGTTCATCATGATAATTAACACCAACTTTTCTGAATTATGAAGCCTAAATACAATCACCAGAAGTAAAGAACTAAATTTAGGCTATAAACAAACTACACCACAGTCGCATAATTTCAATGTCACCACCATTAAGCTCCTGACAACTTTCAGTCTTTATTAAAAAACATAATCCTTGAAATTGAGTTTTTGAACAATGTCCCAACAACCTCTTTAGTCCCATTTAGCCACTTGTTAGCAACAACCTTTTTCAAAACAAAAGCTTTAAAAAAAAATCACAAAGGGATGTTACTGATATATTTTATGTTGTTGAATAATATGAAAAATTGAAAATATCTCTTATCTCTGGCATTTAACCAAAAACCTATTCAAAATCCTGTTGACTTAAAGGGATAGTTTACCCAAGAATGAAAATTGTCATCATTTACTCACCCTCAAGTTGTTCCAAACCTGTATGAATTTCTTTCTTCTGCTGAACACAAAAGAAGATATTTTGAAGAATATGGGTAACCAAACAGTTGATGGTCCCCATTGACTTCCATAGTATGGAAAACAGTTATGAGCCCATCAACTGTTTTGTTTTCTTCAAAATATCTTCTTTTGAGTTCAGCAGAAGAAAAAAATTCATACAGGGTTGGAACAACTTGAGGGTGAATAAATGATGACAGAATTAAAATTTTTGGGTGAACTATCCCTTTAAGTACGATATATCCAGAATTGCTAAAATGCTAACTAGTTTCTGAGTTCTGACCTACATGTATACGTCATCTCTGCAGCACTTTATACTGCCAAAATTGTGCCAATCATATTTCATGACGCTTTGCATCATTTAGTAAAGAACTGTGATTGAATTTGCATCTTCACAAAAGTGCAGTGCACTTATATATGTTGTCACTGTGTCTTCCTCTCAGCCGGAGAGTCCTGCGATGAAGAAAGCCGTATCTCTGCTGTCTCTCACAACACCCAACAGTGGTAGGAAACGTCGACGTCTCAGAGAAACATTGGCTCAGCTCACCAAAGAGACAGAGATTTCTCCCTTCCCACCACGCAAGAGGCCCTCGGCTGAGCACTCCCTCTCCATGGGCTCCCTGCTGGACATCTCCAACACACCCGACACATGCAAAACCAGTGGAGGTGAAATGAATGATCTGACATTTAATGCGACTAACGCAGCCAAATAATATAACGCTTCCCGTCTTCCACGAGTTAGACAAATGGATAGAAGAATGTTTTAACATTTAGTAAAAAAAACAACAACATTACCCTGATTGGTTGTAAAGTTTGCAAAGTTCCCATTGCATTATGTAAGAGTTCTGTTCCAGAACTCCAGGCTTTGATCTCTGAGGTCCAGGGCGATCCCAGGCAAGGCTGAGATGAACCAGAAGAGTGGTCAGGGTCTGTTTTAGATGAGTGAGGCAGCTGTCTTTTGCAGAGCTCAGGTGCAGGAGGAGCAGCGGTAGGCGGAGGAGTGCCAGACAGCGTAGATCAGAGAATGAGTGGCCACTGCAGCGTACAAGCACTCCTGTGTGCAGACAGGAAAACCAGACAGGTGACATTCATATAACTTTAGCCCAGGATGTAGGATCTACTTATGATATTAATGTAGGTCTTTTGGAGAAAAGGTGGTGGCTTAAATTGATCAAATGTATCTCTTATTCTCTTAGTATTGGTTCAAAAGTAAGTGGTTCAAATTCTTTTTTTATATTATTATTTCCTTTTAAAGGAATGCACAATGTTCAATACAATTTAGGGTGTGTTCACACTTGTAGTTTGATTCTTTTGGTCCGGACCAAAAAAGGAAATGATACATTTAAACCTGGTTCGCTTAGCGTTCACAGTGTCATTTTTAAGACAGAACCTAAAGATACAAAACAAACAAGCAAAAAAAAAAAGGCTTTTAAGATGTATATTTTGCAACGAAACTTACTATATATATATATATATATATATATATACTTGCAATAACCAAAACAATGCAGTGTGCTGGGCTAAATGCTCTCGTTGTATTTGTGTACATATGATGGTTTTTTTACCAGCTGAGAAATTGTAATGGGGTCAAAACAGCGGCAGGAATTTCCGTTGTACACAAATGAAGATCTGCTGCGAGGAGACGCGTTTCTTATGCTTCTTCTGAACTGTAATGGCTAACATATCTCCTATGACGAGAAGAACCAGGTAAGCCTTGAGTGTTCTGTCCTTTTTAGGGTCGCATCTTGTGGAATTATGTTCTGTTTTAATGGAATCGGAATGCGTGTTTCTTATCGAATTCACTGTTCTTGGAAATTAAAATGGAAAAATGGAATCGGTTCTCGATACCCAACCCTAAGTCTCGGTCTACTTGATTGGTCCGCAACAGGTTTCGGAAGGTAGCGTTCACACTTATTCAAATCAACCTCGCTAACAGAGCAATAGAACCAGAGTTTGTTTTAATTGAACAAAACCTGCCAAGTGTGAACACACCCTTAAACTAATTTGTGGCATAATGTCGATAACCACAGAAAATAATTTTCTTCCTATTTATTTATTTATTTATTTATTTATTTATTTATTTGTAATTTCTACCATTTAGATCTACAATTGCTACCATTTCACCAACAGAACAGCAAAAATGACTGATGAAAAAATAAATTATTTAATAATTACACCATCTGTACTTAAACGGATAGTCCACCCAAAAACTTTAATTTTGTCATCAATTACTCAACCTAATGTGGTTCCAAACCTGTATGCATTTCTTTCTTCTGCTGAACACCAAAAATATTTTTTGAAGAATGTTGATAACCAGTTTTGGTTCCCATTGACTTTTTTGTTTGTTTGTTTGTTTGTTTGTTTGTTTTTTTTTTTGTTTTTTTTTTGTCAGTACAATGGAAGTCAATGGGAACCAAAATTGTTTTGTTACCAACATATATCTTTTTTTGTGTTGCACAGAAGAACGGAAGTCATTCAGATTTGGAACCATAAGGGTGATTTTTAAATAACAATTAAAATTGAGTAGACTACCCCTTTTACTTGCATATGATTTGATTTAATACAACTGAACTTAATTCAGATTAACTGATACAACGGTGCAATTTACTCTTTACTATGTGTCCTTGATTGGATTTATTTTATTTTACTTTCTATTGAACATGGAACATTACTTTTAATTCTTCCATTTCCTTGTACTTAAAACTGCAAATTTTAACTCATGATTTCATATATAGATTCCTATAGACTTTATTTTTCTTCAACATCAAATATATTTTGACAAAGAGGATAAAGCATATCATAGGATGAGAAGTAACAGTGTTTATAGTGGCTAACCCCTGCATGTCACCTTATGTGTTTCAGAGAATGCCAAACCCCCCAAAAGCTCAACTCCCGCCCTTCCCAAGCAGTCAGCACGATGGCAGGTCTCCAAGGAGCTCTACCAAACCGAGAGCAACTACGTTGATATCCTGGCCACGGTCCTGCAGGTTTGGAAAATGGCAATCCGCAGTACCTGGCAGTGGTCTTATCAAACTAAACCAGTGACTCTGACCAGTAGGGGGGAAAATGAATTAGGTTTGGGCACCAATGCCATGGAAATTTGAGCTTTGAATTGCACCCCTACATGTGGAGCTCATACAAACACGCACACACACTTCTGTGTCTGCTTGCATAGTGAATGCCACATCATATGCCCGCAATCAGAACCGTGCAAATTTTGCTGAACACTGGAGTCAGATCATCAGGCAATATGGAATAGCCTGACCTTTCCATTGTGGTCCACTGGATCTTTATTAAGTTTATGGAGTAGCTGTCAAGTAGAGATCTGCACTGATTTTCCCAGTTTCATTCCACTCTCGCAGAACTGTACATCATTTCCATATTGAATGTTCTCAACAGTTTATTAAATTTAAATTTTAATTATATATTTATTTAATTAAAAAAAACATGTGTTTTCTATTTTATATAATATTTTATATTATTTGTATAAATGTATTTATGCACTTCTGTTCATATGTTTGGGGTAGTTTTTTTTTAAGAAATGAACAAAAGAAATCAAGTGACAGTAAAGACATTCATAATGTTTCAAAATATTTTTATATTTTTTAAATGCTGTTCTTTTGAACTTTCTATTCATGAATCAAATCCTAAAAAAAAATATAAAAATATTACAAAAATATTAAGCAGCACAACTGTTTTAAATTTAAAATCCAAATCTTCATATTAGAATGATTTCTGAAGGATCATGTGACTGGAGTAATGGCTGATGAAAATTCCGCTTTGCCATCACAGGAATGCATTAAATAGTTGTAAAATATATTAAAATAGTTGTATATACATGAGAGATATATATATATATATATATATATATAATCTCAAAAGTTGTTTTAACAAGTAATACTGTTTCACAATATTATCAGTGTTTTTACTGTATTTTAATGAAATAAATGCAGCTTTAGTGAGCATAAGAGACTTATTTAAAAAACATTTACTTCCGGTTTCACAGACAAGGCTTATGCCTATTCCCAGACTAAAATGTATGTTTGAGCTGTTTTAACTTAAAGTAATTTGCACTGGCATATCTTAAAATATGTCTGTGGCATTGTTTTGTATCAAGATGCACACCAGTAATGTTTTTTTCTAAGGTAGGTTTAAAAAAGCTACTTAAATATCCTATTTGAACTAAGGCTTAATCCTGGCTTAGTCTAAGCCCTGTCTGTGAAACTGGGACTTAATAAAATCTTGCTTATCTCAAACTTTTGAATGGTAGTGTATCAACTACAGTTTTAGGGTTTATTTTAAAATGATGTCAAAAGACTGAAAAATATTGAAAACTATCACCCCACTCTGCTGTAAGTCTGCCCACTTTGGCTGACATCTCTTAGAAATAGCACCCTCTCATGCCTACAAATCAGAGGTTTAGTCCAGTGCCGCAACAAATCTAATCGGGTTCTTTACTGATCCCGCAGGAATGCAGGCTTCTACTGTCAAGTCCTGCTGCATTAGTGAGTGTCTCTGTGTCCATCCTGCATTAGTGATCTAATTTCCTTTATTCGTTGGTTCTTTCAGCTCTTCAAATACCCATTGGAGAAAGAGGGGCAGGTGGGCGGCCCCATTCTAGCTCAGGAAGAGATCAAGACCATCTTTGGCAGTATTCCAGACATCTATGATGTGCACACGAGAATAAAGGTAGGCAATAACCTTTCCAAAACGCTGAGTAAAGGCTGTGTGTGTTGAACGTGTTAGCTGATGAATGTGCTTTGACAGGCGGATCTCGAGGAGTTGGTGATGAACTGGTCTGAAGAGAGGAGCGTTGGAGACATTATCCTGAAATATGTGAGTGTGATGAAGCTTTGAACTCGACCTCCTCTGGCGTGGAGCTCATAACGCAGTCAAAGACTGAATGGCAGCTTTTGTGATCTCTCTTTAATTTTTAAAATTCTCTCAGTCTGGAGAGCTGGTGAAGGCCTACCCACCATTTGTCAACTTCTTTGAGATGAGCAAGGAGACGATAGTGAGATGTGAGAGACAGAAGCCGAGGTTTCATGCGTTCCTGAAGGTACTGACATCTTTTTTTTTTGTGTGTGTGTGAGGGCTTTTATACTATAAAGAAACCCATATATTAAGACCTTTTTCTTTTTTAACAAAGACCTCAGGGTGCCCATTCTCTGATATTTTTAGAGTTAACTGTAAAAGTACAGTCAAAATCTACTATAGTAGAGTGGTTTTGTATGGGCCTTTATTGACATCTTCTTTCATTTTATTATCTAGATTAATCAGGCTAAACCCGAGTGTGGCCGTCAGACTCTCGTTGAGCTTTTGATTCGTCCAGTACAGAGACTGCCGAGCGTCGCCCTCTTGCTGAACGGTAACACATGAATACGGCTGTCAGCATGATGCAAGTGAAAGACACACAAACAGCTGTTTCTATTCAGTAAATCTGACTGAATCCATATGATTTAAATGGTTTAAAGGCGCTTTGGAGTTGTTTATAAATTTTCATAAATTGTTTTTCCTCTACAAATTCAAACAATTATACAACTGTTTTTCACCTCTGTTTGCTGACACAAGAAACCAAGATTTAGAGTGGATTTTGTTCTTTGTAGATATAAAGAAACATACATCAGATGACAACCCAGATAAAGTGACGCTTGAAAAGGCCATCGAGTCTCTCAAGGAAGTGATGACGTGAGTCCTCCAATTAACTTAAAATAAATGTCATGCACCAAAATTTCGGCAACCAACAATTTTCCGCCAAAAATTAATTTTCTTTTTCAGCCAAGTTTTAGTGGGCTGAAATCATTTGGCCTCATTCATGAAACTTTCGTAAATATACGAGCAAATTCAGAGTAATTTGCGTGTAAAATGGACCTTCTCCGGATTCACAAACGCTTCGTATACCACGGATTCGGTAGTTAAATGTGTTTTATTAATGAATTCCAAACATTCGTAAATAGGGCGCGCGTGCACGCTCATTCATAATTAGCATAATCCCTGCCCATGAGTTACGACACAAATTACGTGTTTAGAAACGCTGTGGAATCTTCTGGACTTCCTTCTCATGTTTGGCTCCAGTATATTGCATAAATGCTAAAGAGACTAATTGGCCATATGCCTAGCAATAAATATTAAATTATTGTGTGTCCACCAAAGCATATTTAGTCCGCTAAAAATGCCTGGTGCTCTTCTGAAAACAGCCAGCTGGTGGCACTTTGCAAGCGCAGCATTTTTCCAGCTGAGATACTTTGGTTGCTATGATACAGAATATCCATGGCAGTAATGTTACTTGTATCTCATTTTGAAGAATATTACTGAATATAAAAATGCAGTAACCAGCAATATTAACTTCTCCATTGTTGTTCAGTCGTGGTACAAGTAGGATGATTGGTCGGTGTAGTATTTGTCCTGCCCCTCCTCCACTGTGATTGGACGGCTGGGTAAAAAGTGACAGTGACATGCGCTGCCAATTACCCAAAGTTGAACAGTTTAAAAAAAGAAAAAAAAAGAAAAGGGCAAATGATGTACAGGGCAAATCAACTTGTGAAATATTCTTATGGTACATAGTGCATCAAAATGCAATGTCATCAGTTTGCCTAAATTGACAGTTGAACACAGAACGTTCAAAGGTTTTACGCACCATTTACATGTGGAAGAGAGCAGGTATAAATTTCACTCGTACCAACTAACATTTTGAAAATACAAACATTTTCGTGAATCTGAAAATTTACGTCAGAACGGCTTTACGAACGATTTACACACAAATTCGTTCTTCTCGTGTTTCACGAATGAGGCCCATTGACTGAAACGGTTGCGTTTAACTAAAGATTTCTTTAGTTTTCTCTCTCTCTCTTTATTTTCCTAGACACATAAATGAGGATAAAAGGAAAACGGAGGGACAGAAGCAGATCTTTGATGTTGTTTATGAGGTGGACGGCTGCCCTGTGAGTAATTTTTCACTTTTCTGGGAATAGTTCACCCATAATTCTGTCATTTACTTGCCTTCATACAAGTAGAGCTATATTCCAAGTCTTCTGAAGCTTTAAGTCACCAGATCGCAATGAAAGACTTTATTTGCTGAAAATTGCCGCCCTCCGTCACAGCTCTCAAATAACTTCACCTCATTTTCACGTTCCCAACCAACACAACTGAAGTCATCATATTATGACCAAGGGATTTTTCTCGCTCTTTTGAAATAAGAGTATGATGTAAGCATACTCCAACATTTACCAAGCAAATCTCCCCCGCCAGTCCACTCAGACCATAAAAACGATAAAAAACGGGTCATTCAGAAATCATCAGTGTTCAGGTCAGAACCATGAGCACATTAAAACATGACTGTCCATTTACACCCCAAAAAATATTCAACTATTTTGCAATAGAGCATAGCTAATCTTAAGAGATGTCATTTACATATAGATGTTTAAGTGCCACTATTATGCTTTTTTGGATATTACCTTTCATGTAGTGTGTATTATATAGCTGTTTGTGAATGTAAAAGATCTGCAAAGTTTCAGAGTATACGATAAATGGAGTTGTTGTCAGTAATTCTAGTCTAACTTCCTGCACAAACCCACATAGGTTTGTAACAAATTTGCATAATGCCAGGTCTTTATTGGCTGCCCGTGAATGACGTCTGCTATGACCCGCCGTCAAACACTGTAGCTCTAGTTGAGGCCAGGAAGAGTTTGATTTGTGTTGTCGACATATCAAGAAGACGCAGTTTTCTGCGCTGTGAAAGCAAATCCACTTTGCATGCACTTCCAAACGATTCAGACTCATCAAACCGATGCTATCAGTATCATTGTGCTGAGGAAGCCTCCAGAGCTGAAATTCAGATATGGTAATGGGTGTTTCGTATCCAACATGCGCTGTAAGCGGTAGACCAATCACAACAGACTGGGCCATCTGACCAATCAGAGCTGAGTATGCAGTTTAGAGAGATCGAATCCTTTATGACAGTGTTTCCCAAACTTTTTTTTTTTTTTTTTTGCCACTACACACCACTATAAAAATATAACAAAATTGCACAAACATGCATTGCTTCAAATAAAAAGTATACAGTGGGGAGAACAAGTATTTGATACACTGCCGATTTTGCAGGTTTGCCCACTTACAAAGCATGTAGAGGACTGTAATTTTTATCATAGGTACACTTCAACTGTGAGAGACGGAATCTAAAGCAAAAATCCAGAAAATCACATTGTATGATTTTTAAGTAATTAATTTGCATTTTATTGCATGACATAAGTATTTGATACATCAGAAAAGCAGAACTTAATATTTGGTACAGAAACCTTTGTTTGCAATTACAGAGATCATACGTTTCCTGTAGTTCTTGACCAGGTTTGCACACACTGCAGCAGGGATTTTGGCCCACTCCTCCATACAGACCTTCTCCAGATCCTTCAGGTTTCGGGGCAATACGGACTTTCAGCTCCCTCCAAAGATTTTCTATTGGGTTTAGGTCTGGAGACTGGCTAGGCCACTCCAGAACCTTCAGATGCTTCTTACGGAGCCACTCCTTAGTTACCCTGGCTGTGTTTTTCGGGTCGTTGTCATGCTGGAAGACCCAGCCACGACCCATCTTCAATGCTCTTACTGAGGGAAGGAGGTTGTTGGCCAAGATCTCGCGATACATGGCCCCATCCATCCTCCCCTCAATACGGTGCAGTCGTCCTGTCCCCTTTGCAGAAAAGCGTCCACAAAGAATGATGTTTCCACCTCCATGCTTCATGGTTGGGATGGTGTTCTTGGGGTTGTACTCATCCTCCTCCTTCCTCCAAACACGGCGAGTGTTTAGACCAAAAAGCTCTATTTTTGTCTCATCAGAACACATGACCTTCTCCCATTCCTCCTCTGGATCATCCAGATGGTCATTGGCAAACTTGAGACGGGCCTGGACATGCGCTGGCTTGAGCAGGGGGACCTTGCGTGCACTGCAGGATTTTAATCCATGACGGAGTAGTGTGTTACTAATGGTTTTCTTTGAGACTGTGGTCCCAGCTTTCTTCAGGTCATTGACCAGGTCCTGCCGTGTAGTTCTGCGCTGATCCCTCACCTTCCTCATGATCATTGATGGCCCACGAGGTGAGATCTTGCATGGTGCCCCAGACCGAGGGAGATTGACCGTCATCTTGAACTTCTTCCATTTTCTAATAATTGCGCCAACAGTTGTTGCCTTCTCACCAAGCTGCTTGCCTATTGTCCTGTAGCCCATCCCAGCCTTGTGCAGGTCTACAATTTTATCCCTGATGTCCTTACACAGCTCTCTGGTCTTGGCCATTGTGGAGAGGTTGGAGTCTGTTTGATTGAGTGTGTGGACAGGTGTCTTTTATACAGGTAACGAGTTTATACAGGTAATGAGTGGAGAACAGGAGGGCTTCTTAAAGAAAAACTAACAGGTCTGTGAGAGCCAGAATTCTTACTGGTTGGTAGGTGATCAAATACTTATGTCATGCAATAAAATGCAAATTAATTATTTAAAAATCATACAATGTGATTTTCTCTTGATTTTTGTTTTAGATTCCGTCTCTCACAGTTGAAGTGTACCTATGATAAATTACAGACCTCTACATGCTTTGTAAGTGGGCAAACCTGCAAAATCGGCAGTGTATCAAATACTTGTTCTCCCCACTGTATGTATTAAAAGTAGTACTCGCATTTAATGTGAAACTTGAGCTTAAGTCAGGTAGGAACACAATAAGGTCATAGTATGATGTTGCTGGTGATGATAAAACAACAAATTTACATATCGTTGCTGTCGGGGCGGAAACCTTGTATTTAATTAAACACTGTCATCGAAGTTGGTATTGTGGCTTTATATAGCTATGGTCAGACACTTGCACGTGTCGTTTTATAATATAAAAATTTTATGAACATCAAGTTCAAATTGAGTTACAGGGTTTGTGACCAGCGAATGACGGATATATTTTGTCTGTCACTGGATCTGAGGCATATAAGTGCATTGCATTAAGTTTTCATCAACGTACAGGATATAAAGTTTATTGTAGCTATATGGGTGTTTTCTTGTTGAAATCTCATGATACAAAATATTTAGGACAGGATATTTAAAACAGTATATTTGCTAACTTGACGGGAAAGACTAAGACTGTTCTCCGCTCTTCAAATACAAAAAACGTTAGCCTTTATGGATACAGTGTTTGAGTAAAGAAAACGCATCAAACATCAGTTCTTTATTTACCCTTTGTATTTCAAACAAGCAGGATCTCCAAACTGCGTGGCAGTTCATTCTAAATGGAGGTGCGGTGGAGTTATGAGGTTTGACTGACAGTCTGAGGAGCCAATGGAGTTACGAGGTTTAGTCACAACCTCTTTTACATGCTTTTTTTTTCGTTAAATATTTGTAAAACCCTCATACAGACGTAAAGGATTACCAAGCATTCATTTTATAAGACAATTCCGAAATCTAGAGATACTACCTGTCACTGTTGGGAAACGTTGCTTTATGGAAGCGTTTCAAACACTGTGAAACTGTGACGCTGTTTTTTTTTTTTTTTTTGTCTTTATCTTGGATGAATGTAAAACTCTTGTAGGAGACCTCCAAAACAAAATGAAGAATCTTTAAAATTGTGTAATATGGGGTACTTTTTAAAGCTATATATTTTTTAAAAGGTACAGTAGTTGAAACAGCCTGTTTCTAATGGTCAGATAGGTCAGATAAGAAATGGTCTTTGGTGTGCTATAAAGCTTGACTAACATTTATATGTGGACTTCAAGAAATAAATTAAATGCAATGAATGTGTGTAGAATATGGCTATTTTAACATTAAATTGTAAATTGTTATGCTGTATTGTTGGCTGCTTTTCCTCTCTGTTGTGTGAGATGCAGCCATGCTGTCTGAAACTTCCTCTCGCCATTAAATCGATCAGAGTGAGTCAGCTCATGTTGTCTCCTGTCAGACTCGCCCCAGAACAGCTGCGTCTAGAGACTGGGCTGCCAAACCAATGATTGCCCCCAGATGGGGGTGCTTTTCCTGGATCAGTTTGGTTTTTGTAGCTCATGGGAACTGAAGCAGCATGGACACGACAGAGTCTGATCCAGGAACAGCACTCGGAGGAATCTGAGAATATGAGCCTGCAGGCTCAGAGACAGGAAATGCAGCATGTTCATCAGGCACTCTGATTGATTGAACAAAATTCTGCACACCAGTCACTTATAATTAATTCATTTACTCAAAAGGTTGCAAATGTTTTGCGAGGAGGAAACTTATTTTTGTGTGTTTGTGTTTGTGTGCGCCTGCAGGCCAATCTGTTGTCGTCACACCGGAGTCTGGTTCACCGGGTGGAGACCATCGCTCTGGGAGACAAACCCTGCGATCGGGGAGAACATGTCACACTCTTCCTTTTCAACGACTGTTTGGAGGTAAAGCTCAGTCTTTCCATGTCACTGCAACTTAAAGGGTTAGTTCACCCAAAAATGAAAATTCTGTCATTAATTACTCACCCTCATGTCGCTCCAAACCCATAAGACCTTCGTTCATCTTCGATACACAAATTAAGATATTTTTGATGAAATCAGAGAGCTTTCTGACCCCTAAAGTCGTTATTTTTGTGCACAAAAAGTATTCTCGTCACTTCATAAAATTAAGATTGAACCACTGCAGTCACATGGACTATTTTAACAATGTTTTTACTACCTTTCTGGGCCTTGAAAGTGGTAATTAAATTGCTGTCTATGGAGGGGTCAGAGAGCTCTCAGATTTCATCAAAAATATCTTCATTTGTGTTCCGAAGATGAACGAAGATCTTACGGGTTTGGAACGACATGAGAGTGAGTAATTAATGACAGAATTTTCATTTTTGGGTGAACTAACCCTTTAACTGCTATTATGAATGTGTTTATGTAAATATTACAGATGGGCAGATCTCCCCCCTCTTTTCTTCATTATGCAAGTGCTCCATCAGGTTCCCAAAAGCAGCACCACTATATGAAAGACATCAGTCTTGATTTCTGGTCTTGTTTATGGTGTATTTAATGATAGCCATATGATGTCAAACTACTAGCTAGATTTTCACTGTTGTTGTTGTTATTACACCCACATTGCATTTGAATAAACAATTAAATTGATAAAAAGTGAATGCCAAGTATCAGAATGACTTTGGTGCTATCCACAGTTGTTTTGTGAATCCATTAGGTGTTTGTTATTTATTATTATTATTATTATTATTTTATGTGCGTGTATCTGGATCTTACCACTAATTTTCATGAAATGTGTTTTTAGGAAATGTTCAAAAAACATTAAAATGTTTTCTATGAAAAGCATGTTCTTCTGAATGAAAATGCTGTTTGATTATTTGAAATTCTCTAGGTGGTGTAATTATCTTGAAAATATAATGAAGGAAAATTTCCCATTTAGAATGCATACATTTGGTGGAATTTTTTTTTTCCTTAAAATAAGTGGGAGCGGAAAAACGAGTTTTAGTGTGCCAAATCAAAGTCAGTGTTGCGTAACCAACATGTAGTATTTTCCATTTAATTTTAAAACAACAAAGTCGCTTCAAATTTCAAAATCAAATAATTTGACACTTTATGACGTGTGCATAGTTCAAGTTCAAATACCAACTAGTATAACCCCAATATCCAGAATATTCATGATTCAAGTATTTATTTCTGTAAAAATACTTTTTCACTTTATTACTGTTTAAAAATTATTCATATACTCACATACTTTTTCATTAAATCAAAACTTTTGATAAATGTGTGACCACCTATTAGCTTTCTGAGAAACTAGCACATGCATTTAAAGGGATAGTTCACTCAAAAATGAAAATTCTGTCATTAATTTCTCACCCTCATGTCGTTCCAAACCCGTGCAACTTTCGTTCATCTTCGGAACACAAATGAAGATCTATGAGCGGTTTAGTCTAAATTTTGTGAAGAGACTCAATTGCTTTATATGATGAACCGATTTAATTTAGGCTTTTATTCACATATAAACATTGATCAGCAAACATAAACTGAAGCTCAACCGAACCTTCTTGATGCGTGAGAACAAACCTCTTGCTGAAGCTCAAACGTGCTGCGTAACACATGAGAATGAACCTCATTGGTTCTCGCACCTTAAGCAAACATGCTTGAGCTTTACCGTATCTGATGTGTGAGTGTACGTATCTGGCGTGCTAAATTAAATCTGTTCATCTTATAAACAATCGTGTCTCTTCAGACAATTTTGGACTAAACCACTCGATTCATATGGATTATTTTTATGATCTCTTTATGAACTTTTTGAAGGGTCAAAGTGGTCGTTGCGTAACTGTCAATGGAGGGACAGAAAGCATTTTTACATTTATTTATTTTTATGTTTTTTGTGAACATCTTGTCGACATCTCTTTTTGGTCTTCCCTTCCCTCTGTCCTCCCTAAATTTCCTCCCTTTTTCTTCTCCAAAATTTCAGCAATCTCAACAATTGTTTCAGTTTGCGGGTGACCGGTACTGTTGAAGAAAGAAATGCGTATAATTTATGCGTTTGCAATATATGCTTGCTGACTCTACTCTCTGGCCTGTTTCCCCAATTAGTGAGGGGATGCATTTAAGCCCTGTGGAGGGGTTTGCTCGTGTGTGCTGGCACGCAGCTGTGGTCCTCTTCGCCCAATGCTGCCTCTGGCCTGGTAATGAGAGCAGGGAGAAGGGAAGACTCTGAGTGATCAATTATTCATTCTAGGAAGTCCTCTGTATGCATATCTGTCGCCCCAATCTGCATTACACATTGCAGGTCCTCTAAAGCACCTGAAGGACTCCCCACTGTTCCAGAAGAGAACATTTTACATTCCTGCATTATGAAGAAAGCTGCATGTATTAAGCGTGTGTGTGTGCTTTTTCCTTCTGTGTCCTCTTATTCAGATCGCCAGGAAGAGACACAAGGTGATAACCACGTTCCGGAGTCCGTTGGGTCAGACACGGCCGTCCGCCCAGCTCAAACATATAACCCTGATGCCCCTGTCCCAGATCAGAAGAGTCCTTGACATCCAAGACACAGAGGGTGAGGGGACCACCCGGCATTCTGCATCCTACCAAGTGCACTCGTGCATATTTTAGTTTTCTGTATTCTGAATTAGTACCCTGGAGAGGGAGGTTAAGTCTGGTTATGTGTAAAGTGTGGCAGTTCACTGTAGAGCTGGCTGGTGTAGTTAAAAATTGTATTTTGGTCTAAAACAGCGTCAAAATGACACTTAAACCTTAAAGGAATAGGTCACCCTAAAATGAGAACTGTCATCATTTACTCTCCCTCAACTTGCTCAAAACCTGTATTAGTTTCTTTCTTCTGCTGAACACAAAAGAAGATATTTTAAAGAATGTCGGTAACCAAACAGTTGATGGTCCCCATTGACTTCCATAGTATTTTTTTTTTCCTACTATGGAAGTCAGTGGGGACCATCAACTGTCTGGTTACTGACTTTTTTTTATTTTTTATATATATATATCTTTTGTGTTCAGCAGAAGAAAGAAACTCATACAGGTTTGGAACAAATTGAGAGAGTAAATGACACAATATTCAATTTAGGGTGAGCTATTCCTTTAATTTCATTTACTTTGTATAGAGGTGCTACGTATTGCTATATTTGTCAGTTTTATTAAAACATTTCATGAACATTTTAGGTGAGGATGTAAACTAACAGCAAGAGTTTTGAGTTGATTCTTTGAAACCAATTCAGAGACATTAATCAAAATTGCAGGCTCTAAAAGCATTTTTGTTATTGTCTAAAGCAGATACGCTATTAAAACACATCTTAATACTTTTATGCCAAACAAGGAAATGGAAAGATCACAAAACTAATCTGATTCTGTGGTCTTTAGGAAATTCAATGGCCATAAAATGCATATAAAATCTTTGCAATATTCACAGCATTTTTTTATATTGCCAGCAGAATCGTTGAGAATATATTGTGGACATTTAATATATCACCCAGCCCTGCTTTACTGGATTTTGATGAGAAAGTCACAGTAAGGCCATAATTTCACACCGTAATAGCACATTATTGATGAAGATCCCATTCTGGAGCCTGGAAATTTGACAGAGATTCAAATCTCTACATCTGCAAGAGCAGCTCCTCATACTAGAACCCATTTCATGTTTCAAATGAACTAATTTCCCAGTAGTCCACTTCTTATGGTCCCATCAATGTATAGAATGAACTCCTGCCCTACATTGATTCCCATTGAATATTGTTTCACTTGGAAAGACGACATGTTAAAGATGTTAAATGTGTTGTGAATGTTGTCTTTAACCAGTTGACATTTAAAAAAAAAAAAAAATATCTTACAAACAAAATGTCAGTGACAATGTACTGCCAGCTGGTCATTATCAGAATATAAACTCTGACAGGATGATTGATCAAAGCCCTGATTTGAAGAAGGGTCTTGTATGCCGCCCAGTCTTCGTTCTAGGTCACATCCCTGACCTCACATTTTTGTGTGTATTTGTTTATTCTTAGAGTGTCAGAACGCCTTTGCCCTGGTGGTACGTCCTCCTACAGAACAGGAGAACCTGTTATTCAGTTTCCAGTTGACGGCCGAAGACACCCTCAAATCTGCCTGGCTCAAAACTCTCTGTCGACAAGTGGCCAACACGATTTGCCGAGCTGATGCCGTGAGTGGACACACACACACACACACACACACACACACACACACACACACACACACACACACACACACACACACACACACACACACACACACACACACACACACACACACACACACACACACACACACACACACACACACACACACACACACATATACACAGAAACATGGCCACTTCCTCCTCACATCATCCCCCTCAGGCCTGGAACAGAACCCAATTATTTATTTTATTAGCTCTGCTTTCTTTTTATTGTGGCTATAAATTAGGAGGTTTGTGTGGGCCTTTTGGTGTTGGCTAATCCTATTAGATGCTCCTGTGTGGTTAAACTGGGAGGCAGATTAATGTAATTAAGAGTGGAATTGTACTTGAACTTTACACTTCAAACACAGTCGTCTTTATCTTCATGCTGCAGAAACGCAGGTCCCGCCCTGCCTGTCCACCACGCCACATGTAATTGGTGCAGGCGGACAGATGCATGTATTTCCTTTTATAATTAAACAGCCAGATTAAACCCTGCGGCTAAGTGCATGTTGGCCTGGCCTGCAGTTCTCCCATCGACCATGAGGTGGCGACCTATCCACACGTCACCCGTGTGAAATGCGGCCTCATTCACTCTCTGCTCCTCTGAATATCAAGAAGCCCCAGCTGTTTGGAAAGCTGAACAGTGACGCTTCTCTTTGCATTTTGACAGGCCAGCAGTATCGCTGTGTATTTATTTAATTTTCCATGTCTTAAACAGGAAGATCTCATTCAGAGCACTGATCCTGACTCCGTCCAAGTGAGCACAAAGGACATGGACAGCACACTCAGCCGAGCGTCCAGAGCCATCAAAAAGACGTCAAAGAAGGTAGAGCGAGGAACCTGAAACTACTGAAAACGATGACACGACACGCATGCAAATTTGGTCTTGCTGTCAATGTTCTGAATGCTTTCTTGAGAATGACATCATAAAGTAACTGTCCTTAACCCAGTGCCTTATAGAAAACGTATAGACTAATTGTGGATTTTTGTGTTTAGGTCACACGAGCGTTTTCTTTCACTAAAACCCCCAAGCGTGTGCTTCAGAGGGCGTTTATGGCCAATGGTACCCCAGATGAGAGGAGTCCTGGCCCAGATGGCGATCACATGGGCCGAGTGTCCAGCAGCTCCACACTGGCTGTGAGTCCACACGCACACACTTTCTCTCTTTCTTTTTCTTCTCACAAATCTAACTTACGAATAAAAGACGCACACCCAGGTCGATGATACATCAATAACGCACTCACTTTTAAGGCCTATTCACTCCATCCTCTTACTCATGTTCATGCACAACAACAGGATGCATCTACAGTATGTGCTCCTTCAAGGCTAATTCACTCTAAGAATAAAGCAATATCGTTTTTGGAGCTTGACAGCCCTGGTTGCCTATTCAAGGAACATGAGGGTGAGAAAATGATTTTTTTTTTTTTTTTTGAGATTTTTCATTTGTACTTTTCTGCTGGTGCGGAGCAGAGTGGGTATTTTCAATTCCCTTTTCATAGAAATTTCACACAAGCAAGCGTGCTGTTGTTCTGAATATCAGCACGGCTGCGATTTGACAGAAGGAACTTGGCAGTTGAATTTTTTTTTTTTGTTACTTTTTTACTAAAATACACTTACTATTTTGATCTAAAATTTTATATTTGTAGCTGTATGATTTAATGTATATATTATGTATAAATATGCACATTTAAAATGAATAATAGTTTGCTTAAATTGGAAAAAATGATAACAATTGGTACTGAATTGTGACTGGTATCACTGGTATTGACTACTGAAATAAAAGGGTGTAATGCAGGGGTCTCCAAACTCGGTCCTGGAGGGCCACTGTCGTGCAGAGTTTAGCTCCAACCCCAAATAAACACACCTGAACCAGCTAATCAGTGTCTTACTAGACCCTAGTAAGACATTGGCTGTGTCCGAAATCGCCCCCTATACCCTTAAATAGGGCACTATTTGAGGGGACAGTCATTTGTAGTGGTGTCCGAAATCATAGTGGACATTATTGAGCGCACTCATTCAATCCCACAATGCACCGCAATAACGAGTGTACAACTGATGTATGTTCAACGGCTAAAGAATACCCATAATGCACTGTGACTGTCGCGCTGAATGAATTCCTGCGTCTTGCCAGAAGATGGCGGCCGCAGCTGAATAAATCATCCATCCATTTTCCAAACCGTTGGTCCAGTGTAATATCATACAGGTATAAATTCCTTTTTAATTGCTTATTAAATTGTTTAATTACGGTTTATACATGCTCCTTTCCGTGACAGAGTTCAAGATAAATATTTTCATTACTACTGGAGCTGCCAGTTTGCTACGCTTCAAATAATTATTAAACAGTAAGCACAAACTATGCAAAAGCAGCAGCCCTTCCGGTGCACTCAGTGTCTAAATTCACTCACTTGTTTTCATTCACTCCTTCAAGTGGACTATATTAGTGGAGTAATGTTTCTCTAACCATTTACAAAGTCAGCAAGTGTATGATGCCTAGTGTTTTTAAGGGGTCATGAACTGCAATGTTAGTATGATTTTTACATTAAAAAAATGGTCATAATTTAGAAATAAAAGGCATTTTTCCTACCCTGATTTTAGCCCTCTGTTTTGAACGCTCTGAAGTCTCACAGCAGACAAGCCCCTTCAAACAGTGTAAACGCCCACTGCTGTGATTGGCTGACATCTTTGCATATGAAATAGTATTACATGTGGAACTAAAAAACTTTTAGTCCGATTTTTACTATTACAACTCTCAAGGTTAACTAATTGTGAAAAGTGTTGATTTATAGCATTATATTCAGATCTATGGCATTATATTTAGATTGTGGCATGAAAGGTTGAAGTGATGAGCATTGTAGCCGATCACAGACATGTTGAGCATATGAATGCAGTGATCTCGTCATTGGAACTCGATTTCTGTACTCTCACGAATGCTTTCATCATAACTAACAGTGCAAACACAATGTAAATAAGAGATTCTTTGATTATAACGGGAGTTTTGCCGCAAGTCCGGAACTCAGTCACTGATAAACTCACGCTGTTTGATTGACAGCTCCAGCGATTGTAAAGGGAGCGTTCTTTGATCGCTTTCTATATATAATTTAAACACTGTTTAAATAACAGATTATTTTTATCCTATGAAAGAGAAACAATGTGTAGTTGACTGTTTAGTCACTGGTTTGATTTACTGACACATAGACAAAGAACATCTGACTGTGACCTGAATCATTACATATCAGAAATCACTGGTCACAGATCAGGCATTAGAATTAACACGGTTACTTGCATGTTGTGGCAATACTGTCAAGTCCATATCGTAAAAGTCTGTTTGCAAAGTGTGCGCCGAAATTGCGACTGATTTACCAAAGAATCCACAGTGAAATGTACTGAATACAAATAAATAATGCTTAACTGAGACATTCACATTGTTGAAAATAAATAACCACATTCCTAGCATTAGGATCCGTTGAAAGGTAATGTTATTTTTAGTCCAGTCATTAATTCTGTTTTGCTTTTGTCTCCTCGTCATCTCACTAACACGCCAGTGGGTGGGGTCAAAGTTGCAATGATGAAGTAGGTGTTGATTTTCTTCTGTAGAGGCGGTCTTTCACCCATCTATAGATAGGCACATTCCACAATGAGTTGTTCTCTGGGATTGGTTAATATAAAAGCTGTTTTTTGGACTAACAAGAAAGTTTTCAGTTCTGAAATTTAAAGGATATTCTTATAGTATGATGACCTTTTAAATGTCAAAAGCTCAAGGAAAATTTGATTTCTCAGTTCATGACCCCTTTAAATTCAGATTTTAAAATTCGTGTAGTGTATTCCAGCCTTAAGTATTCATTTCTTTCAATAAACAAAAACATACTAAACCCAGACTCTCTAATGATGGTATAAACTGTCGGTGTACTCTGAGACCAATAAATACCAGAGCCAGACACATGACCCAAAAGCTTATTGACAGGTGCATTTCTTCTGCTGGACGAAGGGGAAAAAATAATTTTGAAAATTAGAAAAAATAATTCTGTCATGTGTGAATAGGTCTAAAGAGTGGTGACATTTCGCTCTTGGTGTGAATAAGCCTTGAATCCAAAATATTACACTACAATGATTCGTCTTTTATTTACGCAATTTTTTTTTTTCCCCTCCTCCGTGAGCAATGACTATTCAGCTTTTAAAATGTATTTGGAAATACATTTTTCGAATATATGATACTTGTCATTTAGTCGCATCACACTTCACACACAAACAGGCATTTACATAAATTCATGTCTCATACTGTCATATTTCTATCTCATTTTCCACAGTTAAACCTTTACAGTATGACTTGCCAATTCAGTTGGATTGCATTTCCCTCTCAGAAGATTTACAGGTTGCCTTGGTCATTCACTCCTATTTTTCTTTCCTTTAGCGTCAGGCAGGGCTCCAGACTGCAACCTTTTTTCTTGCCAGTGCGACTAAATTTTGTTAGAGGTCCCAGTGGTGCTAACACCACGTTGCCCAAATGATACGAGCTGCCATTTCTGTTGCATATGAAAAACATTAAATGGCAAATGGTTTGAGCTGTGCAGCACGTACCGTTTATCAGCTTGGATTGATATGAGACAACTGATCTCGATCGTGTGACACTGTTACTACACCGCACTGGGAAATCCAATGAGAAAGTGTTTTAATTCGCCGCAGTAATAATAACATCGCTGCGAGATCTAGTGAGAAGCATTCAAATTCAGAGCAGAATTCTCTATTATAAATCATAGACATCAGATCAAACAGCGCTGACGTGGAAACCAGGAGAAATATTGTGCCATGAACGAACAAGTTATAGAAGGCTTTTCAGTCCACAAATCACCAACATTCACCATGCATTTAATGTAGCAACGTTAACTGCAGACAAAAACTCATTTCAGGGAGGTAGCATCAACCCCTCCAACCCCCAGCCACCCAATATTACTACACAATATAGTGTCTACAGTATGATATAATATATTATAATCTGTGAGTTTCATCTCATCACATAGTAGTACATTAATAGAGCCATAAGCCGCATTACCCAGGTTGGTTCATTCAATAGTATTCGTGTGTATAGTATTCCTAGCGAAAGTGATGTAGAGTGTGATGAAATCTGAATAGAAGTTGTCAAAACAGTTGCATTAAAAACGCATGTTGGCAACGGTAAATGCATCTTGGCTGACAATTGAATCACAGAAAACAGTTTAATACCCTGGAAACAGGGCTTCTCTCTCTCTCTTTAGTCACTGCACTTATTAATGCAAAATAATAGTAATTTTATGATTTAAATGACCTTTATGATTAAAAATCCCCCCCACCCCCCAGCGCTACCAGATCAGGTGCTGGTGCCACCATCTGTAGAACTTAGTGGCACCGTTGCTATAGTTCTCAAATGTTAGTCTGGAGCCCTGATCAGGGGTGTCTTGTTCTTTGAAAAGAGATATTTTTACCTTTTTCATTAAGGTGATTCATGCACTGCTAAATATTTGAGAAATCCCTGCGTTCGCAACAAGATTGCGTTCAAATTTTTCACTTCCTCTTTCAATTTTAAAATGAGTGATTGTGAGGCCATGCGATGCAGGGACGGAGCCAGATGAGGTTAATGCCTTCTCTCTCTTTCTCTCCATCTTCCTCTTCCCTCCGTGCGAGTGTAGATGTCTCGTTCAGCCTCTACGTTCAGCCTGACCAGCTCTATTAAAAGCGCAGTGGTTCAGCGGTCAAACTCTCTGGACCATGCCCCGCGACCTAGAGTCCCACTGTGTGTCCGCACTCCGTGCAGTCCAGAGAGAGCTGATGAACCGGCAGCTCCCGAAACCCAGCTCAGACCATCCATTCTGTCCCTCCCAGCGGCTCAGCCCGTAGCTCCGTGCCGAGAGCTTCTGGCGCCCCCAGAACCACGCCGCAGGTTCCCTGGGTCCCCACGGCGGGAGACCCTCCTGTAGGACTTAAATGTGAGCACAGCAGTTCTGCCTCTTTGACTCACTGTGACTTACTAACTCATACTGTATCAGGGGACGGTGTCAACACTAACTCACTAGCGCACGGATGGGCTATGGTGGCACTCATTTATTATAGATGATCAGAGGACATGTTCAGAGGGATCACTTAAAAATGAAAATTGTCATTTACTCACCCTGTATGACCGAGTTTGAGTAACTTATTCTAATGGTCTAATTATGTGCTGGCCACTTTTTTCCATAGAGTGTATGGGGGTCCAGATTGGCAACCAAGTGACAAATAAAGCTCCTTAACTGAAATTTTGACCATCGTTAGCTTGTCCTTACCTCTGAAGTAGCTATTATCTTATTTGTACTTCTGCATATTCAAACTTGCAACATTATGATTGACGAATATGCATCACGTGATCAATGATAATTGGACATCATATCAATGTCATGTCTTCAAATTTAAAGTATTATATTTGTATACTATTATAGTGTTTATTAGTATTTTGAATTTTTCATAACTTGATATTTTCAGGTTTATTTTTTATTAATAAATACATAAATTTAAATGCGTTTTATTTATTATGAATTAGTTTGTCTATATATAATTTTAGTATTAATTAATTTTGTATTTAAAATAAATTTTTACTTCAACTTATTTTATTTCAGTTGGTTGTCAAATCATTAATTCTAATTTAAGTTATTTTATTTGATTTAATTTCAGTTTTATTTCAATTAATGTTATTAGTTAATGATAACAACCCTGGGATTTGGACAGCAAAGGACATTTTCAGAATGAAATGTATCATAATATTCATATGAAACCCTTTTATAATTGTTTACAACAAAAATAATAATAATGATAACTTGTGCTTTGTTTGGAGCTTGACAGTCCAGGTCCCCATCCACTTTTTACTGCTTGGTAAAGAACAACCTAGAAAATATGTTTGTGTTCTACAAAATAAAAATAAATAAATAAAAGTGTGATGTAACATGACAGAAAAGAAATATCCTTATTTTTGGTGAATTATCCCTTTAACACAGACCTCAGATCATTTATGATGGGTGAAATATGAGACCAGCTGACACGGATGCTTTTATAGTTCCATGATTCTATGAGTATAATGGCTGTTCTCATATAAATATGTAATTGTTACTGTGGCGTACGATGTGATATTTTATTTTTATTTTTTTTCTTCTCTCTCTCCATAAATCTCATATTTTTACTGTGAGACTGTTACAAGATCACATTGGCATGATCTATGGGCGTGAAAGCTGTAAAGTGGCTGATGACCGTGATTTAATCTCCTCCTATTTCTAATTTAAACCCATAAAATATCATCTGTATACTGGAGTGTGAGTGCATGTTTTATTTGGCACACTTAAGGGAATTCATCAAATGCACAAAAAAAAAACCCCATCGGCCACCTTTATTGATCCTGAGGCCTCCAATGGCAGTGCAAGGCCACCTTAATTCTTAAGCAATGCTAATGAGTAAAGCAAAATAAATTGGGTTTGTGGTTTACTAACCTCATTTTCTCCCTCACATCTGTTTAAAGAAGAGAATATATTATTATCCTCTGCATGTAGGTTATTCCTTCAGGTAACGCTGTTGGTTCTGCGGGGTAAACACTTAAGTAGGGTCAACTGTGTGCATTCTTACCTCAGCGAGCTTGTAAAGCCAATATCATTAACATGGATTTCTCCTCTCGCCTCTTCTCACTCCTCTTGAATAAACCTGTGAACCTCTGACTTCTGCTAGAACACTTAATGCCAAACACTGGCTTTTGGTTAAAAGACAGAAAATCTCAACATTATTTGATGTTTAGTTCCTATCCTCAACCCATGAAGGTGAGCTCTAGTTCTGTTAGGATTCAGTAGGGCTGGGTGGTGTGATGGTGGATATACAGTGAACTTTACTTTTTAATAATAAAACTAGATGACAATTAAACTGTTAATTAAATATATTGATGAAAATCTAAAATAGACCTTAATGCAAAACCATAAATACATTTTTATATATAATCGAGAGGGAGAGAAAGACCTCATTAATATTTATTTATTATTTTTTTTTTTTTAATGGTTATACTTCTATTATTTTTATTTTTAAGGGTTAGTTCACCCAAAAATGAAAGTTGTCATCTACTCACCTTCATGTTGTTCCAAACCTGTAAGACTTTCAATCATCCTCGGATATTAAGATATTTAATGAAATCTGAGAGATTCCTGTCCCTCCGTTGACACTCTTTGACACTTCAAAAAAGTTTGTAAAGAGATCGTAAAATTTTCTGTAAAGACATGATTGCTTTATATGATGAACAGATTGAATTTAAGCTTTTATTTACATATAAATATTGATCAGCGAACATAGAAGCTCAACCGAACCTGCTTGACGCATAAGAACAAACCTCTTGCTGAAGCTCAAACGTGCTGCTTAACACACGAGAATGAACCTCATTGGTTCTTGCTGAAGCTCCAACGTGCTGCGTAACACACGAGAATGAACCCCATTGGTTCTTGCTGAAGCTCATAAGTGCTGCGTAACACACGAGAATGAAACTCATTGGTTCTTGCGGAAGCTCATAAGTGCTGTGTAACACACGAGAATGAAACTCATTGGTTCTTGCTGAAGCTCAAACGTGCTGCGTAACACACGAGAATGAACCCCATTGGTTCTTGCTGAAGCTCAAACGTGCTGCGTAACACATGAGAATGAACCTCATTGGTTCTTGCTGAAGCTCAAATGTGCTGCGTAACACACGAGAATGAACCTCATTGGTTCTTGCGGAAGCTTAAACGTGCTGTGTAACACACGAGAATGAACCTCATTGGTTCTTGCGGAAGCTTAAACGTGCTGTGTAACACACGAAAATGAACCTCATTGGTTCTTGCGGAAGCTAAAACGTGCTGTGTAACACACGAGAATGAACCTCATTGGTTCTCGCACATCAAGCAAACATGCTTGAGCTTCCTTTTACTGTATCTGATGTGTGAGTTGATGAATGTTTATATGTGAATAACAGCCTAAATTAAATCGGTTCATCATATAATGCGATCTTATTTTTCCGGGAAATTTGGACTAAACCACTCAATTCATATGGATTAGTTTTATGAACTTTTTGATGCATTAAAGTGGTAGTTGCGTAGCTGTAAATGGAGGGACAGAGCTCTCAGATTTCATTAAAAATATCTTCATTTGTGTTCTGAACGAAAGTCTTACGGGTTTTGGAACGACATGTGGGAGAGTAAATGATGACCATTTTAATTTTTGGAAAAAACTTTCGTCTGTAATAATTTGACATTTTTCTTCATCAACATATGTCTGATGCCAATTTAAACCAGACTAAACTGACAAAATATTAAATATAACTAAATTTAAGGACTTTTTTTTTCCATCAATAGGCAATAAAAAACAAAGTAACACTGAAACTATGTAACTGTGAAAATGTGAACACTGTGCAGAGCAACATCCCACCTTGATACAGTACTTTAGAATTCAGTTACTTCGCGAATTCAATCTAAAATTTAATTAATCTTTTAATTCTCGTTCAAAGCTACTTTACAGTTTCTGTTGTGGCTCATCTAATCCAAATTTAGGGTCAGATTTATCAATTTTTATAATGTTAGTTTAACTGACTTACTCAGTTTATTTCATTTGATTTTTCTATTTTAATTTGAAACCTGCAAACCAAAAGACAAATGTGTCTTTTGGTTTCTGAATTATTTAATTCACTGTATTATCAAATGTAGGTATTAGCACATGGGTATTTATTGTATAAACTATTTTAAAGTGCCCCTATTATGCTTTTGCGAATATTACCTTTCATGTAGTGAGTAATATAGTTTGTGAATGTTTCATAACAAATAGTTATTGTCTCCTAAAAGAGGATCAGTTCTGAATTGCCGAAACACTCATCAGTAATTCCAGTCTCATATTGTTACGTAGATTTGCAACAGGAAGTAACAAATTTGCATAATGCAATCCTATGGTCTTTATTAGCTGCCCGCGAACAATGTCTACTTTGACCTGCTCTCAAAAACGCTGTAGATCTAGCTGAGGCCTGGAAGAGTTTGGTTTGTGTTGTCGACATGTCGAGAAGACGCTGTTTTCAGCGCTGTAAATCCACTTTGCATGCACTTCCAAAAGATAAGCACTCGCTCTGGGACTGATATGGAAAAACCGACGCCATCGTTTCTATCATTGTGTATCAAGTGCTGAGGAAGCCTCGAGTCGAAATTCAGATATGGGCACTGTAAGCTGTAGACCAATCACAACAGGCTTGCGGTAAGGAGGGGTTTATAAAGACTGAATCTTTGAACGAACCATTTTCAGACTCTTTGAGAAATTGGGTGATGTGCAATGTATATTATGAGAAAATTCAAGTGTTTTTTGACCTTAAATGCTTAAACCTATTGTAGGAGAGCTGCAAAACTAAATTAGGAACCTTTAAAATAGCATAATAAAGGCACTTGAACTATATCATTGTAAAATGATAGTGAATTTTTTTTTTTTTATTTATTTTTTTTTTTTTTATATAAATCACTCACACAGTGATAAGATTTTTTTCCTTTTGTCATACCGCCCACTCCTAGACTCCAGTATGAATAGTTTGTAAAAAAGTGCCCTAAGAGCCTTACAGCTCAACCAGCACTCAAATCCTGCATTGAATCTTTAACAAGGTCTTCTGGGTATGAAAATGCACCAAAGATTAACACAGCCACCGCGTACAATTCAGCACTCTTGAGTCTTAAACTAATTACAGACTGGAATGGAAATAACCCAGAATAACCCTCAAACTATCCTTTCATCGCTATATTACATTTTTCTTTTCCGTTTTCTTTTTCCAGGCTGTTCATTCCCCATCCATGATCAACCTCTCCTCTGCCTTTGAGAGGAAGTACCATACCTTCAGCAGATCCACAACTCACCTGATCTGAACTTTGCATCCTGCACTCTACAGTATTGTAATTAATTCCACACTACGGTACCACATCCACCCGACGCCTCTAGCCAATCCCCCCCACCCGAGTTTAATTTACAGGTCCAGAAACCCACCAAATGAAGGAACGACTTGTGTTGATGGCGATGTCCGGCCACGTTTATTTAAAATAGGGACGTTTATAACTGACATGTTCTGATTTTATTAGAGTAGAGTTTTCACACGATTATTAACCACTGAAAGTATTTCTTAATGTTTTATGAGATAGGACCTAATCTAAACTAATCTAGTTTTCAGCTTTTATAAAGCTATAGACATCTGGCCATTGCATTTAAGTGGAAATGCACTGAGCTACCACAGTAATGTCTGGGTTAAAATGCAGCTTAAGTGATTTTTATTGTTGATTTAGAGGTATTGGTTTCTGAAAGTCAAAAGAGAGTTGTTGTGGTCAGCCTGCCATATTTATTCTCCAGAATCACTTCTGAAAATGTTTATGTAAATCCTTCTTTCTGTCTCTATTTATGTGTAAATATTGTATTTTTCTCTCTTGTGATTTGTGTCGTACTAATAACTGTTTGTCTCTGTACCATTGTAGTCTCTGCACTTATGTCATCACAAATATTAATTCATGTGTAAAGCAAAATTCACTTTTCTCTGTAAAAGGGATTCATATAATGTCCTTGCCTACTGCAGATTTGTTTGGAGAGGGTTGGTTTTATGTTATTGGTTTGACTACTTTTGAAGGTGACTTCATTTATTCTTTATCAATAAAAGAAGCATAAAGCCTTCGTGTTTTTGTATGTCTGTTTGAAAATCGATATTTTGTTTTGAAATGGCCTGTTCTATTAGATCTCAGATGAAAATGTAACATTGCAATCCATTTTCCTATCTTGCACTGTAAACTAAAGCAGAAAGTTTACCTCCCTTTTACGTTTCGATCAGTCTGACGACTGATGTGCATGTGTGGATTCATTTGTGAAATCTTACTGCCAGTGAAGTTCTTTGAAAGACTTTAAAGCCCAAAGTATACTTAATTTTTGACATGAACGGTTAGTATTGATAGCATATGCAAACAGACTTTTCTTGTCCAGTGGCTGCTCTGTTTCTCTCCAGAAGTTGAAAAAAAAAAAGTACTTTGTACTCGTTTAAACTGGAGTTGCGTGATTATCTTAACCATAGACTCAAAAAAGATGGTTGACGCACCTTCTCTATCTTCCACTGGAGTAAAGTGAAGCCGCCAAAGTCACCCAGTATGGCGCAGTAATGAGAGTAAAGTGAAGCCGCGGTATCAAGGCCCCGCCCACATTCCCGCAGAATCAGTTAAAACAGTTTACTGCAGAACAGCTCATTATGTCGGTGTGAAATAAACCGTTATGGAAATGTAGAAATTAAAGTGAAAGCTCCAATCTCTTCCTGAAAAATAGTCTGTTGCTGCCTCTGTAGTCACCAGTGTTGGGTGTAACTAGTTACTAAGCAATTATTGTAATTGAATTACTTTTCCCTTGAAAAAGTAAGGGATTACTCTTATTTTTTCTGTAATTTAATTAATTACTTCTGATGTAATTGAACTAAATACTGTGTATAGACTGTAGAACAATTAAATATAATACAATAGTGGAATTAACATCAAAATTTAAAGTCTAACTTTAAAATGCATGTTTTATGTATCCTTCTCACATACGAATACTTTCGTCAGTTAATAAGAATAATTTATGCATTTTTATATTATTTATTTGAATCAATTAAAAGAGCCGTTTCATTTCGAGGTTGATATAGGATTTAGAAAGTAATTATTAATAAGTAATTAAATACTTTTTGGAGAGTAATTTGTACAGTAATCTAATTACATTATTGAAGACGTAATTAGTAACTAGTAATTAATTACTTTTTTAGAGTAACTTACCCAACACTGGTAGTCACTCACTCAGAGAAGCTGTCAATAATGATGTCACACTCCCATTTTTATAGCAAGTAACTAACTAAAACCAAACTTGGAAAAAAAAACAAACAAAAAAAAAAAACACTTGAACTAACATCAGTGTGATTAAAAACTATCTAAAATGACAAACCGTCTTTGGAAAAAAACATTTGTAGTGTAATTTGATTGTTTAGTTTCTCACGTCCCATTAGATTACATGGAGAGGGCGGGGTTTATGACCTATACTGGGTCCAGCCACCTGGGGGTGATCGAAACGTTTTGGCTTCACTTTTTTCAGGACTTGTGCGGCACACTTGATCTTAACCCCTTCACACAAGCACTCAACATGGGCATCTATTGCTGGATGAAATACTTTGAATGATACCAATCCACAATCTGACTTGTGATGCAGACTGGAATTAAACCACATCATGTTGGTTTGTTTGCCCAGAGGAGAACTGGCCCCCCTGACTGAGCCTGGTTTCTCTCAAGGTTTTTTTTTTTTTTTCCATTCTGTCACCAGATGGAGTTTGTGTTCCTTGCCACTGTCGCCTCTGGCTTGCTTAGTTGGGTACAATTAATATTCAACAATATTATTGATCTGACTGCACTGACACTGATGAGAACTGAACTGAGCTGGACTATGACATCATTGTTTTCTGCAGAACTGCTTTATGGCCAAATTGAACTAATTTATTAATTGATGATTTACAACGAAAACAAATCAACACTGAACTGACTTCAGCTGAAAAATTACTTTTCTTTTTAGAGCTGCATGCTTTACAGTTAAATTGAACTATGTTTGCATCATTGAATCATTATTTTCCTGTTTATCACTGTAAAGCTGCTTTGAAACAATCTGTATTGTATAAAGCGCTTTAAGGCCCTGTTTACACCTGGTATTAAGATGTGTTTTGGTCAATCGTATCATAAGTGGATGACGCTAAATACAGGTGTAAACTGGATCTAAAACGTTTTGAGCTTGTCCACTTTTGGTCACTTCCAGAGGTAGTCAAAAACGCATTTGTCCGGATTGCTTAGTAGTGAAGACGCTCATGTGGTCGAATGTGTTCGAACAGCCACAAAAGACCTCCTGCTCTCTGCCTACTGGCTTAATGAGTAAACATTAGGGGAAGCGCGCTAGCCAGATAGGATTTAAACTTTGTCGGCTGAAAACCCAAATTTGATTTCACCAAGCACAATGTTCTCTCCCATTCCTGATCTCTAACACACACTCACTGCTTGCGGCTAGCTGATTTCGTCCATTAGATCTAAAGATCTGAAAAAGCTCATACGTACATTTACCCACCCTTAGATTCTCCCCTCAAAGAAATCAGGACAGAAGTGGTTGAAAGTGGACAAATGAGACGGATTAAAACACCAGGTGTAAACGGGTATGTGTCTGCCTCGTTTACTTGTGATCCGATCAACCAAAACGCATCTCAATACCAGGTGTAAACAGGGCCTAAAAATTAAGGTGACTTGACGCCATCTCCAGTAGTTTGAAGTCCTGTCAAATCCAGAGTATGCGCATTTAGAAAAATCTGTCTGCGTGTACAATTTGCGTGGACTATGCTGATGACATTTACGGCACGTATACCGTGGTGTACGCATAAACACCATAGCATAGCAGGCCCAATGAAGCTCTTTGTATTCATATATTTTATTGCTAGTTCACCCAAAAATGCATATTCTCTCATGTACTCATTTACTCTCCCCATTCAAATCCCTATTTCTGTTTTGAACGATTGTGGAGGTTTGGGTCAGTCAACGGAAATGATAGTTCAAAATATTTGGATCCATTCCCAGATTGTTTGAGAGCCATTGTGGGTGATGTGTGTCACACCTGAATGTCTCTTTGCTCTTTAAACGTGTCATTTGACTCGCTGGAAGATGAACAAGGTTCACAAACATAACTGATGCAGCTGTTCGACAGAAGAAGTTGATGGCATCACTTGCAGATTTATTTATGGGCTTGTAAAGAAACTCATGAAGACCAATATGGATCATTGAGTCTGTTTACAAAAGCATCAAATAGACTAATCATTATGCAGTGTACCTGTAGTTATACCATTGACACTTTTTCAATCCCTCAAACAGTATATTTGGAGGCTTAAGCAGCTCCGTCCAGTCTTAAGCAAATCCGTTGTGCCATTCCAGGGTGCTCATTATTGCACCAGGAAGCCTTTGTTGGATAGTTGTGCTGTTTTTTCCTCCTTCAAAGCACAATACGGGTTTTCGTTTGTATTAACGCAATTGCGCGCAGTATGGCACTACAGCCAGCCTTCGTTTCCCCTAACTTAAAGGCATAGATGCTGAATAGTATCCTGGATACTGAGCTGACACTGGAGCCCTGAGGCAAAGAAAGGCCAAGAATATAAAAAAGGATAACAGAGGTCTTGATTTTCTTTTTATATTTGCCTCTATTCCACTTCAAAGCCGATGAATGCCTCTCGTTTGTCGTTGGATAGGCGAGAATAGGCTCTTTGTTCTCGTTTGTGTTTCATAGACAAGACCAGGTCACTTCCCTTAAGCTTGGCTCTCTCCTCAAAGCAAGTTTCAAAGAGAGTTTAATACAGTAAAGATGACCTGACCCGAGGTGCGAACAAAGATATGAATCTGCATTTGTTTTGTAGGATGTCTGGATTTGTAATGGGTTATAAGCTGTCATCAAGAGTCGAGACACATTTTTGCTCTAATATCTCTGCTAAGACAGGATAACTTTAGGAGCTACTTAACAAGCTAACAAGACCAACAGGGTTTATACAGAGCAAACATTGCATCATTCTAGTTGTGGAGCGAAGGCTCTGGAGCATCACTCGCATGATTTCATATGGCAAAATTAAATGTGTCTGATACAAACTCCTATGTCAAAATTTCATCATTTCCCACATCTCTACAGAGAGCAGAAAAACTCTAGCAGTTGTTGTCGAATAGCTGCTTCTAGCACCTTGTAACTTGGGGCCCATTTACACCTTTGGTGAGCAAATCGGGCAGCACTTGACCAAACTAAAAGCAAGTTGTAAATGCATCCAAGACCATTTTGGATTGCTGAAACCACAACCCATGGATTCTGACCACATTCGACAAAGGTGTAAATGTGAATACAGAGGTTGCGCTACAAATAATGATTGCTTTGACGGACTACGTTGTAAATTTTCCATCATGCTTTATTTGTATCTGTAAATATTGTGGCGCTTGGTGTTTTTAATGTGACATTATTACAATAACTTCTTATCATTAGCCAGAGCTCTTTTAAGTCATATAAAGCACTGTTGCAGATTCTTTTGTTTTGATTCTGTTCTCGCAATGTGAAATACAGCAGACACTGCAGTCTTATGATCCCAATCACCGATTTAATATCCCATGAATTATTTCTCTGGACTACTGGAATCTTTCACATCTCTCCCCAAATCCTCACTCACGTCTCTCTCCTGGTCTGTTTTACTCGAGGTTCTTTAAAACTTTTTGTAAACATTTTTTCGCTTCTAATACCAGTTTACACTCACCTAAAGGATTATTAGGAACACCATACTAATACTGTGTTTGACCCCCTTTCGCCTTCAGAACTGCCTTAATTCTACGTGGCATTGATTCAACAAGGTGCTGAAAGCATTCTTTAGAAATGTTGGCCCATATTGATAGGATAGCATCTTGCAGTTGATGGAGATTTGTGGGATGCACATCCAGGGCACGAAGCTCCCGTTCCACCACATCCCAAAGATGCTCTATTGGGTTGAGATCTGGTGACTGTGGGGGCCATTTTAGTACAGTGAACTCATTGTCATGTTCAAGAAACCAATTTGAAATGATTCGAGCTTTGTGACATGGTGCATTATCCTGCTGGAAGTAGCCATCAGAGGATGGGTACATGGTGGTCATAAAGGGATGGACATGGTCAGAAACAATGCTCAGGTAGGCCGTGGCATTTAAACGATGCCCAATTGGCACTAAGGGGCCTAAAGTGTGCCAAGAAAACATCCCCCACACCATTACACCACCACCACCACCAGCCTGCACAGTGGTAACAAGGCATGATGGATCCATGTTCTCATTCTGTTTACGCCAAATTCTGACTCTACCATCTGAATGTCTCAACAGAAATCGAGACTCATCAGACCAGGCAACATTTTTCCAGTCTTCAACTGTCCAATTTTGGTGAGCTCGTGCAAATTGTAGCCTCTTTTTCCTATTTGTAGTGGAGATGAGTGGTACCCGGTGGGGTCTTCTGCTGTTGTAGCCCATCCGCCTCAAGGTTGTGCGTGTTGTGGCTTCACAAATGCTTTGCTGCATACCTCGGTTGTAACGAGTGGTTATTTCAGTCAAAGTTGCTCTTCTATCAGCTTGAATCAGTCGGCCCATTCTCCTCTGACCTCTAGCATCAACAAGGCATTTTCGCCCACAGGACTGCCGCATACTGGATGTTTTTCCCTTTTCACACCATTCTTTGTAAACTCTAGAAATGGTTGTGCGTGAAAATCCCAGTAACTGAGCAGATTGTGAAATACTCAGACCGGCCCGTCTGGCACCAACAACCATGCCACGCTCAAAATTGCTTAAATCACCTTTCTTTCCCATTCTGACATTCAGTTTGGAGTTCAGGAGATTGTCTTGACCAGGACCACACCCCTAAATGCATTGAAGCAACTGCCATGTGGTTGGTTGATTAGATAATTGCATTAATGAGAAATTGAACAGGTGTTCCTAATAATCCTTTAGGTGAGTGTATATCCTTTACTGTAGAAATGTCCTCAAAGCAAGGAAATGCAGTAGTCCAGATACCTTATTTCTGATGTCAAAATAAAGCATTTTGAATTCTCTGTGAATGTGTTTAAAATGTAGTAAATAATGTAAAATTTTCGCATACTGTAAGTTCAGAGAAGCCTTTTCATACCAACCATTTTGTTTTGACAAAACTCGCAATGATGCACAAGACTAAGATATATAAACCAATAAGATTAGATATTATATTAGGGATGCACCAATTCTTTTTGGACCCATACCGATTTTAAAAAGCAACTACTGGCTGAATCCAATACCGATATTTGTCAGTTGCTCTCTTGCTTTTGTCATTAAAATAAGGGCTTAGATCATGTTTTAACCCTTTCATGCATGAATTATTGAATCACAAAGTAATAATTTTTTTAATGTTTGTTAAAAATCATGCCAATAATTTTTTTCCCACAATATATTTTATTTTGAGGGAGTTACATATCTGTCCACTGCAGTGGACACCTAGCCTGACAAGCCAGACCCACATCAAGATGTTGGGTCTGGGAACACACCATTGGCAGGGCTCAATCCGAGGGGCGGGTTAAACAATTGTCTTTCAAATTCATTCTGCACGCAATAGGATAGCGCTACAACCAACCAGAGCAACGAAGAAGGTGAAGCGGAGCTAGTTGATAGATTAAACGTTTGCCGTATCCGGTCGGCAAAACTCCAAACACATCTTCCTTTTTTAAGAATGACTTCAGTGGCGTTCTTTGTTCTTTTCTCAAAGAAAAGCTTAACTCCAAATCTTCCAGAGTCGCGGCCAAAGCCGATTCGAAAGGCCGCTGTTTGCCAGCTTCTTTGTTTTCGAATAGCACACGGAACCGTCGCAACTCTGCCGTCATTACGTTAAGCCCGCCCACCGACTCTATACACGATGTGATTGGCCTGACTAGAGTTTGGTTTTTCAAGTTCTCAAGCCAACGGAGAGTTGCTAGACGACCCTGGCTGCAAATTACATTTGCTGCCGCTAGGGTGTGTCTAGATTTTTAGGCTAGTGGACACCATGCATCAACAGTATAAAAAGTGATTCAATAGAACTCTTGTTTGGTCTGAAAAAAACATGTTTTTAAAACATTTACTAAGAGCAAATGGTATGAATACACATAAGAACATTTAAATAACAACAACAATAGAAAGGACATTTGAAAAACATATCATTCTAGGTCTCGAAACGTCGTAACCTGACGTAACGTTGAACGTGACTGACTGAATGGGAACTCATTAGGGCCCGAGCACCGATGGTGTGAGGACCCTATTGGAATTGCTCAGCCTATTATTCTTCTCCCAAATGAATCGCATTTTTGATGGCCTAAACATGCTCGAAAACTCATGAAACTTTGCACACGCGTGAACAGTGGTGAAAATTTTACGTCTGATATGGGTTTCAGAATTAGGCGTGGCAAATTGGCTCGATAGCGCCACCTACAACATTTCAACGAAGTGCCCCTCCCGCTACGTTTCACGTACAGGTGTGAAATTCGGTAGACACGTGTAAAAGCCCAATACCTACAAAAAAAGTCTCCTGGTACGAAATCTGAAAACCAACAGGAAGTGAGATATTTTGAATTTTCTTTGCAAAATTGTTGCAAATTTTGCCATTTCCAGACGTTGTACTTCAACGAACTCCTCCTAGAGATTTAATCAGATCAACATCATATTTGCACAGTCTAATCTAAAGGCCTTTGCGACGTTAAATTGCGAAGATCTTGAGTTTTCCCTGCAGGGCGTGTCCGTGGCGGCCTCACAAAGTTTGATGTTTCGCCATAAAACAGGAAGTTGTTGTAACTCGGTCATACAATGTCTGATCTGCCCCAAACTTCACATGTATTATTAGAGTCCTGGCCCGAAGACATCTACACTCCAATATTCAGTTACAGTCATAGTGCCACCTACTGGCAACAGGAAATGGCATGTTTTTACACTGTGATTAACTCCTCATAGTGATTTAACCAGATCAACATCATATTTGGTCAGTCTAATCTTAAGGCCTTTGCGACGTTAAATTGTGAAGATCTTCGCTGAGAGGCATGTCCGTGGCGGCCTGTCAAAGTTCGATGTTTCGCCATGACACAGGAAGCTGTTGTAAGTCAGGCATACAATGTCCGATCTGCCCCAAACTTCACATGTTTGATAATAGTCCTGGCCTGAAGACATCTACATGCCAATATTAGTTAGTCATAGCGTCACCTGCTGGAAACAGGAAATGGCATGCTTTACACTGTAATTCCCTCCCAGAAACAAATTTAAATATGCCATCAAGTCCCAAACATGCTAGAAACACATTAAATCAAGCAAAACTTGGCTAAGTGCTAATGTATGCGATTTACGCCACAAAACAGGAAGTTGTTGTAACTCAGGCATACAGTGTCCAATCTGCCCCAAACTTCACACGTTTGATAATAGTCCAGGCCTGAAGACATCTACATGCCAATATTCGGTTATAGTCAAAGCGCCACCTGCTGGCAGCAGGAAATGTGGCACATTGAAGTGACTTTGCCATATTTCTCCTATATTTACCCACTTAAATGCATGTCACCCACTATTCGCTGTTTTCCTGAGGCCACCGGGTGGCGGTGCTCCCGGGTGCGAGGGCCCTTTCATCGCTGCTTGCAGCTTTAATTTTATTTGAAACCAATTAAAACCAGTATCATAATTAGTCTCATTTGATTTACCTTCTTCCACCAATCAAAACTATTAATAAAAAAATTATGAAATATATAAAATAAGTATATGCCTACACTTTTATATGACCTAATAATTAAATATAGACTGTAAGCATTTAAATTAATTATAAAATATGAATATATAATATTGCTGTTTAATAAAACTATTCAAGTGTAAATAAAATGAAACTTATAAAATAAGGTGGAATCTAAATATAGGCCCAATAGGCAAAATATACCCTTTGGTGCATGACGTCCACTGGAGTGGACAGATGTATTTTCTGTCACAGAAAAAAAATGTACAAGAAAAATATTATTAAAATCTGGATAAAAGTATTTGTTACATCTTATTTAGCTGAAAAATATTTTTTGTTCCTGTCTGGTTTTCTGAGAATAAATATATTCTTCATTGTATGAATTAAATATACATTAATCTTTATTAAAGTTATAAAAGTTATTTAGTCAAGTGCAGTGAGCGAATTTTTTTATTTTGTTGTTTGACTAACATTAAAACAGACAGCAGCGCAGCAGGAATATTAGGCTGCTGTCACTTTAAGAGCTGCACGGATCCAATATACTGATACACAAGCGTTTTATTTCTCAACTGTTTGTTTATTTAAGACATAACCGACTATGTTTACAAGGATACTCGCCAAGATGGGCATTTTGATATAATTATGTTTGAATTAGAAGTGAAATAAAAACCTCAATTCAGCATTTGCATGCTGTCTAAAACGCAGCTTTAACGGTCAATGATGATCATTCAGCGCATACTTGCATAGGAAAAACGATTAAAAAGCTTACTGTAAACAGCACGGAGTAATCACGCCATCTCCTAATTGGCCCAAAGCACTTCTTACATCAGCGCGTACGTGCTCATACCAGTGATCTCCATTCTGCGTTCACACAGCGCATCATACCGGTAATTTATTGGTAATGTTACAACTTCTCTTACTGGTAAATTGCCAGAACCAATTTACCGGTATTTTTGAAAAGGTCCTGTTCACACATGATCTCATACTGGTAATTTACCAGTAAAGACTCTATGTGTGAAAGGGGCTAATTACTGATTGCCTACACCAAACACTGATCCCTAAACCTACCCGTCACTGTAACCTTAACCAATGAGGGCTTCCTCCTTAACTTTGAAACAGGAAGAAGCATCAAGAACACTTAACCCTCACACCTAATTCTTTTTCATTTAATTATACTTATCTTTTTATGACAGACCACACTGAAACCCATCAAAACCTACCCTTACACCTAAAAACCCTTTTAATCTGCAACCTATATACTGAAACCCACCTAAAACTACCATTACGCCGTATTGGACATGGGCGTGGCTTCTGATGTCACACTTGGATGTGGGCGGGGTTGGATGTCCAACACAGGATGCAGTGAGCCCTACTTGCAAATGGGACACCCTACAGTCTCATGGACTTAATGGACACACGCACGTGGCAGCCATTGTAAGTCCACAAGACCGAAAGTGTCATTTGGGGCAGGGCCAGTTAGTAGAACTTAGTTCTTTTTCGCGTCTTCTTGCGCTTGAAAATTTAAATTTGCAAGAAGATAAACTTTCGTGAAGATGCAGCACTGATGGCCTGAGTGATCGGTACAGTGAGTTCCGTCAGTTGTCCCAAGTTTTGTTCACGCTTGCACTGGGCAGTCCTTATTGTCGAGCCCTACTGTATTTTGTACAGATTTCATTTTGTTTGAGCAAGTATTTAATTATTTTAACCAGACAACTCAGTGTTTTCACACAGTTAATAAATAAACCATCGGTTCATTATATCAGCCTTTTTCATATGCTAACAATATGCCGATAGTTTTAAATCGATCAAAAATCGGCCGATACGTCGGTGCATCTCTAATATAGATCGGTCTAATATAGATTTTTTTATTGTTAAGTGAACAATTTATTCTGGAAATGGACTTGGTAGTTTTGGTATGAAATTGTAATTTTTAATCATGTAAGTTTTTCTGTGAAAGGTCATTTGGTCAAGATAACGCAATACTAAGATCGACTGAGACTGGCGGAGGGCAGTGGGACTCTCCTAGGGGGGTTTGTTTAGGACATCAGATAAACCAGTACAGCAAGTTAGTTCCTTATGTTTCTCCAATCCCTTCG
Source organism: Coreius guichenoti (assembly GCA_039654105.1). Taxonomy (NCBI): domain Eukaryota; kingdom Metazoa; phylum Chordata; class Actinopteri; order Cypriniformes; family Gobionidae; genus Coreius; species Coreius guichenoti. Next base: position 22,075,049 of record CM077188.1, on the reverse strand, counting down.
TCTTCTCCTTTGTTTGCTGCGTGGAATCAATAATGAAGGAAAGTGCAGCTGAATGATGCATTAGTTCACAGCTGCTTTTGTAAGCCGAGTACAAATAGCTATAAGAAGCTGTTGGGTTGTTTGTAGTGGGACCGCGGATTGTGTAAGTACCTCTCATTAGAATGCCGCGAGTTTTCTCTACAAAAAGACTGTAATGATTTATTGATGATGTATCCCAATGAGCTCCAGGCTTCCTGTTGAAGATCTCATCACAGGTGAGACTAGTGGAAATAGGAAAAGACTGAAGGGCAATGTAGTAATGAAAATCTAGTTAAAACATGTAGTTATTAGAAATGTACTCTTTGTATTTATGCTGGTTTCAAATAGTTTGAAAAACGTTTCAAAATGTAAGAAAAAAATGTAAATATAATGACTGCAAATGTGGTGTCATATGGAAGCTTGTTTCCGTCACAGAATAAAACATTTTAAAATATAATTGACTTTTTATATCACGATTGTGTTTACATCTCGCAATTCTGACTTTATAACACGCAATTGCGAGATATAAAGTCAGAATTGTGAGAAAAGAAGTCAGAATTGTGAGAAAAAAAAGTCAGAATTGAGATATAAACTCGTAATTGCAAGTTATAAAGTCAGAATCGCATGATATAAAGTCAGAATTGCGTGATATAAACTCAATTGCGAGAAAAAAAGTCAGAATTGTGAGTTTATATCACGCAATTCTGACTTTATATCATGCGATTCTGACTTTATAACTTGCAATTACGAGTTTATATCTCGCAATTCTGAATTTATAACTCGCAATTGCGACGCAATTCTGACTTTATATCTGAGTGACTTTTTGACTGACTGAATTGAGATGTAAACGCAATTGCGAGAAAAAAAGTCAGAATTGCAACTTTATATCACACAATTCTGACTTTATAAATAGCAATTGCGACTTTATATCACGCAATTCTGAGAAAAAATGACTGAATTGCGAGGGAAAAAGTCGAATTGTGAGAGAAAGTCGCAATTACCTTTTTATTTTTTTTATTCTGTGGAGGAAACAAGCTTCCATATAGTGTCATGTGGTGTAAAAAGTAAAGTTATTTTTCTGACACCTTGATGTGAGTGTGTGCATTTAATCATTTATTTATATATTAAATATCTATAATATTATATATAATATCTTTTAAGTTTTTGTGGAGTCGCACCACATTATTTTACAACCTGAACTAAACTTGTATTGTCAAAATTGCATTGTTTGGATATTTTTTCCCTGCATGTTGGTTGGAAGCATATTGTCTAACATTATTTTAAATGATTTGAAATATTAAATGGCTAATTTTAAATGATCACTAATTTAATATTTTGTTTTCTTTGTTTGTTGTTTTGCTGACAGACACCATAGTTCTAGCTAGCATCTAGCAGCAGGGGCTAACTGGTCCGTGCTAACCAGCCAAACTTTGCCTTTGCTTTAGGTTGGGCCGAGGTGCTAATTATCTTTCTTCCTTAAAGCTGAACCTTTTCTCCATCAGTCCTTTCTCTGCTGTAACTGCTTTGTGCAGGAACTAGGAAGTCCGTTGAAGTGTTCGTTATGTTCAAAAGACTCTGATTATTCCCAAATGAGCGCATACCACGTTAACTCTCACAAGGCTGCGATAATGACTGTAGCCCGAAACTGCTCTCCTCTTAAATTCCGCCGGCACTTTCTCGTTTCAGAGATGAGTTTGTTCGGTCTCTGAGAGACAAAATCAGAGCGCCCCTCATAAACGTGCCCAATTAAATATATTTTCGGAATCTTTCCTCGCGTCTAACGAGCATTAAAAACATAACCTTGAAAATTCAGGATTATAAAGATGTAACATGCGGCCTCTGGAGAGTGACTGTTAAATAAATCCTTTTGATATCCAGAGTACAGACAGCTACTACTCAGCTATGGCAGCTCACTGCGTGTCATGTGCGATATGCATGCGCAAACCTTTGTAGGCCTACCTCGATTTCCATCCATACTTTTGCCGTAGAGCAGTGGTTCTCAAACTTTTTATACCAAGTACCACCTCAGAAAATATTTGGCTCTCCAAGTAGCCTACCACCATAATGACCAACATTAAAATACAGTAGCGTAGTAGGCCTAACTATTCAGCTACAGCTCTGCACAGTTCAAAAACGAGGCAGTTTATTCCTAATAATATTTATTGTTGTCAGCCACTTTAACATTGTAAATACACAGTTTGTACATTAACACTGCACTGTGCTTACATACAGGTAAATAAAATAATGAAATAATGATTAAATTAAAATGTGTTGTACCTAAAAGTTAAATTATAACTGTACTGTACTTAAATGTAAAAAAAACACTTTACTCAAAGATTAAATTAAAATGTATTGTTTTAACATTAATTTATATTTAAAGTCCCTGTAAAGTCAAAATTAAATATTTGTTCTGAGTTTGTCACCCAGCCAAATTTGAATGATAACAAAAACCGCCAAGCAAAATCTTGAAAAAATTGCTGCTCTCAAACGCTGGGGGCGTGTCCGCTGGCTGCGCTGAAACCACGCCCACTCGCGGGAAAGCTGCAGTTAGCACACAAGACAACACTGGTGGGTACGTACTGCCAACGATGGCACCAGATGTTGGCGGGACGGTAGATAGTCGGTTCGGCCCCATTCTGCAGTGGATTATCAGTGAATCCCAGTTGTCTCCGATGAAAGTTTGTAAAACTATCCAGTGTAAAACGATCACTGCAGAGGCAGGTGTTGATCAAGGTAGCTGTTCACAAAATGAATCCGCCTCTTCTTGATATCCATTTTGTTTTATAAGCTGATTTGTAATTTATCGCAACTAGGTAATATGCATTTACGTGACGAAGGCATAACTAGGTAGCTAACTGTAGGCTGTAGTAACTAACGGTAGTGACAGTAACTCGCGATTGAACGGGCGAACTGATGCGAATGTGCTCTAGTTATAGTGTTAGGGGAGGGGCCAGGCTCAGTGGCTCCAGTGCGTCATCGAGCCACCATTTTAGTACTACACAATTCAGTCTTTGTAACGTGTTTTAGCAATACATTTATAACATTTATATGTTCAGAAACAAATTTTAGAATTGCCTTTACAGGGACTTTAATTTAGTGATTCCTCTGCGTACCACTAGAGGGAGCCTGAGTACCACTAGTGATACGCGTACCACACTTTGAGAACCACTGCCGTAGAGCATTGATAATTCGCCGTTATTGACGTTGCTGGCATAGGCTGAGACAATTTAAATTACGGCCACCCTGCGCCTGCTTTCAGAACGCCTGTTTATGTCTTCTGAGTCTCCTGTGGGTGTCTTCAAAGATGCTAGGCTACTCCAAGACTCGGTGAAGAAACTCCAGCAGAGGATTCAAACTCGTCCCTTTTGTTTGGGGAAATAATTAAACAGTCTAATTTCCATGATCTTCTGCAGGCAAGCATTTCTGAGTATAAAATTGCACAAGATCAATAGTTTGCGCCGAGGAGAGGCGTAATAAGCTGTAATTGTTCATCTTGTCATGGCTACAAATACTTCATCCCTTTTACAAAGCACAGTTAATGATGTGTACCTGCTAAAGGTCACATGCGAAACAGCTTTTTTGATGGTTTGCATGGTGGCATAAACGCTGCAGGTATCATGAAAATCTCAATTAGAGGCATTCCGCGCTTTATTATTCTATATAGCCATAAATACTGCCGTATTTCATGCTTTAAATGCTTGAGATTTGAATATAACCGTTAGCTTCCTGTTTTTCCTATTTGCGTGGCGTTTTGTTTTTTATAGACTTAAAGACTTTATGATTTTGCAATAAAAAGGTTTATAAGTTAATATTAGTCAGGACTTTAATAAATCTCATTCAGTGCCCGTAATTTACTACAACTGCGCTGTAAAACTGAAGTATTACCCTTTCCACAGATTTACTGGAAAGCCCCTTACATAATTCAGCACTGCGTGCTTTGATCATAACCCTGCTGTATGGGGTATGAACGTAACCAAAAAAATCATGTCTCCAGATCACATTCATTCATTCAAGTTCATGCGGAATGGCCTTAAGTCTGATTTCTGCTAACGTACTGATCTTTTATCGTGATGTAAAATGGTTGAGGGTCTATGTTTGTCAGTGATCATCAAGCCAAATGAGAGAATTCTTTTTTCTTTTTTGTTCTCAGGTTCTTTGATCTTATACGACCAGTCGACCACTGTAGAAAAACGAATCATTAGGAGTTAAGAATACCAAAAACCATAGAGGAATAGACAATGAATCTGAAAAGACTTTCTTCCTTAAACATAAAATATGTGCTTGCAAAATGTCAAAGCTGCTGTACAATGATTGTAAATGGTGACCATGGAAAGGAAAGCTATAAAAAAAATACACCATAAAAGCAATCCATATGTGACTAATTTGCATTATGCCGTGTCTTCTGAAGCCATACAATAGCTTTTGTATGAAGAACAGACTGACATTTGTCATTAAAATCTTGATGTGAAACACCAAATGCCATTGGTTCTTGCAAGTGGTCTTCAGACCAGTTGTGTTGTGTCAATTTTAAATAAGCAAAAATGAAAATTTCAGTAAATGAAATTCCTCTTGGAAATGGGAGACGGGAACAGACGGAGAGAGAGGAAAAAATTTAAAATTGTACTTCTTCAGTCCCCCAAGCAGCACTTCTGTGTTCACTCTATTTGATCAGAAAGATCTCCCAACTTCTTCCTAGAAAAAAAAAATAACATGGCAGGAGAGATGTTTACCTGCATGCTCTCTTGGGCTCAGAGTAAACCGTTTATTCCACCTGAAATCACAGCAAAACCAGCACCTCCTTCCACACACCGGGATCTGTCAGCTAAGTTCATCGTCTTTCTCGCTGACAACTGTATATTTGTTAGTCAAACAGCTTGGCTTTCCATATACTAAAGTTCTTCACTTTCATGTTGCGAGTCGATCCAAATGCTGATCCAGCATCTAGCTTATTCCTGTAAATATTCATCATATACTGTACTTCAGCAGTTTGATATCTGGCTCCAGGAGCTGGGCAGCGTTCAGAACAGCAGGTGGTCGGTTTCAGACCTCACTGAAGCTCTACAGGGTGTTGACTGATTTCATAAGATGCTTCTGAAAGATTATTTTTATCATATAATTATTACTGAATTGTGTTTGTTGTTCTTTCAATATTATATATAGTGGATAGTGGTGGTCCTGGATGCCGATTGGTCAGTACAGCTCTTCATTCATGTTATATTTATTTGACCAGTTTACCATATCACTGCACAGCTCTCATAATGGATCGTTATGTTTGTTGCATAGCAACACACTATTATTACTTAACAGGCTGTATCTTTAGATGGATGAATTTGCTTAATAACTTAACATTTTAATAAAAATGTGTGTGTGTATATATATATATATATATATATATATATATATATATATATATACAGTTTTTAATTTAAAAACTGTAACAAAAAACATAAAATAACATTTTGATATTTAAAAATATAACAGTGTATGAATGGTAACAGGGACAACAAAGAGATTGGATGTACAGTTTTTGTCTGTTGGATAATACATGTAAAAAATACCTTTCAAAAGTTTGGGATCATTAACCCTTAAACCTCGGGTCTTTAGTGACCCGGGACACCATTCGCTACCCTCCTACCAATCTTCTTAGTATTCCTCAATCAATTCATTATAAACAATTTAACAAGAAAAAAAATACAGTTATAAATAAAATGTCTGTTTTCCCATTCATTTTTTGTAAAAACTGTATAGGGTTGCTAACGACCCAATGTGTGTCACTGTGTAATTTTTTTCTGCACAACAATAATTGAATCTTTGATGACTGAATAAGTGCAATTCACCTTTATTCCAAAAAGTGATACACAATGATGAAATGACTTTTCACTCATAGTTACCGCAGGCAGAAAACAAAAGAATAGGAAATACAGTATCATCAGCAAAACTTGAAATGGCTCAGTGATTTACTGCAGAGCAAGTACTGAACGCAATATGAGCCAGATGCTGAATGTACTGGAAAATGAGCTCTGATGAGGACAGTGATGATGGTATAAAGCATCTGCTCAAACTGAACCCTTCCAAGCTCCCAAATGTAACAAAATATGCTTTATTTTATTCTTCTGTAATTGTTACTCTAATATCAGGAGAGTTTTATATTTTTGCGACAGGTAGAGATCCATCCATGTTAGATATAGATCCGGGTCACTTAAGACCCGAATATGTAATAATGATTGGCAAAATATTCATGCATTTAAGGGTTAAGAAGTCTTTTATGCTCACCAAGGCTGCATTTATTTGATCAAAGTTACAGTAAAACAGTAATATTGTGAAATATTATTACAATTGAAAATAACTGCTATCAAAAAAAGTAATGTATTTCTGTGATGGTAAAGCTGAATATTCTTCAGTGTCACATGATCCTTCAGAAGTTCTAATATGCTGATTTGCTGCTCAAGAAACATTTCTTATTATAATCAATGTTGAAAACATTTGTGCTGCTGAATATTTTTGTGGAAACCACAATCATTTTTTTTCAGGATTCTTTGATGAATAGAAAGTTCAAAAGAACAGCATTTATTTGAAATAGAAATATTTTGTAACATTTTAAATGCCTTTACTGTCCCTTTTGATCCATTTAATGTGTCCTTGCTGAAAAAAAAGTGTTAATTTCTTTCAAATATTTATATATTTTTATAAATTACTGACCCGTGGATTTTATTGACTTAAAAGGCCAGTAAGCAACCCAGAATACCCTAGCAACCACATAGCAATGTGCTAATAAAAACACTTCAAACATCTTAGCAGCTGCGTGGCAACACCCTAGAATCAGGCTGGTGAGTTTTGCATGGCCACTCAGCCATTTTCTTCTAAAAAGTCTAAAATGTCTTAATTTTATTATTTGCTGATGTGTCTATTTACACCAACTGCAAATAGCCCACCTTGCTGGCAGAGGCTATTTACACTAACTCCGCCCACCATTGTCTGATTGAGCCAGACAAAATTTCAAAAGAAATCCTGATGACTATAGAATCAGTCGTGTGGAGAGCAAGGCAGATGGCGTTAGCTTTTGACACGTCCAACCCGAGTTCGAATCTGACTTTTTCCGAACTCATTCTTCTTTTTCCCATCGCATATCAGCTCGAAGAGGCATTTATTTTAAATAAAAATTAATAAAATATTCTAAAAGTGGAAATAAAGTGCCTAACACGTATTTAATAGTGGGAATAGAGTGTTTTATGGGTAGGGGTAGGAGTAGGGGAGGTCTTTATTAGGACATTATTTGTCCATGTCCCTATAAACCCCTCCCCTACACCCCAGCCTCCGTATTATTTTAATAAATATAATCATATACACTGAATATGTTGTTATAATTACATACTGTATACATATACTACAATACACTGAGGTGCAAATAGTATCTGCCACTATTTCCACTAAGTATAAATAGCATCTAGTGCAAAGTATCTGCTATCTAGACAAATAACTGCTGCCTTTATTAAATTAAGTCCAAATTTTGCACCTAAAAGACATTTGCTAAATGTAACTTTAATACAACTAATGTAAACGGTAAACATAAAACCTAGAAAAATGTTTTTATAGCACCTGTGTGTGTTGAGACCCACATCGATGGTTTTCCTGCATAAAATTGGACAGCATTCTAGTTATAGAAAACTAATAGCTTATCATGTGAACCACAGAGCGGCGGTTATTTTGTAGCGGAATAGAGAAGAGCAAAACTCTCATCTCCTTTTAATTTAAAACCTTTCCTCTCAAGCTGTGGACGGGAATACTGCAATCACTCCTGTAGTATATAATGATGTAACACCCAGGCTGCTTACACGAGCAAAAACTGGATCAGTACATGTTTATCGCGCTTTATCTAAATCCACAGCGTTCAGAAACATCATTATACAATCTAAACACCACCGAAAACAGCATCACATATTCTATTTATAGTGCTGCTACCGTGCAGTGAATTCCTCTTAATTTTACATGCAAGAGTGGATTACAATAACGGTTTACCATTTAGAAAACACGCGGCGGTAATTAATCTCTACAACATGCCGATAGTGTGCAATGCAAATGTCTTCGCTTCTCACCCCACTCGATGAACGCCTTTAATGTATTGAAATGAATACACACTAATTGCTGACCCTAACACTGGAGGGGCCGTGCGGACTTGACCAAAGGCTGCTAATTGCCTAAGGACACCGGACGGGCCATTCAGAAACTCAGGGCTAAGCACTATAGTTTGGGACGGTCTATAATTGGGTCCTGGCTAACAGAGATTGCGGGTACTGTATGTTGCAAAGCTCAAGGACTTAAATGAATCAGCACTGTGCATATGTGTGTGTGCATAGAGATTTCTGCAGCTGTCAATACGGCTGGATGGCTGAAAACGACTCCCCCCCAACCCCCCCTCCCCCCCCGCGGGACCCCTGTTGTGTGCGTGCAAGCGATCAATCTTCCCTCAGCACGTGAGTGACGGAGCCTTTGGTGTGTGTGTGTGTGTTTACTCCTTGTTTTGAAGCGCCTGATCAATCCTCCTCCGCTTCCGACTGTAACCTGTGAATTCAGACCATTAACTCCCCTGCAAACAGTAATATAGTCATGCTTCAGTGATGTGTTTTCTGTCTTGGCATGCTGGTTTTGCTTTCATTGGTTCAGCTTGTGGTGCATTTGAAGTGCTCAAGAACATCATATCTCCCAGGTCACATTTCAGACCAAAATCAAAAAGGATTTATATTGAGAAATGATTTTGCTTAAAGAAAACAAAGCCTTTCCTCATTACTGTAATGAAAACGTCTCGGTTAATGAAAACGTCTCGATAACCCTTGTTCCCTGAAGGAGGGAACGGAGATGTTACGTCAACGTCACCGACGTATTAGGCGTTCTTGCCTGAGAGCCCAATATGTTGGTGACGTCGACGTAACGTTGAACGTGTCCGACTGAAAGGGAACATATGATTTTAATAATATATTTAAAACAAACGGACATTATTATTATCATCAATACATTGTTTATTTTATTAAATTTGAAAAAAGCAATATATTATTTGTAAATACTGTAAAGTGTTTAAGGTCCCCATGAAAAAAAATTTTGGCTTTCAGTATGAATATGTTAGCCTTAAGCCCCGGGTATACTTCAATTTCTGCATCTCACGCGCAGTCGTATCCACACAGCTTTCAAAGTATACTCAACCGCGGATGGCCGAGTTCGACACATGCGCAGTACAATTGTTGTGACTCTTCTGACTTTCTGGCGCATGCGCTGTTGTACGTGCACCTTCCGCGCGGTCTCAAAAATTGGGCTGCACATGGACGGGGTGTGCAGACGCCCGCAAAACCTCCTGATGACGAAAATTACGTCATGCGGACGGCCGAAGTATACTTTGGGCTTTACTGTTATCTATAAGCCTAGTGTGCTTCAAAACAATGACAAAATTCGCATTTAGAAGATATAAGCATTCAGATCTTACAGTCTTTCACTTCCTGGTGAGATAAATACTACAGAAAAAACAAATGTAATTTCTACATGAAAAAGTTAGTTTAGGTAAGAATAAAAATTCTATATTAGTACTCAATTCAAGCTTGTAGAAATTAAAGCATAAATATCAACGTTATAAAATTAAGTAAAACTACTCAACTTTTCTGATACTGGTGTTCCCATCATGCACTGGGGCTTGAATAATTAATGAGGTTGATTTTTCGCTGTTTTCCAGCTGTATTTACACTATTTTATCATTGCTTGTGACATTTGGAGTTCATTTTCTACTCAAAGTGACACATTCATACTCAAAAACAATTACTTGAATGTTACCGTCACTGTCTATTGTGTACCAAGTATTGAGGTCTCTGTGTTCAGGTGCTGCATTACTTCTATTACGTAGATTTGGTGTCTACACAATATCTATTGTATTATTTACTTAGATGTTAAAATTACTTATTTTCTTTGTTAGTTTTACTTAACTTAGTTAAGTAGAGTTTACTTAATTTCATATGTGAAATTTACTTAAAAAATATGCGTGCTAAATCTTTTTTGCTTAAATTTTACTTATTGTTTTTTTTTCGGTATAGGAGATAGGGAACGATTCAGAACAGTGTAAATATGCTTTCCATTGGGGCAAATGAAGTCTGGTTTCACGTAAGTTTCACGCGAACCACCGCAGAGTCTGCTCCGGTTCAGAGACACGATAGCACAGAGCGGATCATATGCGCGAGTCGGTGTAGACCAGAAAACGTATCGGAGCCATCTGAATTCTGCACAGAATGATGTTTTAAAGCGATATGGAGGAAAAACGGTTAGAGATTAGGAGGAAACTGTGGCTTTGCCGAGCTCAACGGCTCTGCCTGAGCTGTGATATAAACGAAACGCTATTGGCTATTTTAAAAAAGGGGAGGAGCTGTTCAATATGTCTCGCCCTGTCTTCCCGTTTCAGTGGAAATTACGCCAACAATTGAATAATGCTGCGCGTTTCAAGGCACTTCAGTGGGCCTTTAAAACATCATGATAATATTTGTTGTACTGCATTTAACTTATGCTTATTTAAAACAATATTTTATTTATAAAAAATTTAATTATAATTTTATAAAAATTTGATGGGGATGGGGAGGGTATATTCATATTGTATGCTGTTTCTTTTTGTAACAGATTATTTAAAAAAAAAAATTGTTCACCAAAAAAAATGTCATTATAATTTTATAATAATCAAAAGTTGTTACTTTAAAATGACCTTTACTGGTGTAAGTCATTTTAAATAATATATTTGACTTAAACAAAATCAGTTATTTAAATGTTAACACATGAAGTGCATTTTTAGGCTATGTGACAAAACATTTAACAGTGTAATGAGGATCATCATTGAGAAAACTAAGAATGATTACATAAAACTCAAAAGTAAAATGTCAAATGCATTATGGTAATGAGTATTTGGGTGGAAAATTAGCTTAATTGTCAAAGAAAAAACTATTAATGGTACTAAAAACAGGCTTCATTTTCTTTTAACAAAATATACAGTCATTTCTTACTTTTTTCCTATTGAATTTGGGGTGAAATAGCCCATGAATGTGTTCATGAGATTCATCCATATTCTATATGAATGGTTACATAAGTGAAACAGGCTGCTTTCAGTGCTGCATATACTTGAAAAAAGATGCTATTTTATTCATGTCAACCCAATGTAGATACCCAGGAGAAGGTACATTCATGTGGGGAAGGGGTTTTCTTGTGTCGAGGAGGGAGTCGTAAAACAAATGTGCAACGGTTTGCGAAAAGACGGATCTGAATGATGGTTTCGCCCGCAAAGCCCATTTATTTCCGTCAGGGTGGAGTAATGGCCTGGTGGAGTGTCCTACTTCCTGGCAGAAGATAAGTGTTTGTGGGGTGGCAGAAGGTGCTCACTTATTGGATGACTGGGCTGAGGGTCGGCCACTGCATTTGGTTCGCCCTGAGGTGGTGCGGTGGGACTCCTGAGGGACGTCTTTTTTAGAGCTTTCTTCTCTTTAGCCTTTTGCTGTCTGGTGGCTCTCAGTGCCTTCTTCTTCAGGTAGATCTCCTCTAACTGATAAAGCATATCCTTCACTGCCTCCACCTGTAAAAGAAAAGTTCACCCACACATGATGATTTGCTCCCGCTCATGTTGTTCCAAATCCATATGCTTTTCTTTTATGGAACATTGAGAGACATTTTGAAGAATATAGCTATTCTTTTTGAAATAATATAGTGACCAGGTACTGTCAAAAAAAGAGCAAAAAGCACAATAAGAGAGGTCTTTTCTACTTCAAAATTTAATTTAATTCAATGTGTTACTTGCTGTTTCTTTGTAATAATTTGCAATTTCTAAGTGAAAATTGTTTCTACACCAAATTTTTCAGTGGTTCATCATGTGGCGTCCTTTGAAACCATATAATATAGCTTTTCAAATGTTTATCAAGTTGTTTTTCCTTTGCCATAGCTCTCAAATCTCATTTACATTTTGCATATTTAAACGTGGTTTGATTAAAAGAAGCAAAAACCAACTGTCTGTCGTCATTGACGTCAAACTTGAGTCCTGACATGCAAACTTTGAGTATGCAAATGCACAAATTGTATTTGAGAGCTGTGATGGATTTTGTAGCACTTTTATGATCACTTTTATGATATTTTTTCGTCCTTTTTGAAGCTTGTCAGTCCAGGGACTTCTTTCCTTGCAGTACATTCATTAAAATTTGATTTTCAGCCCAAAATCAAAAGATTCTTATATAAACTGAACCCATTCTCATTGCTATAATGTACTAATATTTTAAAATATGAATATAATTTAATAAATGTTATCACATAAAATTTAAACATAAAATTAAAATGTTATTAAATAAAATGTAAATATATTATTTAAATCACGTTTTTATACAGTAGTTGTACTGCATTTAATAAAAAAATGTTACCAGATCGGACCTTTAATGTCCTAATAAAGTTTTGAAAATAATATCTTTGACTTGAATCAAATCAGTTAATTTAGATGTTGCCAGTAAAAACAGTAAATTTTTGACAGGATTAAGCTTCCGAACATTTCCTTTAACCCTAAAACACAACACAATGCAATGCATAATTCAAAATACGGACAAACACCGGAGAAAAATCAATACAGAAAATTACTTCATATTGTCACAGTACATTGTGCCTTGTTTTTACTTAAATTGCATGAGGCACATTTTTGATTGTGACAATTTTGTTTACTGTGTAATGAGAATCATTATAAGAATGGTGTAAACATAATTTCTCATTTTATGATCCACCAAAAAAAATTGAGTTTTGAACAGGGGTGTCCAATCCTGTTTCTGGACGGCAACTGTCCCGCAGAATTTAGCTCCAACCCCAATTAAACACAACTGAACCAGCTAATCAAGGTCTTACAGGCCTACTAGAAACTTCCAGGCAGTTGCATTGAGGCAATTTGGAGCTAAACTCTGCAGGACAGTGGCCCTCCAGGACCGAGTTTGAACACCACTGGTTTAGAATGACATGAGGGAGTTTGGATGAACCGTTGCTTTAAGGCATACACTAACACGTACTATCAGAGGAGAGGGACATGACAGATCATTTTTATCAATCTTTTACATTCAAGAAGGTTGCAGATCAACACAGAAGCATATTTTTGAGACCTTGCAAAGTAACCCCACCCCCCTTAGAGACTTAATTACCTCCTCAAAAACAAAGGGACGTGGCTCCCATTTCGGCCTCTCATTTCTGAGTAGATGGCTTGGCGTGGGAATTTATTAGGTCTGCTCTCGGAGAACGGGAAGGAGGGGGAGTGAAATATGAAAGTGAATGTGGGATGTGAGTTAGGCTATGGAAAAGAAAAGCAAGGTTGAGAGAGAGAGAGAGAGAGAGCGTCAAAGGCTTAGTTCAGAAACACGCAGTTATGGGTAGGTGGTGAGTCCTGTTTGCTTACGAATTCAGTCCAAGTGTGTTTGTTTGGAAGGTTTTTCCTTTTTCTCCTCTGGGAACCAGCCTTAAAGCTCCACAGCAGAGGGCCGAACAGTCATTCCACATTCAAAAGCATTCTCTCTCCCCTTTCACTCACTTTTTCACTCAAATACGCTTCCATTTTCTCTTTCCTTCTCGCTCTCGGTCCGTCTCACTCCGAGTAAGTAATGGGCACATGGGCCGCCCACCCACTCATAAACGGGACAGATTCGGCTCTATCCCAGCAACAATTAGCTCTCATTACTGTGCATATCTGTTGGTTTTTGTGTGTGTGCAGGTCTTGGCTTTTTGCTCCTGCTATCACTCATATTCAGCAATGATATGAGAGCTGTCAAAATGCCTATCAAACCTGTCAGCGCCCATCATTCAGTCCCCAAAACAAAAGGCCTTCTCGGCAGAGAGGAAACAGAGACCTGATCAAAGAGCCCATCCTCTGCTTTAGAATACAGTAAAGCTCATTATGTAGTCAGACTGTCAGTCCTGCTGGCCTTTACTGGCCTTTTAACGGTTTACATAGTTAGACACTTATTCACTAGATGAGGGGGGGGGGGGGCTAAGAAATGATTATGGCTAAGAAAATCAGTGCATGCTTTTTTTCTGTGGCTGTGCGCGAGAATCAGCCATCAGCTTTTGAGCGTGTGATGCATCATTTGCAACAATTGTGAAAGGTGTATTTATGCCACCTCTGTGCATTAGACAGTCTGCACTAAGGGTCGAAAATCCAATTTTGGCAGTTCAAGCCGTTTTGATGGAACAGGTTTAAATAGGCTGAATGAAAGTCTCTCGCTGTTTGTTATCTGATGTGAGCAAATTAAATCAGTAATGCTTTACTAAAGTGACTTTCTACACTTTAAACCCTAACACTCAAAATAATTCATTGGTTTGAGTAGGGTAAACTTAAATTAAACAAATGAGCTCAATCAAATTAGCTTTTGTGAGTATTTAGAACTTTCTTTTTCTTTTGAGTTCAAAAAACTCCATCATGGTGATGAGTGGAGCATAAGCTTTGTTTGAGAACAGATATATGTTAAATGTTTTATATTGCTGTACTCATTCAGCAAGTGCTATGCTATGCTAATGCTATCAAAGCATTGTGTTATCAATTAGCAAATTAGCATATATACCGAATTTGCTAATTAAAGCTAGTCAAGCTTCCACTACTAAAAATATTGTTGATACAGTGGGGAGAACAAGTATTTGATACACTGCCGATTTTGCAGGTTTGCCCACTTACAAAGCATGTAGAAGTCTGTAATTTTTATCATAGGTACTCTTGAGTGACGGAATCTTAAACAAAAATCCAGAAAATCACATTGTATGATTTTTAAGTAATTAATTTGCATTTTATTGCATGACATAAGTATTTGATACATCAGAAAAGCAGAACTTAATATTTGGTACAGAAACCTTTGTTTGCAATTACAGAGATCATACGTTTCCTGTAGTTCTTGACCAGGTTTGCACACACTGCAGCAGGGATTTTGGCCCACTCCTCCATACAGACCTTCTCCAGATCCTTCAGGTTTCAGGGCTGTCGCTGGGCAATACGGACTTTCAGCTCCCTCCACAGATTTTCTGTTGGGTTCTGGTCTGGAGACTGGCTAGGCCACTCCAGGACCTTGAGATGCTTCTTACGGAGTCACTCCTTAGTTGCCCTGGCTGTGTGTTTCGGGTCGTTGTCATGCTGGAAGACCCAGCCACGACCCATCTTCAATGCTCTTACTGAGGGAAGGAGGTTGTTGGCCAAGATCTCACGATACATGGCCCCATCCATCCTCCCCTCAATACGGTGCAGTCGTCCTGTCCCCTTTGCAGAAAAGCATCCCCAAAGAATGATGTTTCCACCTCCATGCTTCACGGTTGGGATGGTGTTCTTGGGGTTGTACTCATCCTTCATCTTCCTCCAAACACGGCGAGTGGAGTTTAGACCAAAAAGCTCTATTTTTGTCTGATCAGACCACATGACCTTCTCCCATTCCTCCTCTGGATCATCTAGATGGTCATTGGCAAACTTCAGACGGGCCTGGACATGTGCTGGCTTGAGCAGGGGGACCTTGCGTGCGCTGCAGGATTTTAATCCATGACAGCGTAGTGTTACTAATGGTTTTCTTTGAGACTGTGGTCCCAGCTCTCTTCAGGTCATTGACCAGGTCCTGCCGTGTAGTTCTGGGCTGATCCCTCACCTTCCTCATGATCATTGATGCCCCACGAGGTGAGATCTTGCATGGTGCCCCAGACCGAGGGAGATTGACCGTCAAAAAATTACAGCATGTATTACCTCTACAGTGGGGAGAACAAGTATTTGATACACTGCCGATTTTGCAGGTTTTCCTACTTACAAAGCATGTAGAGGTCTGTAATTTTTATCATAGGTACACTTCAACTGTGAGAGACGGAATCTAAAATCCAGAAAATCACATTGTATGATTTTTAAATAATTAATTTGCATTTTATTGCATGACATAAGTATTTGATCACCTACCAACCAGTAAGAATTCCGGCTCTCACAGACCTGTTAGTTTTTCTTAAAGAAGCCCTCCTGTTCTCCACTCATTACCTGTATTAACTGCACCTGTTTGAACTCGTTACCTGTATAAAAGACACCTGTCCACACACTCAATCAAACAGACTCCAACCTCTCCACAATGGCCAAGACCAGAGAGCTGTGTAAGGACATCAGGGATAAAACTGTAGACCTGCACAAGGCTGGGATGGGCTACAGGACAATAGGCAAGCAGCCTGGTGAGAAGCCAACAACTGTTGGCGCAATTATTAGAAAATGGAAGAAGTTCAAGATGACGGTCAATCTCCCTCGGTCTGGGGCACCATGCAAGATCTCACCCCGTGGGGCATCAATGATCATGAGGAAGGTGAGGGATCAGCCCAGAACTACACGGCAGGACCTGGTCAATGACCTGAAGAGAGCTGGGACCACAGTCTCAAAGAAAACCATTAGTAACACACTACGCCGTCATGGATTAAAATCCTGCAGCGCAAGCAAGGTCCCCCTGCTCAAGCCAGCGCATGTCCAGGCCCGTCTGAAGTTTGCCAATGACCATCTGGATGATCCAGAGGAGGAATTGGAGAAGGTCATGAGGTCTGATGAGACAAAAATAGAGCTTTTTGGTCTAAACTTCACTCGCCGTGTTTGGAGGAAGAAGAAGGATGAGTTCAACCCCAAGAACACCATCCCAACTGTGAAGCATGGAGGTGGAAACATCATTCTTTGGGGATGCTTTTCTGCAAAGGGGACAGGACGACTGCACCGTATTGAGGGGAGGATGGATGGGGCCATGTATCGCGAGATCTTGGCCAACAACCTCCTTCCCTCAGTAAGAGCACTGAAGATGGGTCGTGGCTGGGTCTTCCAGCATGACAACGACCTGAAACACACAGCCAGGGCAACTAAGGAGTGGCTCCGTAAGAAGCATCTCAAGGTCCTGGAGTGGCCTAGCCAGTCTCCAGACCTGAACCCAATAGAAAATCTTTGGAGGGAGCTGAAAGTCCGTATTGCCCAGCGACAGCCCCGAAACCTGAAGGATCTGGAGAAGGTCTGTATGGAGGAGTGGGCCAAAATCCCTGCTGCAGTGTGCAAACCTGGTCAGGAACTACAGGAAACGTATGATCTCTGTAATTGCAAACAAAGGTTTCTGTACCAAATATTAAGTTCTGCTTTTCTTATGTCATGCAATAAAATGCAAATTAATTACTTAAAAATCATACAATGTGATTTTTTAGATTTTTGTTTTAGATTCCGTCACTCACAGTTGAAGAGTACCTATGATAAAAATTACAGACTTCTACATGCTTTGTAAGTGGGCAAACCTGGAAAAACGGCAGTGTATCAAATACTTGTTCTCCCCACTGTATTACATGATAATAAGTTAAATTTATTAATTCACTCAAATATTTCAAGTTAAGAACAATTAAATTGTATTAAAACAAAATAAAATTCTGCCAGTTCTGTTTACTTAAACTTTGAATTTCTTAAAAAAATTTTATGTAACTGATTACCTCAAATGTTTTGAGTTTTGACAACTTATTTGGGTTTACAGTGTAATAATGGTGAAGTTTTTATCTATTGGCTGGCTTTTCAAAAATCACATTTTGGATCCAGTATTTGCTGCTTCAGATACGATTTCTGTCACCACCTCACCCTTTTTAATGGAACTCTGCCTGTATGGCAACATACTTAAAAAAAAAAAAAAAAAAAAAAAAAATTTTAGGTATTTTTACATTTATTTAATGCAATTTCCTTATTTGACATTATACAATATTATTGTTGTGTGTTTTCTGGTGTTCATCCATCCGTCCATCAGTCTGTAATAATATAAATATATTTGTAATAACAAAGCATTTGTACACTACTAAAGCTGTGAACATACACTATATTGCCAAAACTATTGGGACACCCCTCCAAATCATTGAATTCAGGTGTTCCAATCACTTCCATAGCCACAGATGTATAAAATCAAGCACCTAGGCATGCAGACTGCTTCTACAAACATTTGTGAAAGAATGGGTCGCTCTCAGGAGCTCAGTGAATTCAAGCGTGGTACCGTGATAGGTTGCCACCTGTGCAATAAGTCCATTCGTGAAATTTCCTCACTACTAAATATTCTACGGTCAACTGTTAGTGGTATTATAACAAAGTGTTATTTCAGAAGTCAGATTGTTCTCTGCTCTGGAAGTGAATCGACAAGCACCAAAGCGCAAACTTAATGTAGTAACGATTACTCATATCTGTTCTCCCTCCCGTGGGAGGAGTCAGAAATAGATGGGATGGCAGCTGGCAGAGAATGAAACAAGCTGAGAGCATGTAGCTTATGCTCATAAATGTGAAGACGCCCATGTGCTGGGGCAGGGACGAGTGCACTTATACTATAGTGTGGTGGAAAAGAACAGCCTGAAACATAGCATCTAATGACTCCCCAAAAACAAACAGCCAAATCAATACATGTACGGCCACAATATGTGAACTCCAGCACTCATCAGTATGTGTCATTTAATGCCCTTTTGATTCATGTAGAACAAATTGGGGTTCGAAATGAAACCTGCGGCTGGTTTATTTCTGAGAAGGACGTGCTGCCGAGCTTCATAAATTAACTACTCAATAATTTGAAGGAAATGAAGGGCTGGGAAGCACTTGAGCTGCATATGAAGTTTGATGTCTGCCTATTTTATTAAAGCTTTTTATGCCTTTATGTGAAGCAGTTCATTTTTTCACTACACATTTTTTTCTTAAGTTACTTTTTCTAAAATTTGGCTTCTGGTAAATCAGTCATTCTCATTCTCGTTTATGTCAGGCCACTGTATGGTACTGTTGCTATGATAGTATTTTTATGTTCTACGGGCAGATGGATCACATCGTGAGATTAACAAAAGGAATCCATGTCCAAGACTGTATGTATGTGTGCTGAGATATCTGTCTGTATTTAGTGTTTGATAAAAGAAGTTTCTCTTGGGCTCGGATCCTTGTTGAGCGCTGGGTTGGCATGTTTTGGCAACTGTTAATCTTTTGGCCTGGTCTCCCGAAACCCCTGGGGGAAGATTTATCCATGACTTCATTTCAAAAACATGGTCCACAATGTTTAGTTTAAGATTAAATACTTCAAAATTGGGAGAATGAAAAATGCAACATCCACAGACCTGTGTTTCTCTCACATGCCTCTGATTCCTGTCTGGGATTCTGATTCTGAAGCACAAGAAACTGTAGTATTGCTGGGATAATAAATATGTATAATGTATTCAATATTAATTTGTTTTTAAAGACACTGTATTTAGCCCTTAACTGTCTGAGAATCAAACATGGATGAAATTTTGGCAGTCATTTAGTATGATTTAAATACTACTTTAATATTTATTAATATTTTTCAAAAACTTTTTTTTTTTTTTTTTTTTTTTTTTTTTTACAATTTTCAATTTTAATTTTAAAGCTTGACAATGGTCTGTCAGAATACATGCTTCTGGATGGTTAAACCACGTATGCACAGTCAGTTTGATTACCGTTCTACTTGTCAGTGTTGGCAAGTAAACATGGTTACTATTTTAATGCGCGACGTGGAGGTAAAAAAAACACTCGGCTCCACAAAGTGCGTTAAAACCGGGTAATGCACACCTAGCCGTGGATTCTTACCATGGTTACTTGCCAACATTACATTACATTATGATCATGTTCTTATTCATGCAAATGCTTTTAAACCATTCAAGTGCGACAAGACAGAAGAGAACGTGCTGTCTGTGAATGTCCTGTCTATGTGACACACACGATGCACAGAATGATGCGCGCCAGAATCGAGTTCTCTTTCGCGTTTGAACAAACAGTAACACACACAATTATGCCACAATGCCAGTTTTGTCGAGTATTCTCATAAGAGCAGTCTTAAATGAGTTAAATAACATCTTAAATGAACTTAAAGAGTTGTGAGAAAATGAGATGCGCGTGACAGCACGTCAGATCAGCGTCATGTTCGGCAACGGCAGATCTTAATTACACCTATTATGCCCCTTTTTACAAGATGTATTATAAGTCTCAGGTGTCCCCAGAGTGTGTCTGTGAAGTTTCAGATCAAAATTCCTAACAGATCATTTAATATACCATTTTGAAAATGCCAATTTTTGGGTTTGAGAAAAATGAGCTGTTTTGTGTGTGTGTCTCCTTTAAATGCAAATGAGCTGCTTCTCCCCACCCCAGAGGGCGGAGCCTTCACAGCTCGTCAACACCCGAATGAAAACTGAAACATGATACATCTGTTTGGTTTTGATCATCTCTATCGCGGATACGCCCACGTGACATTGCAGTTCTTCATCATCATGAAATATTATCATCTGCATGCGTTTTAAAGCCATATCACTCTCAACCTTACAGTCTATGCTCTCAACTTGAGCACACACACCCGACGCATGCACACAGAGAGCTGGATGTCGGTGCATCTCTGAGTATTAAACTACTAGACTAGTTTTCTTTCATGTGTTAAACTGTCAAATGCACACAAAGTTATGTCAGAAACACAAAGTTCACATGAAAACAGTTGGTTATGTCTGTGCACGTATGCAGCAAGTACAGAAATCCTGTGTGTATATTAGATCTGTGTAATGTTACTAAAGTGAAAGCAGTGTAATATACAGTACCTACTGCTGTATATGCTGTTAATATGAATCAAACAACAAAAGATAAACAGAAAATCACTCACTGCTCTTGACTGAGTAACTTTAGTAGCTTTATTAAGAACACATTTCTTACTTGAATGCTGCTGTTAAATGCTCTGGGAGGAGATAAACATGGCGGACTGTGTACAGCTCTCTGAGGGCGGGGTCTATGCTAATAAGGCAGTGTCCATCAACACTCGTGGGCGGGGCCTGTAAAATGTGCCCAGAATCTGCATATGGCTTGTTCTGAGACACTGCTTATGATTTATGGGGATTTAAAAATAAGCAGTGGCTGGATTTTTACCATTATAGGGTGGTTGTGTACACACACTGCAGACACACATTTATGTTCAAACACCATGTAAAAGTGAATTTTGCATAATAGGTGCCCTTTAAAGTGACAGCAGCCTAATAAACCAGTTGCTGTGATGTCTGTCATCAAAGAACAAAGGCAACACAGAAAACTCTAGCTTTAATAACTTTTAATCTATATTTAATTCATAAAAAGATGCCATTACAACAAATATTTAAAGTTGTTTCTACATTAATTTGGAGAGTAACTGAAATTATTACAGTATAAAAATATTAAAAACTGTTTTTAATTGCGATTAATTACCAAAAAATGTGCGATTAATTAGTTAATTTTTTTAAATGATTGACAGCACTGATATATACAGTGCATCCAGAAAGTATTCACAGTGCTTCACTTTTTCCACATTTTGTTGTTACAGCCTAATTCCAAAAATGAATTGAATTCATTATTTTCCTCAAAATTCTACAAACAATACCCCATAATGACAACGTGAAAGAATTTTTTTTTGAAATCTTTGCAAATTTATTAAAAATAAAAAATGAAAAAAATCACATGTACATACAGTGGGGAGAACAAGTATTTGATACACTGCTGATTTTGCAGGTTTGCCCACTTACAAAGCATGTAGAAGTCTGTAATTTTTATCATAGGTACTCTTCAACTGTGAGTGACGGAATCTAAAACAAAAATCCAGAAAATCACATTGTATGATTTTTAAGTAATTAATTTGCATTTTATTGCATGACATAAGTATTTGATACATCAGAAAAGCAGAACTTAATATTTGGTACAGAAACCTTTGTTTGCAATTACAGAGATCATACGTTTCCTGTAGTTCTTGACCAGGTTTGCACACACTGCAGCAGGGATTTTGGCCCACTCCTCCATACAGACCTTCTCTAGATCCTTCAGGTTTCGGGGCTGTCGCTGGGCAATACGGACTTTCAGCTCCCTCCAAAGATTTTCTATTGGGTTCAGGTCTGGAGACTGGCTAGGCCACTCCGGGACCTTGAGATGCTTCTTACGGAGCCACTCCTTAGTTGCCCTGGCTGTGTGTTTCAGGTCGTTGTCATGCTGGAAGACCCAGCCACGACCCATCTTCAATGCTCTTACTGAGGGAAGGAGGTTGTTGGCCAAGATCTTGCGATACATGGCCCCATCCATCCTCCCCTCAATACGGTGCAGTTGTCCTGTCCCCTTTGGAGAAAAGCATCCCCAAAGAATGATGTTTCCACCTCCATGCTTCATGGTTGGGATGGTGTTCTTGGGGTTGTACTCATCCTTCTTCTTCCTCCAAACACGCGAGTGGAGTTTAGACCAAAAAGCTCTATTTTTGTCTGATCAGACCACATGACCTTCTTCCATTCCTCCTCTGGATCATCCAGATGGTCATTGGCAAACTTCAGACGGGCCTGGACATGCGCTGGCTTGAGCAGGGGGACCTTGCGTGCGCTGCAGGATTTTAATCCATGACGGCGTAGTGTGTTACTAATGGTTTTCTTTGAGACTGTGGTCCCAGCTCTCTTCAGGTCATTGACCAGGTCCTGCCATGTAGTTCTGGGCTGATCCCTCACCTTCCTCATGATCATTGATGCCCCACGAGGTGAGATCTTGCATGGTGCCCCAGACCGAGGGAGATTGACCGTCATCTTGAACTTCTTCCATTTTCTAATAATTGTTGCCTAACAGTTGTTGCCTTCTCACCAAGCTGCTTGCCTATTGTCCTGTAGCCCATCCCAGCCTTGTGCAGGTCTACAATTTTATCCCTGATGTTCTTACACAGCTCTCTGGTCTTGGCCATTGTGGAGAGGTTGGAGTCTGTTTGATTGAGTGTGTGGACAGGTGTCTTTTATACAGGTAACGAGTTCAAACAGGTGCAGTTAATACAGGTAAGAGAACAGGAGAGCTTCTTTAAGAAAAACTAACAGGTCTGTGAGAGGCGTAATTCAAATTAATTATTTAAAAATCATACAATGTGATTTTCTGGATTTTTGTTTTAGATTCCGTCTCTCACAGTTGAAGTGTACCTATGATAAAAATTACAGACCTCTACATGCTTTGTAAATAGGAAAACCTGCAAAATCGGCAGTGTATCAAATACTTGTTCTCCCCACTGTAAGTATTCACAGCCTTTGCCATGACACTCAAAATTGAGCTCAGGTGCATCCTGTGTCCATTGATCATCCTTGAGATGTTTCTACAACTTGATTGGAGTCCACCTATGGTAAATTCAGTTGATTGGACATGATTTAGAAAGGCACACACCTGTCTATATAAGGTTCCACAGTTAACAGTGCATGTCAGAGCACAAACCAAGCCATGAAGTCCAAGGAAGTCACCAGGTCGTGGAAGTCTCCTTTGACTTTTTGTGGTCCGGCGGCTTCCTCCGCCTTCTCTGCCCTTGATGGCGCGGTGGCCAAAGGGTACACTGGGGTCCCCCCAGTGGAACGCTCTGTTGCGATGCAACTGTGTCCGCAGAGCACTTCCACCTGGCACGG
This sequence comes from Coreius guichenoti, assembly GCA_039654105.1. Taxonomy (NCBI): domain Eukaryota; kingdom Metazoa; phylum Chordata; class Actinopteri; order Cypriniformes; family Gobionidae; genus Coreius; species Coreius guichenoti. The sequence continues at coordinate 22,051,613 of CM077188.1, read as the reverse complement.
TGACCCTAAGCACCCCTCCAAGGCCTGTAGGTTCTCTTCCAATCTCGTGGCAAAGACCTATAGAGCTGCGGGGCAGGCCGCCTCCGCCTTGCATGCCATGGCCATCCTTCAAGTCCATCAGGCGAAGGTGCTCAGGGACATGCACGAGGGCAGGGCTGACCCAGCATTGACGAACGAGCTGCGCACTGCTACTGACCTCGCCCTACGGGCGACAAAGGTCACTGAGCGTTCCCTGGGCCAGGTAATGTCCACATGTGTGGTCCAGGAACGACATCTATGGCTCAACCTGGCCGTTATGCGGGAGGCTGGGAGAACCTGTTTCCTCAATTCCCCCATATCCGAGGCTGGGCTCTTCCGCTGTGCAGTCGAGGACTTTGCCCAACTGTTCTCGGCCGCCCAGAAGCAGACTGAGGTGATCAAGCACATTTTGCCCCGACGGCCAGCTGCTGCCTCCACCCAGCCATCGGTGCAGCCCCCTCAGTCTGCTTCCCGCCGAGGGCGCCCTCCTGCAGCTCCAGCCCCTCCCGCTTGGCCCAAGCAGCAGCCTTCACCCAGGCCGAAGTGCGGAGGAGGTCGCAGGAAAGCGGAGCAGCCCGTCTCCGCCCCTCAGCCTCCTGAGATGGGCAGCTCGGAGTTAGGGCTCAGTTTTCCCCCCAGGAGATGGTAGCAGGACCACTCCTTTCCCTGGTGGAGGGCCGGGGGAAAAGCTTTTGTTCTCCCTTCCCTACCCTAAAACTGTTAAAGAAAGAACTGACTCCCCTTCCTCCGAGCCCCAAGAGGGCATGGATGGCAGTGTGCGACGCTATGCCTCGCTGCTCTCGTCCCCCTCTGTCGCCAGTCCCCTGTCAGAGCAGGCCGACGCGGAATGCTCGTCCTTCCCTGGCCTCCTCTGTCAGGATGCGGAACTTGACCACGCCCTCACACCGGGACGTTACGCCTCCCATGTCAGGGCCGGTCGTTCCGCATCGCTGCCCCATCGTGGGTATGCCTGTAGTTCCGATGACCCCGCTGGTTCAGTTTTTAGGAGCCTGGCTAGAGCTTCCCAACCTGTCCCGCTGGCTCGTTCGAACAATCAGGCCCGGCTACGCAATTCAGTTCGCATGGTCTCCTTCAGCACTGGCTTCAGGATCGAGTCCCTGAGATGGACATGGCAACAGGGCACGCTCCGGGTGCCAGTCACTCGGGCCTGCCGTCAAACCTTCACCCCGTGGTCGAACCTCTCTTTTCTATGGGCCGGAGTGCCCTTAGACCGAGATTCCATGCATGTTGTTGTGTCAACAAATGCCTCCGCCACGGGCTGGGGGGCCATGTGCAATGGGCATGCTGCCGCGGGCTCCTGGACAGGACCACAGCGCCTATGGCATGTCAATTGCCTCGAGTTGCTGGCCGTAAGTCTAGATGTGCACCGTTTTCGGACGTTGCTGGAGGGCAAGCACGTACTGGTCCATTCAGACAACACAGCAACAGTAGCGTACATCAACTATCAGGGTGGTCTGTGCTCCCACCGTATGTCGCGACTCACCCGCCATCTCCTCCTATGGAGTCAGAAGCATCTGAGGTCGCTTCGTGCCATTCGCATCCCGAGAGAGCTGAATCCTGCAGCCGATGAGACAACGGCCATGTCCCGGGGAATGAAGACTCCATCCCCAGATGGTTCAGCTGATTTGGGAACAGTTCGGCGATGCACGGGTAGATCTGTTTTACTCCCTGACCGAGGGGACCCTCGGCTCGGATGCATTAGTGCACAGCTGGCCGCGTGGCCTATGCAAGTATGCGTTTCCCCCAGTGAGCCTTCTCGCACAGTTTCTGTGCAAGATCAGGGAGGACGAGAAGCAGGTCCTTCTGGCTGCGCCGTATTGGCCCAACCGGACCTGGTTCTCCAAACTGGTGCTCCTCGCGACAGCCCCTCCCTGGTCAATCTCTCTGAGGAAGGACCTCCTTTCTCAGAGACGGGGCACCCTTTGGCACCCGCTTCCCGACCTTTGGAAGGTTTGAGTACCCTACCACCTCAGGTGGTGGCTACCATCACTTCAGCTAGAGCCTTGTCCACAAGACACGCCTACTCTCTGAAGTGGAACCTCTTCGTCACCTGGTGTTCTTCTCGCCGAGAAGATCCCAGAAAATGCCCGATCGGGTCGGTGCTCTCCTTCCTCCAGGAAGGGTTGGAACGAAGGCTGTCTCCTACCATGCTTAAGGTTTATGTGGCCGAGATCTCTGCGCACCACGACCTTCTGGATTCTAAAACAGTTGGACAGCATGACCTGGTCGTCAGGTTTCTGAGAGGGGCGAGGAGGCTTAATCTGCCTCGTCCTCCTCAGATGCCCTATCTAGTTCTAGTATGCCCAGTAGTTCTATCTGTTCTGCACAGTGCGCCCTTCGAGCCATTGCATTTAGTAGAGCTTAAGTACCTCTCGGTGAAGACGGTGCTCTTGATTGCTTTGGCCTCCATCAAGAGGGTAGGGGACCTGCAGGCATTTTCGGTTGACGAAGCGTGCCTAGAATTCGGGCCGGCTAATTCTCACGTGATCTTGAGACCCCGGCCTGGATATGTGCCCAAGGTTCCCACCACTCCCTTCAGGGACCAGGTGGTGAACCTGCAAGCGCTGCCCCTGGAGGAGGCAAACCCAGCCTTGGCACTGCTCTGTCCAGTACGTGCCCTTCGCGCTTACGTAGACAGGACGCTGTGTTTCAGGACCTCGGACCAGCTCTTTGTCTGTTACGGAGGGCAGCAGAAGGGAAAGGCTCTCTCCAAGTAGAGGTTGTCTCACTGGATAGTGGACGCCATTGTCCTGGCTTACCAGGTTCAAGGCCTGCCATGCCCCCTAGGGGTGAAGGCACACTCCACCAGGAGTGTGGCTTTCTCTTGGGTTCTAGCACATGGCACCTCGCTAACAGACATCTGCAGAGCTGCAGGCTGGGACGACATCTAACACATTTGCGAGATTCTATAATCTGCGAGTGGAGCCAGTGTCCTCTCATGTCCTCGCTCCCAGTGACCAGTAGTAGGACCTGCTCGGTGTCATCGCTTGCTGCGCTATTCTACTCAGGTGAGTTTCTCCGGGAAGCCCTGAGTTCCTCCAGCACTGTTGACGTCAACATCAGAGTGCATGCCCTGTTGGTCAGCCCTCGTGTTAGGCTAGGTGCCTTCATGTGCATGGTTCCCCGCTTGGGCAACCCCCACGTGTATTTCCACGGTAAGTCTCCTTAGAGCACGTGTCTTTCCCTTGGCAAGACCACCTTGCCACCCCTGGGGTTGAAACTTTCCACCCTACTGGCTGGATACCTCAGAGTTTTCCATATGCATCCCGTACTCGGGTCATATGTGTATCCTAAGTCCTCCCTGCGGGTAGGCACTGTTACATATTCCACCTGGGATATGCTACCCAGTGTACCTTGGTATTCTTGCGTATAGCCTGGCCTTTCACTCGTGCCAGCCTCACGACAGGGAGCTGGGGCTTGCGCAGGACACTGGAAGACAGCCGCAGTGGCGAGATTAAATTGGGACCCCCATTCCGTCAGTCACTGACGTAACGCGTAGTGACTGACTGAAAGGGAACGTCTCGGTTACGTATGTAACCCTCGCTCCCTGAAGGAGGGAACGGAGATGTTACGTCCGCATGCCACTACCGCTGAAACGTCCGGGATGCACAGTCTCGGCTCCTCAGCAGGTAACATAATGCGAGATTGCACTCGCGGCTCCTTATATACCCACGCGGGTGGGAGGAGTTCGCGATGCAAATTCCGCAGACCCATGGTATTTCCCATACCATTGGCTCGTTTTCTAATACTCAAAGGTGATAGGGCTCTCTAGCGAAACCCCCATTCCGTCAGTCACTGACGTAACGTCTCCGTTCCCTCCTTCAGGGAACGAGGGTTACATACGTAACCGAGACGGACTCTTCCTAGAGCTGGCTGCCTGGCCAAACTGAGAGATTGGGGCAGAAGGGCCCTAGTCAGGGAGGTGACCAAGAACCCGATGGTCACTCTGACAGAGCTCCAGCGTTTCTCTTTGGAGAGAGGAGAACCTTCCAGAAGAAAAACCATCTCTGCAGCACTCCACCAATCAGGCATGTATGGTAGAGTGGCCAGACTGTTTTTCAGCAGCAGGAACTGGGAGACTAGTCAGGATCGAGGGAAAGATGAATGCAGCAATGTACAGAGATATCCTTGATGAAAACCTGCTCCAGAGCGCCTTCAGACTGGGGCGAAGGTTCATCTTCCAACAGGACAACGACCCTAAGCACACAGTCAAGATAACAAAGGAGTGGCTACGGGACAACTCTATGAACTTGAACCCGACATTGAACATCTTGAACCCGATTGAACATCTCTGGAGAGATCTGAGCAAAAGCTGTAAAAACTTACGTACATGTGATTTTTTTCGTTTTTTATTTTTAATAAATTTGCAAAGATTTCAAAGAAACTTCTTTCACGTTGTCATTATGGGGTATTGTTTGTAGATTTTTGAGGAAAATAATGAATTTAATCCATTTTGGAATAAGGCTGTAACATAACAAAATGTAGAAAAAGTGAAGCGCTGTGAATACTTTCCGGATGCACTGTACATAGTTTTTTTTCCTGATTTTTATAGCTATTTCTCAGAACTAAAAAGTTCATCTGATTTCTGGCTTCTGTTGCAGTAGTAATTTGAGCCGTGAATGTTGGTGTGATGGCTTTAAGTGTGCGGAAATTATGGCTTGTTGCTTTTACAGACCATTATCTTTCATCTTAGAAAGAAAACACACAATTGCAACCTTCTTCCAAACCAGCTGTCCCTCCAGAGGTTGTGCCCTTGAGCAATTACACTGCGATGAACTCCATGGCTGTGCCAGAAATGTCTTTCCCCCTTCCCCTAGATTTAGTATTTAAACATCATTGGCTGCGGGACGGGCCTCATCTCTGCCCGTTGCCCTCTCTTCCTCGCTCACTCCCTTTGTCCCTAATGCTGGCTGGATGATGTATGAGACAGATCTGGACTGAAAGGTCACGTCCACCGGAGAGAGAGTGAGCTTTAAAGAAGAGTGTGTTTTAGCAGCAGCGTGTGATGTAATCAGAGCGGCTCTGAGGTGTGGGCAGCTGATGGAGTGATTAATAAGGGTCCATCAGTAACCCCTGGCGACAGGTGCTGCTGTGGCTGAGAGCGAGTGACCCGCTGATGCACTGTCTTTGACTGTGTGAGTGTCATCATTCCTTTCTCAGCGTAATTCATCACCGCTGCGGTCCAGACAACACATTCCCTTTCTAGACCCAACAATCCCCGACTGAACGGAGCCCTGGAGTCCAACCCATAACCCCACTGCCCCTGAAAACAACATCCTCCACTCTACCACTAAAATGAAACCCCAAAATAGTTAATAACCTTTGAAACGACTGTTCCTGGCATAACTGAGACACCCATTTCAGGTCTTGGACCCTCTACTAATGAGCTGATGACCTGAATCAGGTGTGTTTGGCCACCTGAAAAATTCAGCATTGCTGGTCATACTGTTTTTGTTGTACTGGTTGAAACTTTCTTCACACACTGATGGCAATCAATAAGAAAAGTGGTCTAAATATTTAAAAAATTACATATATTTTCTGTGGAAGTCTCAGGAACAAAATATTTTCATCCAATCATTGCATTCAATCTGGTATTTGCTTGTCACATATGTATTTGCATACCTCCGCGCACCCTGCTCGCGCAGGCATCACACGTCATCAGCTCGTTCCATAAGGCTATGCAGAGTTGTAGACAGACAGCCACGAGAACCAAAAACAAACAGCAACCGCCTTTTACAGTTCCACATGAACCAAAAAAAACAGCTTATGCTGCGTTCATGTCATTTTGTAACCGTAATTATGAGATGGCAACCCGTGACGTTGCCCAGAGCCAGGGCTGGATTGGTAATCTGGCATACCGGGCAATTTCCCAGTGGGCCAATGCACTTTGGGGCTGATACATTTTTTTTTTTTTTTTGCCACAAACATGGCCCTTTATGCAGGGACAGTGGCCCATTGGTTTGTCTTCTGAATTGACAGGTCAAAGCAAGAGAGACCTCCCCCTTCCCCATATTAGGTAGAGATGCACTGATCGACAGGCCAGGGACCGGAATCGGGTGATTTTCTGCATGATCGGACTGGTGAGCGGCCGGTCAGTCTCACGTCTTTCCAATTCTGAGCTGGTCCGTTTTGTTGCCAGGCAATAATGTCAGCTGCGCGTTCTTGTTCTCTCTTCTATCCGACGGTGAAGTGACACACACCGCGTCCTCTCACTCACTTGTCTCATTCGCTCCTGTTAAATAGTGCTTGTATTGCGCATTATTTTAGTCATTCCCGCAGGTTTTGCACTCACACCAAAAACGCGTGCACCACTGATCTATATGGTAAGTGGAGTGCACAAGCCGCCATTCAAACAGCTTGTGAGCCGCAACGCAAGTATCAAAAGGAGTGGCTTACTGCGCTTAAACGCTTAAATACATACAAAATGATGTCCCGTCTTATTCCCGTCTTGGCGAGTATTCAGCTAAACACAGTCAGTTTTGGAACGCATGTTGTGTAACAGTATTTTTGCATAAACTCTTAAAGTGACAGCAGCCTAATAAACCTGCTGCTGTCTGTCATGTTAACCAAAGAACAAAAGACAAAGAAAATCACTCTCTGCTCTTGACTGAATAAGTTTTATAACTTTAATTGTAAGCATTAATCTGTATTTCATTTTTTACAATGAAGACTATCCAGTGTTAGCGATTTTTCCTCTGCTCTTCTCTTTGTCCGTACGGTTGTGTCATGTTTTCGAAGACACATTATACAAATAGACATGTTGCTGCAACACTCCACACGCCGTTCCGCCATCTCCGCTGTTCAACGGACGCAGCAGCTTGTTTCGCGGTTGCAATTTCAAAAGTGCTCTCATTCACCTCTCTCATTGGCTGTTGTGAAAGAACTGAGGTAATCATCCTGATTTAAAATCCTAAATATCAACATGTTTGATATGATCGAGGCGGCCCGATTTATGTGAGAGTAGAATGGGAGGTGCAAGATTAGATCTGTGAACGCCTCACATTACCAGATAATCTGCGCCGAACATCGGAACTGATCAAGGTCCTCGACAAGATTTTTTTCTCAGATTCTCGGGAGGGGAAAATCGGGGATAAATTGGCCTAAAACTCCTGTAGTGTGAGCCTGGCTTTACCTGAATAATTACACCCACCTGAAAAACTCTACTATTAGGTGCTGTTTTTTTAAATTGGAGTGCATGGGATACCACAAAACTGTTGCTGACGAGCATGCGCTGCTTTTCTGCCACTCTATGAAGTGATAAACAGCTCAAGTTGCTTGATCCATTCAGATTTGACTTTTGTTTTATACAGTTGTGTGATACGGGAACATTAAATACATGACGACCATGTAAATACATGACGAGGTCAATTGGAAACCGCCAATACACACGACTACTAGCATGTCAATCCAGCACCACCACCTTTATAGTAACCTTGCACCTACTAACAGTGAAGAAATATGGCAGAAATGTATTTATTTAAATGTTGGTATTATTACTTACATTGAATATTGCGGAATATAAATCACATTTATAGAGGTTGTTTTCGTATTTTCTACATGTGTATTACACATTCTGTAGTTTATTATTATTTATTTATTTTAGAAACCCATGGTAATGAGGAGCATGGTTTTACCTGTCTCTACCATGATTACAATTAAATAAAACTACAGTTACCTCTGGATTATGCAAGAACCATGGTGAATTTCATTAGGGCATTTAAAGGATCATCTAACAAAACAGCTTTAAAGGCTAGATCCCATGAATTAAGGACAGCTTTTTTCTCTTTAAATATGTTTTATGAACTTTAAATGTTTTATGAAGTAAAATGTTAATTAAATGAGCGCCTGATGAAAGATAGATATCAGTGTCTTACATAAATTATGTGTTAACTTTTTACAAATGTTATTGTGTTTAAAGGGGTGGTTCAACCCAAAATGTCATCATTTACTCACACTAATGTCATTCCAAACCTAAATTACTTTCTTTCTGTGGAACATTAAGGAAAATCATTTGAGTCTGTTTTTTTTTTTTGTCCATACAATAGAAGTCAAGGGTAGCCTAACCAAAATGGTTTGGTTGCCAACATTCTTCAAAATATCTTCTTTGTGTTTCACAGAAGAGAGAAAGTCATACAGGTTTGGAACGACATGAGGATGACAGAATTTAATAGCAGTAAATTTAATTTACGGCATCCTAGCTCAAAATCAGTGTTTTACAGTCAAATGCATTTCTATGTGAAAAAAATGCAATATTAAGTTTGTTAACTGCGTTTGCAGTAAATTCAATAATATCTATCATTATTTATTTATTCACGGGGGAACTTGTAGGCCGGATGATTTTTTTCTGACTGAATTTTTCCAGGGCCGAATTTTAGCCCCAGTCCAGCCCTGCCCGGAGCAGTTCACGTCCTCAGACTCTGATTTTTGCATTTCTGTCAACACTATCAACACAAAAATTAATCTGCAGCAGTCAGGTGGAACAAGTAAGAGCTCTGTCAGTTGTTTATGTTCATTATTATTGTAATGTTATGTGCTTTGAGACATGAGGTAATTGAATTCTGTCTCTCGTCTCTCTCTCTTCAGACTCTGCAAAGGAGGAAGTGTGGCTGTGGAGACGATCTGAAGGGAGGGTGGGCTCTTATGCTTTTAAAATTAGCTTGCTATTGCTAGCCTCTCTGAAATTGCCTACCCTACCTTTAAGGTATGTTTTGCGTACTGGAACCAACACGGGAAGCGGAAGGGCTGGTGGAACAGCTTGCTCAGTTTTGCTTGAGAACAGGTCCACTTGCTAGACCAGCACTACACCAGCTCTAACCAGCATAAACCACCCTGGACTAAGATGGAATTCATGCTAGTTTAGTCTAGATTTTTCTGCAGGGTGATTAGGGAGACACACAAAATGTGCATAGTTCTCCACTGCTCTAAATCCAAAATGCTCCATCCATAACACCCTCATAATTAGAGCTAGCACACAATTTACTGATGGCTCATTCGGAATAAAAAATGTGTAGACACCTCAGTTGATCCAATTGAGCTCGATCCGTATACATTTTTGATTGGATTGAAAGGTGTAGACCTGAAATTCGATTAATAGGGGAAAAAAACAAATCATGTAAATGCTTGTTTCAGTCAGATTCAGAAATATCCATACGCACATGTAGTTCTGTGATGCGTATGTTTACTAGAGCTCTTTTATAATAAAATGACTGATGTAAATAAACATGCACATTTGTAAGAAGTGGAACATACCTGTGCATGTTTATTTACATTTTATGAACTGGTCAGCCAGGGCTGGTGGAACAGCTTGCTCAGTTTTGCTTGAGAACAGGTCCACTTGCTAGACCAGCATTATACCAATTACTTCCTTGAAGTGATAATTGCATGTTCCCTTTGCTAACGGACCTGTGGAAGGGCCCTTCGTGAACGGATTCAGTTGTTCACTTTCGTTTGGAACACGCCTACAAATTTGGAATTCGCCTTTAGTTTAGTTAGTTAACATTAGGAACACTAGGAAGCATCAATAGAAATAAAACATTTACAGCGCATCATCATAATCTGACAGCTTTTCATGCACTGCTCAAATCTGATATAGAGATGATGCAATTATTTATTACAAACAGAAGTCCTAGAGCATGATGTCATATTCTACTGCATATTCTACTATCATATATCTCCAGCATTACCTCCAAAGCACCAACTAAATTCATTATCAAGCTTTAGGCATAAAAATTCCAATCAGTAATAACAGATTTCAATACACGCATGAATCCCTGAGAGGAAATACCTTTTTTGGAATCTTCTATATAATGTAGCCTTCAAAGTTTACCCAAACTTCTCTTTAAAAGTCTGGTCAGGCTTCCACAAGAGTGGGAGGTAGATTCAATTCATTCAGGCACAAGACAGTAAACAGCCAATAGTTTCCATAGTGCTTCAGAACAACATTTCAAAAGGCTCAGTGTGTTTTATGAAATATGAATCATGAATCTACGGCTTAATTCTGCTCTTCCCAGGGTCCTGGCTTGATTTCCTACTCACAGTAGCAATTTGAATAACCTTAAGCCAGGCTAATTAACAGGGAAAATTCATTTGTAGACAAGTATTAAAGAACTGCCCACATCAAAAGTGCCATTTTGAAGCGCCACACGACTTTGTTAACCATAATAGAGATGACAGTCCTGCCAAGAAGTCTCCACAGGCCCCGAAGACCACCTTGGAAAATTAATTTTACCCTTCAGATTTGGTATATCAAATGTCTTTTTTGAATTCTGAGGAGTGTGTGTATAGAACAATGCTCTACGGCGTGTGTGTGCGCACGGGCACTGAGTGGCATTTGTGCCCCCTCTACACACGCCGTCATTGTCCTTTTCCCTTTTCGCTGTCTATTTACCTTTTGCATTGCATTCCACACACGTTCCTGATCAGACCGCTTGCCTTCAAGGGTGTCCATGGTGTCTGCCATTAGAGCCTGCAGCTGCCAGGAGGAGATAAAGATTATCACTGCTCAGTCCACACAAACACCATAACTTTTCTAAACACTGCACCTTAAAAGCTAATTAAAAATCATTTGTTGGCAGCTGATTTTTATAAGTCATCCCTCATATAATGAGGACTTCCTTCTTGTTCCCCTTTGGGTGGGGGAAAGGGGAAGGGGTGGTCTTGGGATTTTACAAGGCTGGTGGTTAGTAACTGAAACAATGTGGACAAATTGAGGAACAACACTCGTCCATCACAAGGCACAGCAGATGGGAATGTACACAGGGCTGCGCGCTGAGACCCATTTAGCTGAAGGTCTAGGATGGAGGAGTAGAGAGAGAAGGAAGGGGAAATTAGAGAGACAATAAGAAACCGAGAACCTGATAGAAGAAACAATTATGGGGTAAATGACGTGGCACTGATTCATTAATTAAATATATATATATATATATATTAGTGCATTTTAGTTAAAGTTTTAATAAAATTTTAGGCAAAGTAAAATATGTTAAGGCATTATAGCCATGCTGAGATTGTAATGAAGAAAAATCTCATGAAAAGACTGGAATTCTTTAAAAATAATAATAATTGTAATTGCAATATCAATAACAGTGTTGTGGCATTCTGACTTATTTACACTGTTAAAGAGTTGGATTCTCATGCTAAACAAGGCCAAAATTAAAAAAAACGAGTTGGACGTATGACAGAGTATTTCTGTGCCAAATACACAAGTTTCGGAAAGTTTTTTTCGAGTATGTCTCTGTATGACATCATAAAGGGCGGAATTCCTTGTATGGGCACTTCTCCCGGATGAGCGTGTGCGCACATTAACCAGAGCGAGAGCAAGAGCACGTCCATCAACGAGCTTTGTTCGGTTATGAAGCCTTTGGCAGCACTGTCATTTTGCTTTTAGACCACGAAATCAACAATGTCACTAAAGAAGTGTGTTTTTGGTTTTCATAAAAGAAAGATAACCTTGTTCAGCTTCCCAAATAACCCAGCGTTAAGGGAACAGTGGACGCAGTTTGTTTTTCCAGGGCAGAAACAGAGTTCTGCAAGTGTGTTTGTTTGTTCCCGGTCATGAGTCAAACCCGCAGGCGGTGAGTGAAACTGCATCAAATGTCTGTTTTGTTGGCAATCGGCGCGTAAGTGCATATAATGTAAACAACACGAACGTATAGTGAATCGAAAGTTATCTAGGGATAATGCCATGATGTATTGTGTGTGTGTGTGTGTGTTATAGGTGTGTGCTCGTGTCTCTAGCTCCGCCCACTTCACGCTTCCACGAGTTCGGCTGTTTTCGGAAAGAATCGGTACAGCGTATCTGCCTTTTATAAATATGATAAAACTAAAGACTCTTCGGAGATATGAAGGATGCAATACTACTCTATAGGTACTCAAGATTAACATGAGATTGGCAGAAACTGTGTGTGTTATGTACCCTTTAAGAATGCTGAGATTCATTTAGGACCAGGATGGAAAAGTAAAAGAGAAGGAAGAGGAAGTTAAAGAGTAAAAGAGACACTAAGAAACACAAAGAAAGAGATAGAAGAAAGAAGGTATAGGTAAATAACTAAATAAATATATATGCGTTTTTTTATTTTGTTATTTATTTAGTTAATTATTATTATCAGTTATTAATGATATTATATATATATATATAATTTTAGATCATTATGGTCAAGTAAAAAAATTTCATTAAAATACTGGAAAGATGTTAATAATAATAATTATTATTATTATTATTAAATGATTTCAAAAAGAACAAAAATAAAATAGTAAATTATGTAAACATTTAAAACAACTACTAAGATTATTAATAACTTGGCACATGTGTTTTAAACAATTTTTTAAAAATATTTTCATCATCAAAAACCTGAGAGCAGTGCTAAACGTGTACAAGAGGAGCAAGTGGCTGGTCACCTGCTTTACTAAGTGCTAATCTCTCTCTACACTCTCTTTTCTTCTCATGTATATAAGTACATACCATTTTCAGAAGCAGCATGTGGCTCTGAACCGGTATTCACCAAGCCGACAAAAACACTCTTTTAAAGCAACAGTTACTCATATACATATAGCCTACTTATATACATATATGTGCTCCTCTGTTGTAGGTTTCTATGTAACTGCTCATTTAGGTCTTTGTAATTTGTCAGTATGATTCTGGGAGGTGTTGTATTGCACCCATACAAACATCACACTAATTGAACGCCCCGTGGCTCTCCATTCATGACAGATTTGGTCTCAATCTTGCATACATCACACTCTATTGATCTGGGCTAATCTCACCACTGTGGAGCGCTAATCTAGTAAAGAGGCAATTATGGTGCTTCAGCACTGTATGCCAGAATGAGATTTATGCCATCTCCTGCTTCTATTCTTTATTTTTTCTCGCTCATTTTCTCTATTCTGTTCCGTCACTTCTATGTCTGCATGCACAATAGCAGTTGTCTTCTTTGTCTGCGCTAGTTTCTCTTTCAGTCTCATAAATATTCACAACAGAGCTGTTTTATTGCCATGCATAATTCCAGACTTTATTAAAACAAGCTGGCCTGGTTCTGCTCTTGTGGTATGATGTTACATGATCGCTCCCTCAAAACGTTGCATCAATATTTTCTCACGGGTAAGAAGGAGGTCTATAATTTCCTGACTAAGTTTTAGCACTGATTTTATTATCGGAAAATTGTATGCCTTTACGAGCACTCCAAAAAAAGATTCAGGCTATATTAATTTTAAATGTTGCTAATGTTAATTTAGTCAGAATACTCAGCTAATTTTAAATAGGACTGTGTATTGATACAGATTTCCCAATTTGAATTAAATTCTCATTCACAAGTTCTCAACTCAATTAGAATTAATTTCGATTCATTTGGGTGTATTTGCTGATGTATGTAAGAAATTGTCTCTCTGCTAGTACTACAGGGTAGTGATTCTAACAGGTAATTCAGCTTTTGAACTAATCGTTAAAATAATCGACTCATTTAAGTTATTTATTAGGGAAATTGGACTACTCTGTGCAGCATGTTTTTGATTCACTAAAAAGAGCCGACTTATAGAAGTCCTTAAAGGGATAGTTTACCCAAAAATGAAAATTCTGTCATCATTTAGTCACGCTCAAGTTGTTCCAAACCTGTATAAATTTCTTTGTTCTGCTGAACACAAAGGAAGATATTTGGAAGAATGTTTGTAACCAAGCAGATCTCGGCAACCATTGACTACCATAGTGGGGGAAAAAAATACTATGGTAGTCAATGGCTGCCGAGATCTGCTTGGTTACAAACATTCTTCCAAATATCTTCCTTTGTGTTCAGCAGAAGAAAGAAATTCATACAGGTTTGGGACAACTTGAGGGTGAGTAAATGATAGACAGAATTTTCATTTTTGGGTAAACTATTCCTTTAACTCAGGAATTACACTAAACTGCATGTTTTCAATTCACTAAAACGAGCCACTTCAAAAGAGTCATCCGTTCAAGAATCAGACTACACTGGTCACGCTGTATATTTGTGATTCACTAAAAAAAAGAACTGATTCGTTAACATTTATTCATTTATCAGGCACTTTTATCCAAAGCGACTTACAAATGAGGAATACAACAAGCAATTCATCGTTCAAGTGTTAGTAATACAATGTTTAAAGGGGTCATGAACTGAGAAATCAAATTTTCCTTGAACTTTTGACATATAAGAGGTTATCATACTATAAGAATAAAATCAGAAGAAAATCATCATTGCAACTTTGGCCCCGCCCACTGGCGTGTTAGTGAGATGATGAGGAGAGAAGAGCGATACAGCATCACTGGACTAAAAATATCATTACCTTCCAAAGGATCCTAATGCTAGGAATGTGGTTATTTATTTTCAACAATGTGAATGTCTCAGTTGAGCATTATTTATTTGTATTCGGTACATTTCACTGTGGATTCTTTGGTAAATCAGTCACAATTTCGGCGCAGGCTTTGCAAACAGACTTTTACCATATGGACTCAACAGTAATGCGACAACATGTAAGTGACCGTGTTAATTCTAATGCCTGATCTGTGACCAGTGATTTCTGATATGTATGATTTATGTACAGTCAGATGTTCTTTGTCTGTGTTAATAAATCAAACCAGTGACTAAACGGTCAACTTCAGATTGTTTCTCTTAGTAGGATGAAAATAATCTGTTATTTAAACTGTGATTAAATTATATATAGAAAAGCGATCAAAGAATGCTCCCTTTACAATCGCTGGAGCTGTCAATCAAACAGTGAGTGACTTTATGAGTGACTGAGTTCACGACTCACGCCAAAACTCCCGTTATAATCAACAAATCTCTTATTTACATTGTGTTCGCACTGTTAGTTATGATGAAAGCATTTGTGAGTGTGCAGAAATCGAGTTCCAATGACGATAACCATGAGAGTAATAGTAAAAATGTGCTAAAAGTTTTCGAGAGAGTTCCACATGTAATACTTATCTGTTTCATATGCAAAGATGTTAGCCAATCACAGCAGTGGGCGTTTACACTGAAGTCTCACAGCAGACACGCCCCTTCAAACAGAGCGTTCAAATCAGAAGGCTAAAATTAGGGTAGGAAAAATTACTTATTTTTTAAATTAAAATTTTTGATGTAAAAATCATACTAACATTTTAGGTGCACCCCAGAAAAACAATGTAGTTCATGACCCCTTAAAGACATTGTTCAGAATAGTACAAGCAGGGATGGATTAAAGAATTGTGGTTTTTTTTTTTCCTCTCAACAGGATGCAGTAAAATTGCTCACAGAAGAGATGAGTTTACAACTATTTCTTGAATATTGTTAGGGATTCTCTGTCCGGATAGAGCTGGAAAGATCATTCCACCATTAAGCAACAGTGAACAAAAACGTTCTTGAAAGTGATTTTGTGCCTCTCTGTGATGGTGCTTCCTTACCGACAGCAGGTCTTTGGAGAGGAAGCCTCCATTTTCAGAAATCAATACATTTTTGATTCACTAAAAAGAACCAGCTCCTAAGAGCCATTTGTCTGTGAATCGGACACTGGACTCTACCAGCTTGGGTAGAGCCCAGCGAGAGCAGTTACCATCTAAAACTGTTCTCAGATGAGTGTTAAGTGTGCCTAGAATGGCCCAGAGCTATCAAGAGATCTGCATAAGTGGCTCAGCCTGTTCACAGCAAGGGGAACACTTAAATAGCGATAAAAAGAAATAAAAGAATGATCTCTATGTAAATGTGCATTTAGACTAAATTCCCAGATTTCCCACTTCAGACTGATCTGAATCCGATAGAGGATGTTTATAATCCTTTGATTTCATTTCATTCTTGTATTTTTCAGTGATGCACACTCCAGGGATCGCCACTGCATCTCATTCAAGCTGTCTGCTTCCTGTACCTGTACTCAGAGAGGAAGCTTGGCCCTATGCAGCAGTTTATCTGCATAATATGAATGCCTTTTGGAGGAACATTCGTTTGAAGTCGGAGATGAGGAGAATAGCTTTGTTTTCATGTAACCTTTTTTTCCCTTTCATCGAATGACATTAAAAAGCACAAGAGAAAAGTAAAAATCGGCATCCAAGAATTCACTACAGGAATGTTTCACCACAATAAAAAAAAAACAATCCTGCCATGAGAGGATATAGACACAAGAAACTCTTATCACTTTCTCTTCTACGGAAAAACAAACAAAAAATTATTAATAGCAGAATGCCAGTGCTGCTCTTGTTCATACAATGAAAGTGAATGGTCACCATGGTTTAATGAGATTTTCAGTTAATAACTGCTTCCGTTTTGTAAAGTTTCTCTCAATAAGTTATCGTAAGACTTCAGAAGACTTTGAATATAGCCTATGGGTTGTATGCCAGTGTGAAACAGAAGTGCTCTTTAGCTTTCTTTTAAAAAGAGTACTTAATATACAGTGTACTGAATGTAGTTTTCGAGCACTGAAGGTGCAATTTATTTAAAGGATAATTCACAATCGAGGGAGGCAAAGAACCACCCGATGCTTTAAAGAACAGCGACATACCACCTCATTGCTGAGTAATATAATGTAGAGATTCAGTAGTGAAGCTAATTTATTAATAAAAGTCACTGAGCAGCATTGACAACGTTTCTGTGTGCGCCGCAAGGTCTCCCATGTGTGCAAGTGATGTGTGTGTCTGTGTGCTTCATTGAAGACAACACATTAAAACGTTACACATTTTGAACGCACACCTTCTTCCAGCCAATCATAATCGAGTATTCAGACAGACCATGCATTATACTGAGTAACGCTACAGTTAAAAGTATAAAAAGTTTTATTATGTTAGTCAACACATCAAAATTAGTGTACTTTAAAGCACAACAAAAGATTATTAAAACAATGATTTAAAATATACTTTAAAGCAAAATGCTTAATTACAAAGTGCACTTAAAGGTAGGGTATGCAATTTTTTTCATAAACACGTTTTGTTATTCTGGTTGAAACTCTCTTCACATCCTGATAGCAATCAATAATAGAAGTGATCTAAATATTAAACAATGTACATACACCGATCAGGCATAACATTATGATTATTGTGGTCATGACCTAATATTGTGTTGGTCCCCCTTTTGCTGGCAAAACAGTCCTAGGCAAGGTGTGCTGTGGTATCTGGCACAAAGATGTTAGCAGCAGATCCTTTAAGTCCTGTAAGTTGCGAGGTGGATCAGACTTGTTTGTTCAGCACATCCCACAGATGCTCGATTGGATTGAGATCTGGGGAATTTGGAGGCCAAGTCAACACCTCAAACTCGTTGTGCTCCTCAAACCATTCCTGAAGCATTTTTGCTTTGTGGCAGGGCACATTATCCTGCTGAAAGAGGCCACAGCCAGCAGGGAATACCGTTTCCATGAAAGGGTGTACATGGTCTGCATCAATGCTTAGGTAGGTGGTACGTGTCAAAGTGACATCCACATGGATGGCAGGACCCAAGGTTTCCCAGCAGAACATTGCCCAAAGCATCACACTGCCTCTGACGGCTTGCCTTCTTCCCATAGTGCATCCTGGTGCCATGTGTTCCCCAGGTAAGCGATGCACATGCACCCGGCCATCCATGTGATGTAAAACAAACCGTGATTCATCAGACCAGGCCACCCTCTTTCATTGCTTTGTGGTCCAGTTCTGATGCTCACGTGCCCACTGTTGGCGCTTTCGGCGGTGGACAGGGGTCAGCATGGGCACCTTGACTGGTCTGCAGCTATGCAGCCCCATACGCAACAAACTGTGATGCACTGTGTATTCTATACCTTTCTATCAGAACCAGCACTTAACTTCTTGAGCAGTTTGAGCTACAGTAGCTCGTCTGTTTGATCGGACCACACAGGTTAGCCTTCTCTCCCTACGTGCATCAATGAGCCTTGGCCGCCCATGACCCTGTCGCCGGTTCACCACTGTTCCTTCCTTGGACCACTTTTGACAGATACTGACCACTGCAGACCAGAAGACCCCACAAGAGCTGCAGTTTTGGAGATGCTCTGACCCAGTCATCTAGCCATCACAATTTGGCCCTTGTCAAACTCGCTCAAATCCTTGTGCTTGCCTATTTTTCCTGCTTCTAACACATCAACTTTGAGAACAAAATGTTCACTTGCTGCCTAATATATCCCACCGACTAACAGGTGCCGAGACGAAGAGATAATTAGTGTTATTCACTTCACCTGTACATAATGGTCATAATGTTATGCCTGATTGGTGTATATCTTCTGTGGAAGCCTAAGGACCCCAAAAAAATGTTCATCCAATCATTGCATTCGGTCCGAATCGATCGTGACGCTTTGCAGACTCTGCTCTGGCTGTGTTTTTAATATTCACTAATATTTTTGTTTTAAACATTTAATACAATTAAGCACACTTCTTTTTCAAAAGGACATGTACCAATTTTATAATGCCTTATAATGCTTTTTTGACATTTTTGGAGCCCCTGGTCCCTATTCACTTTGATATAGCATTATCAACATTTTTCAAAATTTCTCCCTTTGTGTTCAACGGAAGAAAAACATTCTTTAAAGTCACCATGAAATCTTATTTTTATGGAATATCGCAGTATTTAATATAAATGATTTATCTGTGCACATCATTTTTTAAAATTCAAACGATATTTAACAATCCAATCAGTTCCCGCTGGACAAAATCAAGTCCCATCCTACAGTTTTTCTTGTTTGAGAAGCCATTTCACTAGGATATACATCACAATAGGGAAGAAAAGATGATCTCGACTTCCGTTTCATGACGACTTTAATAGAGTAAAGGGAGAAATAAAGAGTAACTGACTCACCAGTTCTGTGTCAGAAGGACTGATGTCCTGCAGGTAGGGTGCGACCGCCAGCTCAGCCAGTGTGTACTGTAGTACATGTGTATGCTCTCTGAACCTATTCAGCTGTCCCAGGACACTAGCATACTGAAGCCTCTCTATGAGTCCAGATCCTGTGGAAAAGCCCACCTAGACACCAACCAAAACACATGCTGATTTATACATGTAATATGAACGTAGATATATAAAAACACACTTATAGGGCCCTATCATACACCTGGCGCAATGCACCGCATGCTTTAAACCATGCACTTAGATCATTAAAATAGGGCCCATAGTTTCTGTGCCACTAGTGGCACCAAATGGAATTGCAATCTGCTTTTTTGAGCAGACCACCTGGGCCCAACACTGGCTTAACCAATGGCATGGGTTTGGGGCGGGACTGCTTGCTTTTTGAACAATAATAGATGGAGGAGAGTTTGAGTTTTGTAATTTAGTTTGGTAATTTAGTGGTGCAGAAATTACACTCTTCACCTCTAAAGGAATAGCTAAACCATGAATGAAAATTAGTCCAGTAGATGGTGTAAATGCACTTGTTGTGTAGAAATGCCAGAAGATGAACATTTCCACCACCTACAGGACTAGAGTGTAAAGAGCTGGATGGCACAAAAGGAGAGCAATGGTGTTTGCCACAATTTCCTGTTAAAATCTTTCAAATATCAGACATCATTTTTGGACTGACATTAGGGTGAGTAAATACTGACAGAATGTTTTGTTTTTGGGTGGACTAAACCACAGAATATATTTAACTGAAAATGTGCTACATTCATTCAATCTAACCAATCCTTGAGAAAGTAGGCACTCATTCAAACAGTAGAAAGACAAATCACACAACTCGCATTAGGACTTTAACGCATATCTCAAGACAAATGCCATGCATCGCTTTGACTTCCACATGAAAAGAGCTGCAGATAATGTCACAGAAGGGATTTCATGAAATGGTAATGGTGCCTGAATGTGTTTTTATTGGGTTGTGTGTGTACAAGCATGCTTCTGTCATGTTTCCTTGATGCCCTGAGTTGTGCTGTATGTAAATGAAGTCATTATAAATTGAAAAGGGGACGCTGACCTTTTCCACAGAGAGTAACAATACAAAGAAGAAGAACAAACACTTTTAAAAAGTGTCAGCATACGGCGCTTTTGTTTGAAACTGACAGCTCTCAGTGCCAAAGCGTCCCTCAGAGCTGTTTCACACACGCCGCTTCAGTACTACAAAAGCAACTCCATGTTCCCTGATGATTCATTATGTCAAATACCTTTTGGCTTCTTGTGTTACACACATTCTTCTCATGCTGAAACTTGACAAAAGGCTACAAAATGTTGGAAGTCAAGTTGAAAAACTGCTATTCTTCTGCTATTTTGTTGTACGCTCAACTCCACCCCCCCATCCCAAGGTCACCTCTTTACTGGTTTCCCCTGCGGACCGTTTTTGGCCTGTCGAGGTCGCTTGTCTAAATGATGCTCCACTCCATGCCTTTCTAGTCTCTTTTTATTTCGTTTGAGCTCTGTTACTCTCCAGTGTCATTTATCCACTTTATGGTCATTTTTATTACCAACACATATCCCCCAGCATGCATCATTTTTCACTACTACGGTCTCAGTTTTTTTGGGCGTTTTTTTTTTTTCTTCCATTTTTTATCACAACACACTGTTTACTTTCCATAAGCCAAGCAGAGGAAACAGTGAGCTTGTTAGAAGAAAGCGAGAATAGTGGGTTCTCTTATTTAATATATTTTCTATTAATAGAATTTCTTTTAAATTCTATTAGATTTTAGATAAAAAGTTAAATATATTATTAATGTAATATAATATGAATTATATTTGTTATTAATTATCATATTTTAACAATGTATTATTAAAAAGGAGCAAAACGTATATATTAGGGCATTCAATCAATGACTTTTTAATGTCATTTTTAGATATGCTGATCAATAAATAAATTACACAATTATTTGTTCATTTGAATTTACGCATCAATCACTGCAATAGTAGAAGAATTATCACATTATTTTTATATTAAGTAAATTAAATTAATATAAATTATATATAATTTGTTTTTTAAATAATTTGAGAAATTGTATATATATATATATATAATTTATTATATATATTATTCATATATTATATATATTAAAATGTAATTCATTTAATTTACTTAATATATTAGTATATATATATACATATATAAGTATATTATGAAATTTTATAAATTACATTTTATAAATAATTTTCTAATATTTTATATTTATATAAACCGTCTCGGTTACGTATGTAACCCTCGTTCCCTGAAGGAGGGAACGGAGACGTACGTCGGAACTGACCAACGAATTGGGGATCATTTTCAGAGACCAATCTACTTTGAGTGTATAAAAACGAGCCAATAACGTTGGCATGACCGAAAGTGCGTGCAGGTCCCCTACCCTCTTGATGGAGGCCAATGCAGTCAGGAATGCTGTCTTTATGGACAGAATTTTTAACTCTACAGACTGCAAAGGCTCAAAGGGAGGGCTCTGAAGTGCTCTGAGCACCAGAGTTACAGTGGGGAGAACAAGTATTTGATACACTGCCGATTTTGCAGGTTTTCCTACTTACAAAGCATGTAGAAGTCTGTAATTTTTATCATAGGTACTCTTCAACTGTGAGAGACGGAATCTAAAACAAAAATCCAGAAAATCACATTGTATGATTTTTAAGTAATTAATTTGCATTTTATTGCATGACATAAGTATTTGATACATCAGAAAAGCAGAACTTAATATTTGGTACAGAAACCTTTGTTTGCAATTACAGAGATCATACGTTTCCTGTAGTTCTTGACCAGGTTTGCACACACTGCAGCAGGGATTTTGGCCCTCTCCTCCATACAGACCTTCTCCAGATCCTTCAGGTTTCGGGGCTGTCACTGGGCAATACGGACTTTCAGCTCCCTCCAAAGACTTTCTATTGGGTTCAGGTCTGGAGACTGGTTAGGCCACTCTAGGACCTTGAGATGCTTCTTACAGAGCCACTCCTTAGTTGCCCTGGCTGTGTGTTTCGGGTCGTTGTCATGCTGGAAGACCCAGCCACGACCCATCTTCAATGCTCTTACTGAGGGAAGGAGGTTGTTGGCCAAGATCTCACGATACATGGCCCCATCCATCCTCCCCTCAATACGGTGCAGTCGTCTTGTCCCCTTTGCAGAAAAGCATCCCCAAAGAATGATGTTTCCACCTCCATGCTTCATGGTTGGGATGGTGTTCTTGGGGTTGTACTCATCCTTCTTCTTCCTCCAAACACGGCGAGTGGAGTTTAGACCAAAAAGCTCTATTTTTGTCTGATCAGACCACATGACCTTCTCCCATTCCTCCTCTGGATCATCCAGATGATCATTGGCAAACTTCAGACGGGCCTGGACATGCGTTGGCTTGAGCAGGGGGACCTTGCGTGCGCTGCAGGATTTTAATCCATGGCGGCGTAGTGTGTTACTAATGGTTTTCTTTGAGACTGTGGTCCCAGCTCTCTTCAGGTCATTGACCAGGTCCTGCTGTGTAGTTCTGGGCTGATCCCTCACCTTCCTCATGATCATTGATGCCCCACGAGGTGAGATCTTGCATGGTGCCCCAGACTGAGGGAGATTGACCGTCATCTTGAACTTCTTCCATTTTCTAATAATTGTGCCAACAGTTGTTGCCTTCTCACCAAGCTGCTTGGCTATTGTCCTGTAGCCCATCCCAGCCTTGTGCAGGTCTACAATTTTATCCTTGATGTCCTTACACAGCTCCCTGGTCTTGGCCATTGTGGAGAGGTTGGAGTCTGTTTGATTGAGTGTGTGGACAGGTGTCTTTTATACAGGTAACGAGTTCAAACAGGTGCAGTTAATACAGGTAATGAGTGGAGAACAAGAGGGCTTCTTTAAGAAAAACTAACAGGTCTGTGAGAGCCAGAATTCTTACTGGTTGGTAGGTGATCAAATACTTATGTCATGCAATAAAATGCAAATTAATTATTTAAAAATCATAC
Source organism: Coreius guichenoti (assembly GCA_039654105.1). NCBI lineage: Eukaryota > Metazoa > Chordata > Actinopteri > Cypriniformes > Gobionidae > Coreius > Coreius guichenoti. Next base: position 22,028,796 of record CM077188.1, on the reverse strand, counting down.
AATGTGATTTTCTGGATTTTTGTTTTAAATTCTCTCACAGTTGAAGAGTACCTATGATAAACATTACAGACCTCTACATGCTTTGTAAGTAGGAAAACCTGCAAAATCGGCAGTGTATCAAATACTTGTTCTCCCCACTGTAAATCCCAAGAGGGTATCGAGTGTGGACGAGGAGGATTTAGCCTCCTCGCACCTCTGAGGAACCTGACGATTAGGTCGTGCTTCCCTAAGGACTTACCTTCAACTGTGTCGTGATACGCCGCTATTGCTGCGACGTACACTTTGAGGGTGGAGGGAGACAGCCTTCGCTCCAGCTCATCTTGCAGGAAAGAAAGCACGACACTAACCGAACACCTTCGGGGGTCTTCCCAGCGGGAAGAGCACCACTCAACGAACAGGTTCCACTTCAGGGCATAGAGTCGCCTCGTAGAGGGGGCTCTAGCAGAAGCGATGGTGGCAGGCCACCTAGAACCTCCGCGTCCCATCCAGGGACCAGACATAGAATTTCCAGAGGTCTGGACGCGGGTGCCATAGAGTGCCCCGTTCCTGAGAAAGCAGGTCCTTCCTCAGGGGAATCGGCCAGGGAGGGGCTGTCGAGAGGAGTGTGAGTTCGGGGAACCAGGTCCAGTTGGGCCAGTAGGGCGCAACTAGCAAGACCTGCTCCTCGTCCTCCCTGACCTTGCACAGAGTCTGTGCGAGAAGGCTCACTGGGGGAAACGCATATTTGCGTAGGTCCCGGGGCCAGCTGTGCACCAGTGCATCCGTGCTGAGGGTGCCCCCGGTCAGGGAATAGTACAACTGGCAATGGGTCGAGTCCGGAGAGGCGAACAGGTCTACCTGCGCGTCTCCGAAAAGGTCCCATATCAGCTGGACGGTCCGGGGGTGGAGTCGCCAATCTCCCGGAGGTGTCGACTGACAAGAGAGCTCGTCGGCTGTCTGGTTCAGCGCACCAGGGATGTGAATGACCCGAAGCGACCTCAGATGCTTCTGACTCCACAGGAGGAGATGGCGTGCGAGTTGCATCATGTGATGGGAGCGTAGACCACCCTGGCGGTTGATGTACGCAACGGCCGCAGTGCTGTCCGTACGGACCAGTATGTGCTTGCTTTGAAGCGGCTTTTTGAGGCGGCTTAGGGCAAGACGTACTGCTAGCAACTCCAGGCAATTGATATGCCAGTGCAGCTGGGGCCCCGTCCACAGACCCGAGACTGCATGCCCATTGTACGTGGCCCCCCAGCCGGTGGATGAGGCATCCGTGAAGACCACAGCATGCCTGGACACTTGTTCTAAGGGCACTCCCGCCCGTAGAAACGAAGGGTCTGACCACGGGCTGAAGGTTTGGCGGCAGCACGGAGTAACTGGGACCCGGTACTTGCCGCTCTGCCATGCCCATCTCGGGACCCGGCCATGGAGCCAGTGCTGAAGCGGTCTCATATGAAGCAATCCGAGCGGCGTTACTGCGGCTGCAGATGCCATATGCCCCAGGAGCCTCTGAAAATATTTCAGTGGGACCGCCGTCCTGCCTTTGAACGTATTCAAGCAGTTCAACACTGACCGGACTCGATCCTCTGTGAGGTGTGTAGTCTGGTTGACCGAGTCCAGCTCCATGCCGAGATAAGAGATCCTCTGTGTGGGACAGAGTTTGCTCTTCTCTCAGTTGACCCGAAGGCCCAACAGGCTGAGGTGACGGAGCACCAGGTCCCTGTGTTCACACAACTGCTCCCGAGACTGGGCAAGTATGAGCCAGTCGTTGAGATAGTTCAGGATGCGAGCGGCGCATTCTCTGAGTGGAACAATGGCTGCCTGAACACGCCCAAACACATGAGACAGTGATCATGACCGTCAACTGGGGACAGAAAACGACGGCATCCAGAAACACACGGTTTGAATGACATCTTGAAAAAGATGCAGGGTCAAACCGTGTTGCTCTTTTAGGAAGGGAAAATGCTCTTTTTAGGAGTGCTGAGGCACTCAGGGAGATGGCCGCGGCTCACAGCGGTCCGATAGTGCAAGCCCGCGTGTGAGCACTCAACAAATGGAACGCCCAGCCAACCAACACAAAAACAGTGTACGTTGCAGCGGCCACTCGCTGAATCGCACCGTCACGCCAGCACTGGTAAGAGAGCAGTCTTCCTCAAAAGGCTCGTCTTCACAAAATACTCTTCGTAGAAACAGTAACAGGCTGACTGTAAACCGTTCAGCTCCGAAGTTGAAAGCGAGGATGCGGTATTCCACTTCCGTATTTATACCCGCGCTGCGGGGCGGTGCGTGGACCGCATGCCAACGTTATTGGCTCGTTTTTATACACTCAAAGTAGATTGGTCTCTGAAAATGATCCCCAATTCGTCGGTCAGTTCCGACGTACGTCGAACGTGACCGACTGAAAGGGAACTATATTTTTCTGTGTAGGCTACATACTCTTTCTGTTTGGACATGGATGCAGTCAAGCTGTCATTTCAGAAACTTTGATATATGAAACAAATCCTAAAATGCTCTAGGATGATTTAATATTGACATACAGTACTTTATAATTTATATATTTGTATGATTCTGAGAGTCAGCAAAGGAGCGTGTGTGTGGATCCAGAACTGAGATCCGCTGTATTGTTTGACAGGTTGAGTTCTTCATTCTCGGAATGAATGTGTTGCCAAAAATTTCATCATAGTGGAGATGAAATCAACTCTGTGTTTTAATCGAGAGCTGATGGCTGTTCTCGGCTGGAGAATAACTGACTAATGTAATTTAGCGTCATGTCTGGGCCAATCAAACATTTGCCGTTGCTGCTCTAATTCAATCACTGTCCTCTGAAATAAAACACCCTGAGAGTTCAGTCTCCAAATGAAATGAAAACTTCATCTTTGGGCATGTTTGTGTCTCCAGTAGTCCATTGTGAGGTTAGAGGAAGACTGCAATTATTAGTGGGATATGCAAGGGATACTGACAGCACGGGCTTGTTAATCATTGATAGCAAGTGTAATTAGTGGTGTTAGCTCAGGCAAGAATCACTAGCACTATTGCTCTTACTTGGATAAGTGATTTGAACAAACTCCTAACCCAATATATTAACTTTGAAATGTAGGCCTAAATCTTCCTGCACTGTTTGTGCTACAGATATGAATGATACACCAAATTTTCCCTTAAATTCTGTGTTTTCCATTTTATTTTTGGGGATTCTGTGTTTTATGATTTAATACAAATTTATATAAACTTTAACAATTTAATCAAGCTTTTAAAATGTAATCAAATGAAAATATAACAATTAAATTTACAACAAAACAATGCTTTTTTTTGTCAAATACGATGCTGCACAACATAACTTTATTCATTTAAAACATGGATGAAAAAATATCTTGGTTGTATGACATTCCTTAGAAATATTATTATTATTATTATTATTATTATTATTATTATTATTATTATTATTATTATTATTATCATCACTTTGAGAAGTACATTTTGGTAAAGGCTACAGTAGTGACATATTTCTGTCATGATTTCTTGAAGTTAAACCAAGCATTTATTTTGATGGTTTGTTGTGAAGATCTTTAAGTTTTAGTTTCAGTTTCAGTGTGTATTTGACAGTAGTTTTTCCTCAAATGAAACGGTGAAAAACTCATGAACTGACTCTTAAAGCAGCTCTGGAGATGAAGTTGGGTGATTCTATAACTGCAGGTACATTTGGTGTCAAAGTCGTTATTTTTTTCATGATCTCATTGTCATGGATCACAAGATGTTACAGGCCATAACAATATAATATTTTCTGTAAAAACTGTCTTATATAGCTAAAAAGCATGATTTCTTCTTGTCCGAATTAGTCAGTGTATTTTTTCCATGATGCATCATTGTGTAATAAAAATATTTTATTTTACTTTTCTTTTGGTAATATTTCATTTATTTTATTTATAAGAGCCCTAAATAGTCATTTTCCTAATTCTACAACATTAAATTGTTTAAAAATAACTTTTATTTGATAAAAATGTGTGTCCATAAATCTTGCGTCAATTCTGAATCACTCATGTGTTCATGTCCTCATATACTGAGACGGCAGACGCTGAAAACACCATGAGCGTCATCTGTGTGAGTTTGTGTATCAGACAAAACCGTGCAATTCATTCCCACAGAGACACACAGAAATCACTTATTAGCGATTAGTTCGATTAATCCATAGAGAAAAAATGTCCAGAGCTTATCATCGTTATTGACAGAAATTTGATCGTGATCTCGATATTGTTTATCCCCCAGCCCTATTTGGAGCAATAAGTAACTGCCTATCAGCCCCTTAGCAACCGCACAACAACATGCTTAAAATCTCTCAAAACACCTTAAATGGATAGTTCACCCAAAAATGAAAATTCTGTCCGAATTTACGCACTCTTGTGTAATTCCAAACCGGTATGCATGTCTTTCTTCTGCAGTACATAAAAGAAGATATTTTGAAGAATGTTGGTAACCAAAAAGTCAATAGGAACGGTTTGGTTACCAACATTCTTCAAAATATGTTCTTTCATATTCCACAGAAGACAGAAAGTCATACAGGCTTGGAATGATATGAAGGTAAATAAATGATGATGTTGATGATGATGATGATGAACACCCTGGCAACCAGGGTATGGAGTATAATACTTATAAATATCCTGTTGGACAGTCATTAAGCATCACACAAGAACATAAATATATACCTACACTTAGCTTGGTGCACTGAATAAAATCTAGAACAGGCAGAATCTCCTTCCCTTGCATCTCATACATCTTTTCCAGGTCTCTATAGCCTGGGGAGGTGAATGGAGATCTTTGCCCTGTAAAAGAAAGTCATCAGACCAAAATTGAGTAAATGTTCAATAAGTCATGCAAATGACTTGTTTTATCATTTACATTAGGGACCAAATGTCTGAGACCACATCAAAAACCTGTGATTTACACTTGAAGATAAACAAAACATTTTAGGATTTAGTAAAATAACTATAATGTAGTAAAATAATAGTCATGCCATTCAAGATGATAGATAGGCACAAAACAAGTAAAAGGAAAGAAAAAAAAGAAAAGTTGGAGGTAGTTTTATGAAGGCTCAGTGGGAGTGAGTTCAAGAGTTTAGGTGCCATAATACTGAATAATCTACCATCCATTGAGAAAAGTTGAATTTTCATCAACTCTTCATAATATTATGTATGATAAGAGCATCACTAGCTGGGGGAAACGTTAGACTAATTCCTGGGGGCCCAGAGCCAGGGTTGGGGGGGCTCACAAACATTCCCCCGAGGGCCCCCAGGACAGTGATTTCAGGGCCCGAAGCACCAGTGACAACTCTGAGGATACACAGGTATTCTATATGCAGAGTATGTTTACCTGCATCATCCTCATATTCTACTAAACACTATTATTCATACTATATACAGTGATGCTGCAGGTAAACACATAGAGAACAGCCTATGTACAAAATATAATGACGAGTTGTAAATGGGTGGCAGATCATGCAGTTATAGTACCTTTGCAAAAGAAATTTGAAGTTGTCATGGCATCTTGAGGATGATTGATTAGTATAATGACCCATGCAGTGGCTGTACCTTTGAGACATTACACAAATGCCATAGATTTTCCTCCTCTTAATAGAGATCATTCACAAATGCAGCCCAAGCTATGCTGTGCAGGCCGGTTGACGGCAGTACAGCCTCAACATCTTTGCCTCTCTGGCTTTGCACGAACCAAGGTTAATTGAGAAATTTTATGCCATTGATGTCAATACATTGATTGGTCCCTGTAATCTCTTGTCCACTTAAACAGAACAGAAAAGGGCTGAGTTAATAGGAATTTTTTTCTTGAAAGATGATGATGGTGTAACCTTGGAGGTCAGTCCGTAAATTCGTACATTTAACATATGAAACAGCCTTAGCCCTCAATTTCAGTTGGACCAATTTCCATGCCCTACTAGATAATTCATTTTTTGTTGACCTAACAAAGACATTGTGGTGAAAAAGTGTTACCAGAATAGAAAAGATCCCTCAGGGATTGTATTAAAAAAATTTTGTCATTCTAATGGTTGTGAGGATTGAGAGGTCAATTTGCGCGCCGTATTCGACGTCGTAAGCTTTGTGATCCATTTAGCTCGCCTGAGGTTAGCGTTTACTCATTCATGTTCTTTCACAAGAGAGAGTACACACTGAGAGATCCTAACAGTGTCACCCAAGCAAATGAACGTGTGATGTCAAAGATGTATTGTGTAGCCGTGATTATACCTGTCCTGTTCAGCTCACTCTGAGAACCTTTATTTTATCAACACTAGGAACATGCAGTGCTAAAAGTCTTCAACTTATGTTCTGTTAATGCAGATTATAAACTCCCTTCAGCTGATGTAGAGACCACACCAACCTGTGAATGTGGGACACCTCCTGTGGAGAAGTTTATCTAGGAAGTCTCCATTCTTACTCCTTCTGAAGCCAAGGGTGAGGAAGTAACTCTGTGTGGATGAAGGCTGACTCCAGTCCGTTGTCTGGGGCAACAAATGACCTCCACGCTGATCTAGGTAAGGATAGAGAATAGTAACTAATTTTTATCATCTGAAACAGCTAATGTCTGTCTATCTAATTCAAAATGGATTTATTGGCATGACTGTACGTAATACTATATTGGCAAAGCTATATACACTCACCTAAAGGATTATTAGGAACACCTGTTCAATTTCTCATTAATGCAATTATCTAATCAACCAATCACATGGCAGTTGCTTCAATGCATTTAGGGGTGTGGTCCTGGTCAAGACAATCTCCTGAACTCCAAACTGAATGTCAGAATGGAAAGAAAGGTGATTTAAGCAATTTTGAGCGTGGCATGGTTGTTGGTGCCAGACGGGCCGGTCTGAGTATTTCACAATCTGCTCAGTTACTGGGATTTTCACGCACAACCATTTCTAGAGTTTACAAAGAATGGTGTGAAAAGGGAAAAACATCCAGTATGCGGCAGTCCTGTGGGCGAAAATGCCTTGTTGATGCTAGAGGTCAGAGGAGAATGGGCCGACTGATTCAAGCTGATAGAAGAGCAACTTTGACTGAAATAACCACTCGTTACAACCGAGGTATGCAGCAAAGCATTTGTGAAGCCACAACACGCACAACCTTGAGGCGGATGGGCTACAACAGCAGAAGACCCCACCGGGTACCACTCATGTCCACTACAAATAGGAAAAAGAGGCTACAATTTGCACGAGCTCACCAAAATTGGACAGTTGAAGACTGGAAAAATGTTGCCTGGTCTGATGAGTCTCGATTTCTGTTGAGACATTCAGATGGTAGAGTCAGAATTTGGCGTAAACAGAATGAGAACATGGATCCATCATGCCTTGTTACCACTGTGCAGGCTGCTGGTGGTGGTGTAATGGTGTGGGGGATGTTTTCTTGGCACACTTTAGGCCCCTTAGTGCCAATTGGGCATCGTTTAAATGCCATGGCCTACCTGAGCATTGTTTCTGACCATGTCCATCCCTTTATGACCACCATGTACCCATCCTCTGATGGCTACTTCCAGCAGGATAATGCACCATGTCACAAAGCTCGAATCATTTTAAATTGGTTTCTTGAACATGACAATGAGTTCACTGTACTAAAATGGCCCCCACAGTCACCAGATCTCAACCCAATAGAGCATCTTTGGGATGTGGTGGAACGGGAGCTTCGTGCCCTGGATGTGCATCCCACAAATCTCCATCAACTGCAAGATGCTATCCTATCAATATGGGCCAACATTTCTAAAGAATGCTTTCAGCACCTTGTTGAATCAATGCCACGTAGAATTAAGGCAGTTCTGAAGGCGAAAGGGGGTCAAACACAGTATTAGTATGGTGTTCCTAATAATCCTTTAGGTGAGTGTATGCAGAAAAAAAACAGTATATTATTTGTTTTATTACATGATTTAAACAGAAGTTTAACAATATAACAAATTAGGGAATTTGTGAAAATCTGGAAACGACAGTATTTAACAGAAGACCAATGACATGTCTACATTCATACACAAACATATAGACATACTGTACATAGGGGAGAGTGGGGTTCAGAGTATTTATTTTTTCCCACATTCATTTTACACGTCTAGTACAATTATGTGGTTTTGTTTCATTAATACAGTGTATACTTTTTTCTTGATTTACCCCAAAAGAATGGAAGTGAAGTGTGACAACATGCCCCATAGGTGGGGTATATTGTAACATGCCAGGGGCACATTGCAACATGACCATATGACAGCTTAAAATGTTATCTGATATAATCAAAAAAAATATACAAGACAATAATTAAAAATAAACACGTTTTTGAGTTTGACAACAAACACACCACAAAACACAGCTATACAGCATAGTTCAAAACATAATAATTATTAATAATTTCTGAACATTGACTCTCTGTCTTTATTTACCTTTTTCTCATGGTTTCTCAATAGAATTCATAAACATATAGAATAGAATAGCATAGCATAGTTCTAATAGGGGCACAAACCCGGCTAGGGTCTTCTGCTGGTTACATAAGCATTAAAGAACTATCTAAACGGCTAAATAATAGATATAAGTTTAAAATAATATCAGATTTGTCTAGTTTTAAATAAACACAAAAAATAGAGATGAAAAAGTTAAAGTTAGAAATTTACTTTTGCTATGGTTAAATAAATGTTCAGTGATACTGTATCTTCCAAAGATTTTTTAATTTTGGCGCAATTTTTTCTCTATATAGTGTTGATATGGCAACTAGTAAATACATTAAATTTCGTCATGCTGGTATGTGTGGAAAGTTTTAAACCATGTGTTACAACTAACCCCACGTTAGTTTGTGCCACGCTCACCCCGATATACGGAGGGTCACTGTTGTAATGTTGTCAGTCCGAGAAGATCAAATATAAGTTCTTTTAATTAAACAAAGTAAACCAAAGACTCAGACTCAGTTAATCCCAAGGGTAGCAACAGCAACCAGAGAGCATGTAGCACGCAATAAACAAATAATAACGGACAGCTGAAAGGAGCACAAAGAGGAACTTAAATGCACATTGATAATGACAGCATAACGGGTGTGATGATTAGATGAGTGTCCATGACAACTGATGACTGGCGGGAAAGCGGCGAGTACCCCGGTGAACCCTGAGGGATTGAGGTTGGAGCGCAACAGACAGCCCAAAAGTCTGTAGCGATGGTGTGGCGACGACTGACCCAGGTGGAGCCGGTGGGACGAGGGAGGATGGGACCAGTGACAGGTCCCAGCTCCACTAAAATTCCCACAGGCACGGATGTAATGGCCGACTCACACACCTGGTCAGATGGGACCTCAGGCTTCTCTTCCGGGACTGACGAGGCTGCTGGCTCTGGCTCCGTAGTGGGCTTAGGCTCAGGCATGTTGCCCGTGGCAGGTCATGGCTGGGTCTCTCGGTCTGTGGTGGGCTCTGGCTCTGTATCCGCGCTGGCCGTGGTCGCTGGGTCTGGCTCTGGGGTGGTGACGGATAGTGAGTGGCACTGGACACTGCCGGTATCACCGTAAAAGAAGATCCTCTGACCCAGAGGGCGAAGTTGATGTACTTGGCCAGTGTCCAGCAGGAGTTTCCCCCGTGGCATCACCAGCCATGCAAACTAAAAGTCCATGAAAACGAAACTAAAGACACAGATTGTGACAACTGTGGTGGACAGTAGGTTTTACACACTCACATGTAATCACCTGCTGTCTCTCAGGCTGTGCCATGTCCACATGTATCTTACAGCCAGTGCTGCTGTGTGTCCCTCTTCTAGCATTATTTTCAGTTGTTCATGTTCTGTCATGGTTCTAAAGTTGTTTATGATGTTTGTGAATTTTTCCATGTAGATGTCTCTTGTTGTTTTGAGTTTGTGGCAGTTGAGGGGGAAGTGCACCTCTGTCTCGACCTCACCTGTCGTACATAGAGCACACACTCTTTCCTCTCTGGTTAACCATGTCCTCCTGTGTCTGCCTCTCTTGATGGCTAGACTGTGCTTACTGAGCCTGTACTTGGTCAGGATCCATCTCTGCTGACAGTCAGAAGATACTCTTCTCTTGCAATTCACAATTTGATTTTAATTCAACCCTACATGCATTATTGGGTGTTCTTTTGTAATTTCAGAATACGTTTGCAGAATTGTGTATGTAGAGCTTCTGTTGGATGTCTGTCCCATTTAGTGTAGCTCTCTGATCACTGAGTGAACCCCACACCTCACTTCCATATAGTGCTATAGGCTGAATTACACTATAAAATTGCACCAAATTGGAATCAGTAATTCAATATTGTGGATTTTTTTCTTAAAGTAGTAAAGCATTCTTCAAGCTTTATCTTTGTGCGCATTCACAGCGCATGCAGTGATAATCGGGCTAAGTTCTTGACATCTGGACTTTTTCCTGAAAGACCATGATATTTATCTTTTTGAGGTTTACTGCCAGGGCCCACTTCTGGCAGTAGTTCTCCAGCAGGTCCAGGTGCTGCTGTAGTCCCTGTGGAGTGGCTGACCGCTGCACCAGATCATCTGCAGAGAAGAAAAGTTGTGTTGTCTTGTAGAGTGAGTCCAGGGGCTGTAGACTGTTCCAACTGCACTGCTAATTCATTAATGTAAATGTTGAACAGTGTTGGACTCCACACTCCTTTCTTCTGGGTGAAGAATTTTGTATGTTTATTGCCAATTTGTTTTTCACATTTATTGTCTGAATACATTGATTTTATAGAGTCATAAACTTTACCCCCTATTCCAGTTTGTAAAAGTTTGTAATATAATCCATCATGCCATCAAATGCTTGCAAAAAGCATGCAAATCATTTCTCATTTTTGATGTTTCACGTGTTTATTGATTAGGGTGTGTAGAGTGTAAATGTGGTCAGTAATTCTATGATTTGGAAGGAAGCCAATTTGACTTGTGTTCATTAAAGTGGACCTATTATGCAAATTTCACTTTTACAAGGTGTTTGAACACAGTTGTGTATCCACACAGCCTATAATGTTAAAAATCCACCCACTCCTTTTTTATAATCCCCATAAATAATAAACAGTCTCTCCAAACGAGCCGTTCCAGATTTCCCCCTACTCTTACATAAGAGTACAAGGGAGGCCCCTCCCATGACTGGTGACGACCTGCCCTAATAGTATAGATACCGTTCTGCCGTAGCAGGCCACCATTTCTGTTTCCTCGTTGTAGGAGCAGGATATATGCACCAAAAAATTTACAAATGTTCTGTTATTGGATGAGGACACTGAGGACACCGTATGTGAATTTCATTTATGAAGGAAGAAAGCTGTTAAAGTGTTACGCCAGACTGCTTCACAAACAAGGGTCAGTTCAACGCTGGATTTGCACAAAAGTTGTTTCTGAAAGATTTTTAGATTAACATGAAGGTACATTCGTTGAGTTGAATCAACTTAACTCCACAACAACTACATACATTTACCCACTAACCATTCAGAAACTTCCAGTTGCATTTTAAAAGTTACTAACTTCTTCCTGAGTCTCTCCATCAGTGTCCAACTCCGGTTTGAACATGTAAGGCTGAACACCGCTACTAACAATTTCTGACATTTTGGCTGTGTGACATTCTCCAGTTTTGTTGTTGCCGGAGTATCCCAAGCACAAGCTGTAAAGGCTCCGCACACTTCTGGAAGGGGGCCAGGAGCAGCAGCTCATTTGCATTTAAAAGGACACACAAAAACGGAGTGTTTTTGCTCACACCCAAATAGGGGCAAATTTGACAAGCTAATAAATGATCTGTAGGGTATTTTGAGCTGAAGCTTCAGAGATACATTCTGGGGACACCAAAGACGTATATTACAGCTTGTGAAAAGGGGCATAATAGATCCCCTTTAAGGAAGTTTACAATTCTATTGCTGCTAAATAACTTTTCCAGATTATTGCTCACACAAATGCCTCTGAAATTATTAGGGTCCAATTTGTCTCCACTTTTGTGAATTGGGTAATAAGTCCTTGGCTCCAGATGTCTGTCAGGAAAACAGCCTGAACTGCATCTTACTTAGGATTCTGTCAGGACCATCAATTCTTCTTCAACCTCTGTTGGGAAGTGGATTTTGATTATTTTTTAAATTGTGTTTTCATATGCGTGTAGACTTAGTTTGATCTGATTGTAATTGCCATTTAGATGTTTTGGTGGGATTTCTTTATATACATTTTTTTCTATCATCTCTCTATCTATCTATCTATCTATCTATCTAGAGATACATATAGATAGGAAAAGATATAGATGGATGTTGAACTTCATTTCCCACAATGTGCTGAATTTCTGCCATTCCATTTCAACTTCCTGTGAGGTGTGGCCAATTCACTTCAAATTCCAACTTATGAATTGAAAAGCAAATCTTCAGTTCTAAATTTTGTACAAACGCTTGGAACACCCTAGGAACTGCATAGTAACGCACTAAAGGCCACTCAGAACATGTTAGCAACTGCACAACAATGCTTGGCAACCACCTACAACACTCTAGCATCATGGTGGTGAGTTTTGCATTGGTGAGTTCCACTTATATTTTATCAACAAAATGTAAAAGCCTAGTTTTGCATATTGGGTCATGTTGAGCTTATCTATCTATCTGTTGATGGTAATAGTAATAAATGTCATCTTTAATTTTTTTGTTTACGTTTGTACATTAAAACACTTTGGTACTGCATTAGCTGACCACAGTTTAAAATCACTGAACTAGATCATAGATGCAGAGATTTGATCAATGTTAATTTAATTTAGTTGATGTGACGCTAAAAGTGTCATTATCTTCTTTTACTTGCCTTATTTTAATGCAAATCGTACATTTCTTTCAAAGAGATTGCGTCAACAGATGGCTAAAGGCTTTACATAGTCAAAGAAAAGGACCGCAACTATTTTTTCAGAGTGCAGTGCTGAACTGACATGGATGTTGACAACCCTGTGATGAGTGACTGTTCTCCTCTAGGGTACTAAATTTAAATCCAACGTGTCTTTCAGTGTCACATATTCATGTCATGCAGGATTATTTTTCCACAACGGTGAACATTATGCTAATTTAATTTGTTAAAAAAGAGGATACATGGTAAAAAGAAAGGCTGCATCCCTGAGGAATGAGAATGTAGACATGGAGCACAGCAGGGGATTGATGACTCCTCAATGGAATTTGTGGATTATAAAAAAGATTGCGTCATCTTCTCTGTTAAAAAAAAAAAAGAATCTTTACAAATTTCTTGTGTGTTGTAGATTTCACAAACTGACTCAGCATTAGCCTTAAAATTAAATTTTCCCATTATTTACTCACTCTCATGTCATTCCAATTCGGTATTATGTGTTTGTGTGTTTGTGTGTGTGTGTTTTTTTAAAGCATGGCACTCCCTGATAATCCTTCACTTTGACTGTTTGCAATGTGAACATGTTTAATGTTTAACATGTTTAACATCTCCTTTTGTGGTCTATGGAAGTAAGAAATCAGTGGTTTGGGAGGACTTTTTTAACTGAACTATTCCTTACAATATACAGTTTTTCATCTTATCCAGGTTTTTGTGGCCTGTTCAGGAGAGTGTCTGTGCTGCGGTTTGAATGCATTATAAGATTGTGTCCTGGCGACAGACACCCTGCTGTGTCAGGGTGTTCTGAAATTTTCATGGTGAATCTACGTTCAATAAAGTAGGAATGCCCTCAGACATGTTTTTTCCACTGTGTCTCCGTGAGGCGTCTTTTGAATCGTTTGATCCAAGCAGGGAAAAGCATAACATTTGCGTCACCATTGTGTATTTCTTCAGCATTGCTTTGAAAGAAAAATACAGCCTTTAAATAGCTGTTCTTTTGATAATTAATTAGTCCAGAATAAATGTATAATTTCGGATTCTGCATGGCCCTTTAATGCCCATAACCCAGAGACTCTCCTTAGTTGTAGGAGATCTATATGCACTGTATCTTATTTATTGTATATATATATATTTATTTATCATTATTATAAATGTTTACATTATTGTATAATTTTGTATATATATATAGTCCTCAAATCTGATTGGCCGAGTGCCGTTCCAAGAGTGGTGCTGATACTTAGTCCAATAGCATTCACTCAATAGATTTGTTAAAATTCACTGATTCATTAAGGAACAAAACAAGTGACTGGGTTTATTAATGAATCACTGAAACATTCATTCATTTGTTTAATTCAAAAACAGTGATTCATTCAAAAAAGAAATAAGTGACCTACTTTATAAATGAGCCATTAAATCATTCAAACCATTCGTTCAAAAACACTGATTCATTTAGGAACAAAACAAGTGAATGTCTGAATCACTGAATCATTCATCCAACTGCTTCATTCATAAACACTAATTCTTTGAGAAATGAAACAAGTGAGCGACTTTATGAAGGATTCATTGAATCAATCATACGATTTGCTCAAAACCACTGATTAATTTAGGAACAAATCAAGTGACTGCGTTTTTGATTGAATAACTGAAACCCTTTCAATCAATTCATTCAAAAACAATGATTCATTTAAACATGAAACAAGTGACCGATTTGTTGAATGGGTGTTAAAATCATTCAATCTATTAATTCAAAAACACTGATTCAGTTAGGAACAAAACAATTGACTGTATCTATAAGTGAATCATTGAAGCATTCATTCAATTTATACGTTCAAAAACAGATTCATTCAGACACAAAACAATTAAGTGACCAGTTTCATGAATGGATCAATGAACAATTCACTCAAGTGATTAGTTCGAAGAACACTGATTCATTAAGGAACAAAACAAGTGACTGTATTTATGAATGAATCACTGAAACATTCATTCAGTTGTTTCATTCAAAAAAGAAACAAGTGACTGACTTTATGAATGAGTCATTGAATCATTCAAACCATTCGTTCAAAACACTGATTCATTTAGGAACGAAACAAGTGATTGAATCACTGAATCATTCATCCAACTGTTTCATTCAAAAACACCAATTCTTTGAGAAATGAAACAAGTGAGCAACTTTATGAAGGATTCATTGAATCAATCATACGATTTGCTCAAAACCACTGATTTATTTAAGAACAAAACAAGTGACTACCTTTGTGAGTGAATCAATTCACTCAAACAATTTGCTAAAAAACACTGATTCATCTAGGAACAAAATAAGTGACTGTGTTTTTGATTGAATAAATGAATCATTCTTTCAATCAGTTCATTCAAGAACAATGATTCATTTAAACAAGAAACAAGTGACTAATTTGTTGAATCAGTCTTAAAATCATTCAATCTATTAATTCAAAAACACTGATTCAGTTAGGAACAAAACAATTGACTGTATCTATAAGTGAATCATTGAAGCACTCATTCAATTTATACGTTCAAAAACAGATTCATTCAGACACAAAACAAGTGGCCAATTTCATGAATGAATCAATGAACAATTCACTCAAGTGATTAGTTTGAAAAAGACTGATTCATTTAGGAACAAAACAAGTGACTTAATATGTCAATCATTGAATCATTCATTCAACAATTCATTCAAAATCACTGATTCATTCTGAAACAAAACCGGCTTACATTATTAATTATTACATTATTAACAACAACAAATGTGTAGCCAATCAGCATTAGGGGGGTGTATGACGGTGGAGGAGAGAGAAAGAACAAGAGGGAGATTTGAAGAAAGACTGTTGAAAGAGAGATGCCTGAGAGACATTATAAAAGAGAAAAGCTTATAAGAATATCACTGGAAAATGAAGGGTTATGATCAGGAAAGAGCTTTAGGACCCGCGTTAATATTAGAAAAGCTTTTCAGCGCTGGAGAGAGCTAAGTGAGAAGGCCTGAAAACAGATTCTGCTCCATATGTGAGTAACAATGGTTTTGAGTATCATTGTTTGTCTGGAGCTGCTGTGCTGTTGGCAACTAACAACGAACTCTTGCTTGTATTTATTCTTGTGCACTGTATTTTGATTTTTTTGTGCTTCCTTGTCGTTCGTTCATTATCTTTACTTTATTTTCCGTGAAGCATTATTTTGTTGCGCTTCTGTTACGATAAATAGACATCCACTCTTGCATTGCGTGTGTAACGGAGGTCAGCTAGTGAGAGCTGCGCAGGCTGATGACTGCTAGAGAATGCGATGTTTACTGTTTATAGCGTCCTAGTTAGTGCGAATTGCATGCCAGCGAGACCGACTCGGAGCAGGGCGGTAAGGATTGGAGAGTGAGTTTAGAGGCGGAGCAATGAAGAAATAGACTTAGAAATATCGCTTACCCCACCTTTAACAAAAACAATTTGTTTAAAAAAAAACACTAATTCTGAGTCGCACACACAGAGATTGTCCAGTTTCTCTCTCTAGCAAAAACTCAGACATGCATGTACTTTACATGCCTTACAATGCAATGACCTCAAGTGGCAATCTCAAAGGCAACACTAATTTACAAATTAAATTAACATCTCTACTCACCCAACACACATACAATCACCCAGAGCTATAATCATGCATTCAGTATACTGTGTAAATGGTTGGGTAAATTGCGGCAAAGTGTGCAATTTGAAGTAATTCAGGTCTAAGGTCAGGATTTCGATAACATATACAAACCGAGTACTGCATTATAGATTTGTTCATAATGGGGGTGTGTGAAAAAGAAGCAGGCTAATTGAAACATGAAGGTGCGCTCTTGACCTGCCTGTGTGAGCCGCTCAAGCCTCAGTGTTTGAACAACAAAGAGAGCTGCCTCACATCTCCGCACGCCGCAAACCACACTAATTCACGACCTGTTGCTAGGGCAACACCTGCCTTAGACAAAGCTGCACCTATTAGTTAGACACAATCTAATGTCTGTGAACCTGAAGCCTTCCTATTCGAGTGCTTCATTGTTGGAGGTCTTTTTTCTCACTATTTAATAAGCAGACACTGAATTTGTAGTGTCTTAATTTCCTCATACCAGTAAATATGTAGTCTGTGAAGGCTGGGTGAAGCTTCCGGAAGGCCTTCTCTGCTTTCTCGATAGTGTTTGAGGACGGCTTTCCAAAGCAGGGAGTGAACATGACTGAGAAATTCTCCTCCATAGTCAGCGCCTCCTCCAGGAGCCCCTGTGAGAGGAAAGGGATTTGTTTTTAATACGCTTTTTTAATTTACAAATAATCAGATCATAAATACTTAGACCTACTGAAATGTTACTGAAATGCACAGTGTGATTTTGTTATGTTTCCTGATTATAATTTAGCTTTTATATATTGTTCTGGCACTTCTGTTAGACTGGCATATGGTTTAGATCATTTTAAAGTAAAACATAATTATATTTTTTGAAAAACACAAGTGATTAAATCAAGAGTGTGCCAGATCTTATGTAGAGTTATGATTTCTTATTCAAGCCTTTGGTGTGTGACTGTTAAGATAATCAGCCACCTCCTGTCAGAATATAAAACAAGTATTATTATATCAAGCAGAAGATTACTTTGATAACTTTGTATTCAGCTTCAAGTACGAATGTAGTCTCACATAGACCAGTTATTTTAGTTTTATTTATATGCTATTATAGTATTTATTAATGTTTTTAATTACTTTTATTTTATATTTTCATTTGAATTTAATTTTAACTTTAGTTTCAGTTTTAGTCATTTGCTTTTGTCATTTTTATAGTTTTTTTTATAGCTTATTTTTAGTAATTTTACAGTAGTACTATTTTATTTCAATTTGTTTGCCAAGACAGCATTTCTCATTTAAGTTTTTCATCTAGTATTTATATTTTATTTTATTTCAGCTTTATTTCAGTTAATTAAAAATGATTTTGGTAACACTTTACTTAAAGCATTTATGTGTAATGCATTATAACATGCATTATGAATATCTTTATATCTTTTCATAAATAATTGCAACCAAAGTTAAAATGCATTATAATATTTGCAGATGCTTTGTAACATACATTTAATGCATTATATTTTTTAAAGGTTTGTTCAATCAATAGATAAGAATTATAATGTATTATAACTGTTGTTAAAATTATTCATGAGACCATACAATGCATTATAAGGTGCATTACAATGGATAATTAATGCATTAAAATACTTTTATAAATAAAGGATTTAAGTAAAGTCTTACCAAGATTTTTAATAGTTTTAGTTAATAATAACACCACTGATTTTGATCGGCATGAAGTCTAGTTCATTTTAGACATATTCTGACCAAGACAGGAAATGACCATCTGCCTGACATAAAAAGTGACCAACCACGGTGGCATTTAGGGACATAGCAGCCAATCAGATTTCAGCCAGCTGCTTTTTGTAGATATTTTGTATCAGACAGTCAGTGAAAAGACTTTTGGGCTGCATGACGCTGAGACTAATATTATTAGTATTTACAAAAACCATTGGATGGGAAACTTTGAAAGCATCGTTCATGAAGGTACTGTAAATAGCATGATAAATAACCTACTGTTAATCAAACATTCTGCGTTAGTTCAGGCAGGCCACGTAGTCAAGCTCCGCTCAGCAGACATCAGCTGACTGGAAAAATTCCAACCCTGCCCTTATCAGCTGATCCGATTCCTATGCATTTGGCAACTCTTAAACAGGGCGCCTTACTTAAAGGATTAGTTCACCTTAAAATTAAAATTATCCCATGATTTACTGACCCTCAAGCCATCCTAGGTGTATATGACTTTCTTCTTTCTGATTACCCCAAATCGGAGTTATATTAATAAATATCCTGACGCTTCTAAGCTTTATAATGGCATTGACAGGGTCCATTGAGTTTGAAGCTCAAAAAAGTGGCTCCATCCCTCATAAAAGTAATCCACACGGCTCCGGGAGGTTAATAAAGGCCTTCTGAAGCGAATCGATGGGGTTTTGTAAGAAACATATCCATATTTAAAAGTTTATAAAGTAAAATATCTAGCTTCCGCCAGACTGCCTCCCGTATTCAACTTACGAAAAAGGCGTGACGATGACGTCAGATGTAGCGTTTTGAACTGCGAGAGGCGTTAAACTTTTTTCGAAAGTTGAATACGGAAGGCGGTCCGCCGGAAGCTAGTTATTTTACTTCATAAAATTTTAAATATGGCTATATTTCTTACAAAACCCCATCGATTCGTTTCAGAAGGCCTTTATTAACCCCCTGGAGCCGTGTGCGTGTGGAGTACTTTTATTATGGCTGGATGCGCTTTTTCGAGCTTCAAACTCAATGGACCCCGACACTGCCATTATAAAGCTTGGAAGCATCAGGATATTTATTAATGTAACTCCAACTGTGTTCATCAGAAAGAAGCAAGTCATATACACCTAGGATGGCTTGAGGGTGAGTCAATCATGGGGTAATTTTCATTTTAAAGTGAACTAATCCTTTAAGCACAGCTTAAGTTCAGTCTGCCTGCTTGGCTGCTTCCACTGCACGCTGCTTTGCAATCCACCTCCTCCCCAGCTCCTCCTTAAACTGTGTTTAACTTAATCAATGTCATTCTGTTGTCATTGATGCATGCTCTGTTCTCAATGGGGGGATTTATGCTGCTCTCCCAGTTTAAAAATGGGAGGTTGTCCCCAGAAGCTGCTGCTGTTCCCTGTCTTTGATTTTAATGGAGCTCATGAAAAGGACGAGGAATTTAGAACAGAGCCATATCGCCAAATGTAACTTTTGCAAAATATGCCAACAAAAACAAAGTTGACAAGGGCTTAGATAAGACACTTTTCACATAAGGTACATCTTGTGTAGACTTGTAACATTCTCTTTTGAGCACTAACATCTGCAGGATCCTGCTCTTTTCTAGAAAACACTGTTAAACTTGTTGCTATGAATCATTGCACCTTATTTTTCTCCACTGGTCAAACATACAAAGAAAAATATGCTCTTCTCTTCATTTACATTGATCAAAACAGCATATATATTTTCTATGGCATCAGTGGTGAACGTGTTTCTATTGTATGTGAAAACCTTTCAGTAGGGAAAAATAAAACTCGTTCGAAAAGATGAAAAAGCTCACCCATACTCTGGGCCATCAAAATAAACATACGAGTTGAACTGCAATCCATGTGGGTTGGAAATGGATAGAAAAAATACATAAATGAAAAAGGAAGGGGCTTGATGTACACTGAGAGCTACCCCACACTCAACTCACTTCAAGCAAATGCAAATTATGAGACTTTAAGAGGGTCAGAATGCATCCATTTTATATCCTGTAAATTAGAAAAAAGCGCTTTTCCCTTGAGTTCAGGTGAGAGAGGTAGCCTGGGTTAAGAGCACTTATATTAGTATGAATATTTACAGAGTCTCCACTATCTTCAAATCTTTAAAAAAGTGAATACCCATTGCAGATTTCAATGAAAGGAGTTTGTTGTGCTATAAACCAGGAATAATGAGTGTGAGTGCAGTATATGAGGGGAAAAGAACATTACACAACACTAAATAGTGATGATGTTTTACACACAGACATTTTTGTGATTGATACGCACTGATTTACCTCAGTCGGCACTCTTTTAAACAATAATCATTCACTGAGCTTTTGATTGGGCGCTGGGCCGCAGTGGGCACCCAGCAGCCTATCCATCCTCACCTGCCAATACAGTTTGATGAGCTTGCTTATGTGCTGGTTGTTGCCTCCTGACAGCCAGTAAATGTAGTCAGCAATCATGGCGCCCCTAATGACAAGGACAGAAACAGACAGACAGTATCAGACAACTTTCACTCAAGATGTTACACCATCCAGAGGGAGACGGCACAAGAGACATGGCACATACTCGATAAGGGAATTCACTCGACAGACACACGTGCACACGCCATGCAGAGTCTCTACACAGTGAAAGACTCGTGCAGTTGCAGGCACAAATTTGTCTCTCCCACATATTCTTTCTTAGTGTACCAGCATTGTGCTAATAATATACAAATGTGTATACATCACATCATCAAACTTGAGAGATGTGAAAGTGACCACCATTGACCCATGCTGACAAATCTTTATACAAATTTAAAATAACGGTACTTATTTCTGATATGCTAAGTAGAAATCACATGCATGCAATTAAAGGGATAGTTCACCCAAAATTGAAAATTAGCCCATGATTTACTCACCCTCAAGTCATCCTAGGTGTATATGACTTTCTTCTTTCAGACGAATACAATCGGAGTTATATTAAAAAATGTCCTGGCTCTTCCAAGCTTTATAATGGCAGTGAATGGCTGATTTGTTTTGAAGTCCATAAAAGTGCATCTATCCATTATAAAAGTGTTCCACACGGCTCCGGGGGGTTAATAAAGGCCTTCTAAAGTGATGCGTTTGTGTAAGAAAAATATCCATATTTAAAACTTTAAAAACTAAAATAACTAGCTTCCAGCAGACGGCCTACACAAGTCGACTTATGGGAAAAGAATAAGCCCTGACGCGATATATGACGCAGGAGAAGCGTAAGCTTTGACGCCTCTCGTGGTTCAAACAAATAGGGCTGGGCAACAAACTCAAGCTCCTCTTCTCTTATATCGAAATCCTCCGGAATTTCTCTTTAAAAATTCTTGTTTTAGACTTCTAATTCGTGACCGATGTTTTGTTTCGCTCTATCCTCTGCACTTCTGTGTTCGTCAATACAACATGCGTCAGGTCAGGGGTTACTCTTTTGCCGTAAATCGATGTGTACAGACGTCTGTCGGAAGCTAGTTATTTTAGTTTATAAAGTTTTAAATATGGATATTTTTCTCACACAAACGCATCGCTTCACTTCAGAAGGCCTTTATTAACCCCCCGGAGC
The DNA here is from genome assembly GCA_039654105.1 of Coreius guichenoti. Lineage (NCBI taxonomy): Eukaryota > Metazoa > Chordata > Actinopteri > Cypriniformes > Gobionidae > Coreius > Coreius guichenoti. Next base: position 22,007,139 of record CM077188.1, on the reverse strand, counting down.
CGTGTGGATGTCTTTTATGATGGATAGATGCACTTTTATGGACTTCAAAACATATATAACTCCGATTGTATTCGTCTGAAAGAAAAATGTCATATCCACCTAGGATGACTTGAGGGTGAGTAAATCATGGGCTAATTTTAATTTTTGGGTGAACTATCCCTTTAAGTAGGGCTGGGCGGTATATCGAGTTTGTACAATATATCGATATATTTTTTTAGAAACGATATGGAATGAGGCAATACCGTTTATATCGATATACAGTAGATTGATACGAACGCATCTGAAAAATAGCGGAGTACGCAGAGTGAGCTGATGCAAGGAAAGTGCATGATACAACTTGTCCTCAACATGACACATGCTTTATATTAAGGGCTTCAAAATAACTGGTAAGATATAGTTAACATTTATAGTTTAAAGCAGCTTGCCCTGTCAGATGCTCTGAGAGATAGATTTGTGCTGACAGACAGATAAATACTTGCGGTGTTTAATGTGTTTGAAATGTGGTGCTTTCCTCAGTGCATAACTTACATTTCACAGGTATATTCTCCATCTGTAAATGTTAGAAAGTCATGCAGATATGTCCATTTTGCTGTCAGGAGAGGACGAGCCTTCTGCATGAGAATCTCCGCTAAAATTCAGGCTTCCGTGGAGCGCCGCCGCGTGCATGCGCGCCAAACAGATGGAGCGCAATAGAATAGGAACGCAATAATTCTGACTAAAATATACATATTTCTAAAATATTTGTTGTTGGACAATAAATGTGCCATATGTGGAATTTTAAACCTACAAGTATGTATATTTTTGTGAAAGTGACCATTATGATGGGGTAATCAAATGTAGGCTAATATGCTTTTGTTTTTATTTTTTTAATTATTATTTCATTTAATTATTTAAATGAATTATTATTAAAATAAATACAGATATTTTTTGTATCCAAATAGAAAAAACGTAGAAAATACCAGGATATATACCGTGTATCGCCATTCAACCAAAAAATACTAAGATATGATTTTTTGGCCAGCCCTACCTTTAAGTAAAACGTACAGTAATAAGGTCATGTCACAATGAGATGAGATGAAATATTTACTTTCACAAACTTTTTTTTTTTTTTTTTTTTAAAAGGATACAATATTGTACAGTAAGTTAGTACATCATTCCATAAGTAAACAAAAATCATTATTTCCATGATAAACATTCTAAACAGTAGTTGTCACAATATAAAAGTTATACATCATATATCATCAATATACTGTACATCATATTTATCATAGTTTACTATAATTTTACTGTAAAACTTACTATGAAATTTACTATAATTATACAAATATAATATAAATATAGAAATAAAACATACAAGAATAAAATAAAAAGGGTTTATTTGCTTTTTTAATAGAATTTTGTGTAAAAATGTTTTTCGGCAATCTGACCAAATAATGATTCAAATTAAAGATGTTAAAAATTCAACATACACATCACATTATTAAATTTGAGAGATGTGAAAGTGAAAATTGACCCATGATGACATATCTTTATATAAAAAGTCTAACCTGGCACACTTTTTTTTAACATTCGTACAATATTGCACTGATGCTTCCTTGTAAGTCCCCATATTATTTTTTATTATATTATATTATATTATATCATTTTATACTGTAAAAATAACTGTAAAACACTTTCTCTGCTGGGTCTACTGTATGTTTGCTAAAGTTTTGGTTGCAATCCAATGATCATATCGTAATTAAATAATTAAATTAAATTAAAATTTAATTTGTGACATTTGTATCATAATGTGTATAGTGTCAGGTAGTTGCTAAAAACCTGGAATCCTTTTTGGACCCTTATTCGAAGTAAATGTACAAAAACTAATGTGCTTGTTTTCTAGTGTAATATTATTGCTACTTATGCCAGTAGGCAGTGACTTTATGTGTGAATCATTCAATCAACCAATTCAGGAACTCATTGAATTATTCATTCAACTGAATCGATTTGTTTAAAAACCCTGATTTTGAGTGAGTAATTGAATATTTTCCTCAACCGATTTGTTACAAAAAAAAGTGATTCTTCGTTTAGAGCTATATTTGTTGGTGGAGCAAAAATACACAAACTATGGCACTATTGTATTTAAAATGTAGGTTACTCAATATTTCCTTCATGTTTATTTAACTGTTATAAAACCAGTTTAACTTTATTTAACTTTATAAAACCAATACTTCAACACTCACAGTCATGCTGTTGGTCTGAATATCATTCATGGCTGTGATTAATTAAAACAATAGCAGTCTTGTGTAATATTGCTTACTTCTGCTTCTATTTATAATTACAAGACCCGTTAGTTTAGGATGGTGGTGGTGTTGTTTAAGAATCTCCATAGACAAACTCTTTTTGCTTAGGCAAGGGAATCTTTTAAATTTGTCAGTAAAGAGCATCAGGTGACATGCATATGCATGTGTGAACTTCAAATTGATGATGCAGTTACGCGTTGCATGCAAAACCGCAGAGACACGGTAAAAAACAGCATAGTAATGTTAAGGATAAATTATTACCTTCCCCATCACACTGCGCTATGAAATATAATTAAGACTCCTCCATATTCACAAGTGCACTGGAAAATGTGTGACTTGGATTGTATTAGATGCTATTTCCCAGTACACATTTTGTTAAACTAAGCCCATTAAATTATCTGGCCTGGTTGAATCAAATGGCTTGTTTTTTCAGGAGAATAGAAGGGTACATTCACTATAGGCACTTTTACTGTATATAAAGCAGGAAATTAAAACTAGTTTTCCTACCATGATATAAATGAAAGCTGTGAAAATGGCTTTTAATTGAGTGTTTCTTGAGAGAGACACACATCTTCTTGCCCAGTCGTTTGTCCAACTACTATATAATTCAAGCATGTGTTCTAGTCCGTGGCTTCCTCCAGAGAGCTAATCTACAACTAGAACCAATATGTACAGATGACCTGACGATAACCCTTGTAATTCGTCCAGTTCTGATCTTTACACTAATCAGTGTAATTGCAATTAGTTCGCTTATGATCTTTTACTTCATTAATGATGACCAACCCTATGTGAGAAAGTTGTCAGTGACCCCAAGTTGTAGTCTGATGATTGTGTAGGTTGCTTAAACTCCTGTTTTCATCAGATCTATGGATCTCTTTACGTATTTGTTGGTGGTTGATTGAAGTTGATGTTCTAGAAAACAGCTGCTATGTTTGTAATGATTGAGTCATTTACTAGCCGTGTTTCCACTGTGGGGCCGAATGTGGGCGTGCTAGTGCGTGACAGGGCCAGTCCAACCCAATCTCACGACAATTCGTACGTATTTAAGAGGTGGCTAATTCGTACGAATTTGCTAAATCGTATGCATATGACGATTTGGTCAATTCGTATGATTTCATACGAATGACCTACCCCTAACCCCGCCCCTAAAACCTACCCATCACTGCAGTATAGACAAAATTCTATACTGCAGTATAGAAAAACGAATTCGTACGAGTTAGCCACCTCGTACAAATACGTACAAATTGGTTGTGAGATAGTGTTGGCCAGTCGCATTTCCACTGTCACTTCTGGGCCTTGATCGGGCATCGTCAGGGCTTCCTCAGGGCCAACGGCCTGCCGAATACCTTGGTCCAAAGCGGGCCAGCCCGGGTTTAAGGAGTGGTTATGAACAAAGGCGGAGTTTATCTAAGTTTGGAGGCGGAAGCAAAAATTTTAGCTCAAAACTCACTTTCAGACAGCAGCGAAATAACTTCTGTTTGTGATCCGATGAGGATTCTGATCACCGTATAAGGCCTAAATATTTATATGCGCTGCAAAAGACTATGCACGCTAACCATTGCCATAGTAAACATGGTAAATACAACTGCTTGAAGAAATCAGACAAATCATATAGGCTATCACAATCGTGTATTTCTAACCTGTCAGTACGTCTCGTCTCTTTACCGGACTGTCTGATATCCTTATTTAGCTCCACATATGTCATAAAATAAAGTTTTTTGGGAGCTTCCTCTCTTTCTCTGAGTGAAAATATTGCTTAATTGTATTGGGACTGTCACTGGAGAGAGTGCTAAAGCTCCTCAGGTCATATTTTTGGTGGAAAATTTGTAGAAATGATCATTCTTTCTAAATGTGATGAAAACATACTGTCCTGTCACTACAAATAAACAGAAACAGATGCGACTGAATAAGTTTGTGTGTCCTCTTTCTTTTGTGAAATAATGGTAAATATCACTTTATTTCTGTGGGACTAATGTGCAGTCTTGACACAAATTAATTTATTATGATCAGTGTATCACTTATTATTGTAAAGCTGTGGTAAAACATCGATGCTTGGGTTTTAAATCTATAAGTAAACGACAAAAATGGCAACAAACGACCGCTTTTATCATGTTCGTTTTGCGATCTCTCTAGTTTCCAGTGATTTCTTTCTGATTAGTTTTCTGATAAAACTTTCATTTGTTGGTGAAATGATGGGTTTGTGTGACGTTCCAGAGAGGCGTGTTACGGGCGGGTTTTAGTGAGGTGCTGCAGAGCTTCTAGCCCGACGGTGGAAACACAGCGTGGTTTTGGGCTCGGTGCTACAGGTTCGAGGCTATTAGCACAGCCCGGCCCGCTGAAAGCCCTGGCTTGCACTGGCCTGACAGTGGAAAAGCGGCTAATGACCTAAAACAACCAAGCTTAAAGCCTCTTAGGTGATCTGCTAATCTGGAGCATTCCCAGACAGTAAATGAATCGTTCTGCTTTCGTCAAGCTGCATTGCTGAATAACAATCCAGCATCGCCCCCTGTCTCGATAGCACTGAGCCAGGAATCGTGGGGAGGCCTCATTTAGCTTGCTTGATTAATGCTTGATGAGGATGTGCAAGTGTCCTGCTGGGGTGAACGGAGCAATTCTCTCGGGTGTAAATGCCAATTAAATGTTTACAAATAATTAACCACAGTACCTACTTGTCCCCTCAGGGGTTGAAATGTTGTTGTGGGTAAACATGACATTTACAGTTAAGGACGCAGCAGGGCTGGTTAAGTGTTTCTCGCTCTGTTTCAACTTCTGCATCTGTTCAGGTGCCACATTTGCAGCTTTGAATCGACAGTCACACACTGTTGTGCGCCGGAGGAAGAGCCGATTCCTGCAGCGTGATGGCGTTCACTCTAAGAGGAATTCCTGGTGTGTGACGCTGCTTTCTCATTTTGAAATGGGACGATTTTTGGAATAGAGCCGAGACATGGTGTGTCACTCATCCCTTGTTTTCTTGCTCAAGCATCAAATTAAATGCTAATTGTTTTTGTCTGTGTATGATGTGGTGCTGAGCGGCATGGTGAGCTTGACTAGGGACCCAGCACACAGAGAAGCTGGATGCTTGTGTGTGTGTGTGTATGTGTGTGTTTGTCATTATATTGCAGAGCCCAAGCAACACTTATCTTTCTCTCCCCCAGAACAGGCCTGGATCGCCCTTTAAATGCCATTTAAAACCCTGTCATCCCATCAACGCATGACACCATCCCTTTTCTTTAAAAGAAGCATGCTGGATTTGTAAATTAACCATCTAATCGCTTTCACTAGCATCTTAGGTAACAAGATTGAGAACTGACGCCATTCACTAACTCTGTAGCTTTAAAAAAAATATATATATATTAAAAAATAAGTTTTGAGTTCTGCCTTGTTCACTCTTAGAAGAAAGGATTCTATATAGTTTCAATAATTTGTGGTTAAGACAATTAAAAGCTTAGTGTTTAGCCATTTTGGGCTTGGCCCATTTTTTTTGCCCAGGAATATGTATAGAGGGTATGCATGTGACGTCACCGTCAGCCAGAGTCGCTGCGGTTACGCCCACTGAGTGGCAAAAAGAAAGTGGCAGCATTGGTTTTCAGCGTGAATGCCGCGAAAAACACACAAAACACATCTAAAACAGGAAAGAGCTTTGAGATTGACTGTACAAATAGATTTTGATTAGATTTAGATTTAGTGATTTAGAGAATAGATTTAGACCTAATCAGGCACATATAAATGTCAGAAAACACGATTCCTGGCTGCATGTCAATATCCATGGATCACTGTCTGGATCTTTGTTAAGTTGTAAGGAACACTATCGAGTCCATCCTTTAGTTTAAACTGATAATCGTTTGTTACTCACGTTTTCGCAGTTTCCCCTATTAAATCCAGTCATGCTGCAGCTCTTTTGCCACTCAGTCTGGCTGAGGGGGCGTGTTCCAACGGGAAAGTGACGTCAAATGCATACCCTCGTGAATTCCATGTCTCTGGGTCCATGGACTTTTATTTTGACACTCTTTTGTCTTATTTTACCTGTGTTCAGTTCCAGGGCGTTTAGTTCCTGTTTCCTTGGTTGCCATAGTTATTTATTATTTTATTGTGTAATTAATTGAGTCTCACCTGTCCCTCATTGCCACTGTGTATTTATACCATTAGTTAGCTTCTGTTCATCATCTTGTGTTAATGTTACTAACTGGGTTGTATCTTTGATTTTTTCTTGATTTCTATTGAAGGAATAGTTCACCCAAATATGAAAATTACCCCATGATTTACTCACCCTCAAGCCATCCTAGGTGTATATGACTTTCTTCTTTCAGATGAATACAATTGGAGTCCTGGCTCTTCCAAGCTTTATAATGGCAGTGAATAGGGGTCGAGGTTTTGAAGCCCAAAAAAGTGCATTCATTCATTATAAAAGTAATCCACACGGCTCCAGGAGGGGTTAATAAAGGCCTTCTGAAGTGAAGCGATGGATTTGTGTAAGAAAAATATTCATATTTAAAACATTATAAACTAAAATAACTAGCTTCCAACAGACAGACATACGTATCGATTTACAGCGAAAGAGTAACCCCTGACCTGACGCATGACACACTGACGAACACAGAAGCGCTGAGGATAGAGCGAAACAAAACATCGGTCACGAATTAGAAGTCTAAAACAAGAATTTTTAAAGAGAAATGTCGGAGGATTTTGATATAAGAGAAGAGGAGCTTGAGTTTGTTGCCCAGCCCTATTTGTTTGAACCGTCAAAGTTTACACTACTCCTACATCATGTCAGGGGTTACTCTTTTGGCGTAAGTTGACTTGCGCAGGCCGTCTGTTGAAAGCTAGTTATTTTAGTTTTTAAAGTTTTAAATATGGATATTTTTCTTACACAAACGCATCACTTTAGAAGGCCTTTATTAACCCCCCGGAGCCGTGTGGATTACTTTTATAATGGATGGGTGCACGTTTTTGGGCTTCAAAATTTCGTCCTCCATCCACTGCCATTATAAAGTTTGGAAGAACCAGGCCATTTTTTAAAATGTATCTCTGATTGTATTCGTCTGAAAGAAGAAAGTCATATACACCTAGGATGGCTTGAAGGTGAGTAAATCATGGGCTAACTTTCATTTTTGGGTGAACTATCCCTTTAAATGCTACTTAACTGCTCTTCAAGCCTCATCACTCTGGATCAACCAGTCAGCACACGTGACAGTATATATATATAAAGTTTGGAGTATTATTACAATTTAAAAAATCTTTTCTATTGCAATATATTTTAACACTTTTTCAAAATGATACTTTTTTAGGATAATAAAAATTCTGTTGACTATAAGTAACATTGCACCTACATGTCAACTGACTCTCATTAGAATATTAGTAGACTGTTATTTGCAAAGTTACTTATAGTCAGTAGAATGTCAGTTGGGGGGGCCATCAAAATAAAGTGTTAGTACATATTAAGAAGACATTCTATTAATACTCCAATTAAATTAGCTGACATGCAGGTGCAATGTTATAGTCAACAGAATGTCTAAAGTGGACCATCAAAATAAAGTGTTACCAAAAAAAAAAAAAAAACTTGTCAGACAAGCTCATGTGTCTCATTAAAGGGAGAGGAAGCTACTTTTGTACAGTATCTCTTCTTTACCCACGGGATTGTTTTTAGTTTTAAAGTGAATCAGTGAAAAAATAAAATAGCCACTTTTAAATAAAATTGACGACATTAATAGAAGAATAGGAAGAGTAATAATAACAATAAAAATATTGCTAAATGATATCCAGTACAATATTAGATTGTATAGTTTTGTGTCAAAAGGACATTTGAAGCGATAAGGGTTACAAGACAAAAAGTACTACAGTATATTAACACATATATCACAGGGACATGAAATTGTATTGCATGACCCGATCCGATTTCAGTTTTCAAGCGTTTGTAAACATCTATATAAAAATATATAGAAGCAGTGCACAACTGTAGTGTATTGCATTCTCAAACTCTGCATGCAGCCCTACTTCCCAGCTGTCAATGTTTGTGCCTGTCACATAAATCACTTTTATGTCCACTAGCAGGCATCGATGACAAAGTTACATTCAGTGTGTAGGCCGGGAGTCGAGGTAATTTCAAAGTCCTTGTTATTTCACTGGCTTTGGCCACACGGGGGTGTCAAACAATAAGATCTATGCCAAAGGGATACAAAAAAATGAAAGCAAAGAAACAGGGGTATAGAAGGATGGAAAGTAAGTGGAGTGATTTCCAAGCAGGGCACTTCATATCAAGATAATAACAAGTCTGGCAGTAGAGGCCCTTTGTGGCTGCCACAGAGAGAAACATGCCATTACAGCTGATGTGTGAGGCCTTCAAGTCAGACAGACTATTACATCCTTAAAAGTGAGAAGTGTTGGAGGGTAAAGACTTAGTTGTTGCCCCCAGCGGACAGGGGCAGAGCCTGTCTGACTGGCCGCCGTGTGCCCTTGTGCCTGGGGTGATAGTTTTTGAGCGCCTGTGTGTTCTAACAGCTCCTTCACAGGAACGCTGAGCTTTTAGAAGGCCATATTCCTGCTGAACAGCAGCGCTAAAATATGCAGGAGTATTATGCCTGTGAATAACAGCATGTCCCCTAATTCACACAGTGAGGCAAAAACTGAAGATTGGCATCAGGCAATCTGCATTGTTTTCCTATAGTGTCAGCATTTAGCGCATTCTTGGCTCTGCGGCATGAGGTTTGGTTCACTGCTCCCTCAATTCCTCTCATACCCCCTGACAACAAAGGTCCAAGCTTGACAAATCAGACTGTTTATGCATTTCACACACAGAGGAAAAAACAAAAAAACAACCAAACACACAAAAAACTGCATCAGGAGGACACACTGTCCCTAAACCTAGCTTTGCCTACATACTGAGGGAAGTGTAATGGACTCTAAGCATGATCGCTTCTGCATTTAAGCCTGATTGGCAACTTCTGATGCAGCGAAGTGTATGGAAATTATGAGAAAATTACAGGTAGGGTAGGCAATTTCGGAGAGGCTAGCAATAGAAAGTTTGCTTTGAAATCATAAGAAACCACCCATCCCATCCCTTCAGAGCATCTCCAAAGCCACGCCTCCTTCAAAACACATGAAGGAGTTTTGAAGAGTTTTGCACAACAAGAGCAGAGTCTGCAAAGCATCATGAAAGATGACGTTAAATTACCTTGTCTCAAAGCACGTAACATTACAATATTAATGAACATAAACAACTTACAGAACTCTTACTTGTTCCAAATGACTGCTGCAGATTAATTTCAGCATTGATAGTTTTGCCATAAAAACGCATAAATCTGAGGCTCCTGAGGTCGTGAACCGCTCCCAGCCTACATTTTTTCTTGTTCGAGAAGCCGTTATACTCTGATATATACATCACAATAAGGAAAACACAATAAGGAAGACAACTTCCTTTTAATGCCGACTTTAAAGGGGTCATCGGATGCAAAATTCACTTTTATATGGTGTTTGCATATAAATGTGTCTTTGCAGTGTGTGGACACAACCACCCTACAATGATAAAAATCCATTCACTCCTTTTATTTAATCCTCAAAAAGCCGAAACACTCTCAATAATCAAGCCGTTTTAATTTTCTGAGCAATATGATGTCATATTGCTCATGCTCCGCCCACAACCACTGACAGACTGTCCCATATTAGCATATTTCCGCCCTCAGCCAGTTGTACATTGTCTGCCAAGGAAGCACTTCAAGTGTCTACGCACCCCATGGAAGAGAGGGGTGGGGTGAGCAATAGCTCATTATCATTTAAAGAGACATGTGAACGCTGTGAACACAAACATTGAGGAATCTTAGCCAAAGTATGTTACAGACTTTACATGAAGACCCTAAAGAATCATACCAACTTGTGGAAAATGGGCATCCGATGACCCCTTTAAAGACCTTCTGCATCTCTAAGCATTACTGCCAACCTTTTGAAATGCATCGGCTATGCTGTTTTGTAGGCTTTTTGAGAGGTGCAGACTGCTTCATAAATGTGCCATAACCCTCGACAACCCCACACACTTTAACAATCCATGTGTGTGTAACGTTATTGTGATTACAAAGTGTCTCACACAGCTGTAAGTATTGAGTAAAGGGCTGCCACGATTGACCTTGTTTGAAAGCGATAAGCACCATCGTTTTAATGCAGAGACGGAGATGTCATTGCTGTAAATGGGGCTGGCAGAGAACGTTAGCTCATTGAGCATCTTTCTTCATGCACACCTCCCATTCAAGACTGATGGCTCTGTCAGCGGGCTCACTGACGGCACGCATCTGGCCTCATAATAGCCAAAATGGACTAATTTGGCTGTCCAAAGACATACACCCGCAAATGCACTTTTCACTGAGAATGGGGCAACTTGGCTAACCAAAGAGCTGTCAGGGGTGGTTGAATAAACATTCTTATTCAGTCTTTTAAAGTGGCAACCTGTAATATTCAAATCACTAGATAGGGCGCTACTGACAGGAAACACACTCAATGTCAAAACCATCACACATAGCTCTGCATCTGGGCATGACCTTAAGACCACTGCAGGAGCTCGAAATCCTCACAACTTTATTTGCCGAACAATGGAATTGATGCAGTGTATGTTCACTTAATTCACAAATTTAAAATGAATTTATGTTGAAACTAGAGAAGTTACAGAGAAATCGAAGAGGGTCGGTAATCAACTATGGACATTTATTTATTTAGAGTTTGTAATATGGAGGTCACATTTAAACATTCATCAAACTTTTGATCATGCCTTCATTTATTTGTACTATTTTTAAAATGTCATTTAAGTATGGATTTTGTTTTAACTTTTGTCCCAGATTGAATTATTATCATTTTTGAAAATATGACACAACTTTATGAATTAAATATAAATAATTAAATAAATATATACATAGGCTACTACGGGGCTTTTGAATGCTTAAATCTGATTGGTTTTACGAACATTCTAATAATTTTAAGGGAAATGCATGGCTAAAGTAGTTCCAGCCAGTTCTTGACCGCATTACAGTTCCATATCACTTTGCTAAATGATTTCAGTTATTTCAAAGGTCCTTACAGCCAAAAGAACCAAAACACACAAGGACACTTACCAAGCAAATAAATATAGTAAACAATAGGATAAAAACAACAAATTATTTGTTTTTTGCCACAAAATTGTTTTATTATGTACGGAAAGCACATAAACTTTCTCCCGGTCTGTCTCCCACTCACACACACACACACACACACACACACACACACACACACACACACACACACACACACACACACACACACACACACACACACACACACACACACACACACACACACACACACACACACACACAGAGTACGGACACACAATCTGCACACAAACGTGTTGTTAGCACTTCTCTGACGATTTTATCAGTAAAATAGTTTCAAAACTTAAAATTTACAAGACATTTCTCTCTAGCGATGTAATAACTGTCACATGTCTGTCTTTGTGTGAGCACATGGCTGGTATTTGTCATTGCTGGCCATGTGCTTGTGTTTGTCATGTTTGGTGTGAGCACATGGCTTGTCACGTGTTCCTTGTGCCATGTGCTCTCCTGTCTATTGTCCTGACCCGCCCCTCTTGTTATCTGATTATTGTTTAATTTGCTCCACCTGTCCTCCCTCGTTACCTGCCTTGTTTGTTCCCTATTTAGTCTCCTTGTGTTTGCTGTACTGTGCTAGATTGTTGTTTTCTGTTACCAGTCATTTGCTTCCCGTTTGCGTCATGTTCCCTGCTCCTTGTGTTTTGTAAGTTTTAGTTTGGTTTTCCCCCTCGTGGGTAGTTTTGTTTGTTTTTGTTTATATTATTATTATTATTATTATTTAATAAATCTTCATTCTTTCTGCAATTGAGTCCTCTCTCCTTTCTACCATTCCCCGCCGTGACATACACAAGCATATGGTCAGCAATGACAAATACAAGCCATGTGCTCACACAAAGACAAGACAGACATGTGACAATAACAGCTCTGTTCTTGAGCAGATAAACTTACAGTTTCGCTTTTAGTAGAGACACTGCTGCCGAACACTGTTGAGCGACGTACAGTCTCAGCTAACATGCTTGATAGCTCTCTCGCTCGCTCTGTCTCTCTCATATAACTGCACTAATAACTGCATTAGTCTGCTATCAGTGGCTCAAGCCTTCGTTATTAGCTGTAAAATGACGTTTTGTCATCCTATACACAAGAGCGTGTTAAGGACAAAACCTGAAAAATGTCTTGAAATACATCATATGAACAAGTGTGGCAACCGTTGTATAAACGGAATAATTTACTCCAGGCCTTTGAATTAGTAAGGGATAATCCACGGCTAGCAGTGCATTAAAGGATTTTAATGCACAACATGGAGGCAAAGAACCGCCCGGCAGGAAGCGGAGGGTGGTCCCTTACAGAAAAACCACATGAATTTCACATGTGATCACATGTGTCCGCAACGTTATTTAATTAATGCACAGCTAGCCATGGATTATCCCGCTAATGCATCGTCATTGGCCAACATTGACAACTTAAAGCTGTTATTGATGTTTGCAGCCCAATATTTGACCGGAAGTAATTGTTATTTTCGTCAGTTACGCAGTGGCGCCCCCAGAAGCTTTTAATAGGGGTGGCCAGAGAAGGCCACAGCAAATCTTGGGGTGGCACCAAAAAAAAAAAAAATTCAGTTGTTTACTTTTGTTCCTGGTTAATGCATATGACTTTAAAGCTGTAGTCCGTAACTTTTTTTGGTTAAAATGTATCCAAAATCATTCAATCAATCAATCAATCAATCTATCTATCTATCTATCTATCTATCTATCTATCTATCTATCTATCTATCTATCTATCTATCTATCTATCTATCTATCTATCTATCTATCTATCTATCTATCTATCTATCTATCTATCTATCTGTCTATCATACACCTCAAAACATTAGATTCTTTCGCGTGAAGAAGATAACTCCACAAATAACTGCAGTTTCTGGGTTCAAACAGAGATGGCGACAAAGAGGTAAAACTTACGGAATGCAGCTTTATTTAAAGAGTAATGAATTGCTCTACTACTAGCCTAAATAACATTAGAATATGAATATCATGACTCATAATTCAATGTAAATAATGCAATATTAATATTAATTACTATTAATATTAATTATTTTAGTCAGTCGATTAAAAAAATAACAAATTAATCAATTTTTTTTCTGTAATTAATCGCGATTAACCACGATTAAAAACATTGTTTTTAATATTTAATATTGTAATGATTTCACAGTTACTCTCCAAATTAATGTAGAAGCAACTTAAAGACAGTGGGCCTCATTTATGAAACGTAGGCTACATAAACTGTGCGTACGGCCGTTTCCACGCAAAACTTGGCATTTATCAATATGGACATGAGCGATGGCTGTAATCAAATCTCACGTCAGGTCTCAGCTCATGTACGCAAGTTTTTGAATTAGCGCGAACTTGAGTGCAGCATAGCAAATCTGGCGGAGAATTGAAAAGCTTTTTGTTCATTTAGATTATTTTCCTGACTGACAACCGAAGCTCAATCGATCATTAGACTTTAAAATTAGAATAGATGGGTGTCTGTGACCCATTTTTTTCAGGGGCTTTAAATTTATATGCGCAACAGCATAAACAGAACACTAGGATTCTCACATCACGCCTGCAGCGCTTCTGTGAACATAGAAAAAATTTGCCTAAGTAGGCTATAAAAGGAATAAAATAAATGGACTGCACAAAATATATTTCACTTAACAGATTAACAAAATAAAAATAAAAAACTATGCGACAAGTAGCCTAGTATAGGCTGCGCTCATTTTAGTGACACTCTGCGTTGTAGTTTTCTTTATATTTATTAAATCCAACTGATCGCGCAGGCGCCTCACACGCGCGCACACAACATAGGCCTATATAGCCTATTCTGGTGTTGCTAACTTGACATTTCAGCCATTCATCAAACTAAAATGCAGTCAACCAAACATAAAAGACACTGCTCAAATGCAATTGTCTGCTGTAAAATCAGCTAGCTCAGCGCCCAAACAAACACATTTTTGCGTATGTGAAGGATGCTGTTTTCCGTGGATATTGGCACATGAGTGAAATACAAAGCCTTGTTTACATAATAAATAATTTAGCAACCAAATGTTACGTGCTAACATCATTGGATTCTTGCCGAATGAGCGAGATGAGCCCAGTTTCACTTTTAAATAAATTCATTTTGGCTTGATGTTTGTACGTTGTTTATAATGAATGCCACTATATTTGTGTTTTATTTTATAGTTTATTATTTAATGTATAGCTAGGCAACTTATTTTCATTCTTGTTCTGTTCTGAAAACCGTTCAATTTAAAAGATTTTTTGTGTAGTTAGGGGAAAATAGCCTAGGCTATAGGCCTACGTGTTTATAATTTTTGTAAATGTTTCGTTTTATTTATTGGTATTTAATATACATATAAATTTAATATAGCTAATTGTTTGCAATTACAAGGTAAACAGGTGTTTTTGGAGTAAGATCAATTTCTCTTTCATGAGATTAGATCTTCTTGGCCGGGTTACGTTTCTCCATGTAAATTCTAGGGGAAGGCTTCTAAACCGTGAATTTTTAGGGGCGTGATATTTAAATGACGATTGTTTTGAGCCGCCACATTTATCAACGTACGATTATTGAATCGTGAACCCTGTCGTAAGATGATTTCTGCGCTCGTTTCTACGTTAGATTGATAAATGAGGCCCAGTATATTTTAAATATTTGTTGTAATGGCTCTTTTTTTTATGAATGCAATGAAGGCCAGTATCACCGATACTAAAATTGGTACTGATGTCATGAAATTGCTTTAAAAACAACAACAACAACAAAAAAACAGTAATGGCAGACATCCAACGTTACAGTATAATTGAAAGCTATATCAATTTCAACATTTATTAGGGTATGGAAAACAACTTTTTATTTTCATTTTATGAACTATATCAAATTATAGTTGTAAATAGTATAGTTTATAAATGAAAATAATGTCATTATTTCGAATCAGTGTTTCGGATCGCGTATCAAACTGCCAAACTGCTGAAATCACGTGACTTTGGTGCTCCGAACCACTGATTCGAAACTATATTCACATTAATGGCTTTAAATACATCTTTAGTAACTTTCTGGATCTTTAGAGGTTCAGTGACTTTGCTGGCAATGGAGGCCTCACTGAACCATCGGATTTTATCAAAAATATCTTAATTTGTGTTCTGAAGATGAACGAAGGTCTTACAGGTGTAGAACAACATGAAGGTGAGTAATAAATGACGTTTTCATTTTTGATTGAACTAACCCTTTAAAACAATCTTCACATAAACCCATTATAGTAAATGTATTTACCTGTGGCCTTCTGTCTAACAGATAGGAAATATACAGAAACTGAATAAAATTATCAAACAGTCTGCACTGCATAAATAAACTAAATATAGATTAATCCTTATTAAAGCTACACTTTTTTCTGTAACCTTTGTTCTTTTGATTAACATTGATGACAGCCACTGGTTTATTAGGCTAGCTACTGTGACGTTAAGATCTGCCGCTGCCGCACATGACGCGGATCTGACGCGCGTCTCATTTTCTCAAAACTTTAAGTTAATTTAAGGCGTTATTTCACTAATTTAAGACTGCTCTTATGAGAATACACCACAAAACAGACATTTTGGCATAATTCTGTGTTGTTGTTCGTTCAAGCACGAAATTAAGAGAACTCGCGCGTCACATGACACAATTCTCGCGCGTCACATGACACAATATTGGTCTTGTCGCGCTTGAATGGTTTAAAAGCTACTCTGGTGGCGCCAAACAATCTACAGTCTTTTTTTGGTGGCTGCAGCGGGTGCTTCATTTTATTTATTTATTTATTTTTTTCACTTCATGAACTATTGTGAATAATATTATGCATTCAAATGAACAGTACCCAATGCAAAATCATACATGGGGTGGCCAGAGTTTATACAAGGGTGGCCGCCCCTACGGCCGGTTAGATCTAGCATTCTGCCTGCTTTTAATCAGACACAAATAAAGTAGTGCGTAAGATTACATTTATTTGAATGAATGAATCATAGCATTTATTTGAATTAATTATCACGAGAGAGAGTGAGAGAGAGAGAGAGAGAGAGAGAGAGAGAGAGAGAGAGTACCTGCGTCTGTTCAGCGTCTCTCTTAACAACGAAGATATGCGTTTATTACTTAAAAATAGCGATGTAACCCCATAGTTGCTGAGAAATATAACGTAGTGATCCAGTAGCAAAGCTATTTTATTGCTAAAAGTCGCGTGGCAGCGTTGATAACAAGTTTCTGTGCTCCTGAATGTTTTTGTGCGTGCGTTGCGCAATCTCCGCTCTGTGTGGGAGTGACGTAGAAATGAAAACAGCGCATTAATATAGAACGGTGATTCAACTGACTTGGAACTACCTGTGCATTAAACGGTTTTATTGCACACCTTCCAGCCAATCAGAATCGAGTATTCAGACAGACCATGGTGTAATTGAAAAACAATGCACACCCGAGGTGTAACGGCCACACAGCGATTACCACCTGGGGTGTGCATTATTTTTCTAATAATTCAACAGCCCATGGTCAATTGTTCCTCACACGAACTATTACATTTATTAAGACTATTTTACAGTGTCCTTGTTACTTACTGTAGTAATAACAGTAAATTATGCATAATTACATCCAGCTAACCCTAAACCAAAACCCTAGTTCTAACCCTTTAGAAAATACATGTTAATTAATATTACTCAGTACTTAAATGTATAATTACATTGTAACAATTACATGGAAAATGTGTGAAAATATTAAATAATTGTTTGTCTATTTAGGAAACATAAAATATCAGCAATGAAATTCACCTTAGAAAGAAAAAAGGAGTCAACAATTTTATTCCAAAAATGGATTCTGTCATTTCCATCACATCGAAATATATTTTGAGAGAGAAAAATGACTGTTCCAAAAACATTTCAGATTTCTCCTGTGATGCTTGCATGTCCACAGTTGGACAATGTTTGTTTTGGACAAGTGAAGGTGAAAAGTGTGTTAAGAGAAAGTTTATTTTCTAAAATGCACTAAAAATGCCCTACAGTTATATAAACACCCTTAAACGTTCAGTAAAATCATGCACAAAAACTTTTTACTGAAAAACAAACCTGACTTCTGGAAATGAGCCATAAGATTAATTTTTTTTTGTCCCAGTGCTAAATGCTGACGGTGCATTTAGGAGTGTTTATTGTTGTACTGGCTCTCGCTGAGCAATGAATACCACTTTCCTAAAGCAAATTCTGCCAGGATCCATCAAGAGCAAAGGTTACACTGTTAATTTTATTTCTGCATTGAGAAAGCTTGTCTCCAGCACAAATGGAACGATATTGCCTTCTAGAATAATTTCCGTTTTCAAGTTCAATATCTTGATGTGTCACTCACTCTCCGACAGTTAAGATTGCGATGGGAGGTGAATCTGTGCTACTAAACGTATGAATCTATATGCACATATTTCTTGGAGAAGCTGTAACTGTTTTTTAATGTTTTCTGATGGTGCGTGTTGACATTCTGACTTTGATACTACCTACAGAAATGAAAATAACAACAACAACAACAACAACAAAAAAGAGAAGCCACAGCTTTTCTGTTCACAAAAGAAATGACGTCTCAATAAAGGAGTCATGGACAGATGTAAGTAACCATTACCAGAATGAGGAAGAAAATGGTACAATGATAAAAATGTGGAGAATAATTTGGTTTCTTTGTGCTGGAGAGCTATTGCCTCTGTAAAATTTACTGGCATGTGAACTTCAAACATAGATGCATTTTCCTCTTAAAGACCTCAAATGGCTGAGCAGCATTTGCTGGAGGGAGGATGTGATTAGGTTAAAGAGTGGCGCCAGCTTCAATGGCATTGCTCACTTCTTTGAAATGCACAACCATGCATTGTGGTCTGACAAACTGCACTCGGACTCTGCCTTAATCTAGCATGAGGAGTTTCAGGAGTGGACTGTACTGAGCAATGTCAGCAGAGATTCATTTAATGGGAAAGATTTAAATTCTGTGGCAGTCTACAAGTTTGTCCTTACAAAATAAATGAACTCCAACTATATATATGCAACAATAATAAGGATTCTGTATTATTATTATAATATATAAAACACGTCAACGCCACAAAGCATAACGAACAATCCCCAAAAACGCTCATTTAAATAGATTGAGCATACAGTACATTTTTGAAAGAACAGTGATTCTTACAATCGTAATGCAACAAGGAATGTATTTGTAATATGCTATTTCAAAAACGGCCGATTGAGGTATTTTTGCAGGCAATAAATGAGCCTGCACGTTGACAGGACAAACAATAATGAATGAATAAATAAATAAACACTTGTGCCAACCTTACAGACTTGCACTCCAGAGTGAATCATTCATTCAAATCAATTCGGTCAGAAACATTGATTCTTTTAGGAACAATCATTTTTCTCAGACACACGCAAACAAAGCCCTTAATTTTTGCCCTTCATTGATGTGCGTCCATCAAGATCCAAGAGAAATGAAATAATAGACTAATCCCGTTTTGAGTAAGTAAACAATGTAAGAATAAAACGGTTTAATAAGAGAAAAGGTTTGTAGCCCACTTACAATTTACAGTTAAATTCCCTACTGAATGTTTACTGATTTAAAATGTATTGATTTCTTTGCATGAATTTGCATTTATAAACCTGTGAAAACAGCACCCCTACTTCCCATGCCCCTAGTGGCAGATTGATTATTTAGTTTTAACACCGAATTGATCCTCTTATCATAGTCATGGTGGGCGTAACGCTGTGTACAACAGAGTAAAGAAACAAAAAATTATTTATTCTTTATTAAACCAAAAACAGAACACTCAGGAGATCGTAGGAGTTATGTGTAGCTGGATGTGTAGCTGAAGGCCCGTAAGTCTGTGGCGCAGGCAGAGCGACATCTGACCAAGGCAAAGCCAGAGAGATGAGGTGAAGCCGGTGAAGCCATAAGGACGATAATCCCAGGTGGAGCAGAGGGATGAAGGAGCAAAAGCAGAGGTCGACGGGCTGAGGTGGAGTGACTGGATCAACAGCTGGAGGCGGAGCCAGGGAATCCTCTTGACTGGTGGAGCTGGAGACCGGAAGACCTGAGGCAAATCCACACAATTGATGGGTGTCAGAGGAGGAGTGAAGGTGCTGAAGGGAACTAGCAGAGGCAGGGCCAAGGAACTGGCTGATTTTGGAAGAAGAGGCAGGAGAGGGAGGCTGGATGGGAACTCTGGCGACACAGGAGACTTTGAGCTGGGCAGAACCAGCAGGGGCACAGGAAACTTTCAGCTGGGCAGAACCAGCAAGGGCACAGGAGACTTTGAGCTGGGCGAAACCAGCGGGAACGGGAGAACTAGGAACACATCCTCTTCCATTTCCAAATAACCTGCAAAGGTCAGCAGCAGCTCATCCTCTGTGGTGGGAGTGTGGGTGGGGTCATCCTCCATTCCCTCAAACTTCGCTAGTACTTTCACTAAGGCACATGATGTTGCCGGCTCACGCAAATGGTCAGACTCACTGTGGGGCTCAGGCTCCAGGGCGGTGGTTGGCTCAGTCTTTTTCTCTGGCACTGGCTTGTGCATCGCAGCAGGCCTAGGCTCTCTGTCTGCGGTGGGCTCTGGCATCATATCCGTGTGGCAGGGTGATGGGTGGCAGGGCAGATGGTGAAAGCCGATCCATTATTCACAAGCACCCACTCCATGTTCTCTGGGAGGTGTGCCTTGGACTTGCTGAGGCTGGTGATGTAAAAAACACAGAGCGAGCGGCCCAGATAGTCCAAAAAATCTCTAGTGTGGTCCTGCATTGAACGGTCCTTCTGCTTGAGGCAGAGCAGTTGGACGGAGGGGTAGGTTCATTTGTGAGGGGGGAGCAAAAAAAGAAAGAAAAACGCAGCAAACTAATCTTTTCTTGGTATGGGTATTCTGTCACAGTGGCTGTAACGATGCACACAATGAAAGGGTAGAGAATTTTTAGTTTCTTTATTTAATAGTCTTTTTCTTATAAAATTGGATGAAAAAATTAAATAAACTCAAATGTTACGAAATATGACATTTAAAAAGTGTATAAATCACACATTTTTCCAGTGACACACAGCAGCACCAGCGGTTAAAGTGGTTAAAGCGGCTGTATTTTTTTTACAGTCTATGGGTGGGCCACAATTCAAAGTAGCTTCACCACTGTTGAAAACAGGTGTTATTGCGTATGGTTTATTATTTAATTATTATTATTATTATTTTATAAAAAATTATTAAATATATTACATTTAAATAACATTAAATATGTTACGATATGTTTTGTTACTAAATAATTATTTTTAATTAATTGGTTGTGTGAATGATTCAGTGACTCACTCATAAAGACAGTGGGTGTCTTCTAAAGCTTAGGGCAACTGGACAATAAATAGTTGGCCATTTTCCAAAAAAAAATTATGAAATAGTTTAATTAAACAATAATAATTAGCCTATAATAAAAGTCTTATCACACTATAACTTTATTTATTAAGTTAAAAGAATGATTAAATGCTGTTTTTCATGGTCAGTTGCAGGCGGTTTCATATTTCCCCTTTCCCTATAGGTGTATTTCACGCGCTTATCAAAATGAAAAGTTTGATTTGTCAGTTTCTGTTAGTCCCGCCCAGGATGTAATGTTAAGATTTGCGCGTTTGTGGAATGTGGAGTTAAATTTGAAAATTGTGAAGCAAATATCAATAAGTTGATATAAAAGCCTAATTTGGATATATTTGGATATGTACTGCAGCAAGAAACCAAGCAATGAATATTCCCTTATGCACAAATCCCATAACGCACAATAACAGAGACAATTGATGATGAGATCATCCCAGTGTTTAACCAGAAGCCCCGTTGTCTTAGAAGGACATGCAAACGTAAGTACAAACATTTATAGTGTATAGTTATAGTTAAAAGATTCTAAACATTAATTCATATTGTCACTGTTGTGCAGAAACCTCATATCTACAAATTTTGTAATTTTTTTTCTTCATCATAAATCATTACTGTTGGTCACCCTTTACGTCTCTCTGTGGGTTATGAAGTATTTAACCAGTGAAAAGTATTAAAAAGAGCTTGTGACTAAACCTCGTAAGACCATTGGCTCTTCAAACTGTCAGGTCAAACCTCATAACTCCACACGCCTCTATCGTGAATGAAGTGCTGCACACTGTTTGGAGAGAGATCTCTGCTTGTTTACAATATTAGGGTAAACAGAACTGTTTGTTTGAATAAGTACAGTGTTTTCTTTACTCAGGAAACACTATATATATAAATCAAGAGTGTCTTAGTGTAGCATTTGTCATTGAGTCATAGCCAATACTCTCTTAAATAGCCTGTGTGTAGCACTTCATCTTTAATAACATGAGATTTTGGCCCAATGTCAGAAAAAACTGAGTGCCCACATAGCTACAGTAAAACCTGCAAGTTGATGAAAACGTAATGCACTTACTGCCTCAGATGCAGCTGTTAATAACGGACAAAGCATGCATCTCTGACATTCTCTGAAATTCGCTGCTCAAAAACCTCATTTGAGCTTGATTTTAATAAAATGTTAAAAATATAGTGACACATGCAAGTGTCTGACCATATATGAATTCATTCATTTCTTGCTGTTTTGTAACTTTGAACTTGAAACTGCGTTTCTGCGTTTTTTTCTGATAATTTGGCATGCAGTTTGCATACTTGATACGATTATACGATTTGTTCACTCTGTTTTCTGAAGGCCCACCCGTTTAAACATTTCTGGCATCGCCCCTGATAAGAAATCAACATATTAGAATGATTTCTGAAGGGTAATGGGACACTAATGGCTGCTGAAAATTCAACTTTGCCATCACAGGAATAAATGACATTTAAAAATATATTAAAGGCACAATATGTCATTTTCGCCGCTAGAGGTCGCTTATTTAAAACAAAGGCAGGCAAAAATCATATTCATGGATGAGCTAATGTATTAAAGATTTATTAGCGTTACTGTAGCAGGGTGGGGCTGAAAGCCATTGGAGCGAAATGAGGCCACTGGAGCGATTGCTAATGAGAGACAAGCGCGGCACATGGCTTGCCGCAGCCGACCGCTTCTGCTTCCGCTCATGCGTATGTGGGGTAACGCAGCGCTGTTTTATCCTATTAGATACATTTGAGTGTGTTGAAAGTTATGTCATAATGCTACTCTGTGCGTTCGCTCAGCGGCTACTATGAGACACTTTTTGCACTGGAGTAAGCTAGATCAATATTAGGCATGGTAAAACATGGTACTCGCGGTAAATCAAGAAAACGAGATTTAAACAATTAAGACTAACTGTGTTGAGCTATATAACAATGATTCGTTTTCTGTCTATAAATGTATCCAAACAGTTGTTCCCTTGTCTAATAAAACACATAATATATTAAAGCGTCTTTGGTGTTTCCATGGTTTCTAAAAAATACATTTGAGGGTAATGCAGAAATTGAGGGTAAAGGAGGTATGATGTCATTAATAGGTGACACACGGTCTGTGTCCTGGTTAAAATTGCTTATTTCTCTGGATTTAAACATTCTTGGAAACATTTGGGATAATGAAGTACACAAGTCAACAAAATATATAACATTGTAGTGGTTTTTGGATATTTTAATCCAAAAATGTTACATATTGTGCCTTTAAAACAGAAAAAAATGTGATATATTTTTTTTTATTTCACAATATTACTGTTTTTACTTCATTTGAAAAAAATAATTAAAATTAAATGAAGGCCTGGTGAGCACTTATTTCAAAAACATTCTAAAAATGTTACCGACCCCAAACTTTTGAACAGTGGTATTTTATTTTTGTGAGAAGTGTGCTTGTGCTCTCTTTCTTTAAAATAGTTGCCACCTAGTTTGATATAATGCAATGACATTTAAGTGTGTCGTAGTTGTCAGTCCAAATACTCTTTGGGTCACTATTAGAAAAATGTTTTCTTTAGTTAATGGCTCCCACTGTCCTGCACAATTGTAAGCAAAGCTGGCCAGATCTCACCCACATCTATTGCAATGGAAGAACATAAAGAGCCTGAATCAAATAGTGCCAGTGCAACGTACCAACTTCATATAAATGCACTTCTGCAATGTTCCCAGAAAACATCTCTTCCCCCACTGGGATAGTAGCACTAAATTTGTAGGCAGGGTGGCGGAGTTGATCTATTTCTGCTTGCAGAAACTCAAATGCGAGAGGGGGTGGAAGCAAGAACAAGTGTGTGAGAGAGAGCGAGCGAGAGAGAGAGAGAGAGAGAGAGAGAGAGAGCTCTAATCTATTTCAACTTGGTTAATGTGGCTTGATAATGATCAAACAGAATATGACTTCCTCACAATAAATGGCCCCCGCAGCCACCAGTTGGCCATGGCATTTGGCGTAACCGACGCCTCTAAACGATTTATTCCACTGCCGTCCAATAACTAATGGTAGCTGTCATCTGTAAAAGACCAATGATGGGAACATAGGCATTTGGTAACCATATCATTAAAACACATATGGAATATCCGTGCATGCAGGTTACAGGGGAAGATGTCAGTCCGCAGTGGCGGGAGTTGATGTAATCTTAGCTCTAATTGTCTTATTCCACGCACACCCCACTGAACCACCAGTATTTATGTATCGCCCAGAACATATTTTTCCAGCACAGGCTGACAGAACAGAGGGAGATGTAACGAACCACTGGGCAGACATGTTTGCGGGGTTTGTCTAAATGACTGGGAGCTTTTCTCCTACTGAATCTGTCTTCATTTTGAGGAAAGGAACCTTTCTGAGCCCTCCATTAATGCCAATTTTACCTTGCTGCCTCACAGGGGTTTCCCAGCAGTCGATACGCCATAGCCTGTCGAAGGTGATTCTGAAAACAAATGGGGTTTAGCTGGATACTCCTGCAAATCAAGAGGGGAGAGATGGGAAAAATGTGAAATCATGTTTCCAGGAACAATTTGCAACCAGACTACATAAAATGGATCAATCATAACCCATAATGGGATTTATGAATAAATAAATAAATAAAATAAATAAAAAATGTAAGACACTGATGTCCATTAGTATAAAAAAACCCTTCTGAATGTTGTTCCTATTTTAAGTAATTTAAAATGCATGAGATGGATGGCATATTCTGAATGATGATGAAAACAGAATTCAAAAATAAAGGAATACACTTCAACAACAAATAATTTATATAACATATATCAGTCAGTCAGAATGGAGTTTTGAAGTTTGGAAGAAAAGTAAGTAACAAAAGCCAACAATGCCAATGTCAATCATTCAAGGGCGTAGAATTTAGTAGGGATGCTAAGGACAAGTCCCTATGAATATCCAGCGATTACTGAATTGTCCCTAGCAACAAACAATTGTCCCGAATAAACAATTAAAATAACAACTGTAGGGTGACCACCTGGTTCATGCTCTGTTGCAGGACAGTAGATGTGATTTTGAGGGACAATGCGGGACACGTGTGAGAGATACATTTACAGGACCTACTGTATTCAATCTACTAAATATATAACTGAATAACAGGTTATAGGTAAAAATCACATTTTATACTAAAATAAATTTTCTTAAGTAGCGAGCGACTACCTTTATTAGACTATGCAAACAATAAATGCGTTTTTACTGGATTCAGTGCATCTTGAATTTATGAACGTATGTTTTTGTTGTCCTGGCTGGTGTAGCTATATTTAATGACTTTTGATGAGGTCCACATGGTTCCTTTGCTTCATCCATGCAGTCGTCATCAGCATTCTCTATGAATGCGTTGGTCGGTTATTTCCCCACTCTAGCAACAACATTATGGCTGCGTAAATGGATTTTTAAACGCCAATAGCATTTTTTAGTATTATATTTCTTATTGTGGCATTGTATTTTCAGGGAAGAAATAAAATAATACAGACATAATTGAAATGTGGGACACTGATTACGTCTTGCGGGACGTGGGACAAAGCTCCCAGTTATATATTTGCAGATATTAAGGAAACATGCTGAGTTCACATACTCGTTTCTCCGAAAAACGTTTTCCGTTTTCAGTTTAAAACAGTGTCGTGTAAACATACCCTCAGTTTGCACCGTTTCCCGCCAGTTACTGATTTGATTTGTCATCACTGTCAGCTGTGTTATCACTAATCATCTCATTTGTCTGTGTATTTAAGTCCTGTGTTTTCAGTTCACTTTTGTCCAGTCTCATTCATGTATTGTTGTGTTTTGCTTGCTCTTCTTTATTTGGATTTACCTTGTGGATACTATTAAATACCGTGTGAACCTTTCATCTTCGTCTTCGTGCCTTCATATGCAGCATAGCCTTGACAGTCAATCAGATTTACTTTAAGAAAAGTTTTACTCTTTACTATAGCAACCGTAGGGTCCCAAAGTGTTTTCTTGCAGAATCATCATTGGTTCAATTCATTTTTAATACTAAGATAAAGTGATGTGCATTGTTTTTATGTCCTCACCAATGTCAAAAACAAATCAATGCCCTTGCAATAAATCATGAATGGCACCGCAAACAACAACAACCAAAAACATACGTTTCCTTAACGCTTCTTTGCCTGATCAGCCGTTTACCGTTAAGGAACAAACAAACGGCATTTCCTCACTACTCATTAAATTCTAAGTAATCTCCGACAGGTGTGCCAGTGAGAGATAGACAGACAGGAAGACAGGCGTAGAGACCTCAGTGAAGCAGCGATATCGCCTTTAAAAAAAAAAAAAAACAGCTGCCTGCCAGCGATCATAGCCAACTTTGAAGCTCTATTAATTGCCTTTCCGTCATCACTTGTCGCCACATGCAGGGTGTTACTTCGCACACACGCTCTCTTTCACTCAACCTTTTAATGCTTGGTGAAATTAACTGCATGTTCCTTGTGCTTTACATGTGCTGGTTACAGCCGGGGTCGCTGGTAATTGAAGAGCCGGCGCCGTATGTTTGACGAGGCAGATGAATCGCCACAGAGCTTCCTCCAGACAGAGACAGAGTGTGAAAACAGCCAGGCCTTACTCATTGTCTGGCCAGCACTTTCTCTCTGTTATCTACTTCTTTAATAATTTACAGAGCTGAAACATCACAGTTATTAAACTAGAGCCCTATTAACCTGTAAAAACTGGATTTTCTTCTTCTTTGTGCTCCATAACTGCCTAATATCAGAATGACACTTTAAAACCACAGCCAACCCAGTTAATGACTTGGTCCTTATTGCAACATATTCTGGCCAAGAAAGTCAATTTAGACAGGAAGGGGCCATCTGAAAAATACTTTTTTAAACCATTTTAACAGATTAAAATACAAAAACACAAGCATTCTATAGCCAGGCAATCGGATTTGAGCTAGGAATTTAAGGTTATGTCAATAACACTTTAGTATGGGGAACACATATTCACTATTAACTACGACTTTTGCCTCAATAAACTCCTAATTTACTGCATATTAATAGTTAGTAAGGTAGTTTTTGTAGCGTTTAAGTTTACACTGTAAAAAGAATCCCCTTAAAATTTACGGTAAAAAAACGGCAGCTGTGGTTGCCAGAACTTTACCATAAAAAATACGGTAGCAACATTTTAGGTTTTACATATTTAGGTTAAATTTACAGTAAATAACTGTATTTCATTAACTGAAATAATGTTAAATTACCAACCTATTGAAATACTAGTATCTGTTATGTACTTTTGATACTGACAACCACCAATCACAGTGGTGATGAGAGTCACATGATGAATTAAAGCTCATCACAAGCAGCTTTTAAGAGGACAATACTAATATATAGAAGGTGCACAGTGTCATTCACACAAACACTAAACACCATCATGGTAACACATGAAATTTTAAAAATGCAATAAACATTAATTTAACAACATTAAATGTAACATAAAACCCTAATGCACATAACTGATTAGAAAAAAACTAAGAAGAAACATAGTTATTTCAACCAAAATAC
This sequence comes from Coreius guichenoti, assembly GCA_039654105.1. NCBI lineage: Eukaryota > Metazoa > Chordata > Actinopteri > Cypriniformes > Gobionidae > Coreius > Coreius guichenoti. The sequence goes on along the minus strand of CM077188.1, from coordinate 21,979,870 downwards.
ATCAAATGTGAAGTGTCATGCAGGGAATTCTGGGAATGTCAATTTACGTTTTTTCACTGTAAATTACACAACGACTTGTTCTTTTTCACTTCCAAAAACTGTAAATTTAATGGTATTTTACTGTAAAATTACATTAAATGTAAGGTTAGATCTATTACAGTTATTCACCGTAAATAGTACGGAAACTTTCTGTTAACCAGTTAACTGTTTTTAACCGTAGCATTTTTACAGTCTTTTACCGTTAAAATCACGATCATTTTTTACAGAGTAGGGTTTAGGTAGGATTAAGGAATGTAGAATAGGGTCATGAAGAATAAGGCATTAATATGCGCTTTATAAATACTAATAAACAGCCAATATAACTAGTAATATACATGCTAATAAGCAACTAGTTAATAGTAAGACTTGAACCCTAAAATAAAGTGTTACCGTTATGTGTACATTAATATGAGTTTTCATTAATATGAATATATATTTGAGTTTTCGTTTCTCCAAACACTCTTTGTCCACACTAACTTTATCAAGCATTTTCCAAACGTTGCTCGTCATTCATTTACACGATAATGTCATTTTGGGGGTTTTTGAAAGCGGGTTTCACAGTGCAAGTTTTTGAAAACGAGACCATTATCGTCTCCGTGTAAACTACAAAAACGTGAATCTGTGAAAACGGTGACGTCGTGCACATGCGCATTACATGTTTAGTCAGCCACGTAGTTTTTCTTTACAAATTGACATCGCCAACTACTGGCCTGGCAGCATAATACAGCGTTTTTAGTCGTTTTTGCTGATCATGTGAATGGGGATCGTTTTAATAACATTGTCATCTGTACAAAGAAAAAACTTTGTTGTCATGTAAACGTACCCTCAGTCATCATTCCATGTATGGTCTAAAACAGGGGTTCTCAACTCTGGCCCTCGAGGTCTATTTTGCTGCAGAGTTTAGCTTCAACCCTAATCAAACACACCTGGACAAGCTAATCAAGGGCTTCAGGATTCTCCAAGTAGGTCTCGCTACATCCTGCATCCAACCCCGCCCACATCCAAAACTTCACTTTGTGACTCCCCATCCCAGTTTTGCCCCAGAAACCTGATTTGTTGTATGTACAGTAGGTTTCTGACTGAAAGGGTTTTTAAGCTTAAGGGTAGGTTTTGACTGGGTTTCAGTATGTAGGTTTCAGATTAAAAGGGTTTTATAGGCGACAGGGTAGGTTTTGAGTGGGTTTCATGCGGTCTGTCATAAAAAGAGAAATATAAGAAGTAAATGGAAAAGAATTAGGTGTGAGGGTTAAGTCTTCTCAGTGCTTCACTTTTTCCACATATTGTTATGTTACAGCCTTATTTCAAAATGGATTAAATTCATTATTTTCCTCAGTTCTACAAACAATACCCCATAATGACAACATGAAAGAAGTTTATTTGAAATCTTTGCAAATGTATTAAAAACAAAAAACGAAAAATCACATGTACATAAGTATTCACAGCCTTTGCTCGATACTTTGTTGAAGCACCTTTGGCACCAATTACAGCCTCAAGTCTTTTTGAGTATGATGCTCCAAGCTTGGTACACCTATTTTTGGCCAGTTTCTCCCATTCTTCTTTGCAGGACCTCTCAAGGTCCATCAGGTTGGATGGACCATTTTCAGATCTCTCCAGAGATGTTCAATCGGGTTCAAGTCTGGGCTCTGGCTGGGCCACTCAAGGACATTCACAGAGTTGTCCCGTAGCCACTCCTTTGTTATCTTGACTGTGTGCTTAGGGTCATTGTCCTGTTGGAAGATGAACCTTCGCCACAGTCTGAGGTCCAGAGCACGTTTGGAGCAGGTTTTCATCAAGGATGTCTCTGTACATTGCTGCATTCATCTTTCCCTCGATCCTGACTAGTCTCCCAGTTCCTGCCACTGAAAAACATCCCCACAGCATGATGCTGCCACCACCATGCTTCACTGTAGGAAAGGTATTGGCCAGGTAATGAGCGGTGCCTGGTTTCCTCCAGACATGACGCTTGCCATTCAGGCCAAAGAGTTCAATCTTTGTTTCATCGGCCCAGAGAATTTAGTTTCTCATGGTCCGAGAGTCCTTCAGGTGCCTTTTGGCAAACTCCAGGTGGGGTGTCATGTGCCTTTTACTGAGGAGTGGCTTCTGTCTGGCCACTCTACCATACATGCCTGATTGGTGTGCTGCAGAGATGGTTGTTCTTCTGGAAGGTTCAAGGTTCTTGGTCACCTTCCTGACTAAGGCCCTTCTCCCCCGATCGCTCAGTTTGGCCGGGGCGGCCAGCTCTAGGAAGAGTCCTGGTGGTTCCAAACTTCTTCCATTTACGGATGATGGAGGCCACTGTGCTCATTGGGACCTTCAGTGCTGCAGAAATTTTTCTGTACCCTTCCCCAGATCTGTGCCTCGATACAATCCTGTCTCGGAAGTCTACAGACAATTCCTTGTACTTCATGGCTTGGTTTGTGCTCTGACATGCATTGTTAACTGTGGGACCTTATATAGACAGGTGTGTGCCTTTCCAAATCATGTCCAATCAACTGAATTTACCACAGGTGGACTCCAATCAAGTTGTAGAAACATCTCAAGGATCAATTTTGAGTGTCATGGCAAAGGCTGTGAATACTTATATACATGTGATTTGTTTTGTTTTTTATTTTTAATAAATTTGCAAAGATTTCAAACAAACTTCTTTCACATTGTCATTATAGTGTATTGTTTGTAGAATTTTGAGGAAAAAAATTAAAAGCTGTAACATAACAAAATGTGGAAAAAGTGAAGCGCTGTGAATACTTTCCGGATGCACTGTAAATGTGTAATCTAAAAATGTTATATTTTACAATATAATGTTGTGATGCCTAAATTCACTAAATCATTCACTGTTCAATTCACTGTAGCATTTAAAATGAATTATTTTAGTTTGTAGTATTTTATTTTTAATTCATTACGACAAAATTGTATAACATTTTAATGTTGGCCATGTAAATAATATTTAATATTACTGAAACCACTCAAAACAAAATTTAGCCTTTTATCTTTCAAAATCAATATGCAATTTGACTTTGCCCTTCACATTAGTGTTTCCTCCATTTTTTTGTTGACACATGATGGGCATGTTTGGGCATATGAACAAATATCTAGTTCAGTCTTCAGTCTAGTTCATACTTTAGATGGCGCAGTCTGATAGGTTCAGGTTCTTTACATGCAATCCTCAAGCAATCACACCATTACTAAATGGCACAGGCTGATTGGCCTCTGCTGATTCTGCAACCAAATGAGATTGCTTGCTCAACATTTAAATATTCTGGTTCATTGTTCGTTGTAGGCTAGTTCCTCTGAAATCCTTCACCTCCCCCGATCTGCTATAGGATTTACCCCTGTCTTACATGTTTACAGTGTGTCTGTGTATCTATTGGCACAGTAGCAAGTCCATACTTTTTCTGCAGCAGCAGCATAGCAGATCTAGACCAGATATATTAACATTTCATTAACATGCCAAAACTACTCAGAGAGTTGTCATATTGAATTACATTTGTGCATAACATTGACCTTTATTAACCTTCTTTATTAACCTTCTGCTCAGGGCTAAAACATCTGTGACAAGACAAAAGTGAAAGGTTAGAGTGAATGCTTTACTGGTATATGGAATAAGGTCTAACCCATCGGTACGATGAGGAAAATGTACAGAATATAGTTTTGCATCATTACTAATTAGTAATTACTCTCTAAAAAATGGTGGGTTGTTTCATCCCTCGTTTGGGTCAAATATGGACAAACCCAACCGTTGGTTTAAAATTTTAATTTAATAATTTAAACCAATGGTTGGGTTTGTCCATATTTGACCCAACCATGGGTTGAAACAACCCACCATTTTTTAGAGTGTAACATGGAAGTATTGACAGTTAAAACGACTTGTGAATTTGAAATGTGTAATCTGTCATGAGAGGATTTTGATGTCGCTCTGTCTTCCTTTAGCTTAGTCTCCTTTTAGAGGTTGCTCAAGAAGCCTGACAATAATTATTTGTAGATCACAAACTTAGTTTTGCACGGTGACAGACTGAAAAGGAACATTGTTTGAAAATTGCACCTTCAACCTGAGAACGTGACAGGAAGAGGCGTGTAGCCCTACGACTTTAGAAGCATTGTCATCACATGGAACACAAAAGCCGCTACCTTTGTATTTTTATCTGAATTGTGTTGTTGCATTCCTGCGTGTCGTGCACGGAGCTAATATATACAAAATCTGTTCGACAGGAATCAACAAAGCTGTCTTTGATGGGATTCCACCCACATCCTCACGGCGCTCAAAGCGAGTTCCTACGAGGAGAATGGAGAGATAACAATTGACATCCAAGGTATTCTCTCCGTATTTTCTTCACTGAAACAGACAGATAAATGCACAAGCCAAGGAGTAATCCATAAAGGGTTTTAAAGTATTCAGAACATCAGCTCGCCTACTATTTTGCAGGATCCATACCTGAGAGACCATAGACTAGGGCTCTTGATCTACTTGATTCATATTAGGCCATATTATCTGAATGTAACACATAGGGGGGCCAAACAGCAAACTGAAGAATTCTTACATTGTGCTTTCATTGTCAATCATGTAAAAAAACAAAACAAAAAAACCCCTAATTAACATTTGCCAACATTTGGATATAAATACTTAATTTCAAGAAAAAAAGTCAACAAACATGACTTCAGCTCTAAATTTATATATATATATATATATATATATATATATATACAGTGGGGAGAGCAAGTATTTGATACACTGCCGATTTTGCAGGTTTGCCCACTTACAAAGCATGTCTGTAATTTTTATCATAGGTACACTTCAACTGTGAGTGACGGAATCTAAAACAAAAATCCAGAAGATCACATTGTATGATTTTTAAGTAATTAATTTGCATTTTATTGCATGACATAAGTATTTGATACATCAGAAAAGCAGAACTTAATATTTGGTACAGAAACCTTTGTTTGCAATTACAGAGATCATACGTTTCCTGTAGTTCTTGACCAGGTTTGCACACACTGCAGCAGGGATTTTGGCCCACTCCTCCATACAGACCTTCTCCAGATCCTTCAGTTTTCGGGGCTGTCGCTGGGCAATATGGACTTTCAGCTCCCTCCAAAGATTTTCTATTGGGTTCAGGTCTGGAGACTGGCTAGGCCACTCCAGGACCTTGAGATGCTTCTTACGGAGCCACTCCTTAGTTGCCCTGGCTGTGTGTTTCGGGTCGTTGTCATGCTGGAAGACCCAGCCACAACCCATCTTCAATGCTCTTACTGAGGGAAGGAGGTTATTGGCCAAGATCTCGCGATACATGGCCCCATCCATCCTCCCCTCAATACGGTGCAGTCGTCCTGTCCCCTTTGCAGAAAAGCATCCCCAAACAATGATGTTTCCACCTCCATGCTTCATGGTTGGGATGGTGTTCTTGGGGTTGTACTCATCCTTCTTCTTCCTCCAAACACGGCGAGTGGAGTTTAGACCAAAAAGCTCTATTTTTGTCTCATCAGACCACATGACCTTCTCCCATTCCTTCTCTGGATCATCCAGATGGTCATTGGCAAACTTCAGACGGGCCTGGACATGCGCTGGCTTGAGCAGGGGGACCTTGCGTGCGCTGCAGGATTTTAATCCATGACGGCGTAGTGTGTTACTAATGGTTTTCTTTGAGACTATGGTCCCAGCTCTCTTCAGGTCATTGACAAGGTCCTGCCGTGTAGTTCTGGGCTGATCCCTCACCTTCCTCATGATCATTGATGCCCCACGAGGTGAGATCTTGCATGGTACCCCAGACTGAGGGAGATTGACCATCATCTTGAACTTCTTCCATTTTCTAATAATTGCGCCAACAGTTGTTGCCTTCTCACCAAGCTGCTTGCCTATTGTCCTGTAGCCCATCCCAGCCTTGTGCAGGTCTACAATTTTATCCCTGATGTCCTTACACAGCTCTCTGGTCTTGGCCATTGTGGAGAGGTTGGAGTCTGTTTGATTGAGTGTGTGGACAGGTGTCTTTTATACAGGTAACGAGTTCAAACAGGTGCAGTTAATACAGGTAATGAGTGGAGAACAGGAGGTCTTCTTAAAGAAAAACGAACAGGTCTGTGAGAGCCGGAATTCTTACTGGTTGGTAGGTGATCAAATACTTATGTCATGCAATAAAATGCAAATTAATTATTTAAAAATCATACAATGTGATTTTCTGGATTTTTGTTTTAGATTCCGTCTCTCACAGTTGAAGAGTACCTATGATAAAAATTACAGACCTCTACATGCTTTGTAAATAGGAAAACCTGCAAAATCAGCAGTGTATCAAATACTTGTTCTCCCCACTGTATATATATATATATATATATATATATATATATATATATATACTGCCGTTCAAAAGTTTGGGATCGGTAAGTTTTTTAATGTTTTTAAAAGAAGTCTCTTATGCTTACCAAGGCTGCATTTATTTGATTAAAAATACAAAACAAACAGTAATATTGTGAAATATTATTACAATTTAAAATTTAGTTTTTTATTTGAATATATTTTAAAATGTAATTTATTCTTGTAATAGCAAAGCTGAATTTTGAGCATCATTACTCCAGTCTTCAGTGTCACGTGATCCATCAAAAATAATTCTAATATGCTGATTTGCTGCTCAAGAAACATTTCTGATTATTATCAATTTTGAAAAGAGTTGTTTACATTTTTTTCAGGATTCTTTGATGAATAGAAAGTTCAAAAGAACAGCATTTATTTGAAATAGAATCTTCTGTAATAGTATAAATGTACTGTCACTTTTGATCAATTTAATGCATCCCTGCTGAATAAAAGTATTGATTTCTTTAAAATTTAAAATTCTTACTGACCCCAAACTTTGGAACAGTAGTGTATAATGTTACAAAAGCTTTCTATTTCAGATAAATGCTGTTCTTTTGAACTTTCTATTCATAAAAGAATCCTGAAAAAAATAGCACACAATAATAATATAATAATAATAAATGTTTCTTGAGCAGAAAATATTAGAATGATTTCTGAAGGATCATGTGACACTGAAGACTTTGAAAATTCAGCTTTGCATCACAGGAATAAATTACATTTTAAAATATATTCAAATTATTTATTTGTATTTTTGGTCACACTTTAGATTAGTACAATTCTCACTATTAACTACAACTTTAGCCTTAATAAACTCCTAATTACTGCTTATTAATAGTTAGTAAGGTAGTTGTTAAGTTTAGGCATTAGGTAGGAATTGGGAAGGATTAAGGGATGTAGAATATGGTCATGCAGAATAAGGCATTAATATGTACTAATAAACAGCCAATATCCTAGTAATATGCATGCTAATAAGCAGCAAGTTAATAGTGAGAATTGGACCCTAAACTAAAGTGTTACAGTATTTTTTTACATTTAAAAAAGAAAATCAAATTGACAAATATTTTAAAATAGAAAACCGGTATATGACAGTATACTAATATAATAGAAAAATGTGCTTTTCCTTGCCCGTGCATATTTGGAACATGGGCCTAAATGGAACTTTAACTTGATTTGATGATGTTCAGGCCAGATAATGCTGACTTAGCACTGTACTGTACATATGTAGAACCTAACATAGTCGGGATGTGTTCATGAATGCATGCTCAGTGGTGTGCAACGCCATTTTTCATGAGCGCTATGAATAAGACACAATGAAGCAAAGAGAAATGAATGTAGTAGTTACAGGAGGGGGAAAGCATACTTTATTCATTTTTCTTTAACGGTTCTGGTTTCATCATCAACTTTGTTTTTTATATTTGCTGAGTCATTGGTCATATAGTCTGACATACCTATATTAACTCCTGCAGCCCATCTCTAATCTATATTTAAAGCATAAATATATCTGATTGGATAAGTTGCAATCAAATATGTGCACATAAACTGTGTTTGACAAACTATGGTAGCTGAGATATGGAAAAGTGTAATCATGATCTCTCCACAAACCAGTTATCTTTGTAGATATCATCATCACAAGCCCTTAGAGAGAATAGTGCATGCCCAAATCGCAGTAGTATAAACATTGGATTTTATGCAAGTTACAGCTGTATACATAATTTCAATTTCTTTATATTATGTTCTGTATTCAACACACCTGTTTGCAACCATTCAGGTGTACGAGAGGTGTTTATTTATTGTTCTAAAACTTCTGCGTTGACAGCGAAGGAATGTTTGTGTGTGTACATTAACAGCAATGTTGCAGTCTTGGCTTTGGATGGGCAGCTGAATGCTGTGTCGAGTCCTTATCTGTAGGACTATATCTTAGAATTCTGTACAGATATTCTGTACATCAACACATAACTTCAAAATATAAACTTTAAATGAGCAAACCAAAAACTTGTGACATACTACAGTATGTGTGAATTATATAGTCACTTTTTTCATGTATTTCCAACTTGATGTCATCTTGTTCTCATGCTTTTTAAAAGTGAAGGTTAATTCGTCATTTTTTTTCCCAGTGTTAATATAAAAATATGGTGCTTTAATACTAAATTAGTAACTGTATTTAACTGTAAAATTTCAAATGTTAGGGCTGTTTGACTTAATATAGGCAGAATACAGGAAAGTAAGATATTTATGCTTTTATTTATTTATTTATTTTCCCTTTTTCCTTTCTATAGTGTAGTGGAGGTCTTTACTACCTTTCCAAAGTTTAGGGTTTGATATTTTATGTTATGCTCACCAATGTTGCATTTATTTGATCAAAAATACAAAAAAATAACAAAACAGTAATACTGTGAAATATTATTACAATTGAAAATATAGTATTTTAAAATGTAATTTATTCTTTTGATAGCAAAGCTGAATTTTCAGCATCAGTCTTCAGTGTCACATGATCCTTCAGAAATCATAATCATATGTTAATATGGTGCTCAAGAAACATTTCTTATCATTATTAACATTGAAAACAGTTGTTCTGCTTAATATTTTTGTATAAACCGTTATACATTTGTTTTTTTAAGGATTTTTGGACATGTAGAACATAAAAAACAGCATTTATTTGAAACCAAAATTTTACTTATTATATCTTGGCTTCTGAAACCACACACACACACACTAACTACATTAAGTTTTTATGAGCTGAGATATAATACATGAAATTAAATATGTACCACATACTTTTAAAGTGTTAAATAAAAGAAAGGAACAAGGTTGATGCCAGCCAAATCACGTTCCCATGTTTATTTTCTATGCTGTTGTTTCCTCCAAAATTGCATTTCCCTGAACAACTTAAACTGCTCTCTAACTGGCTTTTAGACAGTGTGCTTTTGATATACTGTGGACCAAGAACCTGATTTCAACCAGAGAATTGTTGTTGCGTTACATATGGCTCATAATGTTGCCACGACAACCCATCTGCTTCTATTAAACACATATTTCCTATCCTATTTCCTACCTCAACTTATAGATATAATAATCTATATATATCTACGGTACATATGTATTCATATGTTTTACATGTGATATTTTCCCCTACCTTATGATTTAATTTCTAGGATTTTCATTTGAGTGTCGGGTTTATTTTTAATGTTCCCAGTGCTCTCTCACTGAAAAGCATTTTCTATGTATATATATAATAAATAGCACATTGCTAGCAACAACACTGACAGATGGGACATGGGCTGACAAGATTTGCAGACATTACATGTTGTAGCATGTGTTTATATTTCTAAGGCATGGCCTCTACGTTAACCAGGCATGTGTTACCAAAATCAAACCTCTTGACAAAACATGATGATAATAAAATTTGGTTAAGCATATTTTAAGATACCTACAATATTCAGACACATGATTAATAGAATGCTTAAAATCAATGTGAACAACTTTTTGCAACCCTTTTTTCTTCCGTAATCATATATTTCTAAATGAATCAGGATATTCAAAAATAAATGTTAGGCAAGACTTGATTATAATTGGAGATTGATTTGGTGATTAAATGTGGGTGTTACCTGCCTACTTGGTGTCAATGAGAAATCAATTATTACATTTTGATCAATTGATTTTTGATTTCACATTAACTATAGTTTTAATTTAGAATAAATACATATCTAGTATTACGTCAGCTTACTTTGCCTGTTCTGATCGTCCTCTAGTCTGCAGAGGGAGCTGCAAAGGCTTGCATTTCATTTCTTAAGCTGTTCAGAACTTTTCAAGGGTACAATGCAGTCAGGATGAGTTATTGCTCAGAGAAACCACAAACCCTCTCTCTTTCTCTCTCGCTAATGGAGGAGCAAAGGAGAACAGCACAGGGGCATGTCTAACCGGATACAGCAGACTCAGTTAACTGGAGGTCAGGAGGCTTTACTCTCACCATCCACTTAAAAAATGACTTTTGTCACACTACACTCAAACACACCAATCAACATCCATCTACTTTGAGTAAGTGTTGCTGATCATTTGCAGACATTGCTGATTGAACCTAGATGAAACTGTCATGGCCACTTTTGAGTTTACAGAACCACCTTAAAATGTCTTTTTTCAGCAGTACATGAGTTTGTTTTTATAAACTACAATATTATAGTTAAGTATGCACATATTTTCAGCACCATTTAAGTTATCAGCCGAAATTGGCACTTATTTATCTGTACCGCCCATTATTCTCTCCATTGGCCAATATTCTGTATTTTCTCTGCCTATTTTAAGATTTAGATAATCATCTAGCACTAATTTAAGGGCATTGAGATTACTTATGTAGCATAGAGCATACTTGTGGACGCTGCGTTAGTTGCTGAAGCTATGGGGACGCCTTTAGCATGCACCGGTGTCTGAATCACATGTACACTCACGTCAATGCAATTGGCTACGGCAGTCATATGATGTCATGACTATGGCGCGCCGTCATGACTATAAAAGATCCCACTCTCTCAGTTGCCCCCTCCAGTCTTGGGTGATTGGAGGTAAAAGATAGACACAGTGAAATATATGTTTATGGATCTCCTGAAAGTCCTCCTGCTATTCTCCTCCGAGGACTGAGGGTAGAGCAAACAGTTTTTAGAGCAGACGGTCGAGTGCTAGATGGCATCCCTCTCTCTCTTTTGCAGTCTTCCCAGTTTCTTGGTTGTGTTGTGCTTTGCAATTGCCGAGGCCTGGGGATGGCTAATGTAGTGGAACATTAGCCCGTCCTCTTTAAGAGGGAAGTTGTTGTCCCTGGTCAGCTCTGCCCCTGGTGCTGTTTTCAAGGGGCATCAGAGCTGCGGTACGTCCATGCCTCTAGGTGTTAAGCTTTTGGTCACTTGGTATGCGTCTATGTATGGCACCCTGGCGTGAGTGTACACGTGCTTCAGACACAGGTGCACGTTTTAGGCGTCCCAATAACTAACGCAGCGTCTCATTCCTATCTCAGTGAACCAGGTTATATGCATAACCTAAAGACAATTTGTCCTTATTAAGAGCACTTTCCACTTTATTTTTTATTCCAGAAGTAGTTTTGCTGCTTTTAAAGACCCCCTATGGTTAAAATCAAGTTTTTAATGTTGTTTATATGTCTATGTGGTGTTTTTAATATGCCCTAAGACAAACCATGTGCAAAGTCATAAGTCAACACCATTACTAAGTACTTTCTCTTTAAATCACTTCAAAGTGCGGGCGGGCTTTAGCATATCATCATTACTATGCTGCAAAGTAGTTGAGTCTCAAGAGAAGCCAGGTTATCGCAGTATCGCAGGGTGAATTATGTATATGATGTATATTACAATGTTATGATGAACTATATGCCTTTTTCCAAAGCGTTTATAAGGATACTGATTTTCTGAAAGCAGACTGAGATGGCGAACAGCAACGGGAACATGGTGTGTGTAACATTAGCAACACATTATTAGCTGTTTGTTAACGTAATCAAGCAAAAGATTAATCATATTAATTACTGTTACATATTATGTGTCCGACGTTGTAAAGAGCGATACCACTGTGCAGCATATACTAGCCTACAGTAAATTTGACCCGACCGATTGTGTCTCTGAGTTGGTGTGAGAGGTGGGGCTAATATGCATATTCATGGTTCCACGTATACTAAATGAAGCAAGGGTGTAGAGTTACATTCAAGCTATTTTAAGCTTTTTTTCCACAGGAAAAAAAATGTTTAAATATGTCATTTTGGTGATCAAAGATGAGTTTTAAGGGATAAAAGTATTGTCTGCAGGGGGACGTTAACAAAGTAGTATAAATTTGCAATATGCAATATTCTATTATAAAAAAAACCCCAGCTTATCAATATTGTCCACAATTTCAATATTGTGCATTCCTATAGTATTTTTTATAATACTTCTGAAGTATTTTTATAGCTTTATTTTAATTGATCAATACTACTATGGTTTAACACAAATAAATAATACATAACTAACTACTATATATACACTTGCACTACCATTCAAAAGTTTTAGGTCAAAGGTATTTTAATGTCTTTGATAGAAGTCTCTTATGCTCACCAAGGCTGCATTTAATTGATCAAAAATACAGTAAAAACAGTAGTATTGTAACTATTACAATTTAAAACAACTGTTTTAATATTTATTATGTAATTTAATTTGATGTAATTCATTCCTGTGAAGGTTTTAGGTTATTTGATGAATAGAAAGAAAACAGCATTTATTTGAAATATAATACATTTTTATTTAATTGATAAAAATCTTTACCATCAGTTTCGATCAATAACAGCAAGGATACATTCATTTCTTTCAACAACAAAAAAAAGTCTACATATATTTACACTGAACAAAATTATAAACGCAACACTTTTGTTTTTGCCCCCATTTTTCATGAGCTGAACTCAAAGATCTAAGACTTTTTCTATGTACACAAAAGGCCTATTTCTCTCAAATATTGTTCACAATTCTGTCTAAATCTGTGTTAGTGAGCACTTCTCCTTTGCCAAGATAATCCATCCACCTCACAGGTGTGGCATATCAAGATACTGATTAGACAGCATGATTATTGCACAGGTGTCCCTTAGGCTGGCCACAATAAAAGGCCACTCTAAAATGTGCAGTTTTACTGTTATGGGGGGGTCCAAAAAAAAAGTCAATAACTGGTGCGACCACCATTTGCCTCACGCAGTGCAACACATCTCCTTCGCATAGAGTTGATCAGGTTGTTAATTGTGGCCTGTGGAATGTTGGTCCACTCCTCTTCAATGGCTGTGCGAAGTTGCTGGGTATTGTCAGGAACTGGAACACGCTGTCGTATACGCTGATCCAGAGCATCCCAAACATGCTCAATGGGTGACATGTCCGGTGAGTATGCTGGCCATGCAAGAACTGGGATGTTTTCAGCTTCCAGGAATTGTGTACAGATCCTTGCAACATGGGGCCGTGCATTATCATGCTGCAACATGAGGTGATGGTCGTGGATGAATGGCACAACAATGGGCCTCAGGATTTCGTCACGGTATCTCTGTGCATTCAAAATGCCATCAATAAAATGCACCTGTGTTCGTTGTCCATAACATACGCATGCCCATACCATAACCCCACTGCCACCATGGCCCACTCAATCCACAACGTTGACATCAGCAAACCGCTCACCCACACGACGCCATACACGGTCTGCCATCTGCCCTGTACAGTGAAAACAGGGATTCATCCATGAAGAGAACACCTCTCCAAAGTGCCAGACGCCATTGAATGTGAGCATTTGCCCACTCAAGTCGGTTATGATGACGAACTGTACACAATTCCTGGAAGCTGAAAACATCCCAGTTCTTGCATGGCCAGCATACATCCCAGTTCTTGCATGGCCAGCATACTCACCGGACATGTCACCCATTGAGCATGTTTGGGATGCTCCGTATACAACAGCGTGTTCCAGTTCCTGCCAATATCCAGCAACTTCACACAGCCATTGAAGAGGAGTGGACCAACATTCCACAGGCCACAATCAACAACCTGATCAACTCTATGCGAAGGAGATGTGTTGCATTGTGTGAGGCAAATGGTGGTCGCACCAGATATTGACTTTCTTTTTGGACCCCCCGGACCCCCCCAATAAAGTAAAACTGCACATTTCAGAGTGGCCTTTTATTGTGGCCAGCCTAAGGCACACCTGTGCAATAACCATGCTGTCTAATCAGCATCTTGATATGCCACACCTGTGAGGTGGATGGATTATCTCGGCAAAGGAGAAGTGCTCACTAACACAGATTTAGACAGATTTGTGAACAATATTTGAGAGAAATTGGCCTTTTGTGTACGTAGAAAAAGTCTTAGATCTTTGAGTTCAGCTCATGAAAAATGGGGGCAAAAACAAAAGTGTTGCATTTATAATTTTGTTCAGTGTATGTAACTATATACTGTTTTAGTAATTAAACAACTAGAATAGTATACAGCAGTCATTTTTGGGGGCCAGGGGTTTGAAGATGTTCATGGTGTGTGCTGTTTGTCATGTCTGTGATGTACCTGTAGGAATGCAGCAATGCTGGGTTTGGCCGTTTCATTTGGAGATAACAGGCAACAATCCTGGACTCAATGAAGCTGGCAACTTTACAAATGTCTTCATAATCAGCATTCAAATGTTTCTCAAACACAGCACCTTTGGAACACAGCTGAGAGAAAGAAAGGAGGGAGAAATCCAAGTTAACTTGCATTAATTAAAACCTTGCTTTTCACAGGTAGATTTTTAAAAGTGACTTTTTTTTTTTTTACAGAATTTTCGACTGTATTTGCGACAGGTTATAATCCTGTTTATTAGATGAAGTTGATACATTTTTAGATTAAATGTAATGAAAGAGAGTGGAAAGTGTTGCATTTGAGCTCAGGCACATAACATCACTGTTACATTTCAAGAATCTTGAAATGATTGAGCTCAGATAGTTTCAAAAAGTCAGATACAAAGAATTTTACCTTGAGCACTGAATTATTTGAATGCATTGTCGGCTCAGCGATGAACATATCGCTTAATTAAAAGCAAAATACTTTCCACTTTACAGCAAAGCATGTATAAATATTCTCTTGATGGCCTTTATCTCATATTGACCTCATGTATTGTACTACAACGACAAATCGTATTAATCTCAATGGAGAGAAATGACAAAAGAAAGAACATCTGTGACGTTTAAGACTCTGCAGATCCACATAAACGCGTTGAGAGTCTGGTAATGTGGGATCCAGGTAACAGCAATAACAGGTCAGAATTATGATTTAAAGAGCCTCTGAGCTCCAACGGTTTGTAAACATTAATTAAAGCTCTGCTCTGTGCCTTGGGATATCTTCAATAACCTTTTGTTAGGTGACATAGAGAGCAGCAGAGTCAGACATAATTTTATTAATTTATTTTAATTCATTTAATTGTGCATCTTCATTTCCCATATTTTTACATTTAGATTAGTCATACCTTTGCTGCCATCTAAAACTTTAATTAAATGATTTAATTAATTAATAAGACTGTTACATTTTAATGGCCAATTTTAATATTGTACTTCCCTAGTCTATTCAACAAAATTAAAAGTACAGTGACAGTACCATGGTATCAGATGGCAATGTCACGGTACTAAATGATTGGTACTGAATGATTACCTTATTTACATTATCATTGTACTCTCACAATTATTTCTATTGTTTAGGCTTTATTTTTAGGCATTTAAACAAGCCTCAGACATATTAAATTAAAGCATAAATCGTCCCGCCTTATTTGCCCTTTGAATAATGCATCAAATCGTGTGTTTTGTTTAAAATAGGTGCGCTATTACTTTTTTAAAGTCCCCCTGTGGTGAAAATCTAATTTTTAATGTTGTTTATATGTCTATGTGGTGTTTTTAATATGCTTTAAGACAAACCATGTGCAAATTCATATGCCACCATGCACCATGTGCAAGTATTTTCTCTTTAAAACCGCAGTTAACCAAAAACGCGGTTTGAAATCGTTGGTGTTTCTGACATCACAAACTACCTTGTAACCAATCAGATCAGGGCGGGCTTTAGCATATAATTAACTATTCAATGAAGCAGTGGACAGAGTCTGAAGAGAAGCCAGGTTATCCAGGTATATTTTTTCTGTTATGAAAAATTGGGTAGATTTAGCAACATAGCAGGTGAATTATGTATATGATGTACATTACGATGTTGAACTATATGCCTTTTCAAATACATTCAAGCTATTTTAAAGCACAAAGCATTTTTTTTTTTTTCACTGGAAATCTTTTTTAAAATGTCATTTTGGTGATCAAAGATGAGTTTTAAAGGATACAATTATTGATTACAGGGGGACTTTAAGCAATCTTAAGATTTATGCTTGCAACCACACTGAACACACAAGCAGCTCTATATAGCAAGCATGACTTCAATCACCTTAGGATCCCCATAACAGTGCATGCGCATTTTCCAAAAATGAACATATAAAGGTTAAATGAACATATAAAGGTCTGTAGGTCGGGAAGGCTGTGGTAAAATTTGAATATCGAGTACCTCTAGTGCAGCAGTGAAACGGCTGGCTGCAGTGGCATATTTCTTCAGTTGGTAGTACGAGTTGGCGTCCTGTAAAGCAACATCGAGCCATTTGTCAATTTGAGGCAGAAAGCTGAGATTAGGTCCACTCAGAGGCCCTCCTATTTCAGCCACTTGACACATTAATTGTGTGGCGGTGCAGGCCAGGGACTTGTGGGTAATGTCCTGTTCGTCACTGAACACTAACTTTGTCTCAGCCTCCATCAGGTCTCTAAGAGAAATGCGAGGGGGTGCAGAAAGGGGGCTTCGTTCATTATTTGCCTCCACACAATTGTCCGACGATCCATCTTTTCTTCGGGTGTCATTCTTCTTGCTCCTCTTTGGGGCACCACTGCCTGTCCTTTTCTCTTTTCTCTTGTTTTGGCCCTTTTCCTCAGGCTGGTTTGACCAGACGGTGGCAGGCGTTGTATGTTCTATGTACTCGAGGAAAACCATCTGATGTAGTCCCTGGAGCTCTGGGCTTCCAGTCGAATTTGCCATGATGTGCCTGAAAGAGATTTAAAATTAATGCTATGCTTTTCATAAAGCAGTCAAAGCAATCACAGAAAATTTAGAAATAACAGACACCTGAAACACAGGACATCCCACTCATATGGGTTACTCCCCATGAATTCAAACAGCCCAGGAAATATGCATTTTACATCCCAATGAAGGCCTGCTCTGCGCATACAGACAGAGTTCAGGCAAGTTCTTAATTCTCTAAGCGGGCTGAAACTTTAATACATTCGCTGCTATTATTCTTCTGTAAGAGCGCTGCTGTTAGTGTACTGTTAGAGAAGTCACTTAAATAATGTAGAGGGCCGGGGTGCTGATTCACTGCCGCTCTTGAGATGTGCTTAGGAAAAGGTCACTGTGACATATACACCTGTTGGCAATGGGCCGAGCTCTTGCTTTAAGAGTAGACTGCAAATTCTGCCATCTTTATGTGTGTGTGTGTGTGTGTGTGTGTGTGTGTGTGTGTGTGTGTCTGTTACTACCGTGTGGGGAGAAAGATAATTTTTTTCCTTATAAATACATTTTTGGTACAATAGGCCAAATTTAAGAGATGTGGGCACTAGATAAGGATTCACTGTAGTGCCCACTAGGTGGCAATAAATAAGTTTATATACAGTGGGGAGAACAAGTATTTGATACACTGCCGATTTTGCAGGTTTTCCTACTTACAAAGCATGTAGAGGTCTGTAATTTTTATCATAGGTACACTTCAACTGTGAGAGTTGCAAAAACAAAAATCCAGAAAATCACATTGTATGATTTTTAAATAATTAATTTGCATTTTATTGCATGACATAAGTATTTGATCACCTACCATCCAGTAAGAATTCCGGCTCTCACAGACCTGTTAGTTTTTCTTTAAGAAGCCCTCCTGTTCTCCACTCATTACCTGTATTAACTGCACCTGTTTGAACTCGTTACCTGTATAAAAGACACCTGTCCACACACTCAATCAAACAGACTCCAACCTCTCCACAATGGCCAAGACCAGAGAGCTGTGTAAGGACATCAGGGATAAAATTGTAGACCTGCACAAGGCTGGGATGGGCTACAGGACAATAGGCAAGCAGCTTGGTGAGAAGGCAACAACTGTTGGCGCAATTATTAGAAAATGGAAGAAGTTCAAGATGACGGTCAATCTCCCTCGGTCTGCGGCACCATGCAAGATCTCACCTCGTGGG
Source organism: Coreius guichenoti (assembly GCA_039654105.1). Lineage (NCBI taxonomy): Eukaryota > Metazoa > Chordata > Actinopteri > Cypriniformes > Gobionidae > Coreius > Coreius guichenoti. The sequence goes on along the minus strand of CM077188.1, from coordinate 21,961,730 downwards.
GCATCAATGATCACGAGGAAGGTGAGGGATCAGCCCAGAACTACACGGCAGGACCTGGTCAATGACCTGAAGAGAGCTGGGACCACAGTCTCAAAGAAAACCATTAGTAACACACTACGCCGTCATGGATTAAAATCCTGCAGCGCACGCAAGGTCCCCCTGCTCAAGCCAGCGCATGTCCAGGCCCGTCTGAAGTTTGCCAATGACCATCTGGATGATCCAGAGGAGGAATGGGAGAAGGTCATGTGGTCTGATGAGACAAAAATAGAGCTTTTTGGTCTAAACTCCACTCGCCATGTTTGGAGGAAGAAGAAGGATGAGTACAACCCCAAGAACACCATCCCAACCGTGAAGCATGGAGGTGGAAACATCATTCTTTGGGGATGCTTTTCTGCAAAGGGGACAGGACGATTGCACCGTATTGAGGGGAGGATGGATGGGGCCATGTATCGCGAGATCTTGGCCAATAACCTCCTTCCCTCAGTAAGAGCATTGAAGATGGGTCGTGGCTGGGTCTTCCAGCATGACAACGACCCGAAACACACAGCCAGGGCAACTAAGGAGTGGCTCCGTAAGAAGCATCTCAAGGTCCTGGAGTGACCTAGCCAGTCTCCAGACCTGAACCCAATAGAAAATCTTTGGAGGGAGCTGAAAGTCCATATTGCCCAGCGACAGCCCCGAAACCTGAAGGATCTGGAGAAGGTCTGTATGGAGGAGTGGGCCAAAATCCCTGCTGCAGTGTGTGCAAACCTGGTCAAGAACTACAGGAAACGTATGATCTCTGTAATTGCAAACAAAGGTTTCTGTACCAAATATTAAGTTCTGCTTTTCTGATGTATCAAATACTTATGTCATGCAATAAAATGCAAATTAATTACTTAAAAATCATACAATGTGATTTTCTGGATTTTTGTTTTAGATTCCGTCACTCACAGTTGAAGAGTACCTATGATAAAAATTACAGACCTCTACATGCTTTGTAAGTGGGCAAACCTGCAAAATCGGCAGTGTATCAAATACTTGTTCTCCCCACTGTATGAAATCATTTTTAAACACAGTTACTATTGATGTGTCTTATATACAGTATTTGAGGAAATAAGTATGACTGAAACTACAGTATCTCAGTAAATATAAAGTAAATATACTTTAAAGTAAATATACTTCTGTTGAATAATCTTTGATTATGCTAAGCTTGATTTACCTTTGAGTTTTCATAGCGAAATGTGTCCCTTTGAATGCTTGAAGAATAACATTCTAACGCTGACATCACCACACAACTTATGGAGCTGTGTTGTCCAATCAGATTAGAGAATCAGGACTGACTGTTATAGAGTGCAACAGTCCCCGTCCACTTATATGGAGAAAATGAATGGGATTTTTACATCTGCAACCCCACTGTTGCACTCTATAACTCAAGATAAATTCTGTGCTTTGATTGGTTGAAATAATTAGCTAAAGCGACAGTCAGATATATGTGTTGTGTCAACATTTGAATCAGTTCTTGCCCAAAAACTGATGTCCACACTGTTTAAAACTAAGCTTGTTATTATGATGTGTGAAGATGGTTGTCAACTTCTTGCATTTCTCATTACTGATAATGAGTTGAACACAACTCTATCTACCATCACTGACAGCTTGCCGACAGATGTGGAGCGCTGTCTCAAAGGATAGTCTGCCAGTTGTTTAAAACATTGCATAAATTAATTTATATTACAGTCTAATATATACATTACATTTATAGTATAGTAGGCCTATACTACACACATATATTGACATATTTAAGGCCTAATATTTTGCTAGCTTTTCAGTTAATTTCTCTCAGCTACGAAATATGTCTCTATATTTATAGCTTAATGTGATGCCAGAAGATATGATAGTCTTACAACAGTACCATTTTTACTGACTCATTTTGTGTCTTGCACGCCGTCTGGTTGCTTTCAAATGATCACATGCTCATTTGTGATCTGTGAAGAGCAATACTAAAAAAAAATATTTAATATTTAAAATTTTAATAGTTGAAATAGTTAAAAGAAGTGCGATTTAAATAGCATGCAATTTTATTTATGTAGTACTGAAACTGGTATCAAGAATCTTTTATTATCAGTATTATTTATTGTACTTCTGTACATATGTACATCAGCATCTATATATATATATATATATATATATATATATATATACACACACACACCAATCAGGCATAACATCATGACATCATATCCTAATGTTGTGTTGGTCCCCCTTTTGCTGCCAAAACAGGCCTGACCCCGAGGCATGTACTCCACTAGACCCCTGAAGGTGTGCTGTGGTATCTGGCACCAAGATGTTAGCAGCAGATCCTTTAAGTCCTGTAAGTTGCGAGGTGGGGCCTCCATGGCTCGGACTTGTTTATTCAGCACATCCCACAGATGCTCAATTGGATTGAGATCTGGGGAATTTGGAGGCCAAGTCAACACCTTAAACTCGTTGTTGTGCTCCTCAAACAATTCCTGAACCATTTTTGCTTTGTGGCAGGGCACATTATCCTGCTGAAATACCGTTTCCATTAAAAGGGTACATGGTCTGCAACAATGCTTAGGTAGGTGGTACGTGTCAAAGTAACATCCACATGGATGGCAGGACCCAAGGTTTCCCAGCAGAACATTGTCCAAAGCATCACACTGCCTCCGCCGGCTTGCCTTCTTCCCATAGTGCATCCTGGTGCCACATGTTCCCCAGGTAAGCAACACACACGCACCCGGCCATCCACGTGATGTAAAAGAAAATGTGATTCATCAGACCAGGCCACCTTCTTCCATTGCTCCGTGGTCCAGTTCTGATGCTCACATGCCCACTGTTGGAGCTTTCGGTGGTGGACAGGGGTCAGCATGGGCACCCTGACTCGTCTGCAGCTATGCAGCCCCATACACAACAAATTGCGATGCACTGTGTATTCTGACACCTTTCTATCAGAACCAGCATTAACTTCTTGAGCAATTTGAGCTACAGTAGCTCGTCTGTTTGATCGGACCACACGGGCCAGCCTTCGCTCCCCACGTGCATCAATGAGCCTTGACCCTGCTCATGATCCTGTCGCCGGTTCACCACTGTTCCTTCTTTAGACCACTTTTGATAGATACTGACCACTGCAGACCGGGAACACCCCACAAGAGCTGCAGTTTTTAAGGAAGCTCTGACCCAGTCGTCTAGCCATCACAATTTGGCCCTTGTCAAACTCACTTGAAACCTTACACTTGCCCATTTTTCCTGCTTCTAACACATCAACTTTGAGGACAAAATGTTCACTTGCTGCCTAATATATCCCACCCACTAACAGGTGCTGTGATGAAGAGATAATCAGTGTATCAGTGTATGTGTGTGTGTGTGTGTGCAAAATTACAGTTACAGTGCTGTGAAGGGAATGGTAAGTTCCTGTTCTTTATTCACTGGGGTGTTGTGACACCTAGTCTGTCAGACCCAATTAAATGTGTCAGTGTCATAAGATTGCCTGTATTGGTTTCATTTCTCTTCACCCTTTCTTTCTCTTATATGAACTAGACATATGCTATTGGAATAAAAGCTAAATAGTGATCAATTTACCAATAACTGCACACAGATTCTCTATACAGTTGTTTGCCGAGTTATGAACTCACTAGCTATAGATAACATATCCTAATCATTAATCATTTCTTTTCTCCGCCGGCGGCCAGATGTATAGCTATGCTCTTGTTTTGCTGTGCTAAATCTTCATAAGACTGTCTGTTTCGATTAACCTTGACAATGAGCATCGCTCAGACAGTATGTCAATTGCTGGTAAGGTGACGATGAGGTAATGTTTTCTTCTGACAATAAAATACTTGTCTCTCATACTCCATGAGGAGGACAGCAGTCCCTATTGGAATGTCAACTTTATAAAATAAGACTGTGTGTGTATGGGCTTCAGTGTGTGTGTGTGTGTGTGTGTGTGTGTTTTACAGCCTGTGGGGAAATAAACTGTTTCTGCGGATGCGCCAGAAGATGATAAACCTAAAAGGGACTTCATATGTGCAACAGGAAAGAAAGAAGAAGAAAAAAAAATGGAAGTGGAAGTGTTAAAAGAAATCACAAATATCTAATAATGCTTTTCTATGTCAGAGTTTAAAGGGTGTTCAACAGAGCCCAAAGCTCATAGGATTTCAGTTGTCAATGGTAAAGAAAAGGGGAAATCTTTTTAAAATCCAGTTTAAAACACTTGTCAAGTTCTTAGAAATGCACTCTTCAGATTCATGTTCATTTTTCATATGGTTTTGACAAAACGTTTGTACCATTTTCAAGAAAATGTTACATGTAATGACTCCAAAAAATGTGTAATCAAGTAAAAAAAAGGGTATTTTCATTGCACACTGTATGGGTGTCCACATTTTTGTTTTCGCAAATACAAACCCGATTCCAAAAAAGTTGGGACGCTGTACAAATTGTGAATAAAAACAGAATGCAATGTGGAAGTTTCAAATTTCAATATTTTATTCAGAATACAACATAGATGACATATCAAATGTTTAAACTGAGAAAATGTATCATTTTAAGGGAAAAATAAGTTGATTTTAAATTTCATGGCATCAACACATCTCAAAAAAGTTGATGCCATGTTTACCACTGTGTGGCATCCCCTCTTCTTTTTATAACAGTCTGCAAACGTCTGGGGACTGAGGAGACAAGTTGCTCAAGTTTAGGAATAGGAATGTTGTCCCATTCTTGTTTAATACAGGCTTCTAGTTGCTCAACTGTCTTAGGTCTTCTTTGTCGCATCTTCCTCTTTATGATGCGCCAAATGTTTTCTATGGGTGAAAGATCTGGACTGCAGGCTGGCCATTTCAGTACCCGGATCCTTCTTCTACGCAGCCATGATGTTGTAATTGATGCAGTATGTGGTCTGGCATTGTCATGTTGGAAAATGCAAGGTCTTCCCTGAAAGAGACGACGTCTGGATGGGAGCATATGTTGTTCTAGAGCTTGGATATACCTTTCAGCATTGATGGTGCCTTTCCAGATGTGTAAGCTGCCCATGCCACACGCACTCATGCAACCCCATACCATCAGAGATGCAGGCTTCTGAACTGAGCATTGATGACAACTTGGGTTGTCCTTGTCCTCTTTAGTCCGGATGACATGGCGTCCCAGTTTTCCAAAAAGAACTTCAAATTTTGATTCGTCTGACCACAGAACAGTTTTCCCACTTTGCCACAGTCCATTTTAAATGAGCCTTGGCCCAGAGAAAACGCCTGCGCTTCTGGATCATGTTTAGATATGGCTTCTTTTTTGACCTATAGAGTTTTAGCCGGCAACGGCGAATGGCACGGTGGATTGTTTTCACTGACAATGTTTTCTGGAAGTATTCCTGAGCCCATGTTGTGATTTCCATTACAGTAGCATTCCTGTATGTGATGCAGTGCCGTCTAAGGGCCCAAAGATCACGGGCATCCAGTATGGTTTTCCGGCCTTGACCCTTACGCACAGAGATTGTTCCAGATTCTCTGAATCTTTGGATGATATTATGGACTGTAGATGATGATAACTTCAAACTCTTTGCAATTTTTCTCTGAGAAACTCCTTTCTGATATTGCTCCACTATTTTTCGCCGCAGCATTGGGGGAATTGGTGATCCTCTACCCATCTTGACTGAGAGACACTGCCACTCTGAGAGGCTCTTTTTATACCCAATCATGTTGCCAATTGACCTAATAAGTTGCAAATTGGTCCTCCAGCTGTTCCTTATATGTACATTTAACTTTTCCGGCCTCTTATTGCTACCTGTCCCAACTTTTTTGGAATGTGTAGCTCTCATGAAATCCAAAATGAGCCGATATTTGACATGACATTTCAAAATGTCTCACTTTCAACATTTGATATGTTATCTATATTCTATTGTGAATAAAATATAAGTTATATATATAAGGGGGGTGGAGGGGGTTATATATGTTGTAAAATTGCACAACGTTGCATTTTACAACATATAACGATCTTGCCTTGTCTTAAAAAGGTCAAATTTGTAATATTGGTTTCTGCATGTTGGTTGGACCAATGCTTTTTTTTTTTGTGGTGAACCAACTCCATCAGGTAAGGCTAAGACGATGCAATTCCCCTTTAAAACACATTCAAAACATATTTTATTTTTTTAAAAAGTAAAAAGTGTCGCCGCTCGACACATCCCAGCATAAATGCTCCCCATAAACTATTTGTTATTAAAGTGTCTACATTCGCAAACCACAGCAAGCATACTGTATGCGGGATTTGGCATGGCAGAAAGCGCTAAAAGAGGGCTCCCTAAAAACATGCTCATAGAATAGGTGTATTCAAGTCACTGTATGTATCAATTAGTATGTATGAATTTTACATTTTTAACTCTTTCCCCGCCAAACACGGAATTCTCCGTTATTTGTGAGAAAACGCTTCCCCGCCAAACACGGAATTTTCAGTTATTTGTGAGAAAACGCTTCCCCACCAAACACGGAATTTTCCGTGTTTCCGTGTTTTCACTGTTATACACTAGGTGTCGCTATTACGCATCTTCTGAATGAGTACAGAATCTCCTGATCAAAACACAGGCGAAGAAGACGCAAAAAAACAAGCGATTGTATGTAAGCAGATGCATATGTAAAATAACGTGATCATCAACATTAAACATCATATAAATCAAAACTGCCTAATGTTACTGAATGAAATGTCGACCCAGGATGAGCTATAGGACTGTGCAAACAGTAGGGGTGTTGATGGACTCGATCTACTCCATCTGTGTTTGATCATCGTTCTGAATCTGATCTGGATGTAGTTTTTGACAAAAACGTAATTTTCTCAGCTTTTTGTTCAAAATGTTGCTTTTTTTATGAAACTTACCCATATTTAAGTGTTGATAAAAAAGGAATGCATGAAGCTAGAATAAAACGTTGGCGGTGGCTGGCAACTTTTTTTAAAAAACGCTGGCGGGGAAAGAGTTAAGTATGAATTGCAAAGGGGGAAAAAAAACTGACCCCACACTTTTTTTTTTTGGTTAGCCCAGAGTAAGGTTAAAGGTGCAGTATGTAATATTGACAGCTAGAGGTTGAAATGGGTACTGCAATCCAAATTCAAAATATTGGAGAGGGTTGTTTCTCCCGCCCCCTCCTCCCCAGACTCACACGGGTTGCCAGATTTAGAACACACAACAGGAACGAACACAATTGACAATGGAAGGCGAGGAGACTTACACACTGTAAGTTGATGAGTTGTTGTATCCGCTATTTAATATGCTCCCGTTCATAGAGCTTTTTAGATGGAAGATGAGGCTTTTTAGGTCGGGTAGAATTCTCGATATCTGACCTAGTTCATTTGATGTCTTCCATGGCTGCAATACGCTGCGTTTTCCGCCAACTGGCAACCCGGGGTGTGGAAATACTATTGGGTAAATTGGCAGTGTATTCTGGCACAGAACACACATTTCAAAGTAAAGAACTGGCTGTAGCATTGCTTTTCAGAGAAACAAGTATGTGAACTTAGCATGTTTCCTAAATCTTTGCAAACATGTTATGGTATTTTTGTGCTTTAGTACAGTCAAAAAATTACATACAGCACCTTTAAGATGCGGTTTACTGTTGTTATACAGATGAATGGTTGCGAGTTGTCTGTTGCAGTATAAATTGGGTTTAGTTTATATCTAGAATGTCCAGCATTGATTTTCCAACATGCCATTGTGTACATTATCCATCACACATACACACACACACGCACGCACACACACTGATTCGCTATCTTTATGGGGACTCTCCATAAACGTAATGGTTTTTATACTGTACAAACTGTATATTCTATCTCCTTACACTAACCCTACCCCTAAACCTACCCATCACAGAAAACCTTCTGCATTTCTACATTTTCAAAAAGACTCATTCTGTATGATTTATAAGCTTGTTTCCTCATGGGGACCTCAATTTAGGTCCCCACGTTGACACGAGTCCCCATGAGTCAGTGACAGTGTCCATTCAGGTTAAAGTCCCCACCGGGATAGAAAAACATGAACACACACACACACATACACACACACAAGCACACACACAGACACTAAGACAAAGCCAGCACCTTTCAATTTATTGTGTTCTCCTGCAATAAACTCTACAGACATCAGTGCACGTTGTCTCAGCGTCTGGCCTGGACAATCAGCACTGGATGACAAACGCACTCTCTCCTGTTCACCCTTGATGCATATAAATAGCTGCTTATTCGTTTATCCATCATGTACCACTTCTGCTTTTCTCGGTAGACAGTGATTCCACCCGGTGTCGTCAACAATTTACGAAGACCGCAGACCTGAGTTATTAGTCTTCCACTAAAGGACGTCTTGAATAGCTTCAATGTGACCACAGTGAAGTGGAACATTTGTAAGAAATACTCTCATTGAGCAGCTCAGCCCTCTTCTCTCTCTCAGCACATTTTTTCTTATTTTTAAGAACAAGCAGCATTTCTCAGGAAGGCTTCTATTACAAACGGCCATGCTGTCATACACCACACTTTAAGGAAAAGCGTGGAGATACTGCACCACTGTTTTTATGGACCGCTTTAATGTTCCCCCCATCTTTTGCTGTTAATGAGATGTCTCATCCATATTAATCCAGATTATTTCCGGAACCTTGAGAGCCTGTTTACTCTTGGCTGGTTCAAAGTGAAAATGAAATAGAGAGGCAGTGCTGGGGAGTAAAAAAAATAAAAAGAGAAGAAAAACACGAATAAATAGATTGTTTTGTGACTGAAAACCACTGTGTCCACCAGTGAGTTTCGAGGTATTTGACTTTTGTAATTGAATGATTTGTTAGTTGAATGCACAGGCTGACAGGATTCCGTTCTTGTTTCTGTACCAGGCTACGATCCAATGATGTGAAGCGCTTTAGAATTTGCATTAGTTAAACAGGCCAACTGTCATAATACACTCACCTAAAGGATTATTAGGAACACCATACTAATACTGTGTTTGACCCCCTTTCGCCTTCAGAACTGCCTTAATTCTACGTGGCATTGATTCAACAAGGTGCTGAAAACATTCTTTAGAAATGTTGGCCCATATTGATAGGATAGCATCTTGCAGTTGATGGAGATTTGTGGGATGCACATCCAGGGCACGAAGCTCCCGTTCCACCACATCCCAAAGATGCTCTATTGGGTTGAGATCTGGTGACTGTGGGGGCCATTTTAGTACAGTGAACTCATTGTCATGTTCAAGAAACCAATTTGAAATGATTCGAGCTTTGTGACATGGTGCATTATCCTGCTGGAAGTAGCCATCAGAGGATGGGTACATGGTGGTCATAAAGGGATGGACATGGTCAGAAACAATGCTCAGGTAGGCCGTGGCATTTAAACGATGCCCAATTGGCACTAAGGGGCCTAAAGTGTGCCAAGAAAACATCCCCCACACCATTACACCACCACCACCAGCCTGCACAGTGGTAACAAGGCATGATGGATCCATGTTCTCATTCTGTTTACGCCAAATTCTGACTCTACCATCTGAATGTCTCAACAGAAATCGAGACTCATCAGACCAGGCAACATTTTTCCAGTCTTCAACTGTCCAATTTTGGTGAGCTCGTGCAAATTGTAGCCTCTTTTTCCTATTTGTAGTGGAGATGAGTGGTACCCGGTGGGGTCTTCTGCTGTTGTAGCCCATCCGCCTCAAGGTTGTGCGTGTTGTGGCTTCACAAATGCTTTGCTGCATACCTCGGTTGTAACGAGTGGTTATTTCAGTCAAAGTTGCTCTTCTATCAGCTTGAATCAGTCGGCCCATTCTCCTCTGACCTCTAGCATCAACAAGGCATTTTCGCCCACAGGACTGCCGCATACTGGATGTTTTTCCCTTTTCACACCATTCTTTGTAAACTCTAGAAATGGTTGTGCGTGAAAATCCCAGTAACAGATTGTGAAATACTCAGACCGGCCCGTCTGGCACCAACAACCATGCCACGCTCAAAATTGCTTAAATCACCTTTCTTTCCCATTCTGACATTCAGTTTGGAGTTCAGGAGATTGTCTTGACCAGGACCACACCCCTAAATGCATTGAAGCAACTGCCATGTGATTGGTTGATTAGATAATTGCATTAATGAGAAATTGAACAGGTGTTCCTAATAATCCTTTAGGTGAGTGTATATTGTTGGTTCACAGAGAGAGTTGCTCTATCAAAGAATTTTTGCCATTGTGTGTCTCTCGTGCTGTTAATTAAAATATTCTCGCCTCTTTAAAATCACAAAATAATTCAATGAAAGTTGTGGAGGGGGAGAAAGGAAAAATAAAAATAATATTTCCTGATAAATTATGTAACTATCTGGAGATCATTACTGCACACAATGGCCTGGTTTAAAGGTGAAGTTCACAAACCCTGAGGGAGTTATGAGTCTTCTACTGATGCGCTCAGTTGTGTGTGTGTGTGTATGAGAGAGAGAGATTGTGGATGGAAAATGAAAAGCAACATCTATGGAATTAGTTAGTTCTATGTTTAAAGAAATTGCATGAGCTCATTCAAACTCTTGACTTTTCTTTCTTTCTTATGTTTACTCTCATTCATGCCTGAAGGCTAAAATCCACTGGGCTGAGCTTCACATTACACTAGTGGACTCTCATTATGCCACTGGAATCTTATAGGCCCAGCTTAAATCATAAACCTTAACTATAAACCTTACACCATGCCAATGCTTAATCTCATCCATATGTCAGCTCATTTATAAGCGGATAAATCAGAGGAGGATAAGTATCTGCTCCCCAGATTAATAGACCTTGGTGAGGAATAAAAGTGGATTAGAAAATGTTTTAGGGCCACGCTGAGAGACCCACAATCCTCCACTTCATATATTTTATCTGCAGGGAAAAACTTGGTTAAATCTTCAAATTTAAAGACAGAATAAATAAATGAATTATTTAATGAAGTGAACAGAAACCTGCAGATTTGTACTTATCTCTAATTCTTCAAGGGATAGTTTATCAAAGAATAAGTTGTCATTATTTGCATTGCATTTTTTTCTAGCTATTTTATTATTTCCTTCCTCGTGTAATTCCAAACCTTTATGGTTATTTTTTCTCTCACAAAAGGAGAATCAAAGTCAAATTTATTTCATTATTCAATGATAATCTTCTCTTCCAGTGAGCTGTTAACTAGAGAATTGCTGGAACCGGATCATTGAGTCAGTGAGTTTAACTTCTTTAACAATCTGAATCAATCTGATTTGTGAAATAATTCTTCAGGCCAGTTTTGGAAACTGGATCAACCAGTTCATTGTAAAGATTAGTCTCAAAAGAATTATTTATTTTTGATACTTTTCTCAATGAATTTCAATGACTTTAATATTTATTTTTGTCATCAATATTTGGAATATAGCACACAAGTCGTATTAACTACTTTCATGAAACTTTTATGGTGATCAAGCATTATTTTTGAAACTTGGAAGCCCCAGTTTAATTTCAGTGTAACTGTACACACTAGAAGAAAAGGTTATAGAACCTTGAAGGGTTCTGTCAGGCACTTCATATATTTATACACACATATATGTGTGTGTAATATATATATATATATATATATGACGTGCAGTGTTGTTCTGAAATGAGGCAATGTTCTTTTTTTTATCAATCAAATGTAAATTCATGTCCCAGTCACACTTAGGGCCAGATTTACTAAACAGGGCAAATTTGCATGAGAGTGCAATTCCAAAAAAGCGCCGATGGGAGTGGAAAGTTCTGCGCGTGATCTACTGACAACGCGCAAATTAAAGAACACAGACGCAGTCTGATCATTTCCATAATGACCAACACAATCTACCAAGAGCAGCGCAAATTAGCGTCTGGTTTAAAGGTGCAATAGGTGATCTGGGAAATGCTAACTTTAGCCTGCAAGCATTGAAAGCATACAATCCCACCCTCCCTGCAAATCACCGTCCAAAGCACGCCTCCTCCAAAACACATGAACGTGCACAAACCAGAAGCGAGACGACCAGAGACAACGTTATTGGATTACGTCATGTTTAATTCATCTGTAAGAAAACTTTACTGTACAGTGAGTAACAGTACTACAATATAGAATGTAAACAACTGTTTGAATGCCATTCTCACTCTGTCTGCACAGCGTAAGTGAACGCGCTGATGACGTATAATGTCTGCGTGAATAGGCTGCACAGTAGTATGCAAATACATGTTGACTGACAGGGAACACATGATGTTTGCTCATCGTGTTTTCAGGCCATTTCAAGTTTGATTTTGACGTGACATAAAGCAGTGATATCTAAGTGGGTCTTTTTGATTAGTCTTCACAGCGCTATCATTTTGTTAATTCAGACCGCGAACATGCACAAAAACAAAAGGGCGAGATTTATTGCACAAGCCAATCAGAACCGATTATAGTGCGATGGAGGTGTTGCCTCCTCTCATGTGACTTTCCCCCATTCACTCTCAATTATGCCCCACTAAACCCACTGCATGATTTGGAGGGTCTGTTAAAACTCAATGGGCTCAGGGGAGGCAAGAGAGACGCAGATTCCTGCTGAAACTTCACCTGCTGAGTGATTCATGCACTTTTTAATGTCATTCGTTGTAATATTTGTGTTGTTTTATTTTTGTAATACGGATTATTTTAGGAAATGTCCCTGATGTGTGTGTATATATATATATATATATATATATAGTTTTTTATATATAGTTTTAATTAAATATTTGGTTTTCATAAATCTTTTTTTTTTTCTACTTAAACAGCTCGCAAACATACTTTATCACTCGAAAAAAAAGCCTGTTAAGCAGTATCATGCAATCATCTCCTTATATAAAAACTTTTTGTTTTTAAAGGTGCACTGTGTAAATTTTAGCAGCATCTAGCGGTGAGGTTGTGAATTGCAACTGCCCACCGCTCACCCCTCCCTTTCGAAGCGCATTGAGAAGCTACGTGGCCGTCACAGGTGTTGTCGTCTGAGACAGCAGAGAGTAGCTAGAGCTCTGTAGAGAAGTTTGTCCATTTAGGGCTACTGTAGAAACATGACGGCACAAAATGGTGACCCGCGGTGTTTGTAGATAGAAATGGCTCATTCTAAGGTAATAAAAACATAACGGTTCATTATGTAAGGTCTTTATACACCACTGAAAACATAGATATGTATATTATATTGCATTTCTGTCAATAGATCCTCATAAATACTACACACTGCACCTTTAAAATTGAGTCAAGAACCCTATGGTTCTATATAAAACCTCATTAAACCTTTTTTCTAAAAGTGCATGGAAAAGAGTGACCAGTTAAATTTCTAATATATTTATTTTTGTTTTCTACAGAAGTTCATCTAATTCACATGATTAAAATTACACACAATACCCTAATAATATTTACTAAGTTCTCACACTCAGTAGGGTTTCGTCATAGATAGTAAGGAGTATTTCTTCAGAGATCAGCTCTACAGCCACTCAAAACATATTTTAAAGCTTGATTGCACCTTTTGTTTGCATTTTTGCATTTAACAATCTTCCTGCAGTGCCTCTAGTGGAACTGTAACTACAAGCTAAATCCTCTAAGAGACTGAGTTGGCATTACAAACCCCTTAATGTGCAAATGTGCATGAAAAAACTTCAGTGCAACCTCAAAGGACTAGAATAAACAGGCACTGAGAGACAGATGGACATTAAAGACAGACAGTCTCTGACAGATGGAGGTGGAAAGCGCAGTCACAATCACTTCTATGAGGTGATGAGTTTTGAGCTTTTTTTTCTTTTTTTAAATGAAAAAGAAAGGGGAAATATGTGCAGTATAGGTATTTTTAAAATTTAAATTTAGGCAGTGTTAAAATTCAAGTAGTTAAAATTCGTTTTTTATGTCATATTTGTTCATTTTACTCTGACTAAAATGATTTTCTAAGTTTGAGATATTATAACGAAATATAATTTTTCTCCCGTTTAATTTTTTTTCCCCCATAACCATGTCCATAGGGGCTCTGTACTCATACGTGGTTACACTAGAAATATGCTTCTCAACTTACAAGATAGGAGGAAATGATTTTTATTGGAAAATCTGTTGTTATTGAATTTGTTATGTATGTCAAAGGTCATGCATCCAATCAAACTCTACAGAATTTTGGTGCAAATCTGTCTGTTGATAGAAGCTAGTCAAATTAAATGCCAACATGGTTTGCATAACATACCCTCAAACCATGGGGAAAATATGAACCAGACTACATTAAATACAAGTTTGGTACCGTGTTGGTACTTTACTGTACTTTCGATGTCCTGAAGCCAAATCGGTTGTGAGCTACCGTCTAAGTTTGAGTGTGTGGAATTATTTAGTGCAACAATGCGCCATAAAGACCAAAACATGGCCTTGAAAAGTTGGCAAAGGTTCTGGCATGGTCAGGGTCGGCGCGGTGCAAACATTTCTCAACTTTTGGCCCTGACTGTACAATAGATGGCCAGCGCATACATATTCTAAAGGTCTTGATGAGATGGAATCGATTTCTGTGGGTTATGGCGGAGGTTGGCAGCAGTTTTTGAATTCCAAATTATGCTCGTATACAATAGGTGGAATTTGATAGCTGATAATTCAGCGTCTGCTCTTTAGAATAAAATAATCAAGTCGATGTTTGATCCTGGATTTGTCACAGAATTTGTTTTCCAGCAGAGCAGTAGTAAACAGGAGAGGAAAGTAGGTGGCTCATGGGAGAAAAAGAGGGGGCACTTCATAAAGAAAGAGAGCGAGTGTGATAAAGGGAAAGGAATGTGTTTGAAGGGAGAGACAAAGTGAGAGAATGATAGAGTGAAAGACAAGAGGACAAAAAGAGTTCAAGACTGCAAGTGCGCTCTGATTGTGATGTCAGAGTGGATGGGGCATTCATCATCCTCTCTGTAGATTGGGGAGGGTGCCACAGAGGGACTGACAGCGCTGAGGCTTCTGTCAGAGTTATAGATAGAGCTGTAGGCCGCCGAGCTCCACATTGGTGCGGTGAACACCGCTCACTCTGGGCCTCCTGAGGAACGCTAATTACTGGTATGTTAAATGACTCTATAGACCAATTCACCAGTGCAATAATGGATCGGGGTGGTGTGTTCTTGATTGGGACTCTTCCATCATTGCTGAGGAAATTGCTTATAAGGGTCTGTGAAACTATAGTGTCATCTAAGGTTACAGAGAGGCTGTTACTATATTTGATAATGCTAATGGTACTAAGCTAAAAGGAAATTTAACACATACTTGTTAGATGAGATAACTGAGACTGTACAGGAACTGCAAAGGAAAATGCTGCTTTTTTGTTTGCTCATTTCTTGTTGCATCCAGTGTTGGGGTGATACTGAAACTGGCTTGTCAAACTACAAGCTACTCATAATATAAAGTAGTTCAACCGCAATTTTTACAGTTTACATCTCACAATTCAGACTTTTTTCTCATAATTATGATATAAACTCGCAATTACGAGTTATAAAGTCAGAATTGTGAGATATAAACACAATTGCGAGTTATACAGAATTCTAAGTAACATCTCTCATATTAACTTGCAATTCTGAGAAAAAAAAAATTATATCTTGAAATTTTGATGTTATAACTCACAGAAAAACGTCAGAAGTGCGAAATGTGAACTCGCAATTGCAAGAAAAAACTGCGAGTTTATGTTTAGCAATTCTGACTATTCCTCAGAATTGACTTTATATCTTGAAATTCAGACTTTTTTCTCAGAGTTGTGATATAAACTCGCAATTGCGAGTTATAAAGTCAAAATTGCGAGATATAAACTCGAAACTGCGAGATATAAACTCAGAATAGCAAGTTATAAATTCAGAATTGTGAGATAAAACATCTCTCATATAAACTTTTTTTCTCTGAATTGCAAGTTTATATCTCGCATTTTTAACTTTATAACTCGCAATTGTCTTTCAAGAAGTCAAGAATTTATTTCTCAGAATTGTGACTTTATGTCTCAAAATTCTGACTTTTTTCACAGAATTGTGAGATATAAACTCGCAGTTATGAGTTATAAAGTCTAAATTGTGAAATATAAACTCGGCAATTGGTCTTTTTGTTCTGGAATGCATAAAAATAATGAGGGTATTTGAATGAATGAACGCAATTAGTGACACCATTAAATTAAAACAGATACAATTTTAGACAATTAAATTATAGAAAATTATAGAAACTAAAATAATATAACAGCCAAAATATGCTTTAAATCCCACAAAAGCATGTTACCCCAAAATAAAGAAATAAAAAAAATGTAATTATATTTTTCATTAAAAAAATTAAGCCTTTTTCAATACTATAAATATTTTGGTAACACTTGATTTTGATAGTCCACTTTAGACATTTTACTAACTATAAGTAACTTTGCAACTACATGTCAGCTACCAGTCATTAGAATTTTAATAGACTGTCTGCTTAAAATCTGCTAACACTTTATTTTGGTGCTCCCCCAACAGATGTTCTACTGACTATAAGTAGTTAACTTTGCAACTACCATGCCAACTTATTCTACTAACCCTTACCTAACAGTCTACTAATACTCTAATGAGAGTTAGTTGACATGTAGTTGATGTAGATGAATGTATAATGTGGACTATAGAAAAAAACTGTAGCCATTATTTTTTTGTCTCATCAAGCACATTTTCCCATAATATTTCTCTTTATTATAATGCATTTGTTACTTGTTTCTTTTTTCCTAAGGGTGCGTTTACACTGCAAAGATCAAATCTTTTGACCATATTTGATTTTGTGGCCCAAAGTGATTGTCGGTGATCGCTTTACTATGCACATGGTAGACCCTCTGGTTTTGAATGGCCGTGCTAGTAAAATTATTTATATAATTAATGTAGGGTGGCCATGATTATTTGCCAGCATGGACAAGATAACAGCTGTCATGGATGTTTTGCAATCTGACCGAACGGATATAGACTGGAAAATGAATTTGAATGAATTAACGAGAGAGAGAGAGAGAGAGAGAGAGAGAGAGAGAGAGAGAGAGAGAGAGAGAGAGAGAGAGAGAGAGAGAGAGAGAGAGAGAGAGAGAGAGAGAGAGAGAGAGAGAGAGAGAGAGAGAGAGAGAGAGAGAGAGAGAGAGTGAGTAGCCTAATAGTGAAGCTTGTTGGTTTATCACCTCATTGCTGAGAAATATGTATTTTATTTATAAAACTCACAGGGCAGAGGTTGAAAACCAGCTCCTGAATGTTTCTGTGTGTGCGCAATTTTTTTTTCCTTTATAAATTTCCCACCTCAATGAAAAAGCTGCGAGCGAGCACATACAGGCACATCTGCTTCATAATACAACATTAAAAAGACGTAGGTCGGATGTCCAGATATCGGATATGTATCTGATTTAAAACCACATTTGGAAGTAGCTCAGATCGGGTACGAAAAAATTGGATTTTGTGTGAAATTTGGAAATCTGCTTTATTATTCTATTATTAAAAGGAGGAGATCATACAAACATGGATAACTATAGGCTGATTTCTAAACTCTTTTTGAAACTTAATACTGAACAGTTGTCTTCATATTAAACTGAACATAATATTTTATCACACAGTTTATCAGTCAGGTTTCAGAAAAAAACATAGCACGCTCCCCATGTGCATCAATGAGCCTTGGCCGCCCATGATATATAAATGTATATAATATATATATTAGAATTGTTGAGTTGTTTTTTTTATTATAGTAATACAAATTTGTAATGTACTTAAAATAAACAGAATTTCATTGAATTCATGTTTTTCTTTGATATTGGGTTGAAATATGACCTAGACAGGCTCTTGACAGGTTTTGTGAGACTCACCTGACTACAGTATGCATCTGCTTAGGGGTTGACTGGGTTAATATGGAAATGGATTGACGTTGCTGTCTAGCAGGTATTATGCATGTCCATAATGCAGTGAACATTGGCTGACAGGCAGCGTTGAGTAAATGTAGTGCCATCTCAGACACACTATCCTTCCCCTCTGTTAGAACCCCTGCTAATGATGCTACACCAACAGGTTCTGGCTGAGTTAAGTTCAGTACAGTTGGTGTTCTTGAGTTCACTTCAAGTAATGTCTTCATGTCTAAGGAAGCTTTAATTGTGATTCATGCATTTATATATTTATATACATAGTGCCATGTTGGTATTCAGGTCCTCTCAGGCATTAAATCACACTGTCTGTCATTTCTCCCTTGCATGGTTTAACAGCCAAAACAGAGTGATGAGCTTCTGATTGGTCCTTATGCCTCGCGTTCATTTTAATGAAACTCACACCATTGTGCAGCCATGAGCAGTCGAAAGACATATTTCACCCTGACACACAGCACTCTGCTTTTGCAATTCACTTATTTCTAACTGCTTTACACCAGACAGATGGGTACATAAATTTCCCCACGCAGCAAATATAAATACCAATAACAATAAATGCTGCTTTAAAAATGAAGGACTTCACGAGAACGCACACGTCACGTGACTCGAGAGATTAGTAGCAGTTGTACAGTCGCACTGCGTGAAACATGCATGAGAATCAATAACTCAACAGCGCAGCTGAGCAATGATCTGTTTCATCTCACCTTTCAAATTTGCTCATAGTCCAGTGGTTTTTTTGCTTTCCAGAGAGGAAATATAAACTCCAATATAACACTGTCAAATATGGCTTGCCAACTGTATATCCTTAAATAAAACTTCAACAACCAATTTGCCAAACAACGTAGTTTACTGCTCTGTGTGGGTTGTAATGTCGGCCAAGTTGTTGCCTTTAATATTTGTAGATAAAATAAAAATACAGCATTGCATCCCTTAAAGGCATAGTTCCCCCCAAAAATGAAAATTCTGTCATCATTTACTTACCCTCAAGTTGTTCCAAACCTGTATAAATGACTTTGTTCTGCTGTATACAAAGGAAGATATTTGGAAGAAGCAGATCTCGCGCCCATACTATGGTAGTCAATGGGGGGTGAGATCTGCTTGGTTACAAACAATCTTCCAAATATCTTCCTTTGTGTACAGCAGAACAAAGACATGTATACAGGTTTGGAACAACTTACGGGAGAGTGAATGATGACAGAATTTTCATTTTTGGGTGAACTATCCCTTTAACCTTGATAAGCACGTGCAGTATGAGAAAACATCTGCTTTTTCTTCCCATTGCTGGATGATAATTCTACTGAACAGCTCACAGACTACAGTGACCCTGTTGCATCCGTAATGAGGTGATCTCAGCTGTAAATGATGGTATGATTATTGATTTACCTTGAAAATGTATATGTCTAAAAGCATTTCAGCCATCTTTGAAAATCTCTGTATGCCTTTAGGGGAAAAGAAGCAATAAGGAACAGTAATGGCATAGTGGGAGTAAAGAAAACCGGATTCAGTCAATAAATATGGTTGTGTTGCAATGAATGAATGAATGGAAGAGTAATTAAATCAAATAATAAATAGGTGTCTTGAAGAAGATCATAAAGGCTAAATGGAAAAAAGGAGGCTAAATTTCATAATTGAAAGTAGACTTATATAGTTATTATTGACATATTGTACATATCATTTGATACAAAAACCCTCCAGTAACTCTAGTTTTATTCAAGTCAAAATTATTATTTAACATTAATGAACCAACCTACAGCAATCAAATTATACCACCAAAACCTGGTTGAAATAGCTCTTTAAGGTAATAATGACAGGTTACCACTTTTTACAGTGCAGTCACAAACCATTCAGTGGTTTCAATGAGTGCAGAAACTATTGAATGATCAGCTCATTGCTTTTTGATCTTTATGTAGATGGACCACACACATTTGACCCTTATCAATCAGCTGTTTAATATGATTTTATCAACCAAACTCGTTAGACAATTGATTAACCTTTAGCACAGTACCACTGACTCTATTACTGGACAGTGTGGAGACAGAAGAATAAGAACTTATGTGCATTTAGCCATTGACCATCTAATATAGGATAATTTGTTCAGAACAGCCGATATCTTATTTTCAATCTTGATTACACTATTGATTCAAAGCACCCTAGATTACACATACATTTATGCATCAATGTCATAGTTAACCTTCTAATGGGATTGCAATACATTAAGTGACAGGTTAGTGCTTTTTCTCACTTACTGATACTAAATTGTAGCCCTCTAACCATAGATATACTGTACATACAGTGGTGGCCAAAATTATTAGAACACCTGACAGATCTGAAAATATTGACCTTTTTTTGCCTCCAAAACATGATTTCATTTCATACGAAACATGCAGATAGTTGCTCTGACCATCAAATATCAGATGAAGTGAGTTGTACTGTTTTTATCCACTTCTAACTTTAATATTTGGTATGTCCACCTTTTGCAGCTATTACAGCAGCACGTCTCTCTGGCATAGTGTCAATATATTTCCTCTGAGAACTTCAACACTAATGTTATCCCATGCTTTCTGCAACTGAAGCCAAAGGCTTTCCTTTGAATGTACAATAGATCTGTCCAGTTTATTTTCCAACTCGCCCCAAATGTCCTCGATGGGGTTGAGGTCTGGACTTTGAGGGGCCCAGTCCATCATTTTCAATCAAATAATCAAATAAATACAGGCCCAATAAGACGACTCCCAGATGCCAAGTGTTCTAATAATTTTGGCCACTATTGTATGCATAGATGTCTCATTAGCAGCTTTTCTATGGCCGCTAAACGTAACGCATTCGCAATGTTGTGGCATCTTGGAAAACTCAATTGTTTTTACTGTGAGTGATGACAGGATCTGAAATGTTGACCATTGACCGTAAAACCAAAGAATATAGTTCTGATGTGCAGCAAAAGATTGTTGAGCTTCACAAAATAGAAAGTGGCTGTAAGAAAATAGCTAAAGCATTGAAAATCCCCATTTCCATCATCAGGGCAATAATTAAGAAGTTTCAATCAACTAAAGATGTTACAAATCTGCCTGAAAGAGGACGTGTGTCTATATTGTCTTAATGCATGGCGAGGAGGAGAGTTTGAGTGGACAAAGACTCTCCAAGGATCACAGATGTAGAATTGCAGAGATTAGTTGAGCCTTCGGGTCAGAAAACCTTAAAAAAAAAAAAAAAAATCAAACAACCCCTACATCACCACATGTTGTTCGGGAGGGTTTCAAGAAAAATCGTCCTCGCTCATCCAAAAACAAACTCCAGCATATTCAGTTGTCAGACACGACTGGAACATCAAAAGTGACCGAATTCTATGGTCAGATCAAAAAAAAAAAAAAAAAAGAGAAGCTTTTGGCAGCAAACCCAGCAGATGGGTTTGGTGCAAACGGGGATAAAAGGTACCTTTGGTATCTTTAATGTTGTGGGCCTATTTTTTTGCTGGAGGTCCTGGACATCTTGTTCAGATACATGGTATCATGGATTCTAGCAAATACCAACAGATAAAAAATCTAAACCTGACGGCCTCTGCTAGAAATCTTATAATGGGCCGTGGTTGGATCTTCCATCAGGACAACGATCCAAAACATACATCAAAATCAAAACACAAATGTGTCATTGAGCACAAAATGAAGCTTCTGCCATGACCATCCCAGTCCCCTGACCTGAACCCTATAGAAAATGAGTGGGGTGAACTGAAGAGAAGAAGCACCAACATGGATCTGTGCATCTGAAGGATCTGGAGAGATTCTGTATGGAGGAATGGTCTCTGATCTCTTGTCAGGTGTTCTCCAAACTCATCAGGCGTTATAGAAGAAAACTCAGAGCTGTTATCTTGGCAAAAGGAGGTTGCAAAAAGTATTTAATAAAAGGGTGCCAACAATTATGACAAACGTGTTTTGGAGAAAAGCATTTTTTTCATAATGTGATTTACTCCCCACTTCCAATTCTTTTACTTCAATGAAAGGTTAGAATTTTGCCATTTTTTTTAATGAAGGATCAAAAGGATAAACAATGCAGATTTATTTTTACAGCCATCTTTGATCATATTTACCAGGGGTGCCAATAATTCTGACCACAACTGTATGTACACCATACAGATGTCATTCAGAAAAATATGGGCAGTGATCTAGACTATTTGCTAAATTGTTTGATTTTCAAACAAGTGTTGCATGTTGAAATAGTGTTTATTTTTTTTTATATAATTTTGTATTTATATTTTATATATTTATTTTAGCATCTTTATTCTTTATTAAATATTATTATTTAGTATGTATTATTCATTTTTAACCCATTGCAGTTTATTAAAACGAGTGAATTGTTTAAAAAGTCCACCGTGGCATTAGATTTCTAAATCTTTAGCTGTCAAGTTAGTGGTTAAAATGCACTTCCGCGAGACTACATTGATTAGCGAAGCTGCAATGTCAATACAGTATTATACCCACTAACCTACATTATCGCAGCTTTTTTGCTTTGTTAAACATCTTGTGCGTCACTCCCTCATCTACGCAGAGGTTTCTGCAGAATCCCTTCCAGTTCTTGGAAGGAGAGAAAGACGCTGTTTCTTCATGGTCGCTCATCTGAAGCGTCGTTTTCTATAATAAACTGCAAACTCAATGCATCATTTATTCTCTTGTATCCGGCTACGGGCTATAGAAACAACCCTAGGAGACTGTTAACGCCAGATGTGCGCTATCAAATCCGGACATCGTCAAAATCATCGATCGCTGGAGCACTGAAACTTTAGAGAGAAAAGATGGTTCGAACTGAGACTTGGCTAACGTCTGGAGACTCCACAGAGCTTCAGTGAGAACATGTGAACTCGCCCTCGTGAATGTTTCACGGGATTCTCATCCGCTCCTTTCGTGCCGAAGCTCATTTGAATCAACATCAGCATCGTGTACGTTTGGGATTTTTGTCTCGCTCACCGAATTTCTTTCACATACTCAAAGGATTTAATGGGCCACGAATATGTCCTATTGCACGCAGAGCAACATCGTTCTGTCTTAACTAAAAACTGAGGTAGGTTTGACCATCGAAATGTTTTAGCATTTATGTCGCGTTTTTAATGGACAAACCCGTATTTATATCGTAAAAGTGTGCTGTTGAAGTTGTTGTTGAGTAATTCAGTCAATGCAATAATTTATGAATGCATCTGTGTTGAAAATGCTCGTGCTGGATGAAAACGGCTTAAGTATTGTTTATTAGGAACGGAAATCGTAAGCAGTTGAACGATTCTGTTCCCTCTAAACGACTGCGGTTCCATTAGTTTTAGTACTTTTGAGGAAGATTTACTGTATTTGAGGAAAAAAAAATGCTTATTGCATTTACTGCCCTCAACAGTTTGTTGCCAAATGATGAGATCATTTCTAATTTAAACAGTTATACTTTTTTTTAAACGCTTTATCACTTTTTTATGGCTTTTTAGAGAGCATAAATGCAATCCAATAACTTTACCAACACATCATATGCACGAACAGTCAGTATAACATTGATTTATAACAGGCTTAAGTAAAACATATCACATTGTCTTCGGTTCATTTTAAGTGAGACTACAACATTGAGAATAACTTGCGCTTAGTTTAGTTTAATACAGTAACTGCTCTGATTCATAAGTGGGTTTAATTAACTCAAAAGAACCGACTCAAAAGACTCATTCGTTCATGAATTTAACTGCAATGGATGCGCTGTATGGTTTTGATTTACTAAAGAGAACCGACACATAAGAGTCACATTATTCGTTTGGATTGTATGTTTGCACTGTATGTTTTCTGTCCGAGTACGGTTGTGCTTTCAGTTAAATTATCTGTATGTTTTTCTCTCAGGAGAATTTATATTGAAAAGGGTTAACTTTACTATCTTTCACTGTGAATACTAATGACGGTCTATGTCCATGGTGCTGAAATACATTAACCACTGGTTAATGTATTTCAGCACCAAGGACAGAGAAATAGCGGGACGTGGACTTGAAGGCTAAACCTATTTAGTTCTCTTCAAGTGAGGACAGTTCGGATATGACTGACACAGGTAAAGCTGCTCCTCACAGCAGATCTCTGAGGCTTTCCTTTCTTTCACCACCCATCCCTCGAGCTCTACTCCTGTAGATGGCAGTGTAAATCAAATATTTACACTCAATTTGACGAGTCGTTGTGATAAGTTCCTGTCAGGTCGCTTGTAAAGCGGACCATCATTGTGGACTAATACGCAAAATGACTCTTTCTGGCAAGTAGAGAACCGCAATCATGTAATTGTATCCTTCAGTAGCGCGGGATCGTTTTAGGTCACTCTCAAAGAAATAATTTATATATAGAGCACTTTGAAAGCATGGGGCTATAGCGCTAGACGTATAGTTTACCCTTGCACAGGCATGATGTTGATGGTTATTTCTACACTTCTATTAAATAAATAATGAAAGATGGATTCCTCTATTATGTACCTCATATACTGTATGTGTTCTATATTTCCATCAACAGAATGACTCACTTAATCACTAAGGATTAAGGTGCCATAGAAACTTGTTACATTTCATACATATTTATAGTATATTTCTGTAGTTCAGAAACCAACTTTAAGGTCATGCGTTAAACTCCCAAGGAATACATGCTGATAAAATCTATACCTTTTATTCTAATGTATACCTTATGCTGTGTATATTAAGTATTTGAGTGTTTAATTTACATTTAGAAATGTATTATAAAGCTAATATATTGTTCAAAATTTAGACAATTTTTATTTGGACAGATATTAGTGGAACATGTTCATATTTAAAGGGATAGTTCAGGCAAAAATTTAAATTCTGTTATAATTTACTCATCCTCGTGTTGTTTTAAACGTGTAAAAAAAAAATGAAGTTCGTTAGAAAAAGTCACAGTATAGCCATAGTAAATTTGTTCATAGTAAATCAAAGTAATTTGTTATGTAATTTCTATTTAGAAAAGTGTTCTGTTTTTGTTTATCTGTGCACTGGAGCTATGTTAATGTGGCCATGGTTCTGACCCCAGTGCCCTCCTCGCTTGAGGTTTCAGAGATCAAAGCCTGAGCAGCAGACAGCTCATCCTCCTCCACTTTTGACTAATAATGCCTGAGAGCACTTGTTTCATGCAGAACATCAGCATCGTCAGATAAACGATCCCAGAGTGAACAGCTGGGCTGCCTTAATATCTATTACCACCAGTCGCTGGGTCAGCCCTTCTGAATGCCACTGTGTCCCAGTTGCCCTGTGCAAATCTAACTTTGTCCTTGGAACTTCAAAAAACAATGAGTTTTCTTATCATGACTTCTGTGTCGTGGTTACTAGTAGAATAATAAACTCCTCCGTCCATATCATTTGTCTGGAAGTTATCTATCTATCTATCTATCTATCTATCTATCTATCTATCTATCTATCTATCTATCTATCTATCTATCTATCTATCTATCTATCTATCTATCTATCTATCTATCTATCTATCTATCTATCTATCTATCTATCTATCTCATCCTTCCATCTATTTATCCATCCATCCATGCATCCATCCATCCATCTATCTATCTATCTATCTATCTATCTATCTATCTATCTATCTATCTATCTATCTATCTATCTATCTATCTATCTATCTATCTATCTATCTATCTATCTATCTATCTATCCATCCATCCATCCATCCATCCATCCATCTATATATCTCATCCTTCCATCTATCTATCTATCTATCTATCTATCTATCTATCTATCTATCTATCTATCTATCTATCTATCTATCTATCTATCTATCTCATCCTTCCATCTATCTATCTATCTATCTATCTATCTATCTATCTATCTATCTATCTATCTATCTGTCTGTCTGTCTGTCTGTCTGTCTGTCTGTCTGTCTGTCTGTCTGTCTGTCTGTCTGTCTGTCTGTCTGTCTGTCTGTCCGTCCGTCCGTCCGTCCGTCCGTCCGTCCGTCCGTCCGTCCGTCCGTCCGTCCGTCCGTCCGTCCGTCCGTCCGTCCGTCCGTCCATTCATCCATGTGAGTAGAAACTAATTATTTACCATAGTGGTTAAATGCTCTAATTCGACTTTTACTATATATCCAGTATGCTCATGCATGTGTGGGTGTTTCATATGGTCTCTGTATTATTATTACCATTACTGTTAAATTAATAAATAATTCATAAATTCTGTACTGCCAACAAGATTGCATTTTTTTTACAGTAGAGCTTTCTTTAACTTTTTCCTTGTGAGGAAATGCACAGATGGGAAGGGAGAAACAGAGTTGCAGAAATGGATGTGAAAGTTCAGAGGTTGTGATAATACAGTAATAAAATAGGCCAGTGTACTTGTTATTAAGTTACTGGGTGAAGGTCCATGCAAGTACAAGCAGTAGCAGGTGGTCATCGGCAGGCCCACACGGAATCTGTGGAATCACACAGAAAACTCTGCAGATTTCCGCAGATTGTAGTGCCCGTCATTGAGAAGCATACACAACCTGCGCATGCGCGATTGTGAGGGGTAGTAGGCTGCGCTGATTGATGTGAAATTTTTTTTTAGTGAGAGAGTAATATTTTAAAATGTCTAAAATAAAATTGACCGCGGAGAAGTTAAAGGTTTAGTTCACCCAAAAATGAAAATTCTGTCATTAATTACTCACCCTCATGTCGTTCGACACCCGTAAGACCTTTGTTCATCTTCGTAACACAAATGAAGATATTTTTGTTGAAATCCGATGGCTCAGAAAGGCCTCCATTGGCAGCAATGACATTTCCTCTCTCAAGACCCATAAAAGGTACTAAAGACGTTGTTAAAAAGTCCATCTCACTACAGTGGTTCTACAATAATTTTATGAACGATGAGAATAGTTTTTGTGTGCAAAAAAAAATCAAAATAGCTTTATTCTTGTCTTCCGTGTGGGCCTCTGACGTGAACTCACGAAGCACCACGACGCATGCGCGAGAATATGACGTAGAGCCGGCGGAAGTGAGGAACTTTGTTTACAAGCAGAGGAAGACGCGCCGTATCTAAGCTGTTGAATTCTACATTGATTGTGCTTTAGGTCTTGGCGTAGTGCTCAAAATTGTGCTAAAGTGTGCATTTCCTGGATGCCCGAACGCCGGCTCTACGTCATATTCTCGCGCATGCGTCGCGGTGCTTCGTGAGTTCACGTCAGAGGCCCAGATGGAAGACAAGAATAAAGTTGAATAAAGTTGAATAAAGTCGTTATTTTGATTTTTTTTGCGCACAAAAACTATTCTCGTCGCTTCATAAAATTATTGTAGAACCACTGTAGTGAGATGGACTTTTTAACGACGTCTTTAGTACCTTTTATGGGTCTTGAGAGAGGAAATGTCATTGCTGCCAATGGAGGCCTTTCTGAGCCATCGGATTTCAACAAAAATATCTTTATTTGTGTTACGAAGATGAACAAAGGTCTTACGGGTTTCGAACGACATGAGGGTAAGTAATTAATGACAGAAATTTCATTTTTGGGTGAACT
The DNA here is from genome assembly GCA_039654105.1 of Coreius guichenoti. Lineage (NCBI taxonomy): Eukaryota > Metazoa > Chordata > Actinopteri > Cypriniformes > Gobionidae > Coreius > Coreius guichenoti. The sequence continues at coordinate 21,934,441 of CM077188.1, read as the reverse complement.
AACCCTTTAAGGAAACGTCACTTGTCTGCAAAAATTACTTATTTATAGCTATTAAAAGTAGTTAATTTATTTACTTAGGTATTTATTATTATTTATTATGCTCTATTATTGAATGATATGAAATAGTTTATTTAATGATTTGTGTACAATACAATTGATAAAGCAATGTTTTCTCCATCTTTTAGAGGATGTACTATAAGAGAGATCTAGCTTTGTTTAAAAAACAAGTTGTTCTATTTGTAAACCTTAAATAAAAGTTAAGAAGTGAATATTTTATATTTTATTTGTAATGTTTTCAATTCCAATACTCTTAGATCTTTGTAACACATTTAAAACCATTCCGCATAATTCCGCAAATTTTCAAAAAATTCAGCGCAGAAATCATAGAAAAAGTCCACAGATTCTGTGTGGCCCTGGTCATCGGATAAGAAGTGGCCATTCTGTAGGGTTCCATAGTCGGCATACAATGTACACATTCATGAATACAGCTTCACTGGAGGACAAATGAGATGGTCTTTTCAGTGAATGGTGCTTGTCATTCAAGCCTCTGTATTAGTAGGTGCTCTTGCAGGCTGTTGTCTCTGCTAGCAAGTTGCCTAAAGGCAAAGCACGCTAAACTAAACAGCATCTTGTTTGTCTTGGAAAGGGTCATTGCTTTTCATCTCAGTTAAACAACAATTACATTTCCTGTCCAGAGCGCAGTATGCTGATTACAGCACAGCTGTTTCATACAGAGACATACTCGTGCTTGTTCGACACGTCTTCCTCTGTCTTAACTCATGCGAATCTCTTCCCAATATTTAAGAAGATTGCAACAGAAGATCTGCGAGGGACATGGTAGGCGAATGTGTTTCTTAGAGACAAGGCTGGAGTGTGAATGTCATCTTTCCGGTCTCTCTTTCTCTCATAGTGGCATGAAAGTGTCCTGCCCACTCACCATGGCTGACTAATAGTGAGTGGCTGCCAGTCTGTTGGACAGGTTGTGCCCAGTCACTGAAACATTTAATAGCTCATATTCCTTTCGCTGTGACGGCCCACACAGCACATGTTATAGAGCTCTTATCGGCACGACCGCTGGTAAATACAAGGGAGACGAAAACAAATGACCATGGGCCAGTTGTGCAGGCACTTTGGTGGGTAAGGCCGGGTGTAATGGGCACAAAAAGGTTGACGTGTTTAGTTGTGACATTCATAACTTGGTCATTTCTGAGTGATTCTAGTTGATACTGGGACTTCCCACTTCTTTTTTGAAGCTAAAAATATTACAGTAAATTAAATGTAATATTTTAGTTTTTTTCTTTTGGGTGAAATACAATACCATATCAATTATATTTGAAGCGTATACAAAGATTATTATTATTATTGAAGATGTTTACTGTATACTTCAATTTTATTTGGTCAATTATAAAAATAAATAATAAAATAAAATATATTATATTAATAATTGGTCATTTCTGAGTGATTCTAATGAGAATTTTAATATCATTATTCAGTATATTATATTATATTATATTACATATGGCATTCATAACTTGGTCATTTCTGAGTGATTCTAAGTGGACTTCTTCTTTTCATCTTTCCTTTTATGAAGATTTATTTTTTAATAATTTTAATTATTTATAATTTTTATTATAAGATTATAATTTTTATTTATTTTGTTTTATTCATGTATTATTTTATTTTATTCATTTATTATTTATTTATTTATTTATTTATTCATTTAAATTTTTATTATTTTATTTTATGGGGGGGGGAGGGATACCATATCAGATCAATTGCATATACACATATTATTATTATTATTATTATTATTATTTATTATGGTTGTTGTTGTTATTATTGTTGACTGTATTTTTTATTATTTACTCTTAGAAATCAACAGAGAAAAAAATCTAATTGAAAGGTTTTTGTGAATGTGAAAGTTTTATATAAACCTTGAGCTCTCTTTAGTTCTGTCAAAGTGTCTCCTTGAGGGACACTAGTTTAATTGTTTCCTCCAGTAAACGGTTTAAATGAGGTGACCGTCATCTATTTGCTGACATATTTTTGGGTCCTCCACAATGACATAAAGGCCAGCTGGAGCTCATTACAAGTTGCAGACAGGCTGGATAAACCCCTCGATTGCCTGTGGGAATCTAGCGCTCTCCAATGACGGAGGGAATTTACATCTTTGTGCACTGTAATTGGTGTCGTGTCTCGTTATGCTGGTTGTGCTTTTTGTATTTTTTCAAATTTACTATTCCTCCATAGGTTCAGGAACATTAGCGTAGACACACACACGCCCCTCCTCCGTTACTCCTGGCATGAAACATAGCAATTAGCACATTACTAAGTTCACTATCAGGAGGATTGAATGAGGTGAGAGAAGTGCCCCCTCTGAGCTCTGACTGAATTATGTAACATTACTCTGATGACATTTGGCAATGGCATTTGGCAGCAGTGAGCAACTGTACAGAAAAGCTGCATTTGAGGATCTTCAGTTGAAACAGACACTAATGTTGCATGCTGGATTTATACAGATTTAGATTTTTCTCACTTTGAAAAGTATAGCACGCCTCTCCTCAGCAGAGGCGTGCAGAGCGTGATTTCAGCTGTCATTCATGTGCAACCTGTGCGGGGTGAGTTGCATGCTGGATTTAGTATTTAGAGTTTGGGGTTTGTTCAAATCCCCAAGCCTATGTACAGTATGAGCAATAGTAAAAAGTGATGGTTGACTTGGCAAACACAGCTAATTACAGTATTCATCAAGTGAGATGAAAAAGAACAGTTTTGGTTCTTGGGAGGTAAAACGAGTGAAAATATTTAGCTAAAGTGATTATTGAGCTCATGCCTAAATTATTAATTATATCCATCTGTACTGACATTTCAGCAGCGGTGTGGAGATCTGAAGAAAGATTTATTGAAAACATAATTTCTCCTTTGCAGATACGCAGAAACATGCAATTTCTTGCAACCCTACATGACTGTTTAATCACTGAACATCCACTGAATAACGGGATTTGACTGTAGTTTTCTTTTAAAGAAAGCGAGCCATTAGGTTTGTTTACACTATGTAACGTAAAAGTGTAGAATATCTGCCAGAAAAATAATTTGCTTCACATTTATGCTGAAAATGCTACTGTACGTTAAACGGTGCGACACAATCACATCCAATTTTTTAACATTATATTTATCAGTATTTTACTTGGCTTTACATATTTTCGAATCTTCGAGAGAAAATGTATTAATATTGGCCACTGACAACTAAACATAACTAAAAAATAACTAAGAAAAAAATTTATTATTAAACTAATTACAAAATAAAGAAATTAATATTATATATATAATCTAAAAATGTTAATACTTTTTTACATGCTGTATATTTATTAATATTTGTATATTGATTAATAATATATATTACATATTAAATTAATAAAATAATAAATATTAAAATATTATAATATTAAATAGTTTTATTACAATAATGTGTCTTTTATGTTTTTTATGTGATATCAACAGCATACAAATATACATAGTCCAAGTCACATGATTTTCTTCTATTATTTTATTTATTTTGGAAGTCATTGTTTTGATATATAATACAGATAGCACCATTTTCATATTTAGCATATTTAGTGTCATAAAAAAACAGTTAAGGTCCATTACAGAGAAGGAAATCTCACTAACTCAAAAAATATTAAAACTATATAAAGTTTCTGAGCATTCAATTTCAAAGTTTACCAACTTTAAATTAAAGGGATCCTATTATGCTTTTTCACTTTTTCAATTTTAGTAAGTGTGTAATGTTGCTGTTTGAGCATAAAAAAAGATCTGCAAGGTTACAAAGCTCAAAGTCTACTCCAATGTGAGATATTTTATTTAACAGAATCCACTTTCCAAGAACTACAACGAATGGCTCGTTTGGACTACAACACGGATCTTGTGAAGTCATAATGTTACTCATTTAAATAACCTCCGCCCACGGAATATGCAAAAACAGGGATGAGGCCTGGTTGAGCTGCATTAGAGAAGACAGTGTTGTCGCTATGGCAAAGAGAGATTGTTTTTTCCACCTCGTTTCCAAAACTCATTTGTTTGACCTCATTTGGCTGACAAACTTAGAGTGGTTAAAATTGATTTTAAACTCTGTTCCTGAACATTATAACCCCAACATTTATCTGTGTGCTGCATATTTTACGGAGAACAGCTTCCAGAACCTAAAAGAGCAATGCAGGCTATGCACAAAAGCTTTTCTTGAAATGGAGCGGTTCCCACTTCGTCGGGAAAATCTGTTGTTTGTGGATCACAACTTGTAAGTATGCCTTATTATTTGTAGTTGCGTTTTCTATTAACAGTTCCAATTATAATTTTATGTTGTTGCTACAGTGTAAACTAAGGGCAAAGCTGTTTGCCTTAGCTCGCCTGCTAGCCAGCATTTACTGTAACATTCTTAAGACTGAATTGGTTAGAAAAACTTAAAGGGATAGTTCACCCAAAAATATCCATATTTCAAACTTAACGTAGGATGCAGGTGTAGCGTAAGTTCCGGTGACGAACACGGAAGCGCAGAGGATAGAGCAAAACAAAACTTGGTTCTCGCGAGAACTAGCATATTCTCACCATACGCTAGAACGCCAGTCTCTCGTGAACACGCGTACGACAGTTAGCAGAAGTTAGAGATTACAGTTTGTAAAGTTTTAAATATGGATATTTACACAAACGCATGGCTTCGCTTCAGAAGGCCTTTGTTAACCCCCCGGAGCCATGTGGAGCACTTTTATGATGGATAGATGCACTTTTATGGAAAGAAACAGCCATTCACTGCCATTATAAAACTTGGAAGAGCCAGGACATTTTTTAATATAACTCCGATTGTATTCATCTGAAAGAAGAATGTCATAGACACCTAGGATGACTCGAGGGTGAGTAAATCATGGGCTAATTAAAATTTTTGGGTGAACTATCCCTTTAATATTTACACCTAATGCCGTGTTCACACTGTTCGATTTCAGCCCCGATTTTGACTCGCCGACAGGTTTTGCGAAATCATTGGCAAATCGGTGCTCGTTCACATGAGTGACAATCATGCAGTGTGAATTATCAAAGACGCGATCCAAGAGAATCGCTGATGAGTCGATTCAAAATCCTGCTGTGTGAAATCTGACTGAAAATTACATCGCCGATGACCTACAGCCAATGAGAGAGCAAGATACAGGGCAGCGGGAGGTTCGGGGAGGAGTTATAGACAAGAATATCAGTATTTTAATAGATATATTTACAAATATATCAAACAGAAACAATGCACAAACATTTGCTTGACCAGCCGCAACAGCAGCACATTGCAAAATTATTTATTTACCTCCAAATCTCTTTGCAGAACACAATCCTTGCTCCCCGTGTCTCCCCAACCATTTCCTCCATATTTTTTCATTCTTTTCATTCTTTTCTAACAATTCCAGTCTCGTGAAAGAACTCCGGTCTGACGCACGCGTGATCTCACATTGTTTTCTTGTTTGGTTGTGAAACGTAGTTTGCGGACAAGACAGAGTTGTCAGCGATTCTTCCTCTTGTAAAGTCATGCAATGCGAAACCTCCTGTCGCCGATCCATCGTGCAGTGTGAACACAGAAGCGACTGAATGTTACCCCAGATAGTCATGCAGTGTGAAAAGAACTGTGATCTGACTACTTTGAAAATCGTGCAGTGTGAACACGGCATAAGCAGATGAAACTCGCGGTTATGGTAAGGGGCGTGACATTTCCCGAACACACGCTAAACGGCGCCAATCACAACACACTGGGCCAACCAATCACAGCACATTTCGTATTTCAGAAGGAGGGGCTTCATCAAAACCGGATCTAAACAACGTGTTTGGGACAGACTGGGGAGAGAGGTGCTGTAATAATATAAAATATGTGAAAAATAATGTTTTTTTTTTAACAATCAAGAACGAAAGCCTATTCAAGTACACCCCAAAAACTAAATCAAGACTTCGTAAAAGTGCATAACAGGACCCCTTTAAAATCTTGAGATTAAACTCATGTATGCTTCCAAATGTTTGTTGAAACATTAGGGCATGTAGTGCTTGAGTGTGTGATTTATGTGCTCTTCTAGGATGCTGACATTGATGCTGGTCTTTGCTGCCAAAAGGACAGTGACAGCTGAATGCAGCGTCCAGTGCTGTAGCAGCCTCAGCCCCCTCCTCCTGGTGTGTGTGTCTGTGTGTTTGTAAGCTGTTGGACTGTGACTGTATTGAAGGGACATTGAGAAATCCTGACCTTTCTGCCTTGAATCCCTGCATTCCGTCAAGCAGGGCTGGCCACTACACGAGATTAAACGCATGGCTCGGGAGTAATATGTTGCTGGGTGCACGTATACATAGGTCGTAGATCTTTTCACTGGACCACTGTCAAGGTTACTTCTCGTCTTCAGCCGGTACACCAATGCAGACGTCACACACCCTGGGTGCTGGGAGTAGGATCTCAAACACCACTATAATTTCACCACCAACTGTTTAATCGCAATAACACATGAAAGAGAATTAGTCTAGTTTATTAGCCTACTCACGGACGCACCGACATCCAGCTCTCTGTGCGCAATCTGCGCATGCGTCGGGTGTGTGTGCTCAAGTTGAGAGCATAGACTGTAAGGTTGAGAGTGATATGGCTTTAAAACGCATGCAGATGATAATATTTCATGATGAAGAACTGCAATCTCACGTGAGCGTGTCCACGATAGAGATGATCAAAACCAAACAGATGTATCATGTTTCAGTTTTCATTCGCGTGTTGAAGGCTCTGCCCTCTGGGGTGGGGAGCAGCAGCTCATTTGCATTTAAAGGAGACACACACAAAACAGCTCATTTTTCTCAAAACCAAAAATTGACATTTTCAAAATGGTATATTAAATGATCTGTTAGGAATTTTGATCTGAAACTTCACAGACACACTCTGGGGACACCTGAGACTTATAATACATCTTGTAAAAAGGGGCATAATAGGTGCCCTTTAAGTAAAACTACAGATACCTTACGAAAATTACAAGTTCATTACCAATTCCAATAAAACTTGAGTAAAAGTCTTAGGCCTGGTTTCACAGACATGTGTTAGATTAAGCCAGGACTAGACCTTAGTTCAATTAGGACATCTAAGTAGCTTTTATAAAAGTGCCTTAGAAAAAAACATTACTGGTGTGCATCTTGAGACAAAACAATGGCACTGAAATATTTTAAGATATGCCAGTGCAAATTGCATTCAGTGAAAACAGCTTTAGTCATTTTAGTCTGAGACTAGCTTAAGCCTTGTCAGTGAAAGCGGGGGTTAGAGTATCTGATTTTAACTTAAGTATACAGTACTTAAGTATTTTACTCGTACTGAATGTAGGCTCAAACGTGCACTAGTCCTCAACACCTAAGAGACGTGCCAGAAAAAAACAAGAAACATCTGATTTGTGAGAAGAGCAATCACGTTTATATTTTCCAAAGTCGAAATAAAACTGAACACTTCAATATAGCAATTGACACAACAGCCTCTTAAACGTCTACAAACACTCAAGTCTGAAGTGCTCAAAAAGGACATATATAAAACAATATCCTTCATAAATTTCTCTTCAGTATAATGGATAAATAAAATAATGTTAACTATAATTAAAGCCTAAAAAGTCAAAGCCATCTTGCACTGTACGTGCTGGTTTGGGCCTCTTCATCGACTGCAGTCATGTCCTCATCTCATATATGAAACACCTGCTAATGCACTCGCATTCATGTAAAGTAGCCTTGCTGACAAGTTTGGGTAAGGGCAAAACATACAAGATACAGTACCTTCAATGCCCTGTAGATGGTGATATCACTTCTTTTGTAGCAGAAATAAACTGCTGAAGAAAAAGTTAGGTAATAGTAAGTAAGTAAAGTAAAGTAAGTAATGCGTTACTCATCACAAATGTATTGGAGTAAAGAGCACATATACTTATTCAAAAATGTAGTCAAGTAGAGAGTAAAAGTTGCTAATATCTTTGATACTTAGTAAAACTAAAAAGTAGCCAAAAAGATACTTAAGTACAGTAACTAATTACATTTTCTTTACACCACTGCCTTAAAGTCACCATGAAATTGCTGTTTTTTTTGCTGTGTTTATTATAAATTATTATAATATATTATATAATGAATATATATATATATATAATTATTATTATTATTATTATTTTTTTTTTTTTTTTTAATTCATGTGCCCTTATAATCTTAAATCAAAATAACTTCCCCTCCCTCTTGCAGTGACATCTCTTCACTTCTTTGATGACGTGTTTACTGGCATGAGGGCAGGACAACCTGTCACTCACATGCCATCACAGCAATAGCAAACAACAGCGATCCAACAATCCGATCAATTCCTGATGGACAAAGAGAAAACTCATTATAATAAATGTAATTTACCTGTGTCTTTCCTACCCGTTAGACATATACAGAAATGGAATAAAGTTATCAAACAGTCTGCACTGCATAGATAATAAATTAAATATAGATTAATCCATATTAAAGCTACAATTTTCTCTGTTACCTTTGTTCTTTTATTAACATTAATGACAGACATCAATGCAACTGGTTTATTAGGCTGCTGTCACTTTAAGATCTGCCGCTGCTGAACATGACGCGGATCTAATTTTCTCACAACTCTTTTACGTTCACTTTATTTAACTCATTTAAGACTGCTCTTATCAGAATACTCGACAAAATGGGCATTTTGGCATAATTATGTTTGTTCTTGTTTGTTCAAGCGCAAAAGAGAACTCTTTTGACTTGTTGAGCTTGAATGGTTTAAAAGCATATATAAGCAAACATAATATAATTATATGTAATATATAATATATATATAATATTATTTCATTATATATTGAAATTCTCATATGATTTTCTTGAAGGAAATGAAAAAATCTAATCTCATTACATTACATGTCTCCTTTATGTTTATTATCATTAGAAAGCATAAAAGGAACCTGGTGTATAGATAACAGGTTAAAATGTAAAACATATGACAACGCTAAATATCCAAAAGTACGTGGACGTCCCCTTCCAATGACCATTATTTAATTCAGACATTTCTTAATACTAGACAATTTTTTCCTTCCAACAGTTTTTTTCCCAGCATGCCAATATCCCTCTGGTTTAGTGAGTCTGGTGTGGAAAAATTTGACTGATCTGCTCAAAGTCCAGACCTGAATTCCATCGAACACCTTTGGAACGAATTGGAACAATGAGCCAGACCCAACATCAGGGCCCACTGCACTGATGCTCATGCGTCTGAATGAGACCAAAATACTTACGTTCATGTTTCAATATTTAGTGGAAAACCTTCTAATAAGAGTGGAAAGTTTTAGGGAGGAGAAACTCCCTATTAATGCCCATGGTTTTAAAATTAAATGCTCAACAAACACTTACCGGTGTTTCCGGGTGTCCACATACAGTACTTATAGAGTATAAACTCTCGAGTTATCTTATGATGAATGTACAGACCTAATGTTTCTCTAATATAAAGCAACTAAGGGTCTTGGAATAGGTAATGAAGAATATTATTATGTAGCTTAGCTTTTTACCGTCCCCTTTTTGTATAATGAGCACTAATGGTCTTAGACTAAGAGCAAGGAGTTATCAGTCCGGTTAAAGAATGAGCTCAGAGCTGGAAATGTAATTATTTTAATTGTTTACTTTCTAACCTCCTTTCCTAAGCAAAAAGCCAAAGTAGCAAACATTAATCTGTTCTCTCCCAGCCACAGCCTACATGTGTTCTTTTTCATTGTTTTACTCCCCTTTTCATTCTTTCTCTCTGTAACTTTCTCCTGTACTGCCTGTGTCAGAATCGTTTTTCATAGCATAGCTCATCTTTAATTCTGGTTCTCTTTTTCTCTCTCTTCCGTCCTCATGTTTCTCACTGGTTCGCTTTCTCTGTGTTATTGAAGGTTTCTCTTAGTTTTTCTTCGACTCTAGCTGTAGGCTACTCCATCACTCTTCTCGCTTTTGTCAGAAAGCAGCAGTTTAGCATTTTATTGAGCTGCAGAATTAAAAGTATCATTACCGGCTTCAGTACATCTTAGTTGACTATAGTTAAACAAAACTGTCTGTTGGGGCTTCCGTTAAGCCAGTGGCCTGTAAGTCAATAAAACTGCTTTCCTGCCCAGAATCCAAAGCCACAGCCATTCACCAGCAGCACCTCCAAAAAGCTGCATTTCTCTATTGCCTCCACAGTTAACACTACTGGCACAAATCCTGACCTCCTATAAAAGGCCAACTGCCTGCAAGGTACAGCAATCATATCCTGGCTGTATTTCAGGGTAAGAATGTTGAGGCCATATTTATTCCCAGTCACCAAGCAACACAGAATCAACCCTTAAAATAGAGCAATAGCAATATGTACTTGGGCTTCTCACAACCTCGGCTGAAAATGAGAGTCTATACGTCCTATTATACAACAGTGATTCCCAATTAAGGGAACTTAAGCAGGTTCTTAACATAAATAATTTCATTATTTTTTTAAGTTGCGTTTTAAGCAACAATACACTAAACTGTTCAAATGTTTGGGGTCAGTAATATTTATACATACCGATCCTGTCACGAAGACTTAAAAGTGTGACTCTGCCTGCGACATGGACTGAGGACATCTTCGTCCCAGAGTCCGAGCCCCACAGAGAGTGTGACTAGGTGCGTGAGCCAGAAACAATGTCCTGTGAGGAGAGTATTTTAGTGGAGTATGGGGGCATGGGATAGAGCCCTGCCCATACTCCCGCCGCTAAGAGTTAGCTGTGCCAGATCCCTATTTGGTTTGAGGAACTGGAAAAGATATTTCCTTAAAGTCTCATATCGTTGCTGGTCCTGCCCAGATCCAAGTCTCCTGCATCTTCGCTGGTCCCGCCCATCTCCAAGTCTCCTGCGTCTTCACTGGTCCTGCCCATCTCCAAGTCTCATGCATCTCCGATGGTCCCACCCAGCCTCCCTCTCCCGACAACTCTACCCAAGACAGCCAGTTCTTCAGCCCTGCCTCTGCTGGCTCCCTTCAGTTCCATCTCCTCTGTTTACTCCACTCTGCTGCGCAGATCTGCCTCGGATCTTCCGGTCGCCAGCTCCGCCTTGGCCAGTGGATCCCCTGTCTCCTCCTCAGGCCGCTGACCCCGTCACTCCACCTCGGCTCGTCGACCAGTCAGCTCCACCTTGGCTCCTCTACCCCTCTGCTCCACCTGGGACCGTCGTCCTTATGGCTTTGGTCAGTTGTCACTCTGCCTGCGACATGGACTTCCAGGCCTTCAGCTGCACTTTGTCCCTCCATTGTTGGGCTCCGGGTCCCACCAACTGCGCCTCAGTCCTCTGGCCCTCTGGCTCCACCTCGGCCACTCATCACCACAGCATAGGCCTCCACGACCTATGGTGTCATCATTACACATTGTCTCCTCGGCTCGGCCTGGGTCTTCACCTCTCCCATCTCCAACTCTGTCGTTTGGTTGCCAGGTTTCGCCTAGACTGTCCACGAAGGCTCTACAATGGCTCCTCTCTCCTTCATCTCCACCGCATGTTTTCCGCTGCCAGCTCTGCGTCCACCTCTAGAGCCCCCACCCTCCCTCAGCTGTTGACTGTTGTTGTAATTACAGCACAAGGACGCACCTTCTCTTGGGGGCTGTATGTTCAGTCCGTTTGTGTTTTAGGCCCCGTCCACATGGAGACGCGTTTAGCTGTATACATAGAAATTTTGTATCGTATCAGCGCTTCGTCCAGATGGATCCGGCATTTTAGGAGCCTGGTATTTTTTGAAACTGGGTCCCAGAGTGGATAAATCTGAAACCGACACCCTTGCGTTTTCGTGTGTACAGCCAATCTGTATATTTTGTGAAACGGTGATGTCATTACACCACGTCCCACGGTAAAATCTAGAAGGGATACAGCTATGGCCACTGGGCATACGCACATCAATATTGCGTCATTTAATTACTGTATTTGCATTATTGTAAGGGTAGGTTTAGGGTTGGGGTAGGTGTAGGAGTTAATAAAACAATCTGGTAAGTAGCAAATTTATTTATTGTTATTTTATCGTGAGATTTTGCCTCACTTCCGACCATTGCTGTACCCCTTCTAGCCACAACTCTTCTCCGTTTTTAGTGTATTTCTGTGGCAGAAATACAGCGCCACATACTGGTCTGGCATGTATACTACATCGTTTTGAGTCGGTTTCAGTGGTTTCGTGTGTACGCAGATATTTCTTGAGACGAGGGAAAAAAAAGATCGGATAGGGAAAGCTCTGGCTTCGTGTGGATGTGGCCTTAGTTTTGGTTTTCCCTCTCTGTCTGCCCGTCTGTGTTCCTAGTTAGTCTCCACGGTTGTTAATTTAGCACACACCTGTTCCCTGTTCTGTTAATTAGCCTCCCTTGTGTATCTAAGCCTTGAGTTCTCACAGTTCTTTGTTCGGTGTTGTTTGCATTTATATTGATGTGGCATGTTTATTCTCCTGCGTTCCTGAGTTTATATCTGACTTATTCTAGTATTTTCCTATTCGTGTGTGCTGATTACCACTCCAACCATAAAAATATATTAATTTTTATACTATTTTAATGGTATTTTTTATAATTTTTTTCTTTTGGGGTTTCTATTCATCAAAGAATCTATCACAGTTTCCACAAAAATATTAATCAGCACAAATCTTTTCAACATTGATAATAATAATAATAAAAAAAAAAATGTTTCTTGAACAGAAAATCAGCATATTAGAATAATTTCTGAAGAAAATTAGTTGCCATAAAATTACATTTTAAAATATATTATAAAATAGAAAATGGTTATTTTTAATTGTAATAATATTACACAGCATTACTGTTACTGTATTACTGTATTTTTATAAATGCAGCCGTGGTGAGTATTAAAGACTTCTTTCAAAAACATAAATAAATTTGACAGACCCCAAACTTTTGAATGACAGTTTATGCACTGTACATGCTTATTAATTAATATTAAATATTATATGTAATCAATATACAATAAAATAAATTATGTTAAATTTATATGTATAAATATGAATATATGCGCTACACATGTATGCAAGTTTACTTCTCACCAGCATTTTGTATTGAATTTTTCAGTATTAATTAGATTAATGATAATGCTAAATGATATCTAGTATAATAAAAGAAGCACATTAAAGGGAAACTTGAGTCTCATTGATGGGGCTGTGGTGGAACATAAATGGAAAACATTGTCATTGATCATTGTAATGTAGAGTATGTAACTAGGTTAAGAATGTGTTGGTGCAGAACATGACTGGAGGAAACCAAATCATCACCCAAGATGGATTCTGTTTCATGTAGATCAATGCTTAATTCCTTAAAGGGATAGTTCACCCAAAAAAATGAACATTCATTCTTTCTGGCTACGGCTAGAGGAATGGATTTTATTTATAGATCACATATTTATTTGGCTTAATTTGCATGTGGTCTGTTCTACGACACTTTATTTAGAGTAAATCAGCAGCAGCAAATGGATCCGTACCTTATTAGCAGCACGGCACCACTCTCACATCGTGACCCCTGAACATCACCATACCACAGTAATTAAAGCGCTAAAATCAAAGCAGCTTCACGTTAAATAACAACATAAAGAATAGGAGCCGATCACTTCATCTCCCAGATTACGGGATCCAAGAACCTAAATGACTGCTTTACTCTGGGCTTTTCATACCTTTAAAAAAGACGCACCCTCTCTCTGAAATTGTCTGCCATGGTTCTCTCGGCTCTCTTAAACAAAATTAGCACCTTCTTTCACCGAATGCACAAAAAAAGCCATACAGCTTCAATAAGAGCAGTCGTGGATTTTTGTTTGATAGATGAGCCTTTGTTTGTGGGTTGTCATTTCCGCTATCACGTTATGCTTACTGTATTCATTTCCCAACTTACAAATGTCAAAAAGCTCAATGCTTATTAAAGATTAAAAGACTCCTGAGCAGCATTCAAATTCCTACGTTGTCATAAAATCATTGTTTAACCTCATTGTACAAACACTCAAAAATGCAGGAATGACCTGCTCATTATCGTTTTGACCGTGTTGTTGTTCAAATATCACAGCCAATATGTCAAACTGTGCCATAGATCTTGAGGAATATTAACAAGACTTTTGTTCAATGATTTGTCATCCTGAATGTCAAGAACACAAACACTCTTAAAGCAGATAAGGGTTCTGTGAGAGTGCCAGGAAGTGGTGTGGTTGGATGACTGTGGGCTTGGCTTTATGGTGCCATTAGTATTCTGCGTCTATACAGTCATCCTCATGTTCGTCGTGATATCCTTCTGAGTGCTTTCTGTTCAACAATGACCCATAGTTTACTTGTCCTTGCAAAAATTACCCTGGAGGCCGACAAAATGCACTGAGATGCTTTCTAAACACTCCCCTGCCAGCAGTCCTCATCAACACTGCATCAGATTACCGACAAGTGGCCTTGTTTCTAAACTTACAAAGTGACAACTTTATTTATGATTTTATGACATTTTTTTTTTTACAAATGTACTTAAAGCATATATCTTAATGTGAGGCCAAGGATCATCATCTAAAGATGTCTTTTAGGTGAGTTAAGAACAGGCTCTGTCTACTCCACATCTCAATGGATGCTACTGAGTCTCACGTTTCAGTAACACTTTATTTTAGGGTTCAATTCTCGCTATTAACTAGTTGCTTATTAGCATGCGTATTACTAGGATATTGGCTGTTTATTAGTACTTATAAAGCACATTTTATTCCTTATGACCTTATTCTACATCCCTTAATCCTACCCAATACCTAAACTTGAACGCTGCAAAAACTTACTTACTAACTATTAATAAGCAGTAAATTAGGAGTTTATTGAGGCAAAAGTCGTAGTTAATAGCGAATATGTGTTTCCCATACTAAAGTGTTACCCATGTTTTAGATTTTTAGACTAAAACAGAGGTCAAGAAACTCTGAGTCTTAGACATTTTTAATGTATAGTTTGTCAAGTTAATTACATTATTTTACATTAAAACTAACAGTAACTTTGAACTAATATAAACAAAGAATGCTTCAGTGTGCCGGCGCCCTTTCGCAAGTTAACAGGTTAAAAGATATAGGCCTGGTTTCATAGACAAGGCTTAGATTAAGCCAGAAGTAGGCCTTAGTTAACCCTTAAATGCATGAATGTTTCGCCAATCATTATTACATATCCGGGTCTTTAGCGACCCGGATCTATATCTGACACGGATGGATCTCTACCTGTTGCGAAAATATAAAGCTCTCCTGATATTAGAGTAACAAATACAGAAGAATAAAATAAAGCATATTTCGTTACCTTTTGGAGCTTGGAAGGGTTCAGTTTGAGCAGATGTTTTAGACCATCATCACTGTCCTTGTCAGAGCTCATTTCCCAGTACATTCAGCATCTGGCTCATATTCGCCATCTCAAACATATTCTCAAAACTATCATTTTCAACATCTTCAAAATCAATATTTTGATCGCTGACAGCTTTTTCACCAGATCCACCATCAAGTGACAGTGACACTAATATTTGATTGCGTTCAGTACTTGCTCTGCAGTAAATCACTGAGCCATTTCAAGTTTTGCTGATGATACTTCCTATTCTTTTGTTTTCTGCCTGCGGTAACTATAAGTGAAATGGCACTTCATCATTGTGTATCAGACATTGCCACTTTGTGGAATAAAGGTGAATTGCACTTATACTGAACATCAAAGTTTCAATTATTGTTGTGCAGAAAAAATATACTTACACTTTTACACATCTCGGGTCGTTAGTGACCCTATACCATTTTTACAAAAAATGAATGGGAAACAGGAATTCTTTTATAATTTTCCCTTGTTTTATTTTATATAATTAATTGATTGAGAAATAGGGTAGTGAATGAGGTGGAGGGTAGTGAATGGCGTCCTGGGTCACTAAAGACCCCCGAGGTATGTGTTTAAGGGTTAAATGAGGACATTTAAATAGCTTCAGGAAAAAGAACATTATCGTACATCTTGAGACAAATCAATGGCATTGACATATTTTTAAATATGTCAGTGCAAGTTGCTTTCAGTTAAAACAGCTCAAACATGCATTTTAGTCTGGGACTAGACTTTTGTTATGAAACTGGGCAAGCTCCTGGTATCATAGGTGGCTCTGATGTTGCTTTGCTTTTTATATATTTTTGTAAAATATTTTAAAATGTTTTATTTTATGCTTTATGTTAATTAAATGTTTCTATAATATAAAATTATATAAATCCTAAATTAATAAAAAAAAAATTAACTTTGATCCAGAACTCTGACCTCATGTAAGCTACATTATTTTTGCAATCTTCTTAAGCAAAAATTTTTGGCAGCATTAAACAGGTCTGGCTTTTTTATATATTTTCATGATGCTTCAATTGTTTTCTATTTAAATATATATATTTTTTAAATTATTTATTCCTTTGATAGCAAAGCTGAATTTTCAGCATCATTATCCAGTCTTCAATGTCACACGATCCTTCTTTTTTGAACGGTAATGTATGAATATGAAATTAGCAATACTTATTACTTTTGGATGAACATAAATTATAATCTATGAACACTTTTCAAATATTTTCTCACTATTGTTTCTCTACAACCCATATTTAAGTTGACCATTTGTTCATCTATTCTGGTGTCTATTTCAGATAAACCTGCTCCTAAATGGCACGCCAGTTGGACGGTTGTCAATCAGGTGTCCATTCCTGTCTAAATGGGCTCCTTAAGCGACATTGACTTCCTGATGCCTTTATCAATGCATGCGTATTTACATATGCATAATTTGGGGCAAGATTTAAATACACCTGTGCCAGACTGAGTGCTGCTGTGCTAACCAGCTGGACAATTGTTCATTCCTTGACTGCGAAACGCTACCTACAATAAACTACTTTGATGTTGTATTTGGCAGGTCTGCTCACTGTGTGAAATGTCTGGTCTATTGATTTATGACCTGAATGTAAACAGAGCGTCCTGCGGAGCGCGGCCCTCCCCGTGTGCTGCTGAGCACAGCCGCGATGGGTTCTGGAGCCGGCATGAGTCAAGAGCACCTTGTGAGGTTCTCTCTAAAAATAAAGCAAATGCACGCTTGCACATAAAAACATCATCCCCTTCTGGGCCAGATTGGTCACTAGCAGACAAAACGAATCAATAGAATATATGCATGAGATTTCAACTGAATCTCGCTAAACGTCTCTCAGGGAGTTCCTGTTGTGGACAGCGAGGACTAGGAAAGGACACTTTTTTTGTACAGGACTTTCGTTTGGCTCTCCTGGACTCTGTCTTTCTCTCTCGGCAGACATGGAGCTTTTCATGACTGTGTAGCGGCTGAGGAGTGAACTCTTCATCGGTTCTGACTGAGCTCTTCAGGGTGCCGATGTTTGTTTGCTCTCTTCTCGTCGGGGGGATGCGCGTATGTGGCGGCTCCCCAGTGAGAGGGATTGTGGGTGCTGCCAGCACCCTGAGGGCAAGCAATGATTCACTCCTAGCTTTCTGCTGTGTCCAGACTTCTGAGGCACAGGTCTGGGGCCAGATGAATACTAATATCCAGTGCTTGCTGAACATTCAACTATAAAACAGGGAACTGATGCTACTCTCAACACATACAGCACATACATAAAAATGAATAGCACAATTACATTTTTAGGGTAATGGGATTTATGTGCATTATATGTAACTGTAGGTGCACATGAATGGACATTAATTATCGGTTATTTTAATAATTACGGGGTTCATCATTGCTGCTGCATTACATTTTTAATTATTATTTTAGCTTTTAAAATACTAGTTTGAGGGGGGAGAATACTAAATATACAACATGACAATAAACATGACAAATTTAAATAAACGAGAAAGCTAATGAGATTTGAATGCTGATATTTAGTTAATAATTGTGTTCTGTTTCTTACATAATGCTACAGTATGGCTTTAGATAACAATGTATATAGTGCATAAGTAGTAAATTTGCTTTTTTGACAGCCCCTGGTCATTATATGCTTTAAGTGTATGGAATAAATAAATAAATAAATAAATAAATAAATAAATAAATAAATAAATAAAAAAAAGCATATGGATTTGGAACAACATGAGTGAGTAATAATTATATGCAGTTTTATATATATATACACTATATTGCCAAAAGTTTTGGGACGCCTGGCTTTACATTCACATGAACTTTAATGACATCATGACATGACTTTAATGGTTTAATATGGAGTTGACCCACCCTTTGCAGCTATAACAGCTTCAACTCTTCTGGGAAGGCTTTCCACATGGTTTAGTGTGTTTATGGGAATTTTTGACCATTCTTCTAGAAGCGCATTTGTGAGGTCAGGCACTGATGTTAGATGAGAAGGCCTGGCTCGCAGTCTCCGCTCTAATTCATCCCAAGGGTGTTCTTTGGGTTGAGGTTAGGACTCTGTGCAGGCCAGTCAAGTTCCTCCACACCAAACTCGCTCATCCATGTCTTTATGGACCTTGCTTTGTGCACTGGTGCGCAGTCATGTTGAAACAGGAAGGGGCCATCCCCAAACTGTTCCCACAAAGTTGGGAGCATGAAATTGTCCAAAATGTCTTGGTATGCTGAAGCATTAAGAGTTTCTTTCACTGGAACTAAGGGGCTAAGCCCAACCCCTGAAAAACAAAAAAAAAACCTCCACCAAACTTTACACTTGGCACAATGCAGTCAGGCAAGTACCGTTCTCCTGGCAACCACCAAACCCAGACTCGTCCATCGGATTGCCAGACAGAGAAGCGTGATTCGTCACTCCAGAGAACACGTCTCCACTGCTCTAGAGTCCAGGGTGGCGTGCTTTACACCACTGCATCCAACACTTTGCATTGCACTTGGTGATGTAAGGCTTGGATGCAGCTGCTCGGCCATGGAAACCCATTCCATGAAGCTCTCTACGCACTGTTCTTGAGCTAATCTGAAGGCCACGCGAAGTTTGGAGGTCTGTAGCTATTGACTCTGCAGAAAGTTGGCGACTTCTGTGCACTGTGCTCCTCAGCATGCGTTGACCCAGCTCTGTGATTTTACGTGGCCTACCACTTCATGGCTGAGTTTCTGTTGTTTCCAATTGCTTCCACTTTGATATAATACCACTAACAGTTGACGGTGGAATATTAAGTAGTGAGGAAATTTCATGAATGGACTTATTGCACAGGTGGCAACCGATCACGCTACCACGCTTGAATTCACTGAGCTCCTGAGAGCGACCCATTCTTTCACAAATGTTTGTAGAAGCAGTCTGCATGCCTAGGTGCTTGATTTTATACATCTGTGGCCATGGAAGTGATTGGAACACCTGAATTCAATGATTTGGAGGGGTGTCCCAGACACACACTGCCTGGCAAAAAAAAAAAAAAAAACACTGTTTGGAATTAAATAGGCAAATGGTTATTGTATCATTATTGCAGTGATAATTATGTTTCTAGCACTTCACACCTTGATGGAAATAACATTGCAACATTTAATTCCATCAAGAGGTGCATCAATTTTTGGTCAAGATCTTGTATTGACAATGCAAGAGTGCAGCACTCTGTAAAGTCTACTCTAGCACATCCCAAAGACTTTCAATGAATTTACAGTCTGGACTCAGAGGTGCCAATTCATGTGTGAAAATGATTCTTCACGCTCCCTCCCAACCATTCTTTCACAATTTGAGCCTGATGAATCTTGGCATTGTCATCCTGGAATATGGCCAAAATGTGTCTTCCTACATGGTTGTTTTAGAAATGAAAAGCTACACACGCCATCAGTTAAGGTTAGAAAAACTCTTGCCAAACATATAACATGCTAGAAACATAATAATCACTGCAATAATGATTTAATCATAGATAAGCATTTGCCTATTTAAATCCAAACAGCGACTTACTCAGTCCATCAAAATAGAGAGTTAGCAGATGTTAAGCAGACAAATAATACTCTAATGAGAGTTAGTTAACATGTAGGTGTAATGTTATAGTCAACAGAATGTCTAAAGGGGACCATCAGTATAATATATATAATGCAGATACACTAGGACTCCACAGGTGTACTGTATTATGGCTATTGTCCTCACTAATTCAGTGCAGTTATTTTATTGGCTAACAAAACTATACTATTTCCACACAGCAGCTAGTCACGTTATAGTTTGGTGTTTAAAGTTGTTTTGAAGGTCTTGGAAAGATGTCCTGTTAAACAGGAGGGACAGTCAACACCACAGAGAATTTATTGGCTGTCATGCTCAATAGCGAATAAAATAACCTTGTGTCAACACCCCTGCCACTGCACAATATTAAGATTTAATTTACACAAAATTGGTTTCACACCAAAATATAATCTCATTAAGCGGGCAAATAAATTACATTCAGACAGCCTTGCATTCTTTGTGTTGTTGACTTTCAAACTTGATATTTTTGAAGCATACGCAGAGGTCTAAGCACATGGGAGCACTTGTTTATTTTTTTTTTCCTCTGTTCATCAACGTGTCATATTACAGGTAGGGCTGGTTGATAGGAAGAGGAGTGTTCAGTCAATAACACGATTATTTTCTGCTGTTTGCGCTTGCGAAATCACTCAGAGTTCAGGCTCTTTGTACGGTTTAGCTGGGGTTTTTTTTGTTGTTGTTTTTTGCATGTGTGTGCGAGCAAACGATAGTGGTAAAGGATTTGCATTTTTGAGCACAACACTTGGCAGGTTAGTTGTAGCAGATGCATGAGCGGGAATGAAATTGGGGGGGAAATTTGTTAAGCTAAATTACCAGGATTGCATTTGTCGGTCATTGGGATGTCAGATTTAAGAAGCCTTTCTTAACCCTTAAGGGACAGTGAGAGGAATAGGGAAGAATTATTAAAGAAACAGTTCAGCCAAAAATTTACTTTAAATTAGGTCATTATTTACTCACTCTCATGTTGTTCCAAGCCTATATGATGCTGTTTTTTTTTCTTCTGTGGAATACAAAAGGAGAAATTCTTGCTTCTTTTTTTCCCCCAGAGTTGACAGTGTCTGTAAAGCTCAAAAAAGTACCACAAATTCCATGCAGATCATGTGCAACATTCCAAGTCTTCTCAATTATACAATATTTTTTTTTGTGTGAGAAACAGACATAAATTTAAAATATTTTCTGATAATCTATTTTTCTCCATTTCTGTTACAGATGGAATTTTGGGTTCCTTGCCACTGTAGCCTTTTGGCTTGCTTAGTTGGGCACACTCATATATGGCAGTTTTACTGACTTGAATGCTCTGACACTATTGGATGAGAACTGAACTAAGTAAGCTGAATTATGACATCCCTGTTTTCTCCTGCTTTATAGCCGAATTGAACTCATTCCATAATTGATGAACTTTACACAGCTATTGAACCTAACGGAATCAACACTGAACTGATTGCAACTGAATAATGACTGTTTACTATTGTCTTTTTTGAGCTGCTCTACAGCAGAATTGGATTCTGTTTGCATCACTGAATTGCTATTTTCCTGTTTATCACTCTAAAGCTGCTTTGAAACAATCTGTATTGTATAAAGCGCTATATAAATAAAGGTGACTTGATTTTGACTTAACCTTAAAGGGTTAGTTTGTCACAGAAATGAAAATTCTGTCATTATTTACTCACCCACATGTTGTTCCAAACCCCTAACACTTTAAAATATTAATCTTCAACGCATGTTCACGAGAACACCATGACGCATGCGTGTTGTGTTGACGCGAGAGCAGACGTTGTTGCGTGAATGCTTGTTGTAGATTGATATTTTGTAAATGAAGTGATAAATTATGTTTTTTTGCACAAACAAAGCACTCACGTCGCTTCATAATATTGAGGTTAAACCACTCACATGGATTACGTTAATGATGTCTTTACTTCCTTTCTGGGGCTTGAACGTGGTAGTTGCGTTGCATAGATTTGGAACGACACGAGGGTGAGTAAATAATGACAAAATTTAACATTTTTGGGTGAACTAACACTTTAATGTTAAATCAAGAATCATACACCCGGTGCAATGCGACGCCAGGCGCGACGCAAGTGTTTTTTGCTAGTTTCATTCTGACGCACGAATGCGCCACGTTGTTAAATAGCAAATGCACTCGCGCCATCTGTTCGCTCATGGGCGTGCTGGTCTGAAAACAAGGTGTGTTCAGGCGCATTGTTGGTGCGTTGCTATTTTGAGGCAACTGAAAACGACTGCGCCATTGACCAACAAAAGAATTTTTGTATTTTCGCAGTATTTTTTTGTGCTATTTAAAGAGCGCGTTAGAAATATGCGCCTATAGGCGGGTGCACAACGTGCGTACACTCTGCTTATTACACACACAAGGACGCGCAGCAGCACACAAACAGGCCAAATATTAAAAATAAAAGATTACAATGTAAAAGATTATTGTTGTGTACATAAAGATAAAAATGCCTACATGTCATAATGGATAGTCATTGCATGTATCAGAATTACCTCTTTGCAGTAATGATGAATGAAATTGGCTAATTATTTGACCAATTGTGGCAATACACACATGTATTTAAATTCCGCCATGTACAGTGGGGAGAACAAGTATTTGATACACTGCCGATTTTGCAGGTTTGCCCACTTACAAAGTATGTAGAAGTCTGTAATTTTGATCATAGGTATTCTTCAACTGTGAGTGACGGAATCTAAAACAAAAATCCAGAAAATCACATTGTATGATTTTTAAGTAATTAATTTGCATTTTATTGCATGACATAAGTATTTGATACATCAGAAAAGCAGAACTTAATATTTGGTACAGAAACCTTTTGCAATTACAGAGATCATACGTTTCCTGTAGTTCTTGACCAGGTTTGCACACACTGCAGCAGGGATTTTGGCCCACTCCTCCATACAGACCTTCTCCAGATCCTTCAGGTTTCGGGGCTGTCGCTGGGCAATACAGACTTTCAGCTCCCTCCAAAGATTTTCTATTGGGTTCAGGTCTGGAGACTGGCTAGGCCACTCCAGGACCTTGAGATGCTTCTTACGGAGCCTCTCCTTAGTTGCCCTGGCTGTGTGTTTCGGCTCGTTGTCATGCTGAAAGACCCAGCCACGACCCATCTTCAATGCTCTTACTGAGGGAAGGAGGTTGTTGGCCAAGATCTCGCGATACATGGCCCCATCCATCCTCCCCTCAATACGGTGCAGTCATCCTGTCCCCTTTGCAGAAAAGCATCCCCAAAGAATGATGTTTCCACCTCCATGCTTCACGGTTGGGATGGTGTTCTTGGGGTTGTACTCATCCTTCTTCTTCCTTCAAACACGGCGAGTGGAGTTTAGACCAAAAAGCTCTATTTTTGTCTCATCAGACCACATGACCTTCTCCCATTCCTCCTCTGGATCATCCAGATGGTCATTGGCAAACTTCAGACGGGCCTGGACATGCGCTGGCATGAGCAGGGGGACCTTGCGTGCACTGCAGGATTTTAATCCATGACGGCGTAGTGTGTTACTAATGGTTTTCTTTGAGACTGTGGTCCCAGCTCTCTTCAGGTCATTGACCAGGTCCTGCCATGTAGTTCTAGGCTGATCCCTCACCTTCCTCATGATCATTGATGCCCCACGAGGTGAGATCTTGCATGGTGCCCCAGACCGAGAGAGATTGACCGTCATCTTGAACTTCTTCCATTTTCTAATAATTGCGCCAACAGTTGTTGCCTTCTCACCAAGCTGCTTGCCTATTGTCCTGTAGCCCATCCCAGCCTTGTGCAGGTCTACAGTTTTATTCCTGATGTCCTTACACAGCTCTCTGGTCTTGGCCATTGTGGAGAGGTTGGAGTCTGTTTGATTGAGTGTGTGGACAGGTGTCTTTTATACAGGTAACGAGTTCAAACAGGTGTAGTTAATACAGGTAATGAGTGGAGAGCAGGAGGGCTTCTTAAAGAAAAACTAACAGGTCTGTGAGAGCCAGAATTCTTACTGGTTGGTAGGTGATCAAATACTTATGTCATGCAATAAAATGCAAATTAATTATTTAAAAACCATACAATGTGATTTTCTGGATTTTTGTTTTAGATTCTGTCTCTCGCAGTTGAAGAGTACCTATGATAAAAAATTACAGACCTCTACATGCTTTGTAAATAGGAAAACCTGCAAAATCGGCAGTGTATCAAATACTTGTTCTCCTCACTGTAAAATAACAGTCCGCCATGGTGCAAGCGCAACTACCTTTTAAAGGGAATGGGAGATGAGACTCTGATTGGTTTGTTGCATGTTACGCCCAAAACACACCCATGACTCATTAAGAGACTAGGTACAACCCTTTTGGACCACGCACTCCGTTGTTAAATGAGCAAAAGTGGATTCGGACACGCCATGCGCTTAGATCGTTAAAATAGGGCCAAGAGAGTTTAAACTGAGAACCAAATCAGTTCGTTAATAAATAATTATTTTTAGCAAGTTCCTTTTAGCCAGTTTATCCAAGTCACAAATTGGACTGATTTGTTCACAAGTTCAACTAAGCGACTCAATGGTTTGGTAGCAACAGTTTTTGAATTAACAGCTCACTGGAGAGAAAAATAACCTAAACCTTTTCATCATGCAAACTGTCATTTGGTTAGCATGTGGGGGAAAAAGCTGCAAGAAGTTTCTTTAAAATTTTCCTTTTGTATTCCACAACCAAAAAAGTAACAGCATTCAGGTTTGGAACGAGTGTGAATAAATGCATAAAAAGAAAACAATCTCTTTTTTTCACTTTAGATGATAATCTAACGAAAGGGGGAAGAATAACAAGCCCATGCGTTGAGATGTGTGAATAAAATGATCATCATTAGCAGACTTGTTCGTTGTGCAATTGGATCAAGGCAGATTAATGCAGCGTTAGCAATAGAGGTTGGCTATTTATACATTTCTTTTTGCTGAATAGAACAGTGAAGATTTGTGGCATTACACATGCCAACGTGTGACAGCGGCAGAGCTTTACAACCCCAGAGGCTCCAAAACAAACAGTCAGACACAGCAAAAGCAAGTAAACACACCAGCTGAGATGCTGCCTCTCTCCTAATCAGACAAGCAAGAAGTTCCGCTTTGATTTCCCATCATGTTCCTTTAAATGCCTTCTTTGCAGGTGTCCTAAATGCAGCTCCGAAGCTTCACTTTAAACACACATTTTGTCAAAATTGCTCGTCATTTGCAGTGATCACAGTGAGGTCAAACCTTTGACCACTGCCAACTAAGTCATGTTAGCTTTTGGTCCTGTTTCTATTTGACTTGTCTATGTCACTTTGACAGAACTGTGAAAAAGTATGATACATGTTAAGTATGTACCTTTTTGATTGTGAATACCAGAGTTTATCAGACACTGCACAAGTCCATTTAAACAGTACTTTGACCAAATAGTGATTTTAGTTGTTAGTTGTTGTTTTTGTATTGTCATTTTTAATGCTGGGTGCTGTGTGTTTGTATAAAAACACACAACTGTTCAAAATGTTTCTGAAAGAAGCCTTATGCTCACCGAGGCTGCATGTACAGTATGTGATTAAAAATACAGAAAAAATATAATAATATTGTGAAATATTTTTACAAATTGTAAATAACTTTTTAACTATTTTAACATATTTTAAAATTGTGTTTATTCTTGTAATATTAAAGCTGAATTTTCAGCATCAAGTGTCACATGATCCTCTAGAAATCATTATAATGTGCTCATTTTATGATCAAGAAACATCTCTTATTATTATTATTATCAACGTTGAAAACAGATGTGCTGCTTAATGTTTTTGTGGAAACCATGATGCATTTTTTTTCAGGATTTCAGGAAAAAATTCTGGTCAGTTTAATGTATACTTGCTGAAAAAAAGTATTAATTTCTTTAAAAAAAATTCAATAACCCTAAACTTTTGAATGGTAGTGTATTGTAGCAAACTTTGTGACAACACACTGTCAGATTTGTGTGAAATTGGGCAGGCTTTCCTCCTAAGGAATTTAGATGATTTAAGTACTAAGGAAAGTTGGTCATATCAGTTATTTTCTTCACGGAGTTGCTGATTCAAAGACAAGTTTTCTCACAGATCTTCAAAGTCTTGAGATGGTACAGATGATTTCTAATTGAAGCTTTTCTTCTCTCTATCCTTTTAAGTTTTAATTTAAGACAGTTTCTCGTTTTGCATCGACTGCAGAGTTTGATTTACTGGAGAATTTCACAGGGAGTATCAGTGAAGTGCCAGGACTTCAGAGAATGTGTGAGGACGGGGCTGAGAAAAGAATACACTCTTGCATCTTACCTCCATATTACACTTTCAGGGGGTCTTTTTGTCTCTCTCAAAAAGTAACGTTAAAATCTAAATGTAGAATCGAGAGAGTGAGTGGTAAGTGAGATCAGTGGGTTCTGCTGTTGACCTTGCTCCCTCAACTGTGATGTAGAGTATCAGATTAAAATGTTCCGTGTGGCATGTTTAATGTGCTGTGCTGATAAGCTGTATGGTAATGACAGTATGGTTGATGAAGCAGACAGGAAGTGCACTGCAATTTGTTCTGCCCTATGTTTTCGTTATTCAGTTCAGTGTGAGGCCAAAACAGGATCTGACATGTAACAAACTATAACTGGACTAATTACACATTCATGGAGGCATTCATTTTAATTAAACAAAACATGAATACAATTCCTCACACCACCTGCATGAAGTCACAATTCTTTTTTGTTTATAAAAATCACAATATAAAATGGTGTGCATTTGCAGAGGTACAGAAATGTATTACATTTAAATCTGTATGAACTCAAATGCTCAAAATAATTAATTGGTTTGAGTAGGGTAAACTTAAATTATACAAATTAGTTCAATTAAATCAACTTTTATGAGTATTTAGAACTTTCTTTTTCTTTTGAGTTTACAAAACTGACACATTTTAAGTAATCTGAATTGTTTCATTGTTTTGAGTTGAATGAACTTGTTTCTTTTAATTTAGACTAACTTAAATTTAACTGAGACTGGGCTGGAATTTCCATTTCCCAGCATGCTTTTCCATGACACTCGAAAGGGTGAGTAAATGCTAAAATTAAGTGTTATATAATGTTTTTTTTTTTTTTGTGCAAGATTAACGTTAAGTGGGAGATTTAGTAGTGTTTAATGTTTTGTTATGCTAGTTTAGAAGAGTTTCCATCATGGTGACGAGTGGAGCATGAGCTTAGTTTGAGAACAAATATATGTTAAATATTCTATATTGCTGTACTCATTTAGCAAGTGCTATGCTATGTTAATGAAACTATCAAACTATTGTGTTACCAATTAGCAAGTTAGTATTTACTGAATTAGCTAGTTAAAGCTAGCCAAGTTTCCACTACTAAAATATTTAAATTGAGATTACATGATAATTTTAAGTTAAATGTATGAATTAGCTTACTCAAATATTTAAAATGTATGAGTACAAAATAAAAGTCTGCCAGTTCTGCTTACTTAATCTTTGAATTTCTTAATTTAAAAATTTGGATGTGATTACCTCAACATTTTTGAGGTTTGCCAACTTATTAAGGTTTACAGTGTACACATAGGCCCTGTTTACACCTGGTATTAAGATGCGTTTTGGTCGATCGGATCACAGGTAGACAAGGGAGACACATTCCCGTTTACGGACTTATTTGTCCACTTTCAACCACTTCTGTCCTGTTTTCTTTGAGGGGAGGGTCTATGGACGGGTAAATGTGTGGGTTTTTTCAGAACTTTCGAAGTAATGGACAAAATAAGCTTGCGCTATTTACATATGAACGCAGCCGGAGATGACGGAAAAACATACGGAGATCAGCAGCTTTCGTTTCTGCTCTGACAGCCACAAGACGACGACAAACGCTGTGAGTGTGTGTTAAAATGGAGGAATGGTGAGAGATCAAACCAAACTTGGGTCTTCATCCGACAAAGTTTAAATCCTGTCTGGCTAGCGCGCTTCCCATAATGTTTACGCATTAGGTCAGTAGGCGGAAGGTAGGCGGACTTTTGTGGCTGTTCGAACACATTCAACCACATGAGTGTTTACACAATGAAAGCAATCTGGTCAAATGCGTTTTTGGTCGAAAGTGGACAAGCTCAAAACGTTTTAGACCCCATTTAAAACGTTTAGTGTTAGTAGATGTTTAGTGTCATCCACTTGTAATCCAAATGACCAAAACACATCTTAATACCAGGTGTAAACAGGGCAATAATGTCTGTGTGTGTATGTGTTGAAAACAGCTTTCAAGAGCTTTCAAGAGTTTTAAGCCAGTTATTTAAAAAACCTACCTGCAAAGCTACAGTACTGTGAAAAGTTTTAGGCACTTGTGTAAACATCCTGTAAAGTGAGGATGCTTTCAAAAATAATGTAATAAATAGATTTTATTTATCAATTAACTTCTATTAACTAAATCAAATGAATATTTGATGTGACCACACTTTGCGTTTAAAGCAGCTTTTGTCCTAGGTACACTTGCACACAGTTTTTCAGGTAGCTTTGCAAATAGGTTTCTCCAAGCGTCTTGGAGAAGTTGCTGCAGTTCTCTGTTTTTTTCTGTTTCTTCATGTAATCCCAGACGTACTATATGATGGTGAGATTAGATCTTTGTGTGAAGCATACCGGTTGTTGTCTGGCTCCTTGTGCATACAAAAATCTCACTGGATTATTACAATGAATGGCAAAAGGAATGTTTGGAAATGTAAACTGATATTTCCTACTGACACACTACAGCAAAAGATATAAATCTAACTGACTTAAAACCATTTTTTTGGTGAAAAAACTTGCCTAAGACTTTTGCACAGTACTGTATACAGTGGGGAGAACAAGTATTTGATACACTGCCGATTTTGCAGGTTTTCCTACTTACAAAGCATGTAGAGGTCTGTAATTTTGATCATAGGTACACTTCAACTGTGAGAGACGGAATCTAAAACAGAAAATCACATTGTATGATTTTTAAATAATTAATTTGCATTTTATTGCATGACATAAGTATTTGATCACCTACCAACCAGTAAGAATTCTGGCTCTCACGGACCTGTTAGTTTTTCTTAAAGAAGCCCTCCTGTTCTCCACTCATTACCTGTATTAACTGCACCTGTTTGAACTCGTTACCTGTATAAAAGACACCTGTCCACACACTCAATCAAACAGGCTCCAACCTCTCCACAATGGCCAAGACCAGAGAGCTGTGTAAGGACATCAGGGATAAAATTGTAGACCTCCACAAGGCTGGGATGGGCTACAGGACAACAGGCAAGCAGCTTGGTGAGAAGGCAACAACTGTTGGCGCAATTATTAGAAAATGGAAGAAGTTCAAGATGACGGTCAATCTCGTTCGGTCTGGGGCACCATGCAAGATCTCACCTCGTGGGGCATCAATGATCATGAGGAAGGTGAGGGATCAGCCCAGAACTACACGGCAGGACCTGGTCAATGACCTGAAGAGAGCTAGGGACCACAGTCTCAAAGAAAACCATTAGTAACACACTACGCCGTCATGGATTAAAATCCTGCAGCACACGCAAGGTCCCCCTGCTCAAGCCAGCACATGTCCAGGCCCGTCTGAAGTTTGCCAATGACCATCTGGATGATCCAGAGGAGGAATGGGAGAAGGTCATGTGGTCTGATGAGACAAAAATAGAGCTTTTTGGTCTAAACTCCACTCGCCGTGTTTGGAGGAAGAAGAAGGATGAGTACAACCCCAAGAACACCATCCCAACCATGAAGCATGGAGGTGGAAACATCATTCTTTGGGGATGCTTTTCTGCAAAGGGGACAGGACGACTGCACCGTATTGAGAGGAGGATGGATGGGGCCATGTATCACGAGATCTTGGCCAATAACCTCCTTCCCTCAGTAAGAGCATTGAAGATGGGTTGTGGCTGGGTCTTCCAGCATGACAACGACCCGAAACACACAGCCAGGGCAACTAAGGAGTGGCTCCGTAAGAAGCATCTCAAGGTCCTGGAGTGGCCTAGCCAGTCTCCAGACCTGAACCCAATAGAAAATCTTTGGAGGGAGCTGAAAGTCCATATTGCCCAGCGACAGCCCCGAAACCTGAAGGATCTGGAGAAGGTCTGTATGGAGGAGTGGGCCAAAATCCCTGCTGCAGTGTGTGCAAACCTGGTCAAGAACTACAGAAAACGTATGATCTCTGTAATTGCAAACAAAGGTTTCTGTACCAAAGATTAAGTTCTGCTTTTCTGATGTATCAAATACTTATGTCATACAATAAAATGCAAATTAATTACTTAAAAATCATACAATATCATTTTCTTGATTTTAGTTTTAGATTCCGTCACTCACAGTTGAAGAGTACCTATGATAAAAATTACAGACCTCTACATGCTTTGTAAGTGGGCAAACCTGCAAAATCGGCAGTGTATCAAATACTTGTTCTCCCCACTGTATATCATTTGTATATAATCCTTTATAATAGTTGACACTGACATATTTATATTTGCTGAGAGTAGTTTTGGTATCAGTTGCAGTGGATGTGTTTACCTGCAGTATAGTCACGGTGTCTTCACTTTGTCATGTATCAGCATTTGTTCAACTGTGCATTCACATGCCACCAATCCGTTCTAAGCGCTAAAAACCTGAGCCAGCGGCTCACTTAACATGCACCTCACATCTTGCGGTTAACCACAACTGTTACGAAGCAACCCAACACTGTGACAAATCAACAACAGACAGGCGCCCAGCTAATTGAGTGGGAGAATTTGGTGCAAAACATTGTTTGCCTTGGGTCACAACTGAAAATTGAGGCAGCAGCAGGAAGAGAGAACGAAGGGGAAAACAAGAAGAGAAAAACAGAATAGAGAAATAAACAGAAGGCTAAATGAAGAGAAAAAGTGAAAAGATGTCAAGAGCAAACAGATGGGTTGCCACATTGGGGTAAAGTTGATTAGATCACATGGAGAAGATTCTAGGCCAGATATGTAAAATGAAGTCTGAGCTGCTCAATGCCTAAAAACAAATCCATATATGACTGGCAGGGGACCTCCGCCACCTCCGTCCGTAACGCCCTTAAATACTGAAACCTCATTACTTCATTATAAGAGTGAGTCACAGAGCAGAAAACATCATGGTTGGTGTCCTACTGAGATGCAAGTCTCAGAATGCATTTTGGAAATTACAGTAAAGCAATAACAGCATTTGTGAAACCTGCTTGATTTTTAACAGTTTATTAATGCTTAATAACACTTTAAGTAAGGTATAATGTACATCCAGCTGGTTGTTATCACAAAATAAACCTTGACAGGGTGATCAGGATCTTGTATCACCCTGAAGGGCTTTATTTTGTGATAACAACCAGCTGAATGTACATTATCCTGCTTATTATGGCTACTTGCCACGTAAGTAAATAATTAGTCACCAAATATTGATTTTAATTGAAATATTTTATTAGCTTATTAAACGCAAAGCTTCCGCAAAGGAAAACAGTTCTTAGTAAGCGGCTCTGAGCCTAGAGGAACGAAAAAGTTAAACAAGATGGACATTTAAGGGATACTATCACTTATTACACAGCTTTTCATTGCATAAATAATGACGGGGACATATTGATTTGAGAAGAAACCGTTTTAAAATCATACCTGTTTATAATCTTATAATCCATTACAGTGTAAAAAACAATCATTCTAGCAACAAGACGAACACTTTAAAGGGGTCATGAACTGCATTGTTGTATTGTTTATTGTCTGGGGTGCACTTATAGTGTAAGTATGATTTTTACATCAAAAATGGTCATAATTTAGAAATAAAAGGCCATTTTCTACCCTGATTTTAGCTTTCTGATTTGAACGCTCTGTTTTAAGGGGCGTGTCTGCTGTGAGACTTCAGTGTAAACGCCCACTGCTGTGATTGGCTAACATCTTTGCATATAAAATAAGTATTAAATATGGAATTTTCTCGAAAACATTTTAGCACGTTTTACTATTACTGCTCTTATTAGCTAATCGTGTTAATTATAGCATTATATTTAGATCTATAGCATTTTATTTAAATCTATAGCATTATATTTAGATTGTGGCATGAAGGTTGCAGTGATGAGCATTGTAGCCAATGAGCATTGTTGAGTGCATAAATGCAGTGATCTCCTCATTGTTTACAGTTTAAATAACAGATAATTTTCATCCTACTAAGAGAAACAATGTGAAGTTGACCATTTAGTCACTGGTTTGTTTTGCTGACACATAGACAAAGAGCATCTGACTGTACATGAATCATTGCATATCAGAAATCACTGGTCACAGATCAGGCATTAGAATGAACACAGTTACTTACATGTTGTGGCAATACTGTCGAGACCATATCGTAAAAGTCTCTTTGCAAAGCCTGTGCCAAATCCACAGTGAAATTACTTGATTCCACAGTGAAAAACTGAGACATTCACATTGTTGAAAATAAATAACCACATTCCTGGTAATGTTATTTTTAGTCCAGTGATGCTGTATTGCTCTTCTCTCCTCGTCATCTCACTAACACGCCAGTGGGCGGGGCCAAAGTTGCAATGATGAAGTAGGCGTTGATTTTCTTCTGCAGATGCGGTCTTTCATAGATTGGCACATTCCACAACGAATCATTCTGGTCTTGGTTACAATAAAAGCTGTTTTTGGACTAACAAGGAAGTTTTCAGTTCTGAAACTTACAGGATATTCTTATAGTATGATGACCTCTTATACACTCACCTAAAGAATTATTAGGAACACCTGTTCAATTTCTCATTAATGCAATTATCTAATCAACCAATCACATGGCAGTTGCTTCAATGCATTTAGGGGTGTGGTCCTGGTCAAGACAATCTCCTGAACTCCAAACTGAATGTCAGAACGGGAAAGAAAGGTGATTTAAGCAATTTTGAGCGTGGCATGGTTGTTGGTGCCAGACGGGCCGGTCTGAGTATTTCACAATCTGCTCAGTTACTGGGATTTTCACGCACAACCATTTCTAGAGTTTACAAAGAATGGTGTGAAAAGGGAAAAACATCCAGTATGCGGCAGTCCTGTGGGCGAAAATGCCTTGTTGATGCTAGAGGTCAGAGGAGAATGGGCCGACTGATTCAAGCTGATAGAAGAGCAACTTTGACTGAAATAACCACTCGTTACAACCGAGGTATGCAGCAAAGCATTTGTGAAGCCACAACACGCACAACCTTGAGGCGGATGGGCTACAACAGCAGAAGACCCCACCGGGTACCACTCATCTCCACTACAAATAGGAAAAAGAGGCTACAATTTGCACGAGCTCACCAAAATTGGACAGTTGAAGACTGGAAAAATGTTGCCTGAGTCTCGATTTCTGTTGAGACATTCAGATGGTAGAGTCAGAATTTGGCGTAAACAGAATGAGAACATGGATCCATCATGCCTTGTTACCACTGTGCAGGCTGGTGGTGGTGGTGTAATGGTGTGGGGGATGTTTTCTTGGCACACTTTAGGCCCCTTAGTGCCAATTGGGCATCGTTTAAATGCCACGGCCTACCTGAGCATTGTTTCTGACCATGTCCATCCCTTTATGACCACCATGTACCCATCCTCTGATGGCTACTTCCAGCAGGATAATGCACCATGTCACAAAGCTCGAATCATTTCAAATTGGTTTCTTGAACATGACAATGAGTTCACTGTACTAAAATGGCCCCCACAGTCACCAGATCTCAACCCAATAGAGCATCTTTGGGATGTGGTGGAACGGGAGCTTCGTGCCCTGGATGTGCATCCCACAAATCTCCATCAACTGCAAGATGCTATCCTATCAATATGGGCCAACATTTCTAAAGAATGCTTTCAGCACCTTGTTGAATCAATGCCACGTAGAATTAAGGCAGTTCTGAAGGCGAAAGGGGGTCAAACATAGTATTAGTATGGTGTTCCTAATAATCCTTTAGGTGAGTGTGTGTCAAAATTTTCAATTCATGACCCCTTTAACAATATTACCATAGGCCTACTATTGATTCTGAAGTACTCTGGTTTTATTTTACAATAAATACAGTTGATAACTGAGGTGCACCAGCTGCATTTGAATGAAATGAGAGAGAGCGTGTCCGCTGTGTGATATGAGAGATATGAAAGAAGCGCCGACCTAAAATACCCAGATGAGTGGTCTTTATGCAGTGTTGCTATTGTTTATCTGGGAATAATCAACCTCAGAATGTTGCGACTGACCAATCAGAATCAAGCTTTTCAGAGAGCCGTGTAATAACTCCATTGGTTAACAGATTTCAGTTTTTCAATGGGAATATGAAGCAGTACTCGTCTAGATGAGTGAACAGGGTTAAATTGCAGACTCAGGATTTAGCATTCAATCTCAGGGCACTGAGACCGAACTCAGCAGGCTAGCTGGCTCTGTCTTCACTGCAACGGGCCTTAGAAAAGGGCCGAGTGATTTGGACCAATCTGAGCTCAGTGGTTTTCCAACAAGACAGACACAGAGGAGCAACCGGGCATGAACTGACCATCACATTAAGCCAAGCGAGGTATGGTTTGGAAATGTCAGTCTCCTCACTTGGGGGCTGAAGGGAAGTTGGGACGCAATAAGTGTGGTGGTGTGTGTGAGATAGAGAAGTAGGACGAGTGGGCATAGCTAAGCCACCGGGGCTCTGCGGTCATCCAGTCGACTGGAGTTTCCAGTGACAGTGTTGGGAGAATGACTTTGACAGTTCGGAGCTTTATTGAAATGGATCTCAGAGGATGGGGTGAGGGGTTAGAAGTGAACACTATGTGGTTTCTGATAGAAGAACAAGACGGAAAATCTTCCACTGGCAGCAATTTTAAACTGGGCATGAAAAGACATGCAGGTTTGGCGAAGCTTAGTGATTTGTACCGGGTGAGGTTTGGACTGCCTGTGGACCTGCGATGTGTAGGAACCAGGTGCACTATATCTCAAAATCTGTGGTGAAACTAGCCTATTATTTAGAAAGTGCAGTGAGGCAAGGTACAATGTTAGAGAATACAATACTTTTAAATGGGTTTGCATGGTAGAAACTACTTTTTTTTTTAAGTTTTGAGTTAGAAAGAAACTTTACTTTTTTTACTAAGGCATTGAGTCTGTTTTTGCACTATTCTAAGAAGAACAAAAGTGACATAAAGACATTTAAAATGTTACAAAAACCACTGTTTCCACATAAATATTAAGCAGCACAACTGTTTTCATTGAGATTTTCATTGAGAATGATAAGAAATGTTTCTTGAGCACAAAATTAACACAGAATGATTTCTGAAGGATTATGTGACACTGAAGACTGGTGCTGAAAATTCACTAAATTACCCAAATAAGTTGGCAAAACTCAAAAAAATTGAGGCAATCAGTTGTAATCCTACATTTTAATTGCTCTGAACTTGAAATATTAGAGTAAGCTAATTCATACATTTAACTTAATTTCATGTAATCTCAAATTTTTTGTAGTGGAAACTTGACTTAATGTGGGGAAATTTAATTTAAGTTAGTCTAAATTAAAAGAAACAAGTTCATAAAACTCAAAACAATAAAACAATTCAGATTACATAAAATGTGACAGTTTTGAGAACTCATAAGAAAAAGAAAGTTCTAAATACTCATAAAAGTTAATTTGTTTGAACTAATTTGTTTAATTTGAGTTGGCTCTACTCAAACCATTTAATTATTAATAATACTAATATAATTATTTTGAGCATTAGCGTTTACAGTGCACTGACCACATTTGTCATGTCTTACACTTATCTTCACAAAGTAAAATTTAATTTGATTCATTTTCAATGGGGAAAAAAACGAGTCATAATTTGTAGTCAAAATAAATGTCATCTGGCCACTTTGAAGAGTGTACAAATCTCTGTATGCAACTTTTGTCTGTATGATTATTTAATTCAAATCTTGAAACCAAAAAGACGTTGACTTTAAACTTGATTTCGCACATACGGAATGCATTGTTCTATGTGCAGTACCTGCAAATAGGCTTGATTCTATTGACTCAGGCATGAATATTCTTCTCTAGGTCTGAGAGGGCATTGGGGGCTGCGGTAGACGGCACCGGTGGCTATGAGCAGCATATGATCTAATTTGTTTCTGATAGTGGTGCATTAACTGCAAAGCCTCTGATCTTATTGTATAGGCTCTCTGCTGCGCTATAGTGCAGTCAAGGCCAGTCCCTTCACTAATGGAGACCGAGCTCTCTAGCTTCCACTGGAGCCGGACGAGCTCGCAAATGGCACGCATAAATCATGCATCCCACACCGCAAAGCACCTGTTAATAATGGACCTGTTAAAAATGCATGTGGTGAGGTACAGCCCATCCTCCGGGCGCATGCAGTGGAAATGGGAGGTTGCGCAGGGTAAAAAAGCAAATAGGTTTAGCAAATAGGAAAATACTCTCGCTTTCATCGGCGGCATTGTCGTAAGTGATGAATAAATGTCTCGTCCTTTCAAAGCAGTGGCTTAAAAGGCTGTTGGGATGCATAAACAGCAGTGAAGTTGTCATTCATTTACTTCCCCCCCGACAGCAAATGACACGACAGGCCACGGCTGTGTGTTATTGTATCTCGCGCCTGAACAGAGTGATACTAAGTGAGTCATTTAGACTTCTGCTTCATCTACCCAGCGCGAGGGGGCGGCTCCCTCGCTGACCATTAAAGGCAGCACATCAATTGCGAATAATGAGTAAGACTAACATGAGGGTTGTAAAAGTGGATCCCTGGGTCCCAGGCCTGCGTGAGTTGTGTAACGGTGTGGTGGGTTCATAATCAGCAGTAATGCAGGAAGGTGAGGAGGTCCAGCGAAAGCAATGGATTCAAACCCTTTTTGACTGATATACCTTACAATCTAATACTCAAAAGGAATACTTATGCTTGGTTGATTTGTTTGATCAAACAGTTGATTTACTTGATCAAAAATACATTTTTCAGGATTCTTTGATGAATAGAAAGTTCAAAGAAATAACATTTTATTTGAAATAAAAATCTTTTGGAACATTATAAATGTCTTTACTGTCACTTTTGATCAATTAAATGCATCTTTGCTGAGTAAAATTATTATTATTATTAAAAAAAAAAAAATCTTACTTACCCCAAACATTTGAATGGTAGTGTATAATTTAGTTTCCACAAAATTATTATGCAGCACAACTGTTTTCAACATTGATATTATTAAGAAATGTTTCTTAAGCACCAAACCAGCATATTATCCAGATTTCTGAAGGATCATGTGACACTGAAGACTGGAGTAATGATGCTGTAAATTCAGCTTTGCCATTACATTAATAAATTGCATTTTTTAAATGTATTCAAATAGAAAAAGTTATTTTAAATTGTAAAAATATTTTACATTATTACTGTTATTACTTTATTTTTGATCAAATAAATAAATGCAGCCTTGGTGAGCATAAGATACTTCTTTCAAAACAATTTAAACATTTAGTAATTTTTTATTTTACATTATAGTGTTGTGATGCCAAAATGGATTGATTTAAATTTGTAGACTATAGATTTTTCATTTATTTAAACACAAAGAGTATAATTTTAATTAAAGTTTATATATAAAATACTGGACAAGACTAAAAGCCATGTCTTAATAAATAAATACTCAGCCATAACATCTGCTGCACAGCTACAAGTCCACGTTTCTTTTATCCTTAATAGGATCAGTCTTATAGGAAAGTTTTCCTCAGAATCTGTGTTCGCTATTAGGTAAGGAATTATGTTTAAGGCTCTATTCATGAGTACTCTCTCACATATACATAAAAGCAATGTCTTAATAAATAGAGTTGGCCATAACATCTGCTACACAGCTGCAAGGACAAAAGTCCACATTTCTTTCTTCTTGTATAGAATCAGCCTTATGAGGAATGTTCTCTTTCAGACCATTAGGAAAGGAAGCCGAAATTATGGTTTAGGCTCTATTCTTTTTTATTCATGTGCTCAGTATGTTGACCAACTATAAAAGATTGGATCGGAAATAGAGCATGATCCCTCCCCCTGATGTTTTTTTCCTGTGCTCGCAGATAAAGTAATTGGATCTCAGCTTGACAGAAAAGAAAACAAAAGAGAAAATTGGCAAGATATTTGTTTTGTTTCTGCAAACCATGGTACGATCAGCATTCATTTTTTTTAGTTTTGTTTTTTAATAAAGAGGCCTGAATTTTTCAAAAATCTAAATCTTGTTTCCCCCCAAGCAGCACATCAAAGGAGGATATAAGAGAACAGCATCTAAATTGGCCCTAAAAAAGCAGTGAAAGGGTTTTGAATAGCTGTCATTTTTCTTCAGTCTTGAATAGCACAGACTGTACTGTAAGGGTTATCAGAACAGCCACGGACCAGACACATTTTATGAAGTCTATGAAATTCAACCCATTGTTTATGCATTAGTCTATAATGTTATAGGGATGTGTGCCATTCAGAATCAACTGATAATGCCTTTTAAATTTCAGTTTAATTATTGAATTTGAATCGAGATACCAAATACAATGCAGAATTGCCATTTGAATTTGAGAAAGTAGAATTAAAGTGAGATCAAAATGCATGATAAATTGATTTATTGTTTCCCAAAAGAAAGAACCAGTTTCAAACTGCCTGAAACAAGTCGTCAGTAATAGGGTTGGGCGATGTCTAGTCTCAGCCCCAGACGTCACGCCCACGCACCGTTGGCTGAACCTCTGATGCATATGGCACACTTATCTGGAAACACTTTCGAAGTCGTCATTTGATTGGTTGAATTCTACAGGATGTCCGCGAGACGTGTGTGTTGCGTTCTTTAACGGTCCGCCTGGAAACAAATGCCGTGACGCCAAACTCCCTCGTGGAAGAAGAACGCTGTCGTGTTTACAACTGTGACAATGAGCGCTTACCAGGATCAGCTAAACGCTGGATTTTCAAAAGTATGTGAAGTTCGCGGCTCCATTGTTGCAGTAAACTTGAATGACAACATTCTTGAATTAATAATTTATAGATGCACGCCGGTCTGTTATTGCAGGGACATCGACTTTAAATTTTCACGTCCCTAAACATGACGCGGAACAAAACGAACTGTGATTGGTTGCGTTACATGTCAGTCAAACGTCCTCTTGGGTGGTCCTTGACCAATGAAAGCTGCGATAGAGTCCAGACCTTCTGCCGTCAATCTGAAGGTTTGGCTACGCGAGACTAGGCGATGTCTACCAAATTGGCATCAGACGATGTGTACAGTGAAACATCGCGATGGACGATGACATCGGGGGGTCTGTTAAGCTCTGTTAATGTGGCGCGCAACTGGAGAAAGAGAGAACGTGCACGGAGCTGAAAGGGCTTGAATGAAGCGTGTTTGGCTTTAGATAAAACTACTAGAGGATATAGCGCTGAAATATCATTACCACAAATGATCCTGAGTGCTTGTGGTGTGATCCGCACCTCTGTTTTGACGCTCTGCTCACTTCAACTAGAAACAGAAAATGGTGCTACCATTCTGTCTGGATGGAAACATGCCGGGGTCCGGATGCAGACCACTGTCCGCCATTTGCATATCATTGGTTTAGTTTGTGTAAAACATCCAGTAGCCTATAATTTGTTTGGCCTTTTTTGCACAATAAAATCTTTAGTGTGTAAATTGTGTTCAACATCGTGATGTCTGTCAGTCATGTCTGGATGTCTATCGGCCCAACCCTAGTCAGTAATTCCTGTCTTCCTGCTTGAATCTATACGTAGGTTTGTAACACATTTTGCATAATGCCAACCTATGGTCTTCATTGGCTGCCCACGAACAACATCTACTTTGACCTGCTCCACTGCAGTAGTAGCTGAGGCCTGGAAGAGTCTGGTTTGTGTTAACAACATGTTGAGAAGGAGCATGCACTTTCAATGAGGTGAAGAGTCAGTACTTAAAATGGACAGACAAAAAGGACAGACAAACCGGCTGCTGGACGGACGGATATATGGATGGATGTTTGGACTGAAGGACAGACATACAGACTGATGGACAGAAGGACAGACAGACAGACTGATGGACGGACAGATAGATGGATGGATGTTTGGACGGAAGGACAGACATACAGACTGATGGACGGAAGGACAGATGGATGGATGGATGGATGGATGGATGGATGGATGGATGGATGGATGGATGGATGGATGGATGGATGGATAGATGGATGGATGGATGTTTGGACAGAAGGACAGACAGACAGACAGACAGACGAATGGATGCATTGATGTTTGGACAGAAGGACAGACAAGCCAGACTGTTGGACGGAATGACGGATGGATGGATAGATGTTCGGACGGAAGGACAGACATACAGACTGATGGACGGAAGGACAGATGGATGGATGGATGGATGTTTGGACGGAAAGACAGACGGATGGATGGATGGATGGATGGATGGATGGGTGGATGTTTGGACAGAAGGACAGACAGCCAGACTGAGGGAAGGACGGACGGATGGATGGATGGATGTTTGGACAGAAGGACAGACATACAGACTGATGGACGGAAGGACAGATGGATGGATGGATGGATGGATGGATGTTTGGACGGTAGGACAGACAGACAGACAGACAGACAGACAGATGGATGGATGAATGAATGGATGGATGTTTGGACAGAAGGACAGACAGACAGACAAACAGATGGATGGATGGATGGATGGATGGATGTTTGGACAGGAGGACAGACAGCCAGACTGATGGACCGCCGGACAGATGGATGGATGTTTGGACGCAAGGACAGACAAACAGGCTAATGGATGGAAGGACAGACAGACATACTGATGGACAGACGGATAGATGAATGGATGTTTGGACCGAAGGACAGACAGACTGATGGATGGATGAATGGATGTTTGGACGGAAGGACAGACAGACTAATGGATGGATGAATGGAT
Source organism: Coreius guichenoti (assembly GCA_039654105.1). Lineage (NCBI taxonomy): Eukaryota > Metazoa > Chordata > Actinopteri > Cypriniformes > Gobionidae > Coreius > Coreius guichenoti. The sequence continues at coordinate 21,893,719 of CM077188.1, read as the reverse complement.
GTTTGGACGGAAGGAAGGACAGACAGACAGACTGATGGATGGATGAATGGATGTTTGGACGGAAGGACAGACAGACTGATGGATGGATGAATGGATGTTTGGACGGAAGGAAGGACAGACAGACAGACTGATGGATGGATGAATGGATGTTTGGACGGAAGGACAGACAGACTGATGGATGGATGAATGGATGTTTGGACGGAAGGAAGGACAGACAGACAGACTGATGGATGGACGGACAAAAGGAAGGACAGATGGATGTTCGGACGGAAGGACAGACATACAGACGGATGGACGGATAGATACACACATAGATGGATGGATGGATGGATGGATATTTGGACGGACTGACAGACAGATGGATGGATAGACAGATAGATGGACAGATACACATTAAATTTAAGTATTGAAAGACTGAAAAAGTATTTATTCTAAAACATACTCATATTTTATTTATTTTTTTACAGTGAACGTTAATTCCGCTCAAAGTAACAAAAGACTCTTGTCATTTTGCCTGTGTAATGAGCACTGAAGGTGTGTTATGAACCTTTAAACCTTTCTTTACCACCAATTTAGAAGTGCTGAGGTAAAATAAAACTTCTAGAAAGAACAATTTGAATAAAACCACAAAATATATGCTTGGCCTTAAAGCTACATGTGGGCTGCTTATTCTGATGCCAACAGCATGTGCTTACAGCAGATTAATCATGAGAGTGCACCGCCCGGGCCCCTTCAAACATCAGCAAAGCTTCTTTTTATTGTTATTTGTAGCTGCATATATGTCTAATAGTTCTCTTATGTAATCGCTAAAGTGACAGCATGCCTCAGCAGTTAGCCTTGGGTCCTCGCCGTCATCCAGTGGCACAAATCTAGTTCTGACAGGAGGAGGGAACGCTGCCTGGTGGGAATTATCACACCTCACTGGTGTGGCTGCTCCTCTCTCTGAGAGCTTAGTCAGACTAGCCTCATATGAAGAAAAAACAAAACAAAACAACCACACACAGACCTGATATGACCTGCAACCGACATCTAAATCCTAATCCTTTTTGCTGGGATTGTGCAGTATGCATTATTTAGCACTACAGGGTCATTTAATCAGTATGAGTCTCACTTCAAGCTTGAGTGGAAGGCAAAATGTAGTCGTTCATGGTTCTGTAAAAAACCTTAGATGAAAACAGTGGCATTAGCAAAAATAAATACAGTAGCGGAAAAGTAGACAAGGCAAGTGTTTTTTTTTTTTGTTTTTGTTTTTTTTTGCAGATTAAGGTTGTTTATGAGGAAAACCTAATTTTGAATTTATTTTTATGAAGAAAAAGTCCAAACATTTTAGAATGGGAAAAATCTCAAAAGATGCTTATGAAAAGTTATTCAAAGACTGAGAATTACACTCACCTAAAGGATTATTAGGAACACCTGTTCAATTTCTCATTAATGCAATTATCTAATCAACCAATCACATGGCAGTTGCTTCAATGCATTTAGGGGTGTGGTCCTGGTCAAGACAATCTCCTGAACTCCAAACTGAATGTCAGAATGGGAAAGAAAGGTGATTTAAGCAATTTTGAGCGTGGCATGGTTGTTGGTGCCAGACGGGCCGGTCTGAGTATTTCACAATCTGCTCAGTTACTTGGATTTTCACGCACAACCATTTCTAGAGTTTACAAAGAATGGTGTGAAAAGGGAAAAACATCCAGTATGCGGCAGTCCTGTGGGCGAAAATGCCTTGTTGATGCTAGAGGTCAGAGGAGAATGGGCCGACTGATTCAAGCTGATAGAAGAGCAACTTTGACTGAAATAACCACTCGTTACAACCGAGGTATGCAGCAAAGTATTTGTGAAGCCACAACACGCACAACCTTGAGGCGGATGGGCTACAACAGCAGAAGACCCCACCGGGTACCACTCATCTCCACTACAAATAGGAAAAAGAGGCTACAATTTGCACGAGCTCACCAAAATTGGACAGTTGAAGACTGGAAAAATGTTGCCTGGTCTGATGAGTCTCGATTTCTGTTGAGACATTCAGATGGTAGAGTCAGAATTTGGCGTAAACAGAATGAGAACATGGATCCATCATGCCTTGTTACCACTGTGCAGGCTGGTGGTGGTGGTGTAATGGTGTGGGGGATGTTTTCTTGGCACACTTTAGGCCCCTTAGTGCCAATTGGGCATCGTTTAAATGCCACGGCCTACCTGAGCATTGTTTCTGACCATGTCCATCCCTTTATGACCACCATGTACCCATCCTCTGATGGCTACTTCCAGCAGGATAATGCACCATGTCACAAAGCTCGAATCATTTCAAATCTGTTTCTTGAACATGACAATGAGTTCACTGTACTAAAATGGCCCCCACAGTCACCAGATCTCAACCCAATAGAGCATCTTTGGGATGTGGTGGAACGGGAGCTTCGTGCCCTGGATGTGCATCCCACAAATCTCCATCAACTGCAAGATGCTATCCTATCAATATGGGCCAACATTTCTAAAGAATGCTTTCAGCACCTTGTTGAATCAATGCCATGTAGAATTAAGGCAGTTCTGAAGGCGAAAGGGGGTCAAACACAGTATTAGTATGGTGTTCCTAATAATCCTTTAGGTGAGTGTATATATATATATATATATATATATATATCCATATGTGGTATGAAACCACATATGCAAAAATAGTTATTTATTTAGTATTTATGGTTCATGCTTTATTCTGAATGTAATAACAATAATAATAATAATAATAATACAATATTAGCCAAAATTCAAGATTTTGATATTGGTTGATATTGTAATTGTTGGTGGTGATTAATTTGAAATGTAACTAGTATTTTATATATATATATATATGTGTGTGTGTGTGTGTGTGTGTTTGATGCCCTATCTAAGATATGCGCCGTACACTTTCTCAATGTTTGAAATTTGGAAATACATTTGCAGAGTCTTTTCCTTTGACTTTTTAATAAAATAAGGGCTTATAAAAAAGTCAAGACATTTAATTACACACCATATTTAAGGGTCACATCAATAGGTCAAAGCAAATTAGCAAATTTAGAAAATTAAAGAGGCACTATTAACATAGCCATCAAAATATGAAATATGAAATATCATATGAAGGGGCTGTGTACCAAAACTATTTCTTTTCCAATCTGAGGAAAGAAAGAAATCGTTTTTTAATGAAATGGGGGAAAAAAATAAATAAGAAGCCTTATCACGGCTAATTGTGCAAGCTCTTGTTATCAAAAGCTAGTCAACTGTTTTGTTAAGGAATTGTTGAAGTCTCACATGGGGTGTGTTTTTCAGCTGCTGGAAAGCCGAAGTGCTTCAAAACCATTTGAATGGCTCACTGTTAATTTTAGCGGTGTGAGCAAGTGGCTTCAATTTCCCCTGCACTTTGTCTGTTCTCTCATGCTTTGTGGTTTTAGAGTTTAGGGTGATTGCAATTTAGCTTCAATTGTTACCTTAGCCCTGGTTCAGAATGTAGCATTTAATATTAGACTTTGTTGAATTGCAGAATTACAAGTAATGTCAAGTGTGCTTAATCATTGGAGATTTTCACCCTTTTTTCTCTGTTCTACCCTTTGGGCAGAAAAACTGTTGCATTGCAGTAAAGCCACCATTTCTGGCATAAATAAATATTTTGTATGTGATTATTTTGCGGTATTCATGCCATCAGAGCACCATTAATCATTCTTGTATGAAATTACTGTGAGTTCTGTTTCTGAAATAGTCAATAAGTAATGTATTGTGATAAATGTAATTGTCAGGGTGGACAATGCAATGATCATAAACACTAACGTTAGGGATATGAGCATATGAGCATGTAATATCGCTCAATTTGAAAAGAAAAAAAAAATTCATTGAGATTATCCAACTTTTTTATTTTTTGACACTTTTTAAATTGAGAGACCCACTTCCTAATATATAGGAAGTTATATATTTTCCAGTAAAGACCAGTTTATACTGTGTGAGAAAATGAAGCATGATTTACAGTCAAACCAAAAATTATTCAGACACCAGATACATTTTTTTACTAGTAGGTGCAGGACACTATAGTTCATTTATGTAAGTGAGGATAGCAAAATAAACTATGACATATTATACCCAAAAATTCTTCATACAGTGGACTACCAGTAAAACTGATAAAAATTTGGGACCGAAATTATTCAGACACTTTGACCTGACCATGTTTTGCTTAAGTGTTTTTTCTTTAATTGCTAATGCGACCTTTTACACCACAGACTGAACAAAATTAAGCATTGCTTGGTGTTTGGTTGACCTAAATTGGTATTATCTTATTGTGCACTTACTGTAAATTTAACAGCTGACAGCTGATTGGTTGATTGTAATCCATTACATACCTTTCTATCAAAGTTATCTGACATTATCAAGATGAATTTCTTGTCATATTTTATCATCATTTTCTAAACTATAGCGAATAAACTGTGATAATGTGAGAAAATGTTGAAGGTGTCTGAATATATTTTGATTTGACTGTATACTGTATATAAAAAAAAAAAAACTATTGGCTTTTATATTGTCATACTAAAGCAGGTTATTAAAAATAATTACTTTGTATTAAGTTAAAGTGTATCCTTTTCCTCCCTGCTATTAGAGTACAGTTAAATTGAAAAATGTTAATTCATTTTACATTTATTAGTAAATCGCTTCTGTAATAATGTGTAAATATTGTTTCAGATCAGCTTGAAACAGCTGTAATTTCGGGGGTAGGTGTGAACACTCACTAACATGGGATGTGACCTCACCTCAAAGAGGAACTTGGCAGGAGTGTCTGTGGAAAAAGCCACAGATGTATAATTGGGATAGTTCACTGAACATTCGGCATGTTAATCAGCCACGGTTCCTCTGTCCACTTCATTCTGTCATGTCAGCCATACGGGCTGACTGCAATGGTCAATTACTCAGTGTTTTAGCCGTCCCCTGCAGTGCATCGTGTATGGTGGTGTAATAAGTCACATGCTTCATTTGGGCATTTAATGAAGGCTGACTGAAAAACAACTGAGTTTATATCAATTACGTTTAGAATGGCATATACAGCTTCTTGCTCTTGAGTTGAAACTTGAGTTTAGTCTGACATTTATTATAAGTGAGTGTATTTGCAGTATCGTGCCACGAGATCTTGCAAGATTAAAATGTGACGAGATTTCTCGTTGAGTGAAAAGCGCGATATCGCCATGACGGAGCATGAGGGTGAAATTAGCATAGAATATGCCACCGCTATGTTTACATTACATCCTCCACTGTCGTTTTGCTTTTTTTTTATAGAAATAAAAACCATTTAATTCAGATGGATAACGGTCGCTTCAATTTGAAAGTATTTTAAACGTCTGCTCTGCACTGTGTGCGGTTGCGTCTGAGCTGCAGTCGCACACAGTGCAGCAGGAGCCACAGTTTACTGATCACGTGACGAGAGTAAGGTGAGATGACTGACAAGACCATGGTGGAAGATTTGTTCGCAACAGAGCCTGATAGACTGTCTGATTAATGTCTTATCTTGTAGAATGCTCGCTCAGCACCGCCGCTACCTATACATAGAGTACGTGTAATCGCGAATCGAAAGCGAAAGTAAACGCGAGCTCCCTGATTCGCACAAATTAGGCTACATACAATAGCCTGTCTCCCAATATCAGAGCTATCTTAGACTGGGCTGTGTAGTTGTAACCGCCTCTTAGCTCTGGTGTCTGTTTGCACTTTGAATATTGAGAGAGTACTTTGATTATGGTTGCACTTATTGTTTGCACTTAATAAGACTAAGAAAAAACTGTTGACTGTTTTTATTTATAGTGTTTTTATTTCTAGGTTCAATTTGTGGAACTGAGTTGAATTAGGAGGTCACACACAGCCTCAATCAGAAGTTCTGGAAGCTCATGTACAGTAAGGTCTGAAGACTCGTGAAATACAGGAGAGAAGCCAGTCATTTGAGTTTGTGGCAAAACCTTTTACAGTGCTTGTATATGGTTGTCTTTCAAAGCATTTGATAATTCATATTCAGAAAGTAGAACTGAAATGACATTCATTGCAAGATGATTAGTTAAAACATTTCAAAATGCACCTGCAGACTATTTTTCCAGTCATGAATTTTGTCATTGAGGATTTATTAAAAATACTGTGCAAAAATCTTGTGTCTCGTCACACCCCTAGTATCTATTGCGATGACAAAATTAGCTGTAAATCCATAGAAAATGTGGGCAAGGCTTAAGACAGAAGTGTGTGACTGTAAAAACTGAAAGTCAATATTTAGATTATCCCATTTATAGTTTTCAATAACAATAATAATAAACAATTATTAATATTATTATTTTATTTTATTATTAATTTATTTAACCATTTTTAAATTGATTATTCTTTTTATTACAACCTTTATTTAAAATTTGTCACGGACTGCATTTACATTCATCCTCTCTGGCACCTAATCACACACACCTGGAACTCATCTAGCCCTCATCATCAGCACTATATAGAGCGCACACACACTCCCTCAGTGAGGTTCTGGCCTCGTCTGATGCTACTGACTACTTACCTGGCTACTTACCTGCTTAATGTTCCTGACTACCTTATCCAAGTCGATCTTCAGTCATCCAAGTCATCTTCCAGTCATCACGTCATCCCTCGTCTCAACGTTGTTCCCTCGTGTGTATCAGAGCCTGAGAGTCAGAACCTTGCGAGTCTGTCCAGGTGTGTGAACTGGCTCCAATGTCCACCCACTACAGACCCAGAGCCGAAGCCTGCCAAGTTTGACCAGGTGTGTGAGCCGGTATTGATGTTCATCCCTGAGGGAGTGCTGATGGAGTTTGACATCGTGGAGCGGAATTACATTCATCCTCATACCCCTGAAGTCTATACCTCCTCATGTGAACTCCTTGATTCCCTGACTCCCTCCTAAATTTAAGTCTTGTTGCCACCATTGGTTCCATCCAGTCCCAAGTCGTCTTCATCGTCATTGGCTCTGCCCAGTTCCGAGTCATCCAAGTCGTCGCTGGTCAATCCCAGCTCCAAGTCTTCATTATGGATGGTCTCGTCCAGCCTCCCTCTCCCTCCTCCGCTGCCACCAGTTGCCACCGGACACCAGTTTCTTTGGCCTCGCCTCCGCTGTCTTCCTTCAGCACTTCGGCTTGGCCAGTGGTTCCGCCAAGCTGCTCGGATCTGCCTTGGGCTACCCGGTCGTCAGTTCCCCCTTGGTTTGTGGATCCCTCAGCTCCACCTCTAGCCTTCAAGCCCTGGACTCCACCTCGGCCCTCCAACCCATCGGCTTCACCTTGGATTAACGCTCCCTCAGCTCCACTATGGTCCATCATCCCTAAAGATCCCTCGTCTTTCCGGCTCCACCTTGCTCAATCATCACTTGCGCCACAGACTTCCGGTCCTCCGGCTACACCTCATCCCTCCATCCCTCCATCCCTCCATCCCTTCGGCTCCACCGGGCTCTCCCTTCCCTCTGGCTCCACTGTTGTCCTTACTCCCACTGGCTTCACACAGGTCTGGCAAGCCCCCGTCTTCGCCTCGGTCCCGCAAGCCTGTGGTTACACCTCGACCCTCCAGTCCATCTGTATCACCCCGTCTCTTCAGCTCCTCGGCTCCGTCTGGGTCTCCACCTCTATCAGCTCCACCTCAGTCGGGCAGGGTCCTGGCTCCACCATGGCTCTTCCCTCCATCGGTTCCACCATGGGCCTTTGTCTTGGCACTGCTCTGGACACTATGCCCCTCACTCCTTCAACTCCTCCCCACCTCAGTTCTGGTCATTGCGTCCAAGCCTGAGCATGACAAAATTAAGCTAAAACACTAAACAAACAAACAAACAAACAAATAAATAAATAAGGTTTAAAACATCAACATAGATATTGAAAAAAAGTAGAAAATATTTAAATTAAATATAATTTAATATATACATAATATATGTGTGTGTACTGTGTATAATTATTATGTATATATAAATACACACACATGCATGTATATATTTAAGAAATATTTGCATGTATATACTGTATATATATTTATATAATTTATCTTATATATAAATATTTTATATAGAAATATAACATTTTTTAAAATATATATATATATATACATATACATACATGTGTGTGTATTTATATATACATAATAATTATACACAGTACACACATATCTTATGTAAACACAAACTTTTATTTTGGATGCGATTAATCGATTGCCCAGCACTAAATAATAATGATAATAATAATGTAGATTTTATATAATTGTATTATTCACAAAATTATTTATTCATTTTATTACAACCTTTATTGAAAATAAAGCTAAAAAATGAATGAATGAACGAACGAGCGAACGAATGAATGAACAAATGAATAGGGTAGGTTTAAAACATTAACATAGACATTGAAAAAAGTTTAAAATATGTATGCATGTAAATACTCTTGACCTTTTCATATTTTAAATCATAACATTCACACATTCACCACTGCATTGGAATTCCATTGAATTCCATGAATTTTTTTTTGTGTGTCAGAATTATTATTCTTTTTGTCAAAAATTGTGCCTTTTTGAATAAGGTTCAGGTTCATGCACATCCCTATGACATTTTTGTGTGTAAGAGAGAATGTAACTCAGAAAGAGAAAGCAAAGAGAGTGGCATCAATAGCCATTTTGTTGCCATATTCTTTGCAGCTTTGAATTCTTCAGAGCGTTTATATGGAACGTCACAACGCAACGTTCCTTTATGTGCCACGGCACACAGGTCTAGTCGAAACCCCATCTCTCGCTCTCTTTCTTCCTTAGAATGCATGCCTGGATGGAATGATGAATTAGAAGGCACCTATATAACTACACCTGCTCACCCGCTCCATACATCACAGCTTTCTGGTGTGGTTACAGGAAGCGTCTTATCTGCTTTCCATGTAGTTCACTCTCCCCATAAAGTATTCTTCCACTGCTCTGCATAGCTGCCCACTCACCTCCTCACCATTGATTTTTTTTGGGCTGTGTTCACCTGCCTCGGAGTGCCAGAGTAATGCGTTGATTCAGCAGCACTCTCCTAGTGGAAAGGCCATGGAGTATCTATGGCAACAGCGAACCCAGAGCTCTTCATAGCAGTGACAATTTTCTTCAGCTTTAGTTCATCCTCCGGCTCTCCGTGTCTCTTTCCCCATGTTTTTCTGCGTCCCGTCCAATATGTCAGCTGGCTCTCCCGTCTCCCGGTCTCGCCGCCAAATTCTCAGCCTCATGGGATTTAATGGGCTCATTAAACGCCAGGCTACCTGTTGCTGTCGGCTCACAAAACCTACCGCCATCATTAAGATCAAACGTTGATTCCACCCGGAGGGGTCACAATGCTGAACATTTAAGAAGGTAAAAGAGGTCTTTGATGAGAACACCCCCCTCCCCCTCCCCCCAAACTCGTTCCCTTAAAGCAATATCCAGTTGGCTGGTGGTCGAGGCATAATAGGTTATGGAGTGGATGTGAAAAGTCTGTAAAAAAGTTGTAATTAGATCTTTCAGGGCTCCAGAGAGATGGGCAGGATGATGGATATCAAAACTCGGATTAGGCGCGTATATCTCCTCCCCATTATGGCCACGTTTCATGAGGTATACTTCCATTAAAGACATGGATCTACCTGTACATGATCAAATGAAGAAAGATTAGAGCTCTTACGTGTTGTAGCACCTGCTCACCAATCCATTTACTCAGACCAATTACGCCAATAAAAAGTCGAGGAATCTAATAGAAAAGTACAATCCGCTTGTTCTTCCTGGCTCCAGGAGCCATTACAAGAATGGAGGTTGTTAGATATTTATCACATTTCACAACACAGAGCAAGAGATCTTTGGCTAAAAGGCATCTTTCTGAAGGCAAAATCCATTCGAGATGTCGAGAGCTCAGGTTATTCTATCCATGCGATGTTGATTTTTCACCGAGTTTAAACTCATTATGCTACCCGAGGGGAGCTCGGAGCACTGTGCGGTTGATAAATTCAGCCTCTTCTCCAAGGCTTTTCTCTCCATCTCCAACGCGCCACTCTGGCAGGTGGAAGGAAAACGTGCAAAGTTCTGGGGCCGAGCAGTTTTTCCTGCCCTACGCTGTCAGAAAGCGAGCAAGAGATCTTTTTTTACATCAAAGAAGATAGATCGCTTTGGCTACGTAACCCAACCTGATCAAGCTAGTGTCCCGTGTGCGTTGGAATACAAATGAAGCGGCCACACCATCCAGAGATGGTTTACCTCTGGCCCGCAAGGACGGAATGTGATTTCAAAGTCGTTGCGATTTTTTTGTGTGTGTGTTAAAGACAGCCTGCAGAGAATTCAAGAACCAGACGAATCTGCTTGACCTTGCATCAGATGAGAAAAACTCAGGCTCCGCTGCGTTTCCTGTCGCATTTTGTCCGGAAATTTATTCATCAAATGTGAAAATGAGCTGAACTCCTCCCACTGCCCGCTCACTTTCACAGCGCTGACATATTGGCTTGTTGATATCAGCAGGGCCGTGCGCAGCGGATACAGGTGGCAATGCTCATTGATCAGTTGGTTCACCAGGGTCAGGGAAATTTAGAGGTGCCAATGCAAAAAGCTTTCTTATTACTCTTGGGTCAGGGTAATTTAGCTCTGAAAACATGACAACACAACACGTGCCAAATTTCAGGTGCATGTATAGGCTGGTTTGAGTAGTGTTAGAGAGGTTGAAGAGTAATACATTCATGAATCAAATTACTCAAATCAAGTGAATCAATTTGCAAGTGTTTGTAAAAGGTTTTGTGTTCTACAGTTAAACCAATTTGGTTTATTACAGTAATTTGATTTATGAATGTATTCTCCTCTGCTGTAATGATGACATAAACATTATTGATATTAAAATTATAAATATAAATGATATGTTTAGGTAAGTAAATCATTTTTAATCATTTTAATTTATTATATTTTATATTATATTAGTTTCATAGTAATTACTTTTTTAAATACTTTGAGTTTTAAATATCTTTAAAATGAATAATTATAATATAAGTTACACATTTCTTTAAAAGTAGTCTGAACGTTAAATAGAGAGAGATAGTGTGTGTGTGTGTGTGTGTGTGTGTGTGTGTGTGTGTTTGAGAGAGAGTAATATTTTATTTAAATTAATTTTTTATATTTAATAATATTACATACAGTATGTTATGCTTTTAATTGTATATATATATATATATATATATATATATATATATACACTCACCTAAAGGATTATTAGGAACACCATACTAATACTGTGTTTGACCCCCTTTCGCCTTCAGAACTGCCTTAATTCTACGTGGCATTGATTCAACAAGGTGCTGAAAGCATTCTTTAGAAATGTTGGCCCATATTGATAGGATAGCATCTTGCAGTTGATGGAGATTTGTGGGATGCACATCCAGGGCACGAAGCTCCCGTTCCACCACATCCCAAAGATGCTCTATTGGGTTGAGATCTGGTGACTGTGGGGGCCATTTTAGTACAGTGAACTCATTGTCATGTTCAAGAAACCAATTTGAAATGATTGGAGCTTTGTGACATGGTGCATTATCCTGCTGGAAGTAGCCATCAGAGGATGGGTACATGGTGGTCATAAAGGGATGGACATGGTCAGAAACAATGCTCAGGTAGGCCGTGGCATTTAAACGATGCCCAATTGGCACTAAGGGGCCTAAAGTGTGCCAAGAAAACATCCCCCACACCATTACACCACCACCACCAGCCTGCACAGTGGTAACAAGGCATGATGGATCCATGTTCTCATTCTGTTTACGCCAAATTCTGACTCTACCATCTGAATGTCTCAACAGAAATCGAGACCCATCAGACCAGGCAACATTTTTCCAGTCTTCAACTGTCCAATTTTGGTGAGCTTGTGCAAATTGTAGCCTCTTTTCCTATTTGTAGTGGAGATGAGTGGTACCCGGTGGGGTCTTCTGCTGTTGTAGCCCATCCGCCTCAAGGTTGTGCGTGTTGTGGCTTCACAAATGCTTTGCTGCATACCTCGGTTGTAACGAGTGGTTATTTCAGTCAAAGTTGCTCTTCTATCAGCTTGAATCAGTCGGCCCATTCTCCTCTGACCTCTAGCATCAACAAGGCATTTTCGCCCACAGGACTGCCGCATACTGGATGTTTTTCCCTTTTCACACCATTCTTTGTAAACTCTAGAAATGGTTGTGCGTGAAAATCCCAGTAACTGAGCAGATTGTGAAATACTCAGACCGGCCCGTCTGGCACCAACAACCATGCCACGCTCAAAATTGCTTAAATCACCTTTCTTTCCCATTCTGACATTCAGTTTGGAGTTCAGGAGATTGTCTTGACCAGGACCACACCCCTAAATGCATTGAAGCAACTGCCATGTGATTGGTTGATTAGATAATTGCATTAATGAGAAATTGAACAGGTGTTCCTAATAATCCTTTAGGTGAGTGTATATACACACACCGTATATTTAATAAATAATAATAATAATAATAATAATACAATTGATTTAATTCTAAACAATGTTTAATAAATTAATTCTAAATTGATTTAACCTAAACAATGTTTAGGTTAGCAAATAATTTTTAATCACTGTAATATTTAATATATTATATGTCTATGTAGTTTCAAAGCAATTACTAAAATAATTACATTTTTAAATATAATAATAATAATATTATATTATTATACTTAAAAGTAAAATTATGTAACTGCTTTGAAACTACATAGAAATATTACATATAAATATAAGATATTAAATATTACAGTGATTAAAAATTATTTGCTAACCTAAACATATAATAATAATAATAATTATTATTATTATTTACTTTTTTCCCTTTGTAACTTTGGCTGAACACCCATTGTAGCCAAGTAATCTGAAAATGTTTAAACTGATTATTTACTTAAAGTACAGTAAATATCTAAAACATAATTAGGAAAAACAGATTCAACATTCATTTGTTGATAAAACTATAGGTCCTTAAAATCACTGCCACATTCACAGTGTTGCTTTACTTCATAATGACTGAATTCATTGAGAATATATCATACATACTCAATATATTTTCCAACCTTGTTGAGGATTCCCGTTTCAGCACCACGGACAGGGCCAGAAAGAGGCAGCCCAACTGTGCTGTTTTGCTGGTGCCAGGAGCCTGCTAGGAGCCAGTTGACCCCTGTGTGACAGCATAAACAAGATTTAGTAGGAACTCGATATATGCCATGCTGCCTGGGTCTCTCCACCAGTCTTGTGTAATTAAAAAAGTCTCTCTGTGTGCTGAAGGATCCGTGCTTTTCCAAAATAACTTGGTAGTGAGGAAGTCTTATCATCATACAACTCCAAATGACTTTCTGATCAGCACTGCTATTAGAGGCTGCTTCATTTTAAATGTATTATAATGGCCGTGGCAGGATTTTAATGCACCTTTTGTGAAATGCTTTGATTTTTGTGTCAACAAATCTTTAAAGCATTAATACACTCTCTGTGCCCTTAGTCATTTTGACATGGGGTATATATTTGAGAGTGAGATGTGTTGACTGAATATCACCATAGAGTTTGCCCCTGATTCAGTCTCAGTGTTTAGCCAAGGGGGTTGAGAGCTGAAGCTTCAGAAACCCGTTTAAGGACGTCGCAAAGGACGCTTTTAATTTCAGAAGCAACTCTCTTCTCTTCCAGATTCATTACAGTTTGATGATATCAAATGATTGCCCCCCACTCCAGAAACAATAGGCTGCTGACTCCCCTTGGCATCAGATCCAAATCTGATGTCTCACTCCTGCAGAAATCGATATGAGTCACTTTGCTGGAATATGTGTGACTCTAACCATATTCTTTTGAACAAGAGAGATGCTCTCTGGTTTCATTCCGAGTTATGATGAAAGGCACTGAGTGGAAAACTATTCCAGAAAAGCTCAAATTCGGCTCACTGTTCCTTAGGATTCATATGCACTTCTTTTACTACATACTATCCAACAGTCACCGTCACTGAGCCCTGATACACAGCGGCCACTTTTTCAAGTTTAAACACAGCTCGCTTCTGGTCTCCTATCTGACTTTTCCGGCAAATAAACAACGTTGCCCCACCTTTTGGCTGCCTATGGATCACCCTAGCTCTGCCAGCCTGACTCTTATTGGTTTCATACATTTTAATAAGATGCCAGCTTTGCGTTTTCCCGTGTTAAATGTGGCAGATCCTCTTTCTGTCTTATCATTTTCTTATTTAAATCTGACATGGCTGAATGCGCAGCGCTATACCGAGAGGCAACAGTCTTTAAGGTGATTTATCACGCAGCAAAAGCAAACTCAGCCAAAGGCAGGTGAGGACAACAGAACAAAAGACACATGACAACAAGCGAGTCTGAATGGAGAGATTTCTTTCACTCTGCAGTCCGACTCCACTCTCTATAAGAGTGCAAGTACAATGTGACTCGGTTGCTGCACATTCAGCTGCCATTTATTCAAAACGGCTCTCAGCCTTTTGCAGTTGATGCACCAGGTGGTTTTGGAAGGATATTTGATTATATGACTGATACCACAGCAGGGTGACTACATCCTCTACCCACCTTCATCCTCAAACAACCCTGGATACACACGGGACAGGCTTTATGCAGTGCTGGAAGCAAGCAGTAATCACAAATGGAAGCATTATCATTTTGATTAATGCAGCGGTGGATTACAACTTGCCCCTTTCACTAATCACCCAGTCTGTGTCTGTGTACCCACCGTGCCTTTGCCCCAGGCCTGCCATCCACTGTACTCTCATGAGAGCGCCAGGTTCAGTCCATCTACAAGAACCAGGTGTTTTCATCTACTTCTGATAACTTCTTCTCTACTTCAGATTTTTTTGTTACACACACACATGTTGTGTTTTCATGTTTTATGGGGACTTTCCATAGACATAATGATTTTTACACTGTACAAACTTTATATTCTATCCCCTAAACCTACCCATCACAAAAAACGTTCTGTATTTTTACATTTTCAAAAAACAAATTTTACATTTTATAAGCTGTTTTCCTCATGGGGACCAAAAAATGTCCCCACAAGGACAAGGATTTCGTGAATTTTCATCTTTGTGGGGACATTTTGTCCTCATAACGTTGGGTTTACCTGAACCACACACACACACACACACACACTACCGTTCAAACGTTTTGGGTCAGATTTTTGTTGTTGTTCAAAGAAACTAATTATTTTATTTAGCAAGTACACATAAAATTGATCAAAAGTGACAATATTTATAGAGATATAGATACTTTATATATTTACAGATTTGAACATTCTATGTCACATAGACACCTGACAAAAATGCATTGCAGTTTCCACAAAAATATTAAGCAGCACAACTATTTTCATCTGTGATAATAATAAGAAATGAGTTTCTTGAGCACCAAATCAGCATGTTAAAATTATTTCTGAAGGATCATGTGACACTGAAGACTGGAGTAATGATGCTAAAAAGCTTTGCCATCACAAAAATTATATTTTACAATACATTAAAATAGAAAAAAAAAGTCATTTTAAATTGTAATAATATTTCACAATGTTACTGTATTTTTGATCACATAAATGCAGCCTTGATGAGCATTAGAGACTTATTTCAAAAACATTTGAAATATCTTATTGACCCCAGCCTGAATTTTGACATAAATAATATAAAAATGCCACTAGATAGCAACTGAAAGCCATTAACCATTTTTACATGACCAGTTAGCACATTAACAGCCCTAAAATGCCAATACTAGAACTAAAATAAACTCAATGGAAGAGTGAAAACTAAAGAAAGATAAATAAATAACAAAACCAAGATGAATTGAAATATAAAACAGAAGCTACAAATTCTATGAAACCCCCGCTCACAGCAGATATACCACCTGTAAGTTACCGCAATTAGCATTTGCTCAGCAGCAGGTACCGTTACAGAGTGCCTATTAGTGTGTTGTGTTGGTTATTTATAGCCTGGCCCCCTTTTCTCCCTCCTGCTGTAAGGAAATGTACTCACAGAGGGAGGAAAGAGGAAGTCGAAGGGAGAAAGTGAGTCTCTGCAGTGACCCCTGGGTGCCGGGAGCAGGGCCGCT
Source organism: Coreius guichenoti (assembly GCA_039654105.1). Lineage (NCBI taxonomy): Eukaryota > Metazoa > Chordata > Actinopteri > Cypriniformes > Gobionidae > Coreius > Coreius guichenoti. The sequence goes on along the minus strand of CM077188.1, from coordinate 21,877,684 downwards.
TCTCAAAGCTCGCCGGAGGCGGATCAGTTATTACACCAACGTCTGTCTAGCATGCCACACTACACTCAGGGCGATGCTGGCACATGCTGTAGCCTTTCATCTGAAGCCTCTCTGCGTCTCCCCAAACATCTGGATGCACGTTTGTCCTACATCGCGCCTGGAAAATGAACAATTTGCTTGCCGGTGGCTGCCTTTGAGTGACAGCAAAGACAACATATGGGAGAGTGTCAGGAATGGCAGGGAGATCTCAAAAGCCTATTTAATGTACAGAACCCAGCAGAGATGTCCCTCTGAAAGACAAGTCGGATTGTCATCACAAAGCTGTCATCTACAGTAAACTGTCATCTATAGTAAAGTGAGATTTGTGGATTGGGGCTTTTTGTCTGTGGGTTTGAATTCTCCAAGTGAGTAGAGCGAGAGCTGTAATTTGCATTGTTTGGAGCTCTTAGCAGATATTAGAAGTTGAGGTGGTTTTCTGAATGCTAAGCTGTCATCATGCTTCCGTTGAAATGTAGCTTTTAGTTGCAGTGGGTGGAATGAATCACGGCAGAGGTCAGATCAGTGATCCACTTTAAATGACTGCAGTGTATTAATGTGAAAAGTGCATTAAAAACATTCAAAGGCTCGCCTAGCACAAAATAGAGCATGTCAATTAACACGTGCCATATTTATGAAAGGAAATGAGACGAAATGACATGGAGCAAGATTAGCATAGACAATTCTCGCTTTTGTGAAGGTTAAGGTGGATTTTTGAAAGAAATTCCACAGTTTATTTATAAGCATGTCATGTGATAAGATGTGACAGGCTATACTTTTTTAAATGGTTATAATGCAATTTATTTGATATTTCATAGAATTAATTTAATTCAGAAGTGTATGAAATAGGTGCCGGAACCAATTCCTCATGTGCCGGATATGGCTTGTCTTGATATCATGAACAATTCGGCATGCCTGTTTGCCTAGGACCCAATGGAGTAGGTGTCTGAAATGCCTAATCAAAAAAAAAAAAAAAAAAAAAATAATATATATATATATATATATATATATACTGTATATATATATATATATATATATATATATATACAGTATATATATATAATTGCAACATTTGTGTAGGGTATGGCCTAGCGATATAGGTTGTTTATTTATTTATTTACAGCATCATTACTCCAGTCTTCAGTGTCACATGATCCTTCAGAAATCATTCTAATATGCTGATTTGGTGCTCAAGAAACGAATTTCTTATTATTATCATAGTTAAAAACAGTTATGCTGCTTAATATTTTTGTGAAAATTGTGCAAGATTTTTTTCAGGATTTTTTGATGAATAGAAATGGCAAAACAACAGCATGCATTTGAAATTGAAATCACACAATGTAAGCCTGTCACTTTAGATACATTTAATGTATCCTTGCTGAATAAAGGTATTATTTTTTTTTTTTTAGGATTTCTAATCAAGCACTAAACAGACTACCCTTTAAAAATGCTTACAGCCAATGGAATGCTTTTGAGTCCAAGGGAGGCTTGATTCAACCGGAGGACCAATTTGTTCATGACAGCGGCATCAATTTTATATTTAACTCTCTCAAAGGCATATTGAGGACATTAGTACAAGTAAATTGCCTCTCATCAAGTGATTCAGAACATGCTGTGGCATGTGTGGAACCAGCCCAGCTGTGACGCTGCAATCACATGATTTGTATGACAGTTGGGGTCTTCCTACTGGCGATAGATGCCACATAATATTTCTTAATACAGCAGCTACTGTAGCATCTAGTAGTTGGATTGCATCACAAAATGTTTAAAGTGTGTTTTCAAAGAGGTCTAGAGTGAGTGAATGTTGTGCTGCTGCACATGCTATGAAAGAGAATATTAAATGTGGAACTCTGAACTTTTTTCAGTGGATATGAGTGTGGAAAGTATGGGCAATAATGTTGAAAATGATGTCAGGCAACAAAGAGAAGAAATCTGGATTCTGAAAATTAAATTACGATAAGGTAATGCGTTTTTTATTGTAAAATTATTCAAATTGTTATATCTTACTTATTTACCAGATTGTGTGCCTTATGAGAGATTAGTATAGATGAAATGGAGAGAGTATGCTCTTAAGGGGACTTTAAATTAAGTGCTTGCTTAGGGTTTCATTACACTGCAGGGGAGGGTCAGTTGTTTCTACTGATATAGACATAGACCTGTTTGCTGGAACACTGACATATTCCCAAGAGACCTATTAGTAAAACCCCATTTCTGTGAGGAGACTGTGGAGTGTTATAACGATAAGATGCTCAACCAATTAGAAAAGCGCTACCGGGGTAAAATCACAGTTATGTAAAATGTAAAATACATTTTATAAGGAAGTATAATTTCATGGCAACAAATGTGACCCTGGACCACAAAACCAGTCATAAGTCGCACGGGTATATTTGTGGCAATAGCCAACAATACAAAATTATCGATTTTTCTTTTATGCCAAAAATTATTAGGATATTAAGTAAAGATCATGTTCCATGAAGATATTTTGTAAATTTCCTACCGTAAATATATCAAAAAAAATATTATTATTAGTAATATGCATTGCCAAGGACTTAATTTGGACAACTTTAAAGGCGATTTTCTCAATATTTAGATTTTTTTTTTGCACCCTCAGATTCCAGATTTTCACATACTTGTGTCTCGGCCAAATATTGTCCTAACAATCCTATTTATTCAGCTTTCAGATAATGTATAAATCTCACTTTCAAAAAATTGACCCTTATGACTGGTTTTGTGGTCCAGGGTCACAAGCAGTTTCAATTCACTTATGAATATGGAAATATTATATCAACGTTTGAGACTCATGGTGCATAAAACAGACATTTCAACAAAATATTACAACACTCGCTGGTCTCTGCTAGTTATCAGACAGTGTGATCTCCAAATAGATATTCCACCTGAGCATCTCAGTGTCAGTATTCTTTATCAGATTAGATAAAAATCACAACCTATGAGACTGAAATGCCATGTGTTTTAAACAGATGCACTTGGGAAAGATTTTTTTAATGTCCCTTTAAAAATATCTCCAGTAAGAGCGTTGCAGTTCCTTTAGCTGCCGCAAGAGGCGTCTTTGCTCCACTTTTGAGGCGCTCACATTCAGTTCCTCTCCGTACTGAGGGCAAGTGGAGATATCGGCATTTTATCAACCCGCGAACCCACAATCGTGAGGAACGAGGGTAAAAAACCCCTCTCTAGTCTTTTACCTTCATTGCGACACCTAAAGACTGCACCGGGATGTGTTTTTTTCTGATGAGACGACGGATTGTGGATTAACATCAGTCTTAAAACTGCATTAGGGAAATCATATGCTGTTTTACTCTGCGAAATAGTTGGACCGAATCATGTCGCTGTCACAAATGTTTCTTCCTTGAGCTTTCCCTTCGTTTGGATTGTATTTTTTCCCTCCTCCTGCCTTCATTAGAGGGAGACGCACTCTGGAAATGTAGGAAATGGCAAAGAGTATTGGAAATAGAGCTTCATGGTAATTATGTGGATCATTTTATCTATCTCGCGATCTTGTGTTGTTTGTTTGTAAACGAGACTGTCATGTTTTGTTCATTATATAATTGAAAATATAAATATTCTAACATGGAAGAGAAAGGGAAACTTGCGCATTTGGCTGGATTGTAGTATATTATCAGGGCTTAAAACTGTGAAATTATACAGAAAATGAGCTTTCAGCATCTAGTTACCTTATAATGCTCATAAATCGTGATCATCAGAAATAAATAAACTGGGCTTGTGACGTGCTGTAACTTAAATAAGAATTTTAATACAATCTGCAACCCTTAAAGATCATTTGGCAAGAGTCAGATGTATTTAAAGTGTACACTAATGTGCTCACCCGTCAACTTGTATGAGAATTATTCCGTTTTGATTAAGGTGATTCTCATTGTACCCTCCTTAATTATAATTAATCCGACAAATTAGTCGAGCTCATATTAATTGACTGATAATGAGGTCTTGAAGGAACCTCTGACTCAGACAGCTTTGACGTCGCGATTTTGTATGGAAACGCAAGTGTGCGCGTGCATCGCCTATTTTGGGATTATTGTTTTTTTTTATTCGATGCGTATCATACTGGGTGAAGGAATGGCATTTTTGGATATTGCATTACTGGACGGTTGAGAGTAGAGGGGTGATTTGGTGGGCAACTTGTGTAGATCTCATGGTGTAATGATAGAAATGCCGGCGTGATGATCAAGCAAACTTGCCATTCATGGTCGACACGACTGCGTTTGTATAAACGGCAGAAAAATCGCCGTATTCGACGCTTGGATGTTTGATGCTGTTGGGCTTTTCAGACGAGACCCGGTTGAAGTTCGAGTGCTTTTTGAAACAATTCTGTAGCTATTTTGTTAACTCAAAAATGAGAAAATAATGTCACTATTTAGCCTACTGTCACTCATGATGTACCAAATCCGTGTGACTTACATTCTTCTGTGCAACGGGAAATAAAATGTTAGTCAGAATGAGTCGCCATTCACTTTCATTGCGTCTTTTCTGCATACAGTGAAAGTGAATGGTGACTGAATATGTCATTAAGATGAACGTTTTTCTGTTCTCTGGAAGAAAGTCATACGTGAGTGTGAGTAGATGCTTTAAAGGATTTTCGTTTCGTTGAGGTGAACTATTCCTTCAACGTTAGATACCGAAATTATTCATGACACCCCAGCGTCAAAACTGGACAATTTAGCTCTTTTATTCCGACCACCACTTCACGTAAAACTTGTCAGTTGTCGGGGCATTTTGGTCAGTTCGGTTTAGCTAAAAAATATTTCGAGGTGAAGACGTCGTTTACGTAGGCTATTCAAATATGGTGAAACATCACTTCAGGGAAATAAATATCTTAACATAAGGGTCGTCCATATTGTCATACATATTTTGTCAAAAAACTAACCGTGCTGTGGGAAGCTTTTTTTGTGTTTCTCCTGCCTGTCTGAAGACCAGGTACCAAATGTGTACAGGGGAGGGAGCCAGTCCATAAATAATGGAGGCTTTGACTCTTCCTGCTAATGTTGCTTCGTGGCTTCTGATAAATGAAGACAGCCGCCCCCAAGGCCCATTTGTGTCTTCACACGAACACGTTTTATGTACTCCTCCATCCTCAAAAAAAGTTTTTTCTTATCCCTTTTTGCTCCAAATTCTGTGTAAAGACGCAATGCCACAAACAAGGCAAAGTAAACTATGTAGTTCTGATGCTGCTTTGATTGTGTAGGCTAAATGAAATACAGCATCAGTGCAGCCTAAAACTTTACTAATATCATAACAAATCTTATATTTTATCAATTTTATTAGCCTATTTTATATTTCTATTAATTTTACATTTCTATAAACATAATATATTTTTTACACATTTCTGAAAATGTATTTTCTGTATAAATCCATTAATGGTGTCTTAAAATAGCATATTTTTGTGGTGTATGTGCAGATGTGCTGCCTTTGCAGCATTAAAGATGGCAAATGTCTTTTAAGTTCTTTAAGCTTAGTTGCTGTCAAGATGTTTAATGGTGTCACACTAAAGTTTACTCTGTAATTGGTTGGAAAGTCTTTCCATTTACTGAGTTGACATTAAACCTTTGTCGGTTACATGGTGATTAATTACCAGGGCTTTGTTCTGCCTTCATCGATGCTCTTCATTATGTGATAGGAGGATCGCTTCATAATCAGCAGGCAGAGCATACGTCACTGTTTGAAAGCGTAAAGGGGAAAGTGATGCGTGAGTGTGTGTGTGTGGATGCTGAGTGGTCTCCATAATATTCCTACATTTTACCATGGCCAAATGAGAGTTGTATTATGGTCTGAAAGGAATATTGAGTTGTGATCTTGATGTGAACTGTCAGATTTAATTTCTTACAGTATACATTATGTATCTACAGATGTATATTGAAGGTCTGCTATTATAACGCTGTGATTTCCCAATGAGATTTTTAATCATCTGGGACTGAATTGTATCTTTTCGGAGAGTATCGTAATTGCTATTGTATGCCTAGTTGTTTGGACAGAAGCCACCGCCACAGTGAGAACTCTCTCTCTTTAAAGAGAGATGCAGCAAGGTTGTAAATGGCAGATAATGTGACAGTATTGTCTGGTCACACTTTTGTGTTGTTCAGTTTTTGTTCTTTACTTTTAAAGGTGCACCAAGTAAAAAAAAGGTGCACCTTTTTTATAAGTATTTACAAGTATTTTATACCTAAAGGAACGAGAATTACATATGACAAATATGTTTAAAAAATGTATAGTTACTCGCATGAGATGAAGACTCGTGTCAGTCATATCAGTGTTGTGGTCCACCTTCATGATGATATATATAGCATGTATGTAACATCTCTAAGTCATAAATTATGCAAAGCAATGTATCATTTATTGAGGGGCATCTTATAAAATTTATTTTGTAAATATTGATAAACCCATTTTTACAGTCTATTTTTCATTGTAAGATCACATGACCAGCTGAATAACTCTGTAACTCCCCTATTATTGGACACATTTAGTAGGACACATAAATAGGAGACCAATATGCCTATAAAATCATTTTTCTACTATATCAAATACTTTTGTATGTCAAATTATTTTTTAAAACATAAATAATGCACCTTTAATTAGGTAATTAAAAGGTTTGGAGTCCATATTCAACTCTTCAGACCATCTTATTCAACAATGATGTTACTCAGATGCTTCCAAATCCTGCTGAACTCTCAACCACATTGGCGTGCATAGAATATTAATTCGCAAATCGTGGGCCATTAAATGTGATTAAGGCAATGTGATTTGTCTCCTTGCATACATCCTGAGTGGAGCATGGCACCCGCTGTCTCTTTACTCTGCTTTATTGTGCAGACGAATGCTTTTGTTTGACTGTCTTCATGCTTGTTTTGTTTTTTTCTACTGCAAGAAAACGATTATTTTGCTGTAATCATTTAGACATAGCTGACATCGCTGTTCGCAGCAAGCTGGAGGGAAACGACAATGGTTGCCCTTTGAAGAATACGCAGTGCTGTGTGTTTCACATATCTGTGCTGTCAGGTTCGGGATTTGCCGTGCATTTGATGAGGAAGGCATTAGGCCCGCTAAAGCCTGTTCACCTTTCATTATTCCCTTGTGCCTTGATCCTTCGGCACAATACCGTTTATCTTTTTTTCAACTTTGTATAGATGTAAACTTGCGTTGGGCTGCTAATCTGATCTTTTGACGTGTGTACACTCAAATTATTTGTTAAAAATGGCTGTACAATTGTTTCAGATGACATCTTCTATCAGACGATTGTGACGTTAAAGTCTAAGAGCGATAATAATGAGTAACAAAACAGCCTTTTAAAGTTCACACAAAAAATACTCATCGATCCAAACCTATAAGACTTCCGTTCATCTTGGAAAGACAAATAACAATATTTATTAGAAGATATTTGTCTCTCCATTGAAAGTCAATTTCACAAAAACTTTGACACTTCAAAAAGTTTATAAAGACATTGTGAGAGTAATCCATATTAGGGCCCTATTTTAATGATCTGAGCGCATGGTCTGAAGCGCATGGCGCAGGTGCACTTAGGGCGTGTCAGAATCCTCTTTGCTAGTTTAAAGATGGAAAAAACAGTCGGCACACCAGGTGCATGGTCTAAAAGGGTTGTACCTAGTCTCTTAATGAGTCATGGGTGTGTTTTGGGCGTAACGTGCAATAAACCAGAGTCTCATCTCCCATTCCCTTTAAAAGCCAGTTGCGCTTGCACCATGGCAGATTCGCTATTTACATGGCGGAATTTGCGAGCGGAAAGACTGAACGCTTCTCCAGAGAGGAAACCTTTTATTTTTAATATTTAAAAATATTTGTGTGCTGCTGCGCATCCCTGTGTGTTAATAAGCAGAGTGTACGCGCGTTGTGCACCCGCCTATAGGCGCATATTACTAACACGCTCTTTAAATAACACAAAAAATACTGTGCTATTGACTTTAGACCAGGTTTTTGTTGGTCAATGGCATGCCCATGGGCGAACATTTGCTATTTAAACAATGTGGCGCTGAATGTGAAAATGATAACTGCGTCAGGATGAAACTAGCAAAAAACACTTGCGTCACACCTGGCGTCGCATTGCGCGGGGTGTATGATAGGGCCCTTAGTGTTGTCACGATACTGGAACTTACAACTTCGATATGATACCTTGAAAAAATATTGATATTTGATACCATTTTCGATACCACAGGGAAAACTGCTATATATACCACCATACAGATAATTTATCTCTTTTTTTTCTTTTTTTTTTGATAATTTGGGTAATTTTGTTGTAATAGCTTACACACAGCGCAGGGAGGCTTCATTTGAATCTTTGAACTGTATTTGCAAAAAAAGACAAGTAAACAGTAATAAAATAAGATTAAATAAACATGGCTTTAAGTTTTTCAGGTGGGTCTAACAGTATATTCAGGTAAGAAATATTACAGAAATGAAAGTAATCAAATGTAAAATAGTTAGTCATAAATAGTTAAAAGGATATTAAAATAGTTAAAAGGATAGTTTTCATTGTAAAAATTAAATACAGATTAATGCCTACAATTAAAGAGCAGCGAGTGATTTTCTCTCTGTCTTTTGCTGCAGGTTTATTAGGCTGCTGTCACTTTAAGAGCTTATGCACGGATCCAGTATACTGTTATACAACATGCGTTTTTTCTCTACTATTTACGTCCCAAAACTGACCTGAATACTCGGCATTTTTGACATAGTTTTGTTGTATTTGACTGCAACCTGTTTGAAAGGCGGCTTTATGAGAGCGCAACTTATATAGATCAGTGGTGCGTGCGCTTTTGGTGTGAGCGCGAAACCTGCGTGAATGAGAAAAATCATACGCAATATAAGCACTATTCAACCGAAGCGAATGAGACGAGTGAGGGAGAGGAGGCGGGTGTGTGTCAATTCGCCATCGTAGAGAAGAGAGAGCGAGAACCCACAGCTGGTATAGGTGTATTGGAACGGTTTCAGATATTTCAGAATCGATACATATCGAAATATTGATATATTTGACAACTCTAATCCATATGAATTGAGCGGTTTAATCCAAGTCTTCTGAAGAGACATGATCGCTTTATATGATGAACAAATTTAATTTGGCTTTTATTTAAATATAAAGCTCAGATGTGCTTGTGTGACACACGAGAATGAACCTTGATGAACCTTCTTGAACGTCAAACGAGAACCAGTGAGGTTTGTTCTCAAAGACTCTCTTATTTTTCATTAAAAATATCAGTAGCACTTTATTTTACAGTCCTGTTCCCCATGTACATACTGTACTTATTATAGTAATTGCAATAACTGGGAAATACCTAGGTACTAACCCTGAACCTACTCCTAAACCTAACCTTAAAGGATTAGTTCACTTTAAAATGAAAATTTCCTGATAATTTACTCACCCCCATCTCATCCAAGATGTTTGTGTTTTTCTTTCTTCAGTCGAAAAGAAAGTTTTTGAGGAAAACATTCCAGGACTTTTCTTCACATAATGTACTTCAGTTGCAACCAACGGGTTGAAGGTCCAAATCAATGCAGTTTCAAAGGGCTTTGAAGGGCTTCAAAGGCTCTGCACGATCCCAGCTGAGGAATAGGGTCTTATCTAGCGAAACCATCAGTCATTTTCAAGAAAAAATAAACATTTATATACTTTTTAACCTAAATTGCTAATTTTGCGCTGCTCTGCGACGTGCCACGGATTGCGCAATCATGCCGGGAAGGTCATGCTAGACGTAGGCGGAAGTACAAAAAAAATCCTGAAATGTTTTCCTCAAAAAAACTTAATTTCTTTTCCACTAAAGAAAGAAAGACATAAACATCTTGGATGACATGGGGGTGAGTAAATTATCAGGAAATGTTCATTTTGAAGTGAACTAATCCTTTAACCCATGTAGTTACCTTATGTTCTTAGGTAAGTACACTTTAAATACACGTAAGTGCAACCAAAATGTCTTTATTTGGTGTTTTGAAGATGAACAATGTCTTATTGGTTTGGATCAAAATGAGGGCGAGTAATTGATGACCTAATTTAAATTTTGGGTTGAACTAACATTAATGGCCACAATTATGTTGTTTGCCAAGAAACAAATTAGTTTTCGTTTTGTTGAAAGTGCACTACATGTAACAGACTCCTAAAAACCACAATCCTGAGAAGATCCATTAGCAATGTTCTGTTCATGACATTGTTCCACTTATGGGCTATTTTTTTATGGCAGATAGTTATTATGAGGCATAATGGGTTGCCATGTCTCTCTCTGATCCTCTTTTCAGAACGCACTTGGATTGATCCATTGGAAATGCAGCTTTCATCATGGCTGAAGTGTTCTTCTGTTCTCCCGTGGTTAGCTCTGCGTTGTCCAAGAGCTTTGACCTTTCTCCGTCTGTTTGTGCGCAAACTGGCCGCCATTTTTATGGTCCCTTAGGATTACGACTTTTTTTTTTTCTGTGAGGAAGACATTCTCTTGAAGGCAGTGGAAGTCAAGCACAGAGTGTTCTGAGTGCAGAAAGTGCCAGACAAAGTTAAACTGTCTAAATGGACTGGTGCGTTTGTTCCAGAGAAGAACACAGTTCTGGGAAGCAATTGGCTCCCACCCCCTGTCGTTATAGCAGTCAAAATTCTACTTCCCACCTCTCCATCGGCAGTGGAGTGTGGGGACGGTGTGGATCGATGGGCGCCTTGTCGTTCTAAAGGTGTGATAGGTAGGCAGTCGTGTGTCCTCTCCCTCCCCTCCAGCCCTCCCTTCATCTCTGCCAGCTGAAGCCGGTGTTTACACTCGGACACCTGTCTACTCTTCACACTCGCTTCAGACAATAGATTCAACATGGGCTGTGAAACGCTTGCCAAATCCAAGAACAAACCTTTTGTGAAGACTACATTTGCACACATACTGTATGTGTTGCTTGCTATTAATTGTCTTTGTTTCATTCTAGTCTTTGTTTAAATCCAGAACTGGGTTCAGGTCAGGTCAAGGTTGTATCTGCTTTTTTTCCCCCACATGCTTTGAATGTCGAATGCTTCTTGATGTTTATCGTCGCCACATGCTCATTGACCAGAGGCTAATGTGACATTTCTGTGGGATGAAGACCTAACTGTCCTACATGCAATAATAAGGCTGAATCCGTAAAGCACTTTATGGGTTTTGCAGATTGCTTTTCAAAGCCTGCATTCAACATTCCTAATATTAAGAACGATAAAGATACAGTTGGTTTTCACGTCCATGTTTACAGGTTTTGTAATTTCGCTACCTTCCTAATAAATCTCCTATTATTACTTTGATAACAACGAGTGTAATTGAATCTTCTACACGCAGCTAATTTGACTAGGTTGTGTACTGTATAGGGAGGGTTTCCAGGACCTGTAGCTTAGAGAACGTCATAGAAAGCAGGTCATCGTCTGTCTTATAGGAAATATAATGCAATCAGCATATTTCATCTGTTAAAACAACACGTGCAGCATTCAGATTCACGATCCTGATGCATGTGGGGGGAGCCGTTTGCTTAGAGACAGCAAGAGCTTTTTTTGGTTTTCACACATCACAGTGATAAACTGGAGAACGTGTAGCAGATATCACAAAAATGACAGTATGGCGAATGTTATTTATATCTGCAAACATGACTTTACAAACCTAAACCTTTTTAAAGAGTGGAAAAAATTATGTATAAATTAATATAATACATTTTATAAATAAATTTGTACATTGTGATATCATTATCGACCAAGATTTCGAAAAATATTTTGTTATATAAATTATATTAAATACATATTTGCTTATATTACCACACAATTATGTATATAATATATTATAGGGGTGGGAATCACAGGGTACCTCATGATACGATACGATACATGGATCACGATACCGATAATATCACCATACAGCAATTCTGCGATAATCAGTATATTGCTAGACAGTCCTATAATGATACATCACGATATCTGTCTAACTATAAAAACAAAATGCCTGTGAAAAGTTTAAGTGGAGGTTTTCCAGACTCTGGACTTAAACGTGGCTGGGGCATCTATTATTTTACTCACACTGCTGTCCATCATCCCGTTAAAAACCTTTATTTCCTAGGCTAGTTAACTTGGGTTCACGTTTTCCGCATTCATGTGTTGAGTGTCACCTTGAGGAGCCATGAAGTAGCGACACTGGGAGCAGGGAAATCTATTTAGAGTGCCTTATTTTATTCATTTAAAAATCGATATTTGGTGCCAGCATATCAATTCTCGTATCGCATGGAAAACGACAACGATATGTAGCTCTAACGATATTTTGTCCCACCCCTAATATATTATTGTTACAACGCACAAACGTTTGAGGTCAATAAGATATTTCAAATAGAAATAGATATTTCTATTTCAAATTGATTCTGTTCTTTTGAACTTTCTATTCATAAAATAATCTGTTTTCAACATTGATAATAATAAGAAATATTTCTTGAGCACTAAATCAGCATATTGGTATAGTCTGAAGGATCATGTGACACTGAAGACTGGAGTAATAATGTTGAAAATTCAGCTTTGCCGTCATATGAATAAATTGCATTTTGAAATATAAAAAAAAATAGAAAATTTATTTTAAATTGTAATAAATTTCACAATAATATCACTGTTTTTACTGTAGCTGTTCTGTACTGAGACTTCTTGAGTGGTAGTGTAAATATAATTATAGAATATTTAGCTTTTATCCAAGAAAGAATATAGAATTCTTTGCAATCAAAAACATATTTTTTGTTGCCAATGCAGTTGATGCATTTTGACACATTTTAGATGATCCCAGTTGCTTTAAGATCATGAGATCAAGCCATACTATTTTCTACTTTTTTTGGAGTTTTTGGAACCCCTTTAGTCACATGGTATCACAGCAAGTTCAACAGCATTTCTACCTTGAATGCACCGGGTGGTGATCAGCGGTACCGGATATGCCTAGAACATCCTTATCTCAAACAAACCTCTTGTTTAGAGCTGCCTGAACAGCATCAAAGTCTACTTATTTATATATATGGGATGTGTACATGATTGGAATGTTGTTTTAGGATCAACAAAGATGTTGATCCAGGAACATGTTATACTTGGTGAAATCACGTTCACCCTCTAGCTGTACCTTTGTTATGAATAATACAAAGGGCCCAGTGGTGATCATACACCTCAGCATTTCTGCTGGCATTCGCTCTTGCAGGTGCTGGGAATGAGTTATGCGTAATTGTTTTGTGAGAGCTTTTGCATATATGTGCGTTTGTGTGAGTCACAGAATAGTTTAAAAATATTCTCATGACTAAGTTGTAGTTGAAAGCGGTCCACGTGAGTAAGATCAGCTCTGCTGCAGCAGTCTACGTCTCGTTTTTTCTTTTTCGTCTTCCAGTTCGATTGACGGCTGCTTGCACGTTGTCATCTGAGGACAAGAAGTACTTCCACTCTCATTTCTGCTCGTTTCACATCGGCATCTGCTTTCTGTCATCGCGTCTTCACATGCAGCTCTCTGCAGTCCCGGGAGATGGACGTGTTCTCATTGTGCACTACTCTAATGTGCATTTCTTTATGTACAGTCTCATCAGAATCTTAAAGCAATAGTTCACTTAAAAATGAAAATTCATTATTTACTCACCCCTTGTCATTCTAAACCTGTATGTTGTTTTTGTAGAACATACACATTCACAGTTTTTAAGAATCTCTGCATTGATTCTTCATAGTGTTACCACCTACAGGGACCCCCGCAAGATAGCGCTCAGGAAACGGAGGATTGTGCAGTATTTTAAAATGATAATTTATGAAGTAAGTGTGTTTGAGATTAACTATTTTTAAAGTCAATTGAGGGTGCTTTCACACCTAAGCATTTGTTTCGGAACTTGATGCGTTTTCTCCCATGGGTCGGTCCGTTTAGGCATATGTGAACATGGCAATCGCGCTCGTTCAGGCGGTCTCGGAGCGATTGTTTTGGTGTGGATCTGCCCGATTGCAAACTAACTCTGGGGCGGTTCGCTTGAGGTGTGAAAGCAATCCGACCCAACGGACCAACGAACCAAGTGGTATTATAATTCATAACAGGAAATGTGCTATAATAGCAATAGTGTCTGATTCTGTGAGTGAGCACATTAGTTATCATAGTTGAAAACCAAAAGAGTCCCTCTTCATCTTAAAATGTCGTGCCATTGCGCTTCTCTGTGCGAGAATGCTGTCCCGATGAAGCCTTGACAGTGTTTGCATGTGTCTTGACACAGTTAACCTCTAGACAGCGCTGGGCGATCCAGTGAGAGCGCGTTTGAATTTGCTGCAGTATTAATACGAATGTAGTATATAATTTAACAGACAAAATGACGGCTACATTCGTATGGTGTTTGCGTGTATCTCGACAGTTACAAATAAAGCCACAATAAGCTCATGGAGCGAACTTGTCAATCATCTTGATAAATAACGCAGAGGAAACTCTGACCAATAAGAGGACAGTTGTACTCACATGTGACTTACATAAACACATTTTGGTACGCTTTGAAATGTTGCCTTGTAAAGGTGAACCGAACCAAGAAGACAATGCAACATTGTAACAAATTAAGTCCCTGTTTCGGAACAAAACAAACGATCTAAAGGTGTGAAAACGCCCTTAAAAAGCACCATTTAAATTACTGGGGTTGATTAGGGTTGCAAATTTTCCAGAAACTTTCCAGTATTTTTGGAAACTTTCTAGGATTTTTTGGAAAATTTCCAGGATATTTTGGAAATTTCCTGGAAATTTCCAGCCCCTTTGCAATAGGCTTGCTGTGATAGTCTGTGTTGACGGTGTTACTTGTGTTTAGCCGCAAGGTGTCAGATTTCACTTATCACGAGAGTGAGGAGCTGAATGACAAGACGACGGCGGAAACGGTTGGTTTCAACGCGGAATGTAAAAGCGCCTATTTAAGTGAGTTTGTCATTGTACTGTTTTGTTGTTCTGTTTTTCATTAAGAAAAACAATGAACCCACAGTTCAAGCAATTGCCGCCCCCGAATTGGTGCTAATTCTAAAGTGAAAGTAAAATGCGCACGGCCATTCATAATAGTGCGTGTCCATTGGCGCGGAGCAGACCGATCATTTCCAGTTCATTCCTATGGAAGCTCAACTTCCAAAGGAATTAATTGAAAACACTCGATCCGTTATGAAGGCCGTGCGCATTTTACTTTCGCTTTAATTAACAATTTAAAAGCAAGGTGCAAATGAGGGAAAATTCCAGCGTCACCCCCCCTCATCTCTCCCGGTGATACCGCTATTACCGGTGTTGGCACACGTCGATTAACCTGTGGGAAAATTTCCTCGCCGTCACATCCCTACTTTGCAACCCTAGTTATGATTTACACACCCTGATGTCGTTCCAAACTTTTGTGACTTTTTTTTCTTCTGTAAAGTATAAAAAAAAGATTTTTTGAGAAATATTTTGTCCATAAACAATGGAAGTCAGTCGTAACCAAAACTGGCAAATGTCGTAGTTAATAGTGAATATGTGTTGTCCATACTAAAGTGTTACCCTTTTTTTTCACTTCAGAAGTCTGAAAAAGTAGGAAAAAATAGTTGTAAAGACAGTTTTTCACAGAACAAACAGCATATGGGTTTGAAGTGACATGAGGGTGAGTAAATAATTCCTTTAATTGATTTTTAATTAGTTATATAAGATTATTTTTTTCGCAAAAAGGGCCTGATTAATATAATACATTTTATAAATGTATTATTTTATAAATGTATTATTTTTTTGAAAAAAGGCCTGATGTCAACTGTCACTTTGTTGTGCCACTCGTAAGTGATGTGTGAGTGGTGTTGCTGACTGGACTGATGATATGATGGATTACTCCGTCATGCAAATGATGGTTAATTTTTAGTGAGTCTTTGATGGCAGCTCTAATAAACTCAGGGTCTCCTCAATCAGACTTTAGATTCCCCAAACTCACCAGTGCCATTCTGACCTGCAAGCTAAGCATATCCACACATAATCATATAAACTTTGGCCTATAAATTTCCCCCAAAGTCTTATTGCAGTTGAGATGAGATCATTAAGGTGAGTGTGAGCTTGTGCGGGCCTTAAGCAAACGCTGATGAAATGGCCGCAGATTTGACCGACTGCTGCAGTAACTCACTGATCTGGCCTGTGTTCACAACTTCTGACTGCATTCGCTAAAATAATCAGCCATTTGTTTTCCACTTCGAACCACCTTTGTAATCGAGAACCATGCTCCATTATTCTCAGATGCCAGTATGTTGGAAGTTGAGAATAAGAAAGTTAAGAATATTGTCTTCTGAACGTAGGATGTCTATCTGTCTATCTGTCTATCTATCTATCTATCTATCTATCTCCACTCTGTCCATCCGGCCATCTGTCCGTCCATCTATCCATCCATCTATTATATCGTCCATCTATCCATCCATCCATCCATCCATTATATCTTTAAATCACAGGATACATGTATCAGTGTGTTAAAAAATGAACTTATTATAAAAACTAAATCTATCCGTCCGTCCATCCATCCACTCTATCCATCTCTCCACTCCATCCATCTATCTATCTACGTATCTGTCCATCCAATAAAAAAATGCAAATTTTTATAAATAAACAAATATACACTAATGTTCAAAAGTTTGGGGCCAGAAATGTTTTTGGAAGAAGCCTCTTTTGCTTATCAAGGCTAGTTTAATCAAAAACAGTAAAAAAAAGTAACATTTTGAAATACTAGTACAATTTAAAATAACTTTTCTATTTTAACATGTAAAGTCGTCATTTAACATGTAACATTTAACATGTAACATGTACATTTTAAAATGTTATTTATTCTTGTGATGACAAAGCTGAATTTATCAGCCGTAGGCGTTATGCCGAGCGTCACATGAACAAACAGGAAAACTGGTCACATTGCATTCGCTTGTTGGAAAAAGGGTTAACGGCAGTATGAACTGGATGTGATATCTATGGACTTTTAAGGTAATCCACTAACCTAGCTAGTTCTTTTTATTGTTGGCATTTTATTCGATTTAAATATCTAAATGTTAGTGAGAAGAAAGATAAAAAAACAAAAAAAAACATTTAAATATCTCACATTTGTTTATCACAAAAAAGTGTTCAGCAGACATTTTGCCTTGTACATTCAGTTTAACAACATTAACAGCAAGGTTTCAACTGAACTATGCATATGCATTTTATACACTTACATTATGTTCTTGTTCTGTACATTCAATAATTGCAATAACTCTTAAATGAGCAAGGTTTTCTAGTGCTGCTCATGTAGGACCCAATTTAGTGGCTACCAAATGCACTTTAAAATCAGTCAGAGCTATAAAAATGTATATTCATATTTACAAATAAATATGAAGATATATATATATTCATGAAGATAAATTAAATTTGCCCCGTAATTCGCACCTTGATAGCACGCAACTATTTCTGCCCATTTTCACTTGTGTTATTGTCAGCTCTGCTTTTCTGCTACAGACTGAAGTGCTGCGTGAGTGTGTAACGCGCCGTGCCGTTACTTTCAGCTGATAAAAGAAAAATAGCCTACTTCAATTTTCTGGTGCTTTTTTTTTTATTGGTTGAGGGTGGGCAAGGCATTTTCCCATGCCTAGATCCAGCGCTGAATGTAACTGAGATTCACAGACCCTGGGTTTAAGAGCTCTCGGTCTTTAACAGGACAACTCACAGCAGGAGCTACAAGATAAGCACTTCAAGCAGAAAGAAATGACAAAACAAACTAAAAAAAAAAACACCTTCAAGGGAATACACAACCAAAGCATTGAGACAAAGATATCAAACCCACAAGGGAAATATGTAAGAATGTTTTTGCTTTATATAAAAGATTATCAAACTAAGTGGCATTTATTTCAAAGAAAGACAGCTAAATATTTCACAAAAAATATTTGTGGTAGGTTTTAAGTGATGAAAGAAGATCTAGATTCGTGATTTTTAAAGTGAGACGTTTTTGCCTGATTATATTTATATTTGACCATGTGATAAATGTGTCCTCAATACACTCAGTAAGACAAATTTGCTTATGTAGCTTTTCATATCTATTTAAAACTGGTGTAAGAGGATGGGAGATGATGTCACCAGTGTACCAGGCCTTATAAACTTCTTTCAGATTGATTAGATGTATCTATAAGAGAGCAAGCAAAGGCATACCCTAAGAAATGTTGAAGAGGAAATACAGATTGTGTATATTCTATGGAGATTTACAGTTTCTGTGCTGTGAATTCTTTAGTTGTCTGCAAGGGAACACTGTATTAAGATCCCAATGGAGATTGTTACATACTGTCTCAGAGGAGGCATACATGTATATCTCAATTCAGTTCCCCAGGGCCTCTTCCTATTCTTTGAGGCAAACTTGATCTCATTACACACACACACACACACACACACACACACACACACACACTCTCATATATATATATATATATATATATAGGCCACATATTAATGGGATAGTTCACCCAAAAATGAAAATTAGCCCATGATTTACTTACCCTCAAGCCATCCTAGGTGTATATGACATTCTTATTTCAGACGAATACAATCGGAGTTATATTAAAAAATGTCCTGGCTCTTCCAAGCATTATAATGACTATATAATGAATATATAATGAATGAATGGCAGCCCAAAATTTGAAGCCCAAAAAAGTGCATCCATCCATTATAAAAGTTGGTTAATGCAATGATATGTACAATAACAATTGCAGAAAAAATAACATTGCAATATCCAGAAATCAATTTTAGTAGTACACATTAATCGACACAGAAGTCATGTTTAACGTGATAGCTTCATCCTTTTTTTTTCTCATTAAAACTAAATGTGTTCATCAGTGATTCTATATCAAGAGCAGGGACACGTTTGTGTGCATTTTGTTTTGTGATTTCACCAGAACGAAGAGAGAGTCTCCGCAACAGCGTTAAGCGATAGATTGAAGCGCTTGTCTGTGTGAAGACGTGAACGCCGAGAGAGAACTGATAACAGCGGCAACGAGCACTTGCAAAAACAACACATCTCCTCTTATTTAACACAAACGAACAAATTGCTAATCAAATGGAGATGTTTCTTTCTATTAGGTACATCCGTGCTGCGAGATGTTTCAAAAAGTGGTGGGGACAATATAGACCCTGGCAAAAAGTGGTAGGGACATGTCCCACCCGCAAATTACTCCTATGGATGGATGCACTTTTTTGGGCTTCAAATTGTGGGCTGCCATTCACTGCCATTATAATGCTTGGATTAGCCAGGACATTTTTTTAATATAACTCTGATTTATTCGTCTGAAAGAAGAATGTCATATACACCTAGGATGACTTGAGGGTGAGTAAATCATGGGATCATTTTCATTTTTGTGTGAACTACCCCTTTAAGGTGTGGGTAGATTAGATGGTAAGCAAACAATCAGTTCTCGTAATAAACATGTTGGATGCAGGAGAAATTGGCAGGAATAAAGATCTGAGCGATTTTGCCAAGGGCCAAATTATTATGGCAAGGCGACTGGGTTAGAGTATCTCTCAAGCAGCCAGGCTTGTGTGTTGCTCCCGTTCAGCAGTGGTGAGAATTTACCAACAGTGATCTAAGGAGCGACAAACCACAAACCAGCGACAGGGTGTTGGGCACCCAAGGCTCATCGATGCACGAGGGCAACAAAAGATATCCCGTCTGCTCCGAACTAACTTAAGGTCTACTGTGGCATTTTAATGATAAAATTTTAATGTGTCACAGCACACAGTGCATCAGACTCTTCTGCATATGGGGTTGTGTAGCCGCGGACCAGTCAGAGTGCCTATGATGACCCCTGTCCACCATCGAAAGCGCCTACAATGAGCATGTGAGCATCGGAAGAAGGTCACCTGAGGCTCATTTTCTTTTACATCCCGTGGACAGCCATGTACATGTGCACCATTTTCCTGGGGAAGTTTTTTGCTGGCAAACCCTGGGTCCGGCAATTCACGTGGACATAAATTTGACACGTGCCACCTACCTAAACATTGTTTCAGATCAGGTGTACCTTCATGACAGTGGTGTTCCCTCTCAATGGCCTCTTTCAGCAGGATAATGTCACACTGCACACATAGTTCAGGAATGGTTTGAGGAACATGATGAAGAGTTCAAGGTGTTGCCCTGGCCTCCAAATTCCCCAGATCTCAATCCAATCGAGCATCTGTGGGATGTGCTGGACCAGCAATTTTTATCCATGCTCCACCTCGCAACCTACAGGACTTGAAGAATCTGCTGCTAACGTCTTACTGCCAGATACCACAGCACACCTTCAGGGGTCTTGTAGAGCCCATGCCTTGCGGGTCGCACTGTTTTTGCAGCACGCGGATGAACCAACAGCATATTATATTACTGCCAGACATGGAATGAAGACTTGTAATGTGGTGTTTTTTTTTCTCTGTGCTCTATTGTAAAAATCTCCTAGGCGATTTTATAGGCTCATTAACAATACGGTACACAATCAATGCAGTGGATTTCTCATCTTGCATCTGTGTTTATCTGTTCGTCTAATTATGCGATGGAACAGACTGTTTTGCATCTTTTTGAAGCCTGTCATTGATAGGCTACCGTCAATGGGAGCAATTTGTTTTGAAATATGAAGTGAGGGGAGTAGAAATGTCAACTGGGCCACAGTGAGATTGACTAATCATGGATAAATAAAACACTTGAGTTAACACATTCAGTTTTGCAGAATGGGGTTTGCTTTAGACGTGTTTCTCTGCAAGACTGAACTTGAGGCCAACTTACAAGAACCATATGATATAGGATGTAACCAAATATTCATATTGTATGTGACAGTTTTGAAATTGGTCATTGAAAAATATTCATGTTTTATGTAATATTTGTTTTATGTATATTTTGATTATATTTTAAGAACTTGTGTATATGCACAACTTATGTATGTTTTTAATATATATTTAATTAAGTACATGTTGTTAATTAATATTACTCAGTACTTTTTTGTATAATTACACTGTAACCAGGGCACCTTCAAATAAAGTGCAACCCATATTTTATTAAAAAATAAACTAGTTGTAACTAGACTTAACTAATTGACTATTAGTTGTTGGAAAAGTAGGAGACCATCGTGATCAATTTCAAATTACGGCCCTGCCACTAAAACCATACAGTGGCTTGTTTGCAAAGCTTTTGCATTGAATAAAATGCTAGCAGTTTCTGGTTCACCATTAACAAAATGCAAAATGGAAATGTTATTACTGAAATCGGCCCATTTTATTACAGTAGATTAGACCTCGGGGCCACATATTGTGATCAGACAGAACGGAGGCTCTTTAAGCATTGTCTGTGGACGCCATTATATGGCGGGTAAAAGAAAGGTCAGTTCCAGCAATTCCATTCAGCCTTGTCTGCTCCCTGTCTGGCTGTGTGGCACTCAGTCCGGATATGCTGACTCTTCCAGGGCTAGTCATCATGAATGATCTGGTTGTTGGAGGGTAGTGGGCAGAGGAGGCTGTGTGTGGTGGTACAGTAGTACTCAAGACAAATGCCCTATTATAGTGGAACATAAACCCTATTGTAGAGCCGTGGAAGCAGAGGTGCTTTTCTCATTTACCGCACTGAGCGAAAGCCTGTTCTGAATCCGCCTGTCACAGTGTCCACTGGGGAAGACTCGCCCATGGTTATAAATGAACCTCTATTCCTTATTAAGACTTGTGTTCTGGGGGGATCTAAATATAGTTTTTGCACATTTGCAAGGTTGTCTCAGATCGGTGAGTTGAGGAAGCGAGGATGATGCACTAAATGGATGTGTAGGGTTTTTTGTGCTGCTGTTTGTTCTTTACTTATTTTTTCACCACACTCTGTTGAGTTCTTGATGTAATATATCTGGATCTTTGCAGTAATGGAAATGAAGAGCTATTGTCTAAACCAACGATGATAACAACAGGACATTTCGTTGATTACTTAGTTCAAACTCAATGACATGACTTGTTTTTCTAGGTCTGTTTATTAAAATGCATAAAAATGCTATTCATATAAATATATAATTTAGTATGAAGAACATGTTTTTGATATATAAAGATTTTAAGTCAAAAATGACAAGAAAATAAAGAAAGGGAAACCTTAAGTAGTTTGTATTAGTTATAAAATGTTATTATTTAATAACCAGTGACGCAGTTTTGTTAAAATATTCAAACTGTAATTAATATATACATACATACAGTCAAACCAAAATTTATTCAGACACCTTCAACATTTTCTCACATTATCACAGTTTATTCGCTATAGTTTAGAAAAATATGACAAGAACTCTGTGTCAGAACAAATTCATCTTGATAATGTCAGATAACTTTGATAGAAAGGTATGTAATGGATTACAATCAACCAATCAGCTGTCAGCTGTTACATTTAAGTACACAATAAGATAATACCAATTTAGGTCAACCAATTACCAAGCAATGCTTAATTTTGTTCAGTCTGTGGTGTAAAAGATCGCATTAGCAATTAAAGAAAAAAACACTTAAGCAAAACATGGTCAGGTCAAAGTGTCTGAATAATTTTGGTCCCGAATTTTTATCAGTTTTACTGGTAGTCCACTGTATGAAGAATTTTTGGGTATAATGTGTCAGTGTTTACTTTATTTTGCTATCCTCACTTACATAAATTAACTATAGTGTCCTGAACCAACTAGTAAAAAATTATATCTGGTGTCTGAATAATTTTTAGTTTGACTGTATATACTGTGTATGTATGTATAATGTATAATATATATATATATATATATATATGTGTGTATGTGTGTGTGTGTGTGTGTGTGTGTGTATTTGTCCACCAAATTACAGTGATGTGGTGAAACCAACATGGAGAAAAGACACATGTATAAAATAGGAAATAGAAAAACTCCAGATTGTAAAATCTGTTTCTGAATGAATAATTTGCAATATTTGTAAACAACAAAAAAAAAGTTGTACCATTTATGACTTCCCCCTGACAAAGTGATTTTCAATACTGTGTCTTAAGTACTGCTTTATTATAGAATCACTTCAGCCTATAAGTGTATTGGAGAAGTATTTGATTTGCCGTTGGCCGAGATTCCTCTTAGCTGATTCTATGTATGATAGATGCTGTGTCATGTTGGTGAGCTGTGATCCTAGAACATTCTGCTTGATAACAGGCGCACAAGATCACAGATGCCAATAAAGCTCCGTTCTCCCATCTGCCTCACCGCTAATTTCTTTTTTTTTTTTTTTTCAGCAGGATATAGACCAACCACTGCACCGGGCTTGATTTATCTGTGGACAACCTGCCGCAAATGCCTCCCCCACCCCTGCCCCACACGTAGCCAGGATGGAAAGCTACGTTGTCAATAGGATGGGACCTGACGAATAGCTGGCTTCCTGATGAAGATGTTGCTTGGATCCATTTTTAAATCCATGTGGGAATACTTGCCATGCAAAGAGGCTTTGAAATTTTTGACAGCTTTGCTCTTGGAACGTCTGGCATTTTGGGTTTGATCGTTTATTTTGTGCGAGTGGATATAAACTACTGACGCCGCTGTTAACGGGACTAGCGTGAAGAGGATTGAGCATGCCTTTCCAACGACCAAACCGCCTGGGTGGCGTCTGGAGGGCCATGTGTCCACGGCTAGGCCTCGGTGCTAGCCTGGACCTGTCATTCTTGTGTTGGATATTAGGCTTAACCCTGCACGCCCAGCTCGCTGCCTCGCAAAAACTGGACGAGACGGACCCCATTGTCACTACGACTTACGGCAAACTGCGGGGATTCAAAAAAGAACTCAACAATGAGATCCTGGGGCCTGTCATCCAGTTCCTGGGCGTTCCCTACGCAGCACCTCCAACAGGCGAAAGGCGCTTCCAACCGCCTGAGCCCCCGATTTCATGGTCAGAAATCCGTAACGCGACTCAGTTTGCCCCCGTTTGTCCCCAAACCCTGCTGGAGGGCAGGCTACCGGACGTTATGCTGCCGGTTTGGTTCACCAACAGTATTGAAGTGGTGTCGTCCTACGTACAGGACCAGAGCGAGGACTGCTTATTCTTAAACATATACGTGCCAACAGAGGATGGTGAGTTTATGTGCGGGCAGGACGGAGAGACCTGTCTTTGTCATCTCACTCTGTCAGTTTCCTCCGTGCAGAATGTGATGAGTGCAGCAGAAAAAAAAAGCATGATCTCTGCATGTCCGATGCATGCGGCTGCTTAATGTGTGAGTGTGCGTGTGAGTGAGGCTGTATGTGTGTCCTAACCTTCCCACCATCCCCTGCACATGCACATATTTCTGTGTGCTGCAGCACGTCCATTTTAGGTGGTTGGTTTTCCCCCTTTACTTGTTATTCAAACACACACTTTAGTGTAAACAGCCCATAATATTTCAAAATGAACCATAAAGGGGGACATTTTTTGCAGTACTCATGATGATGATTTAAGTCAGATAACTTCTTGTTAAACTCTTCTCTTCCTCTTTCAGTCAAGTTGTGCTGTTGCATGCTCCTGATGTCCATAATGGACTCCCATGTTATTTTTTAGTCTTCTATTCATTTTGCAGTAAAAAGAATATCCAAGGAATGTGCCAGAAAACCCGGCAAGAAAATTTGTAGAAAAGGAGGTATGTATCCACCGACATAAAACCCAAAAGAGAACAGGCAAAGATCTCCCCCCGTCTCTACAACATCAGTCCAGATCTGGACTCTCTGAGGTCGCATGTCAGAGAAGAAACCATAATTGATTCCCACCATGAAGAGTCAACTGGGGAGACCGAGCCGTCTCTTAAATCAGATGGGCACACTTTGAACTTGCAGAGTCTAATCTCAATTAAAAGAGATGCTATCTGGATTTCATTGGCTTACACTGGCTGTATTGATCACAGCTTCATCAAGATAATGTCTCTAGCTCCCCCACCCTGACGTACCCTACCTTGGCCCCTCCAAGCATTGGGTTTGGTGACAGCTCATCTTATATAAAGTATCCGGTTAATTCGGCCTCCCTGGCGACAAGAGCTATTATAAAACGTTCCAGCTGGAGAACATTGTCCTATCTTCTGCTGGTCTGACATGGCAAAAAAATCAATGAATGTATAAATAAAATACATTTCCCCAAAAACTTCCTGTTTGGTTGGCATACAGTGGTTAAAGGGATAGTTCAAGAAAAATCTGTCATAATTTTATTGACTTTCTTCAAATATGTTTCAAATGTTTGGTCCATACACTGAAAGTCACCAACCATATTTGGAATGACATGAGGGTGAGTAAATGATGACATTATTTTCTTTTTTGGGTGAACTATCCCTTTAAGGTGACCCATCCAGCATTTCACTGCAGATGAAGGTTGAATCACTGTTGAATTTTGTTTAAAATTTTGTAAATCAAATCAACATATGATATTCTGTGTTTCAACTAACTTACTATTCCGATTTTGTTAAATTTCAGTGTTGATTTAACAGTTGATTTTCAATCAGTTTAAAATTTTTGACTGACTGCCAGCTGGGGAACTTTTCATCTGCGTTAATCTACAGGACAAACCAAAGCAAATCCAACACCTATCCATTAAATTAAATAAATAAATAAATAGCAGCTAAAAATGAAGGCCAGTGAGGGCACAGATAGCATCTTGCTCTGGGTTTATCATGAATGTTTAGAAAATGTTGTGAACATGCTGCCATTGTGACATCTCTAATGTTTGCAGGTCAAGCCATGTTTCCAGCATGCTCTGTAATAAGACCCACCATCATCGCAACTGGGATTGTTTAAATGGCAAAGAACAGTTGTCTCTTGTGCCTGGAAAAAATAGTGCAGGCATTTTCTAATAAAATTGCTACGTTAGATGGAGTGGCTTTGAGAGGCGCGAGTGAGGAATTTTCTCAGATTGAGAATTTCTGGGTAAATGATGTAAAAGCCCTTCTCTTTTGCTATGAACATTACACTTGATTCACGTCTAGTGAGATGGTTTACGTACCATTAGATCAATCGTTTGCTTGAGTTGTGTGTACTATAAGTAATTGTCAATGATACGTCTTTTTGTGAACAAATTTCATTTCCATTTAGGCTCCCCACATGCTGTTTTGGAAAATTTGTGCTTTGTGTGTTCTCATGGGGGGAAATACAGTGATGAAATTTCATTTTTGGACCCCTAGCTCATGCTTTAATTGGATTTGAAATTCATACCTCTACGTTTAATTCTTTTAATGGAAACCTTTGATGCCTAATTGCATTTACGCTTCTGATAAGAGCAGCGTTAATTGTTTTTAGCAGTGTTGACTCGATATCTTTGTGTAATTAACTACCTAAAAACGCAGTGAATGGACACAGCGACGTTACTTACTCAAGGACGTTACTGTCAAGGACAATGTAAAGACATTACATAGGTTTTTACCGCATAGCACGCTGTCGCATAAATCAGAATCTTTGTTGATAAAAAGACAACAGATTGAGCCACGGTAAGCTATTAAAAATTCATTCAGAGCTTGTAACATTAATGAAAATTTAATAGTGTTGGTTTTTCATTTCTAGTGTGACACTGTCTAGTGATATTTAGCTGCGTCACAAGAATTGAGTGGCCATCAATAAGCTCTCTCGCTCTCTTCCTGTCCCAGTTTTGTAATAGTTGATGGTAGTCCTAAGGGAAGTGCGATGCTTGCTTCGCGCCAAGACAGGAATGAATTTTCAGCCCCAGTGCTTCGCTTTCCATATTTTTTTTTGTTCCATCTCAGTTTCTGCACCCTCCTTTGAGATGGTCTGTAAAACCCGAGCTGAAATTCGCTCCGTCTTGGCTGGGTGAATGGCGCACGGAGGTGCCAGGGTTAGAGGCGAGGGTGGAGATGAGCGCAGACGTCTGTTTGTATTGAGGCCGGGGGTGGTGCTCGCAGAAACTCTAGGAGAAACTTGATCATTTTGGCAGGGCGTAGAGTTAGAGGTGTGAAAAAGTGAGGCTGAGTTTGTGTCTGTAAGTAAGAGGTTTGTCACACTTGTTTTGGAGGCTTGCAGTAGATGGCGGAGCGGGGGCGGAAAGAGCCACAGTGTGACAGAGCAACAGGATTCCTCTGGTTCAGGGTTGTCCAACTCTCAAAGGAAATCAGATTGGAATCATACATACATGCGGCGTCAGAATAACCTGGGCTTCGCTATAACTCGCTGTGATTTAAATCAAATTTCTCTCTGTGGAATATATGCAATGTTTTGAAAGTCAGTCTATTGAGAAAAGTGTAGAGTTCTGGTAATATTGCATGTGGTGATGTAATTTTGGACGTCTTTTATAGGAACATTATTCATTATATACATTATTATGGTGGATTTCAATCCTGGGGCTTTGGTAATAGTGTTTTTCAAGTGATGATTTTAGATAAAGATGTCTATATATGTTCTATACTTGCATGAAACACCTTACAGTGTCTTATTTGGTTCTTCCTTTTAAGACTGATTAACTAAACTTTGACATTTTCTGTAGAATTTGAGTGGCGCTTGTAGGCACTGATCTCGCCGCTATCATGGTAGGGCATTGTGGGTGATTTGCTAAGGTATTATGGGTAGTTTCAAAAGCCAGCACACTTAGGTCCTTATAGGTGAACGCTGAAAATAAATGTCCCGGTCAAATTTTGCTCTAAAAATTATTGACAATATGAATATTTTTAATAAAAAAGTCAGGACTCAGGACTCTTAAAATATTTTGTTGTGACATTATTTCAGTGCATTTGATCCTATCGATATTTTTTAATGAAATAAGATATTTTATATTAAAAAATGTTTACATATAGCCCACAAGACAAAAAAATAGCTGAATTTATTAAAATGACCCCGTTCAAAAGTTTATGAACCATTGATTCTTAATCCTGTGTGTCGTTCCCTGGATGATCCACGGCTGTGTGTGTGTTTTGTGATGTCCCTGTGATGTTGTCATGAGTCCCTTGCTTGTCCTGAGCAGTTAAACTGCCCAATGTTCTTCAAGAAAATCCTCCAGGTCCTGCAGATTCTTCAGTTTTCCAGCATCTTTTGCATATTTGAACCCTTTCCAGCAGTGATTGTATGATTTTAAGATCCATCTTTTCACACTGAGGACAATTGAGGGACTCAAATGCAACTATTTAAATAGATTCAAACATTCACTTGATGCTCTAGTAGGAAACATGACGCATTAAGGGCCGGGGGTGAAAACTTTTGAACAGGATGAAGATGTCCAGATTTTTCTTATTTTGTTTAAATATCAGTTTTTTTTTTTATTTAGTACTGCCCTTCAGAAGCAACAGAAGATTCTTACATGTTTCCCGGAAAAAGTTCAATTTACCTTGATTTTCAAATTCAAAAAGTTTTCACCCCCCGGCTCTTAATGCGTCGTGTTTCCTTCTGGAGCATCAAGTGAATGTCATTTTATCCTCTCAAAACATTTTGCTATATTTTTATTTTTAAAAAACTATGTATATATTATTTACATTTTATATATATATATATATATATACACTACCAGTCAAAAGTTTGGAAACTGTACTATTTTGATTGTTTTTGAAAGAAGTCTCTTCTGCTCACCAAGGCTGCATTTATGTTATTAAAAATACAAAAAAAAGCTGTAATATTGCGAAATATTATTAAAATGTGAAATAACTGTTTTCTATTTGAATATATTTTAAAATGTAATTTATTCCTGTGATGCAAAGCTGAATTTTGAGCATCATTACTCCAGTCTTCAGTGTCACATGATCCTTCAGAAATCATTCTAATATGATGATTTGCTGCTCAAGAAACTTTTATGATTATTATCAATGTTGAAAACATTTTTTTTAGGATTCTTTGATGAATAGAAAGTTCAAAAGAACAGCATTTATCTGAAATAGAAAGCTTTTGTAACATTGTACTACCGTTCAAAAGTTTTGGGTCGGTAAGAATTTATTTATTTATTTTTTGGGGGAAAGAACTTAAAGAAATTAATACATTTTTTCAGCAAGGATGCATTAAATTGATCAAGTGACAGTATAGACATTTATAATGTTGCAAAAGCTTTCTATTTCAGATAAATGCTGTTCTTTTATACTTTCTATTCATTAAATAATCCTGAAAAAAAATTGTACACAACTGTTTTCAACATTGATAATAATAATAAATGTTTCTTGAGCAGCAAATCGGCATATTAGAATGATTTCTGAAGGATCATGTGACTCTAAAGACTGGAGTAATGATGCTGATTTGAATCACAGAAATAAATTGCATTTTAAAATATATTCAAATAGAAAAAAGTTATTTTAAATTGTAAAAATATTTCACAATAATACTGTTTTTGCTGTATTTTGGATCAAATAAATGCAGCCTTGATGAGCAGAAGAGACTTCTTTCAAAAACAATCAAAATAGTACAGTTTCCAAACTTTTGACTGGTAGTGTGTATATATATATATATATATATATATATATATATATATATTTTATAATATATATAATGTTTTTCATGAAATATTTATTTTATATATTTAATTTATATATTGATGCATTTTCCAACACACACACACACACACACACACACACACACCCACGCACATATATACTCTTATATATAGAGATTCACCTCCATAAATATGTTTATGATCAGCACCTTTCCTAAACAAACCACATGAAATGAGGTATCATTCGTCTCTATAAAACAAAAGGTTAGAAAAACTCTACTAATTAACAAATTACTAACAAGTCATTTGCTGTATACATGATGTTTTAGAACCGTTATATGGGTGGGCGCAAAAATTCTTCCTATGTATCCCCGTTCTAACTTAGCATGCATTTTAATAGGCTTTCTTTAGCAGTCCCAGTGTTCTGACTCACAAATCTATTTGTTCAGAGTCTATTTGAATATTGAATGTGTGTGTAGGCGTGGGACAGAGTAATATTACTGTAGGTTATGCTTTTCACCATTGTTTCAGAATAATTTTCTGCTCACTGTGCTTTTGTATGAATTTCCTGTGTGACATAAGGGCCATGTTGTGTAGGTGATAATGTCTCAGTTTGAATCAATAATGAGGGAACCATTTTACCATGACTGATGAATACTAACAACAGACTGCTGGATCATTTTGTATCAGAGAAAATCCAAATTTAATCACTGATTCAGTCCCACTCATGCACACTCATCCTCAGCCTTTACCACATCATTTTCAAAAAGCAATCAATAGTCTATTGCAGTCTAACAAAGAGTCATGAACTGCATTTTTTTAATTTTATAATGTTCTCTGAGGTCCACTTATAATGGTAATAAAGATTTTTACATCAAAAAAGCATCCTAATTTAGAAGTAGTACGCTATTTTCTATCCTGTTTTTGACCCTTTCTTTTGAACACTCCATTTTGATATCAACATTTGGAAGTAAACGCGCACTGCTATGATTGGGTAACCGTTTTGCATATTAAATTAACGTCTCCACCATTACATGTGTTAAATTGTTTTGAAAACTTTCAATGTTGAAAAATATCTCGTTGCATAGTTTAAACATTTGCCAACAGTTTGAAACACGTATGCGTATTACATATGCTTTATAAGTCTTGGCTGTGGCAAATAAAGTTTAAAGTCCCAATGAAATAAAAACGATTTTTTTTACTAAAAGACAATTTTTAGCTTTTAGTATGAATATGTTAGCCTTACTGTTATCTACTGTTATCTATAAGCTAGTGTGCTCCAAAACAATGACAAAATTCGCATTTAGAAGATATAAGCATTCAAAACTTGCAGTTCCGCCAATATGGATCAATAATTTTGATGACATCATTCTGCACTTCAGCTTCTCATCAGATTTTCTGTCCAATCAAATACTCTCTAGAATCTAAAGCTTCCGCCTACTACATTATAATAGACGCTGAAGCTGCGGCTAAAATCAGTCACTCTTCATACATTTACTATTTTCTACATGGAGAATGGCACATAGTGCACTATATAAGGGATAGGGAACGATTCAGAAAGTGTAAATATGCTTTCCATTGGGGTGAATGAAGTTTGGTTTCATTAGTGTCACGTGAACTGTCGCAGCGCACACACCGTCTGCTCCGGTCCAGAGACAGACACTATAGCACAGAGAGGATCATATGTGTGAGTTGGCACAGACCAGAAAACATATCGGACCCATTTGAATGATATTTCTGCACAGAATGATATTTTGAAGCGATATGGAGGAGATTAGGAGGAAACTGCAACTTTGTTGAGCTCAATGGCTCTGGCCGAGCTGTGATATAAACGAAGCGCTATTGGCTATTTTAAAAAGGGGGAGGAGCTGTTCGATATGTCCTGCCTTGTTTTCCTGTTTCTTTACGTCAACACATTAAAGGGTACATAACACACACAGTTTCTGCCAATCTCATGTTAATCTTGAGTACCTATAGAGTAGTATTGCATCCTTCATATCTCCGAAGAGTCTCTAGTTTTATCATATTTATAAAAGACAGATACACTGTACCAATTCTTTCCAAAAACAGCCGAACTCGTGAAAGCATGGAGTGGGCAGAGCTAAAGAGTCACAAGCACACACACACAATACATCATGGCATTATCCTTGGATAACTTTCGATTCACTATACGTTCATGTTGTTTACATTATAAGCACTTATGCGCCAATTGCCAACAAAACAGACATTTGATGCAGTTTCACTCACCGCCTGCGGGTTTGACTCATGACCGGGAACAAACAAACACACTTGCAAAACTCTGCACCCACTGTTTCCTTAACCTTGTTCAGCTTCCCAAATAACCCAGCATTATCTTTCCTTCGCAACCAAAAACACACTTCTTTAGTGACATTGTTGATTTCGTGGTCTAAAAACAAAATGACAGCGCTGCCAACAGCTTCCGCAAAGCTCGTTGATGGGTGTGCTCTTGCTCTCGCTCTGGTTGATGTACGCACGCGCTCATCCGGGAGAAGTGCCCATACAAGGAATTCCGCCCTTTTTTTACATCATACAGGGCCATACTCGAAAAAAACTTTCCGAAACTTGATTGAATCCTGAAGGAGTGTATTTGGCACAGAAATACTCCATCATACGTCCAACTTGTTTTTTGAAATTTTGGCCATGTTTAGCATGAGAATCCAACTCTTTAACAGTGTAAATAAGTCAGAATACATGCAATAGCATTAGACCCCCCCCCCCCCCCCCACCCTTTTAAATAACGCTGTGCGTTTCAAGGCACTTCAGTGGGCCTTTAAGTACTTGGAGTTACCACAGTTATAATTGACAAAGGATGACTATGTGTAAACAGAATTATGAATGAATGCACCATTGTTTGTCACACTATCGTTCTCATAGACTATTCATAGTTCATCCTATTTGATAAAGTGAAAAACTTACACATGGTCATTTGCAGTGTCGTGTTTTATATAAAATGAAACCTGTTGTAATGTCTTACTGATGACAAAACAGAAGATTTCGCTCACCTAATCTTTTATTCACTATTACAGCGATTGGCTTATCAAAACAATAACAAAAGCAGCATTCTCTACGTGCTTTCTTCCGTATCCGAGAATCCAACGCATTAACCCCATAAATGCAGAAGCAAAGGAAAGAACAGCAAATCACAACTATTCACAGTTTGACTGCGGCACTACAGTTTAAATACTCAATACATTTCAAACAATCTGTATCAGACATAGCAATAGTGACACATGGTAAAAACATTGTTACTCACACTTGTGTGTTGCGACATTACTGTCGGATCCAATGTAGTTGGCTCTGCATCATCTTTTATTTTCACTCTCTTTGAAAAGAATCCGCAGTAAATAAAGCGAACAAACAAACAGTGTCTTACTGACACAATCTGACTGGAACTTCATTAAAAATAAAGTTCATCCATGCTTTCTTAATGTAAGGATCACATGGATGGCAATGCAAAGACTGTGTTTTTCCATAGCTTGTAATCCTCACAGGTATCTCTATCATTTTGTTGCTGGAGTAATCATGTGTTTGTGTCTCTCAAGGGAAGTTTGATTTCTCAATTCATGACCCCTTTAAACTGCCCTCACCAGATGTCTGGAAAACCAGAGATAGTTCACCCAAAAATGAAAATTACCCCATGATTTACTCACCCTCAAATCATCCTAGGTATATATGACATTCTTCTTTCAGACGAATACAATCAGAGTTATATAAAAAAATGTCCTGGCTCTTCCAAGCTTTATAATGGCAGTGAATGGCAGCCCAAAATTTGAAGACCAAAAAAGTGCATTCATCTATTATAAAAGTAATCCACACGGCTCCGGGGGGTTAATAAAGGCCATCTGAAGCGAATCGATGGGTTTTGTAAGAAAAATATCCATATTTAACACGTTATAAAGTAAAATATCTAGCTTCCGGTGGGCCGCCTTCCGTATTCAACTTACGAAGAAAGTGTAGCGTCCTCTGTCAAACACAGAATGTTGGTAACAGTTGGTGGACCCCATTGACTTCCATAGGAAAAAAAAATACTATGGAAGTCAATGGCTACTGTCAACTGTCTGGTTACCAACATTCTTTAAAATATATTCTTTTGTGTTCAACAGAAGAAAGAAACTCATACAGGTTTGGAACAACGTGACGGTGAGTAAATGATGATAACATTTTCATTTTTTTGGGTGAACTGTCCCTTTAAGCAACCATCGAAGATGCAAATACAAATCAGAGTACACTTGATTTAACATGAGTAATGGCAGTCATTAATGGTGCATTGATAAAAACGGTTCATCGTGTACATTGATAAAACAATTCTCAGTTTCACTCAAAGTCAGTCACCACAGTGGTAGATCATGACAAACTCGTAAAACCTCCCCATGGACATATGAGATATATTATTAGTGATTTTTAATCCTAAAGAGGGTGAACTAAATAAAGGCATGCATGTAATAATGCAGTAAAAGCAAACCATTTTCCGCTCCAGAGCTGAGACAGATATTTGTTCTAACCTGGCACTCTCTATATTTAGATTTCCAGTAGATTTGGGATTTCTGGTTGTATTAGTGAGATTAGAATAATTTAGTTCTTTGGCTGTTTTGCAGATTTATGACTTGTCCCTCATCCTAATTTTGCGGACTCGGTTCTTAAATTCCCACCCGCCCCCAGAAAATGTCACTCTGTCCTTTATGTTTTAGCACAAAAGTATTGCTTATTTAAGGGAAAATGTTGTAAAACTATAAGAAGAAGAACAAAAACAACATTTCAAGTGATGGCGTTGTATACTTCAGTTCTAAAGCCGTTGGTCTGAACTGAAAAATTCCTGTGCTAAGTGTAGTGCCAAGTTGCGTTAATTACAGTTTATGCTAAAATGGAGCGTATTAGAGGAAACAGACTGGCGTGTGGCACCTGGCGCTGTTCCCAGTTCAGCTCAAAGCATTTTCTCATAACGTAGATGACAACAACTGAACCTTGTGGAGTGGAAAAAGCAGAGAGGAAGTGAAGGGACAGACTGTCGCAGATGGTGCGTGTGCAGGGGAGGCTGTCTAAATGCTTCTTTCACCTTCAAATGACAATGAGAGGCTCGTGTTTGACCTAGAGTCTGGTGTTCGCTGAATGCACAAACAAATTGCATACATACTGTCTTGAGCAAAAGAATACGGTTTTATATATGCTTTAGAGAATTTAGTTTTTTCCTATATATTTTTGTCTTCAGTAACCAAGTATGTTTGAAAAGATGTATATATTCTTTCATTCCTTTTATCTGCAGCACTTTTCTGAAAACTAGGTAATGTTGATGGTTATTGACGACAAAACCCTTTGGGGAAAAAATAATAGAAAGCTATTGCTTTATATGAAACTATGTTGTCAGCATTTTCAAAGGTGATACTGAAAATTGTTGTAAAGGCACTTTGTCACTTGTTTTGAGCTTCAAATCCGAAGTTTCACAACAATGTTTTAGACTGTAGACTGTGAGAGTTAGCAGCTTGAGGTCACACAACAGGGCACAATTATGTTGTAATTAGATAAAACGAATGCAAAAAAAAGAGATACTTTGAAAACACAAACATTTGGTCTAAAGTAGGCAAGTACAACATATTCAACCATGATTTACAGTAATACTATTTATTTAGTAATCTATTTCAGTGTTGCCAAGTCCGCGGTTTTCCCGCGGAATTGGGC
Source organism: Coreius guichenoti (assembly GCA_039654105.1). NCBI lineage: Eukaryota > Metazoa > Chordata > Actinopteri > Cypriniformes > Gobionidae > Coreius > Coreius guichenoti. The sequence continues at coordinate 21,842,648 of CM077188.1, read as the reverse complement.
TATTTTAACACTGTTGCCGCGGGCTGTTTTTCATGTCTGCGGGTTGAAGCGACCCCAATAATGTGATATTTAGCCCCGGGAATGCAAATTTTAGCGGGGGAACCCTGCCAAAAAACACAGATTTTACCCACCGGAAGGCGATTTTTACCGGAGACCCCCCCCGAAACGGGCTAGGTTTGGGCTAGTTTTAAGTAGAAATTGGATGGTTTTTGTTGTGAAAACCTGGCAACCCTGATTTATTTTGCATTTACAATGATTTGATGGCAAAATGAGCTATATATAGGCTAAATAATCTAGGACGTGTATAAGGGAAACAGGTCTCAAAGGAAATTATGAATTAATTCATAGGGAATTTTGAAAGAGTCACTGATTTTACGGCCGAGCAAATGACTCGTCCAGCGTCCATTTGAACAGGCCGTAACTATCAACCCTGCAGCGGATATTACTATCGAAACAATAGCGAAACACTATTTAATAGCCAGGTAACATAGATCAGCAGTTTAAGACATTAAATTCGTAAGCACATAACACAAGAACACTTACCTTTAAATACAAACAAGACTTTATTGATTATTCTAACACCTAAAACTAATATCTAACACAAACACACGCACACACACATTCACACGAGTTGCAGAAAGAAGCAAAGTGAGGAAAGAATGAGTTTTAAGAGAGTGAAGTGATGAAATCCCAAGTTTCTAGTAATATATGCATTTATAACACATGACCTGAACGAACCATCAATCATTCATTTAACCCTCCTATCGTTTCTTAGGCGGGGTTATTAAATTTGATATCAATGCACCAGTTCAGTTAGAATCTGGAGGTTACTTGCGTTTGTGTCTTGTATCTTCTTTAAATGGGGATTCCCTTTTCGGTCCTGGCTGGAGAGGGTTTCCCAGGTTATTTTATTCGCTGGCGGCCTTTTGTTGTGAAAACCTGGCAACTTCTTTGATCGACGTCTTGGGAAGCCAATCACGTGGTGTGCTGGCAGATGGATGGAAAGTCTTGTGGATGAGGTTTGAAGTTGAAGCGTGCTTTGCTGTAGAATCGTTGATCGAAACTTTATCAAAACTTAACTTAGAACACGAGACTCAACGGAAAGAAAAGAAACTAAGTAAAAGAAAGGAAAGTGAGACGAGAGTATTTAGATGGCTTGAATGCAATTGTTAACCCATTTTCTCGGATCTTGGTCTGCCTCGATCGTCTTCGTCCGATCATCTATTCGTCATGTCATTGTCTCTGTCGTAATCTGTCGTCTTTTGTCTAAACTCTGTCTGATTCTTTGTTCGTATTCTGAGATTTTAAACTCAAATGTCTGCCCATCCTCCAGGATGGGTTCTGACCAATTAGGTATCATCTTTGGTTCAGAGGTGACTGCTTCCACACCCCTCATCATAAATTACCTGTTATCTGTTGTCTCCTAACTTGCCGCTCTAAGCAGAGAGTGCATTTAGACATGTTTTCTTATTATAAGAACACAATACATTCTACACAGATTTCAATCAAGCCGTCTTCTGAATTATGAGCATACAATCATACTGATACCAAGCAAAGCACACTTTCAATCAACCATTCCATAGTTATAACAATTACATGAATTGTGACTGAGTTAAAGCATAATGGTAACGTGTATTGGTTATAGACATGATATAGAATTATGCAGTAGAAGGATGTTGGAATGTAAGTCCAGCTACCATCCTTTTTGAATGATTTGATGCCGTTTATATGTAAAAAAACAGTCTCTGTGGGTTTTCTTCTGGATTTCGACTCTGTGTCACTCAGTTCGTTTAAAGGGCGTTGAGAAGAAGGGGATCTGTTTTGGCTCTTTGTCTTGGGGATCAAACAACCTCTGCCGTTATCTTGGTGTGGCCCAAAGCTTGCAAGGCCATAAAGTACTTAGCTGGGAGGGTTTTGTTAGTTGGCGCAGAAGAATGGAGCCCACTTATTTTACGGCCCTAGATTGTTGATTTGGGAGTGTTGAGTTGAGTTTTGTGTGGAATTATGTTTGAACAAATCATCTGGAAGATTAATTTGTGTCTGGTGCGCCCTCAAATCCTACAATAATGTCACAATATAGCCTTAAGGATAATCATAGTACACTTTTACAGAACAGGGCACTATTATGTTGAAATTAAATAAAACTAATGCAAAAAAAAAAATCTAAACTCAGAACTGAGAAAACTCAGGGCTTAAATACATTGGGGAGAGTAATCAAGATAAAACTGAACAAGTGTGTAAATTAATTAGGAACTATGGAAACTCATAAGCACACACTGTAAAAAAATAAATGATCAATAAGTTATGACAACATATGTTTTTACATTGCTTTAAATAAGTTTAGCAGTTTTAAAATCTTATATAGTTATACAAGATTCAACTAATTTTCAGTTTAAGTCAGTTTAATGCAATTTAAGTTGAAATGACTTAGACATCTAAGTTGATTGTACTTAAAAATTTAAGCAGCAACTTTTTTTTTTTTTTTTTTTTTTTTTTTTTTTTTTTTTTTTTTTTTTTTTTTTACAGTGCAGACAACTGGGGTGCAAACCAGGGGTGTGTTTCCCGTACAATGACGCAACTCGCTGCTTAACTACCATAGTACAATGCATCGTTGAAGTAAACTAGCTAGTCACGACTGTTTCCCAAAACCGGGAATGTCGCAAATTTGTCGTTCAACCATGTTGGTTAATGATGTCTTGCAGGTGGTGGAGTAATAACTTCTTTTAATGAATCAGTTTGAGATCGAATTAATGCTAGATTTTTTTGCTATAAATTATAGATAAGGCATCTGAGGACTAATTCTCATTTTTCTCAGTTATTTTGCTTTATTTCCCGATTCAATCATAGTCTCGTTTTTATGTACTAGAGCACATGCACACTCTTCAAAAATGGAACTTTAAACCTCTTGACAAACTAAAAGTAAATGATTTGTATATATTCTAAATGAAAGATATAGATTGTACTGAATGTCAGCTTGCTTTTTCATTTAAGATAAGGATTTATTAAGTCCACATGTCATGCAAACAAGAAACTGTTCTTTTAACCACAAGTCGAGAGCTGTGGTTCCAACCACACAACTTTGCGATGATGTTTGTGAATGTTCGTTGGAACTACTGTATGGTTTCGGGAAACACAGACTCGTTGCACTATGCTGACACGACGGAACTTGCGACCATAGTTGGCTAACAATGCATTTGGGAAACGCACCCCAAACAGAACCAAAACACAATGAAACTAAACGTCTCGGTTACGTATGTAACCCTCGTTCCCTGAAGGAAGGAACGGAGACGCCACGTCGGAGACCGACGAATAGGAATCTCGCTTGCGAGAGCCAATCTACTTTGCGTGTAACTAAACGAGCCAATGCACATTGGCATGCAATGATTGCACCAGGTGCTCATCCCACGCAGCGTGGGTATAAATGAGACACAGGTGCTTGCATCAAATTAGCTTCTTTTGCTGAGGAGCCGAGTAGGTAACTGGCACCCCAGCAGGGTACAGCGGACATGGCGACGGGACGTGGCATCTCCGTTCCCTCCTTCAGGGAACGAGGGTTACATACGTAACCGAGACGTTCCCATTCAGTCGGTCATTTCGGAGACCGACGAATAGGAATCCCTACCAAAGCACCATGGCCTCTGCCCCCTTCCAGTGCCCTGTGTGAGCCTCCTGAGCTCTCTTACCTGATGAGACGGGGCTCACACAGAGAAGTCCATCACTGCTGTTCCACATGACCCGCTCAGTGACTATTGGATAACACTGGGAAAGCGTGCCCTAGTAGAAGGGAACGCTGCGGAACCCACATCGTACCCGAAGGAGTTATGTGGAGTACAATGCTGAGCCGTAGCCCGCAACAGAGAGGGGGCTCCAGCCCCACTGAAGGGGGGGCTCTCCCAAGGGAAAGACACAGGCTTCCATAGGAGCGACCGTGGAAAAATATATGGGATCCCCGCAGGGTCACTCATATAACCCCAGCCCAGTACCGGTTCTCAAGGATTCAGCAGCAAAGGGCCTGATGTCAGACGCTCCGCCACGTCCGGCACCGAGGGTGATGGAGGACTCGACAGAGTTTGCTTCTGGAGAAAATAAGCGCCGTAACGCAACAAGCTGACAAGAGCCAGGGCCTCTCAGTGCTTCTACCCGTTTGAGGTGAGAACACAGGAGGAAACCGGCTCTACACGCAGGCTATAGAATCTAGCGAACGTGTTGGGTGTCGCCCAGCCCGCAGCTCTACAGATGACAGCGAGGCGCCACGTGCCAGGGCCCAGGAGGATGCAACACTTCTAGTAGAGCGTGCTCGCACCCTGAGCGGACAGGGCACACCTTGTGCTTGGTAAGCCAAGGTGATGGCATCCACTATCCAGTGGGCCATCCTCTGCTTGGAGACAGCCTTTTCCTTCTGCTGGCCTCCGTGACAGACAAAGAGCTGATCTGAGGTCCTGAAGCTTTGCGTTCTATCCACGTAGATCCGCAGAGCGCGGACGGAACAGAGCAAAGCTAGGGCTGGGTCTGCCTCCTCCAAGGGCAGCGCTTGCAGGTTCACCACCTGATCCCTGAAGGGAGTGGTAGGAACCTTGGGCACATAGCCAGGCCGGGGTCTCAGTACCACGTGGGTGTCACCCGGCCCGAACTCTAGGCACGATTCGTCGACCGAAAATGCCTGCAGGTCCCCTACCCTCTTGATGGAGGCAAGTGCAGCCAACAGCAAAGTCTTCATAGACAGAATCTTTAGCTCTGCCGACTGCAAAGGCTCAAATGGGGCATTCTGAAGTGCTCGGAGCACCAGAGCAAGATCTCAAGAGGGTATGGAGGGAGGTCGAGGAGGATTTAACCATCTCGCCCCCCTGAGGAACCTGACGACCAGGTCGTGTTTCCCAACCGACTTACCTTCTACGTGATCGTGATAAGCAGATATTGCAGCAACATAGACTTTGAGGGTGGAGGGCGACAGCCTACGCTCCAACCCCTGTTGCAGGAAGGAAAGCACAGACGCGATCGAGCATCTTTGGGGGTCTTCTCGACGAGAAGAACACCACTCGACGAACAGGTTCCATTTCGAGGCATAAGCCTGTCTCGTAGACGGTGCTCGTGCCGAAGTGATGGTGTTAACTACCTCTTAGGGTAAGTCACCTAGAACCTCCGCGTCCCGTCCAGGGACCAGACATGAAGTTTCCAGAGGTCTGGACGCGGGTGCCAAAGGGTGCCCCGTCTCTGAGTCAGAAGGTCCTTCCTCAGAGGAATGGGCCAGGGAGGGGCTGTCGCGAGAAGCATAAGCTCCGGGAACCAAGTCCGGTTGGGCCAGTACGGCGCCACCAACAGGACCTGCTCCTCGTCCTCCCTGACCTTGCACAGTGTCTGTGCAAGTAGGCGCACTGGGGGAAATGCATCTATGCACGAGTGCATCCGTGCCGAGTGTGCCCTTGGTCAGCGAATAAAACCACTGGCAGTGGGACATTTCTGGGGAAGCAAACAGGTCGACCTGTGCCACCCCGAACTGTCTCCAGATCAGCTGGACCACCTGGGGGTGGAGTCGCCATTCTCCCGGGAGCACAGCTCGTGACAGCTCGTCGGCCACATGGTTGCGCACACCAGGGACATGAATGGCCCGAAGCGACCTTAGACACTTCTGACTCCAGAGGAGGAGATGGCGGGCGAGTTGCGACATGCGACGGGAGTGCAGACCACCTTGTTGGTTGATGTATGCAACGGTCGCAGTGTTGTCCGTACGGACCAATACATCTTTGCCCCGTAACAGCCTTTTGAGGCGGCTCAGTGCAAGATGTACTGCTAGCAACTCGAGGCAGTTGATGTGCCAATGCAGGTGCGGGCCCGTCCAAACCCCTGACACTGCATGCCCGTTGTACGTGGCCCCCCAGCCCATGGCAGAGGCATCTGTGAAAACCACAGCATGCCTGGACACCTGTTCCAAGGGCACCCCGGCCCGAAGGAACAAGGGGTCTGACCACGGGCTGAAGGTTTGGCGGCAGGCCGGTGTGATACTCACCCGGTGAGTGCCGCGTTGCCACGCCCATCTCGGGACCCGGCCGTGAAGCCAATGCTGAAGCGGTCTCATATGAAGCAGGCCGAGCGGTGTTACTGCCGCCGCGGCCGCCATATGCCCCAGGAGCCTCTGAAATTGTTTCAGTGGGACTGCCATCCTGCCTTGAAACGTGTTCAGGCAGTTCAGCATCGACTGGACGGCGCTCCTCTGTGAGGCGCGCCGTCCGTTTGACCGAATCCAACTCCATACCGAGAAAAGAGATCCTCTGCACGGGGGCGAGTTTGCTCTTTTCCCAGTTGACCCGAAGACCCAGCTGGCTGAGGTGTCTGAGCACCAGGTCCCTGTGTTCGCACAACTGATCCCTGGACTGTGCTAGAATGAGCCAGTCGTCGAGATAGTTGAGGATGTGAACGCCCTGTTCTCTCATGGGCACAAGGGCCCCCTCCGTGACCTTCGTAAAGACACGGGGGGACAGGGACAGCCCGAAGGGCAGGACTTTGTACTGATATGCTCGACCCCCGAACGCAAAGCGCAGAAATGGCCTGTGTCGAGGGAGAATCGAGACATGAAAGTACGCGTCCTTCAGGTCGATCGCTGCAAACCAATCTCGGGGACGGATGCACTCGAAAATGCGTTTCTGCGTGAGCATCTTGAACGGTAGCTTGTGAAGGCTCCGATTCAGAACTCGCAGGTCCAAGATTGGCCGTAACCCACCGGTTTTCTTGGGTACAATGAAGTACGGGCTGTAGAAGCCTGTCTTCATATCGGCTGGAGGGACCGGCTCTATCGCGTCCTTCGCCAGTAGGACTGCGATCTCCGCACGCAGGACATGGGCATCTGCAGCATTCACCGAAGTGAAGCGGACGCCCATGAACCTGGGGGGACGCCGGGCGAACTGAATCGCATAGCTGAGCCTGATGGTTCGAATGAGCCAGCGAGACGGACTGGGGAGCGCTAGCCAGGCTCGCAGAGACCGTACAAGCGGGACCAAAGGAACGACCGGCGTACCCACCGTGGGGTAGCGAAGTGGAATGCAGGTACCGGGCTGGGGCGGCTGTCTCGTGGAGGCGGCCCGCAACGAGGTGAGAGTGTGCTGTGCAACACTTACCTGATTCCACGAGTGGGCAGGGGGTACGTGAGGAGGCTTGGTTGCGTCCTCGAGCTGTCCACTGCTGCCCGCTGGCGAAGGGGGAGGATGAGTGTGGTCCGGCGTTTGACCGGCCACAGCTCTCCGAGCCTCCTGAGGACCCGGAGATAGAGGAAACTGCTCTTTTTTTGAAATTTTGGCGGAACACAAAGAAAACGGAACCAAAGATTCTCCGCCCGGCCCTCCTCCGGGGGATGGAGCGTTGCGATCACCGTCTCCTGAAGAGCAGTCCTCCCCATCTCCGGGTCGCCCATCTCAGGGTTGCTTGTCCTTGGCCTTGCCACCCCTCTTGGCGGGGGCCTGGACGGGCGGGGCGGCCTGCTTGCGCCCGGCTCCTCGACGTCGCTTGGGTGGAGGCTGCTGCTGCGACGCGGGAGCGGAGGCAGACGCAGGCGGCGGCCCTCGGCGACAAGCAGGCTAAGGCGCTGCCTGCGGCGGGGTGGAGACAGCAGCTGACCGCCGTGGCAGGATGTGACTGATCGCCTCAGTCTGCTTCTGTGCGGCCGAGAACTGCTGGGCGAAGTTCTGGACCGCGTCGCCGAAGAGGCCGGTCTGGGACACGGGGGAATTAAGGAACCTGATCTTGTCGGTTTCCCTCATGTCAGCCAGACACAGCCAGAGATGGCGTTCCTGGACCGCCATCGTGGACATTGCACGACCCACTGCCCACACCGTAACCTTCGTCGCACGAAGCGCGAGGTCCGTTGCGGTTCTCAGTTCGTGCAGAACTGCGGGATCGTGACCACCCTCGTGCAAGGTCTTCAGTGCCTGGGCCTGATGGACCTGCAGCAATGCGATGGCGTGTAAGGCGGACCCAGCATCTCCACAAGCCTGGTAGGCCTTTCCGATCAGATCAGACGAGTACCTACAGGCCCGGGATGGGAGACACGGGTTCCCCCTGGATGTGGAGTTAGGGCACAATTGCATAGCAACGGCCCGTTCCATGTTCCATACCTCCATCCAGAAACACACAGATAGAATGTCATCTTGAAAAAGACGCAAGCTCTATCTGTGTAAGCTCTTTTAGAAGGACGCTCTCCTTGGTGCTGAAGCATGCAGGGGGAAGGGTCGCGGCGACACAGTCAGGGAATAGTGCAGCCTGACGTGCGCGCTCTCTCTCACGAAGGCGCTCTCTTACCAGCCGTAGGAACGGCTTTTCAGCGCTCTCCACCTAGCGCACCGAACCAGCTGTGAGAACAGCCTTTGTGTTTGCTCTATCAAACAAAAAAGAGAGATGATCAAAGAACCACACGACCTGCTGCAGCGCTGTCACACCAACACCGACTGAAGAGATCACTTCAAAAAGACAGGCTTCAGTCAGTTCCACTGCGTAGAAGAGAGTGATATCTGGACGAACCATTTACCACTCGGCTCCGAAGCAAAAAGCTAATTTGATGCAAGCACCTGTGTCTCATTTATACCCGCGCTGCGTGGCATGAGCACCTGGTGCAATCATTGCATGCCAATGTGCATTGGCTCGTTTAGTTACACTCGAAGTAGATTGGCTCTCGCAAGCGAGATTCCTATTCGTCGGTCTCCGACGTGGCGTCGGAAGTGACCGACTGAATGGGAACTACGTGGTATAAAGATACCTTATTTTAGTCAGTCAGTACCACTTGCATGAACTGCAACAAGCTTAGGGAAGAAAAATCATCTAAAATGACGGATTAGTAGAAAGAAATGTATACACAATTTTTTAGTGCTCAACAATATCAATTAAAATAGTTCAGTCTATTTAAGAAATTATTATTTTACCCAATATTTGTGTGTACTGTATGTTTTATATGCTTATAATGCTTAACCCTCATCCGTCCCTCGCACTTTGTAACAAATCCTTCCCTCACGGGTCAAAGTGACCTGAAGCCCTAAAATTATACTTAATTTTTTTTTAATTCATTTCATTTTGATAATATTTTTTCTATTTTTTAATGCAATTTTTTTTGGAAATTTTTGGTTATTTTTTATATTATTTACCTTTAAATTACTAGATTTTATCAATAAATAAATAATAATTTAAACACATTCTTTCAACTTATTCAAAATAACACAATTTCATGCATAACCCTTTTAATTCACCTCAAAATATCTTACATTGGGGGCCCTATTTTAACGATCTGAGTGCATAGTCTAAAGCGGGAGGATGGGAAAAATGGTCGGTGCATGGTCTAAAAGGGTTGTACTTAGTCTCTTAATGAGTCATGGGTGTGTTTTGGCATAACGTGCAAAAAAACAGAGTCTCATCTCCCATTCCCTTTAAAAGCCAGTTTTGGCGGATTCGCTATTTACACGGCAGAATTTGCAAGTGGAAAAACTGGAAAAACTTGATAGGGCCCTGGGTGTCTTTGCCGAACTCATGTGGAAAAAAAAAATATATAATATGATATTTATTGACTCTTGCTACTAGATGGCCTTATAGTTCTATATGGAGCAAATGAGCTGTTCCGCTGGGTCGTAAAGTCAATTCACTTCAGTATGCATTCAGATACACATGTAGACACTATAAAATCTTTTTTTGTAAAGTTTTAGCATTTTTAGTTTGAATTTGGAGCATTTTTAGGTTTTTCTATGTGTACTGAAGCATTCCTCGCATTCCATTCATTCCTAAGGGGGTGTGTCCTAAAGAATGACCGGACCGGGACTGAAAAATCCGTGTAGATCTCTTCCTACAGGCTTTTGCAGTCGTGACCGGGACAAAACCTGAAAGTTTCGCATAGGAGCGGGATAAAATACAACATATTTTGGGTGGGAGCAGTACAGAATCTTGCGGGACTGAAAAATCCATCCTGCGCAGACCTCTAGGACGTTGTCTAAGTAGAAAAGACAGCAAGGCAGCTCACTAGATAGCTAAACAAACCATTATCAGTCTAAATCTGAATTGAAGAATGTCTAAGCACTTTCCACATCCCTAAACCTTTCATTATTGGTTTGGAAGTTAAGGCCAGTAATTAGTTTCACTGATCCTAGGAAGTGTAACTAATCAGAATAGGCCCGCGCCAGTCAAGTAGAACAGTAGTTATGTGCCTGTGCTCTTCTAGACGGCAAAACCCAAAGTCAGTTCATCCTAACACAATCAATGACCGTCTTTGTGTTTGCTGTCACCGCCTTGACTGCCGTGGACACTTCTGGACCTCTAATTAGAGTGGAGGCATCAATAACTCATCACTCCCTTCATTAAACGTATCGGCGGCCACGCGGCCGTCTCAGGGCAGTATCACGGCAGCGTTTTGCTGCTTCAGTAGTTTGCCATGTCCTCCGCCGTCCATCTGTGGTGTATGTCATTACTGAGGGGGTCATTTGATCACAAAGAAAGATCATAACAAGCAGAAAGAGGCAAAAGTAACACCATTACGACTGGGTCCTGCAGTCAGCCCCTTAATGCCCAGACACATAGAGAGCCTTTGAATAATGAAGGACAGGAAATCGCATTAACGGGCCACGAAAAATGAGGGATGGAAGCTGTTTTAAAATATATAACTATCAAAAGTTATACTTTTTTTGTCTTTTTTGGAATCAGAGTAGCAATTATCTGGCACAAGAACAATTATCAAAATTTGGGTGATGAAGTGTTTAGATTTAGAAAACAAAAACTATTTATTCAAAAAAAAAAATCATATAAAATATTAAAACTAATTCATATGACTGATTGATATCTTTCTTTATTTCTTTCTTTTTATTTTATTTTTATTATTTTATATTATCTTATTTTTTTCTGCAAAAAATCTTAATCAATAAATCAGTAAATGAATCAATAAATCAGTAATCAATCTATCAATCCTTTTTTTCTTTCTTTCTTTCTTTCTTTCTTTCTTTCTTTCTTTCTTTCTTTCTTTCTTTCTTTCTTTCTTTTTCACCAGTTCATTTTTTTATTTTTTTTTATTTTATAACCTTATTTTTTGCTGCAAAAAAGTCTTGAGCGAATCAATGAATCCTTACTTTCTTTCTTTCTTTCTTTCTTTCTTTCTTTCTTTCTTTCTTTTTTTTTCTTTCTTTCTTTCTTTCTTTCTTTCTTTCTTTCTTTCTTTCTTTCTTTCACAAGTTCATTTTATTTTTTGCTGCAAAAAAGTCTTGAGTGAATAAATTATTTTTTGGCAGGGGCTATTTGCACTAAGTTCAAATAGCGATAGATGCTATTTACACCAAGTGTAATAGCAACTAGATTCTATTTGCACTAAGTGAAAATAGCATATTTTCTTAGCGATAGATGATATTTACACTAAGTGCAAATAGCTGTGGATGCTATTTACTAAGTGAAATAGCATACTAGGTGAAAATAGTGATATATTCTATTTACACCATGTAAAGGTAGCAGTTCTTTGCAATTTATACTTTATTTTGACAGATACATACTATTTTCACCTCAGTATTGTTGTACATTAACAGGATGCAATAATAACATAGAGTGTAAATGATTATATTTATTCAAATTAATAAATGGATGCCGCCTTAATGGGAAAACAAAAGCCCTCCCTACACCTACCCCTAACCCTACCAAATAAATACTCGTATTATTATTAAACATTTCGTTAGGCACTTTATTTCCACTTTTAGAACATGATCTTTATTTTTATTGAAAGTAAATGCCTTTCCGATGTGATATGTGATGGGAAAAGGGAGAAGAGCAAGCTTGGTAAAAGGCGGATTCGAACCTGGGTCGGTCGATTGAAATTTGCACGTCTTTTTTTAATCTTGTTTGGTCCAACCAGGCATTGTTGGGCAGAGCTAGTGCAAATAGCACTTGCCAACAAGGCGCGCTATTTGCACTTGGTGTAAATAGACACTCTGTTCTTGGCTTCTTTCTTTCTTTCTTTCTTTCTTTCTTTTTTTGTCTTTCTTTCTTTCACCAAGTCATTTTTTTATTTTTATTATTTTATATTATCTTATTTTTTGCTGCAAAAAAGTCTTGAGCGAATCAATGAATCCTTTATGCATTTCTTTCTTGGTGAGATTTTTTGGTGTGTTTGATTATGACCTCAGTTTGCTCGGCTGTGTACAATATTACAAAACATAGCAGTGTTGGATTTATTTATTTATTCTTATTTCTAGAAAAAAGTAGCTGGTTTTGAAAACAGCTGAGGCACTGTCACACTACTGAACAATGAAATTAGGTTAGTAGTGCTGATACTTTTAGTTAGTTACTCCCCATCACATGAAAAAATATGCAAAAGGAATTGGGGGGAAATATGCAAAAGAAATTAGGGGGAAATAGTGATGGCACACAGAAACAGAGAAAAGAGTAATGTGTGGCTTGAGCTTGTGAGTGGAGGGTCGGCTAAACCGCGTTGGAGACTGAGAGGGACTTCACCTTGAATATTAATGACGGTTTAAGCCCATCAATTCTTCACTGTGGCAGTTCTTGTAAGTGCAGACCGCTGTGGCCACTCCATCTACAGCCCTTTGCAATTATTTCTGTGTGACAGGAGACACTGTCATTTAGAGCAAAATTAGATGCATAGGCACAACTAGTTTTAAAACAAATAAGTTTAATGCTGATTTTGCTGAGGAAATTTCACCCCTTAAGGCGAGACACTAAAGGCAAAAACACTGTTTTTTCATGCATCTGTAAATTGGCTTTTTGGCTGGTTTTTTTTCAGACTAGTGGAAAGAAAACATCCAAAATACGCTTTTCAGTGTATCTTTTATAGCACTTTATCTGTTTGCGTCTGTAGATTTCAATTACAGTACATATCTTTAAAGGCCGTTTTCTCAACATGAGTTTTTGAGTCAGAAATCTCCACTTCAGTAGCACTTACATGCACCAAACTTTACAGTTTTATTCCTATCTATATTCTGAATGTTTTTACTGAGGGGTTTGTTCATATATACTTTCCCTAACATTTTATTCCTAAAAATTTTTTTGAATATTTTTTTTTTTTTTTCTGGCTGTTGACAGTTTTTTCTGATTTATGATAAAAAGAGATATCCATAAGAAACATTTGACTCTAAAATGTCAACAAAACAAAAAAAAGAGAAAGAAACTGGCTTTATCCAACGTTCAGATTTTTGTTCTAAAACTGTATGCAAATTAGTGCATATTTAATTATGTAATATGTCATTTGCATACGATGCTGTGCCTTCTATATTGGATCCGAAAGGAACGGCGCAACACACTTATGTGAGTAAAAAAGTTTTTACTCTGTCATTGCTTTGATACAGATCGATTGATATGTACTGATTGTGTGAACATGTCTAACCAAAATCACCATAGACCAGTGATTTCTGATATGTAATAATTCATGTACAGCCAGATGTTCTTTGTCTCAAAATCATTTATTGCTGTTTGTGTCAGTAAATCAAACCAGTGACTAAACGGTCAACTTCACAGTGTTTCTCTTAGTAGGAGGAAAATAATCTGTTATTTAAACTGTGATTAAATTATATATAGAAAGCGATCAAAGAACGCTTCCTTTACAATCGCTGGAGCTGCCAATCAAACAGCATGAGTTTATCAGTGACTGAGTTCTGGACTCTCGCCAAAACTCCCGTTATAATCAAATAATCTCTTATTTACATTGTGTTTGCACTGTTAGTTATGATGAAAGCATTTGTGAGTGTGCAGAAATCGAGTTCCAATAACGAGATCACTGAATTCATACGCTCAACATGTCTGTGATCGGCTACAGTGCAAATCACTTCGACCTTTCATGCCACAATCTAAATATAATAGATCTAAATATAATGCTATAATCAACACTTTTCAAGATTAGTCAACCTTGAGAGCTGTAATAGTAAAAACGTGCTAAAAAGTTTTCGAGAGAGTTAAACGTAATACTTATCTATTTCATATGCAAAGATGTCAGCCAATCACAGCGGTGGGCGTTTACACTGAAGTCTCACAGTAGACATGCCCCTTAAAACAGAGCGTTCAAATCAGAGGGCTAAATTTTTGATGTAAAAATCACACTAACATTATAAATGCACCCCAGGAAACATAAAATAACAAAATAATGCAGTTCATGACCCCTTTAATGTAATCAATCAACTGGGGGAGGAATGGTGATATCTATAGTTAATGTTTTTACTCTATTCATCTGGAGTGTCTTGCCTTAAGCTCTGTGAAAACTACAACCTACTTCCTACTTCCAATTTCTAATTAAACCATCTGAATGATGTTACTTAGCCTTATACACATTGAGCTGATGATACATCTTGTTATTTTTAAAGTGCAAATCATCTCTCAAAATGAACGTGTGATGTTACACAGAGCAGGAATAAAGTGGCTGAGAGAGAGAGAGATGTGTTAGATCTCAGAGGTGTGCAGTCGTGACAAACAACAGTCTGTGAACGAGCTTGTTTTGTGTCCCTCAGCATGTATCATGAACAGCGAAGGGAGTTGTTGTGAACTACAGGATAAAGGAATTATGGCTGGGCAATAGAGCTGAACATTTTTTTATATATTTCAACATTTTGACCACATTTTATATTATATACCTTATGTATCTCAGATGGAACTAAACTAGTTATTTTATTTTATTTTATTTTCCTAATCAGAGAAGTCATCATCTCAACCAAAAAGTGGTCTAATAAATAAAATCCTCACAAATATTTTGTTTATTGGATATATCGCCCAGCCATATTAAACATGGAATCTCAATAAAGCTTGTTTGAGGGTAAAATATGGCCAAGATTAAGCTCTCATATTGTATTTTACATCATAAGAAATCCAAATGAATGAGCCTTATTACGGCCGATAGGAACATATCCTGTCTGATAACGTGATGCGCTCTGTGTGTGAAATTTCCGCTAAATTAACTGATAATAATTATATACCAGATTCATATCCAGCCAGATGCCTCTGCGGTGCCATCTGAGGGTGCAAAATGCAATTAATAACGTTATCGATCTCATTATGTGGCAGAATATGAGCTGATCTACAAGAACTCTGGTTACAAAAACATGCACAGATGATTGACATTCACTGATGAAATCATTTAGCCAAAAGCAAACTCTTGCACATTTCCAGTTCCTTCTACACATTTATTTTTTTTTATAAGAAATAGATATGTATATGAAATTTGTGCAAGAGAGATTATGTAACCCTGAACATCACAGCAGCACAACAATGGATGTGTGTTTGAGTACAATTGAAATCTTGCTCTCAGGGCAAATACTGTACAATAATAAGCTGTAACTATGGGAGCCAGTTTCCACCATAGAAGAAAATGAATCATGCTTTGGTAAATCATAATTATGTTGTATATGATTATGTTAAAAACTCATAAATATGAGATAGAAAGTTGAAATTATGAGATACCAAGTCACCATTTTGACGTAAAAAGTCGAAAGTATGACACTTATGTTGTAATTTTGACTTTTTGACGTAATTTTGACTTTTATCTCATAATTGTCTCACAATTTTTTATATAGTGCTGTCCAATCAATTAATTGATTGGACAGCACTTAATCGCAATTAATCACATCCAAAATAAAAGTTTGTGTTTACATAATATATGTGTGTTTACTGTGTATAATTATTATGTATATATAAACACACACACATGCATGTATTTATTTAAGAAATGTTGTTTTATTTTTTATATATAAAATATTTATATGTATATATAATATAAATTATATAAATAGATATACAGTGTATACATGCAAATATTTCTTAAATATATACATGAATGAGTGTGAATTTATATATAGCATACATAATAATTATACACAGTACACACACAAATTATGTAAACACAAACTTTTATTTTGGATGTGATTAATCGATTTGACCGCACTAATATATATATATATGTGTGTGTGTGTGTGTGTGTGTGTAATGTGTCAGAAATTGCTTTCTATATGTAACAACAGTATTGGCATATTCTATCATCTTACATGCCTTTTGAAGTTTTACCTTTTATTTTTATGTCTTAATGAAGTTTAATAAAGAACAACAGCTATTTGAGGTCAGTGTTACTGTAAATATTGACAGTTCAATTCTTGTTCATTTATATCACACTGCAGATTCTCTTGGAATGTAATCACAAGCTTCATATTCCGACAACGCCTCACAGTTCCTGCTGATTTCCATTCAGTATTTATCATGCAACATGGTGCAGTATGACAGTCAGCAATGTAAAAAAAAAGGACACAGAGAGACGGGGGGGGGGGATAAGGGAGGGAGAGCCTCTTTGAGGAGAATGTGTTCTGTGAGTCGGGTGTGACAAGCTCCCTTCCACTGTTATCCCTTTGTTTTAAGAGCGCTCCAATGGAGCAGCGGCGTGTCTCGACCATGCTGTATGGACCCCCTCCGCAGCCCTGTAGCCCCATGCCGTCTCTGCTTTTGCACAAGAAGACGCAGCAGTGATGAAAGGCAAGCACAGACACCGTCTCATGCCACCAGAGCTCTTGACAGATTGTAGCTGCAGGCTTCCATAGCCAAAACAGCAGTGTCACCATCAATATTAATATAATCAGAAGACACATGTGGTAAGGCAAGATCCAAAAATAATAAGAAAGCCTTTTTTGTTTTGGACAAAAAGAGACAGGATTTAATTAACTCCAAAACATACTCCAAAAATATGGAAATATATTTGACCCTAATACAGGGGAATTGAGGTGTGTTCCTCTCAATGTGGTCCCATAAGCCCATAAAAGCCCTCAACAGGAAGTTGCTTCCTTTCAGCTTTCCTTTCGATCTCCTCCAATGAAGCAGTGTTTTCTCTGCTGAATATGTTGAAGGCCCCATGGATGTGAGGTTTCTTCATGTCAGACTGACTTTTTTTCCTTTCTTCCTTGTGTTTTTTTCCAAGTTGTTCCATCCCACACTGATGTAGTTGGAAATGAGATGCAGCGTTTTGTTGTTGCCAGTTTGTAGGTGTTCACAGCGGTGAGCAGCGGTCGTGAGAAGTGTTATCCACGTTAGATTTATCTCATGGGACGGTAATGGTAGGCTTCAACTAGTTTTTTACATTTCTTTAGAAAATGTGAGCAGTTCCTGGTGGTGTTAAACTCTCATGCAAAAACACTCTGTTTTGTTATGCGATTGCTGTAGTGATGTGGGTGGTTGCTAGGTTGTTGTTTTGCGGTTGCTAGCGTGTGATATAGTGTAATTGTGAGATATAAAGTCGCAATTATGAGAAGTAAAGTGACAGTTTTGAGAATTAAGGCCCGTTCACACCAAGGACAAAACTATAAAGATAACGATAAAGATATAGTTCTAAAAACCGTTCTCAATATTAATGAATAGCAGAGTTCACACCACAACTATAACAATAATGGCACAGAGAAACGATATAGTTGGAATCACTTTCAGAACGATTTTTTTCCAGGTGATGAACGATAAAAACATTGACAGCCAAGCATAATCCATCCTGCTGTAACGAACTCGAGCATTTAAAGTGGCAGACAAGCACGTGCTTAGAATGAACAGAATGATATTGTCCACTGGTGTGTGGACGCTAATATAGTTATCTTTAAAGTTATCGTTCTTGGTGTGAACGGGCCTTTATAGTCCCAATTTTGATATACTGTATAAAGTTGCAATTTTGAGATACTGTAAATACAGTAGTCTTCATAGTCAATGTTGTTGCAATTTTGATATGCTAAATATACTTGCAATTTTGGGAGTTAAAAAGTCACAAATGTTAGATATATAATCACAATTACAAGAAATAAAGCTGCACTGCAGCAGCAGCAATAATCAACAGCAGCAGTCATAGTCATAGTGATAGTCACAATTGTGAGAATCATTTTGCGAAACATAGCTGCTATTGTACGAAATGAAGTCACAGTTAGAAGATGTTTAATTTCAATAATAATTCTAGGCCCAGTTTCACAGACAGGGCTTAGATTAAGCCAGGCTTAGGCCTTAGTTCAATTAGGTAAGTAGCTTTTATAAACGTGCCTTAGAAAAACACATTACTGGTGTGTGTCTTGAAACAAAACAATGGCACTGACGTATTTTAAGATCTGCCAGTGCAAGTTGTTTTCTGTTAAAACAGCTCAATAGTGTATTTTAGTCTGGGACTAGGCTTAAAGGGGACCTATTATGCAAAATTCACTTTTATAAGGTGTTTGAACACTGATGTGTGTCCACAGTGTGTGTAAACAACCAGCCTATAATGGTAAAATGGTATACTTTTTTTTTATAATACCCATCAATCATTATCAATCTCTCATAACGCGCTGTTTCAAATTTCCCCCTACTCCTACGTAAGAGTAGGGAAACCCTGCCCATGACTGTTGATGATCTGCCTTTTTAGCATAGACACACTCCTGAGTGAGAAGCACAGAGACCGCCATTTCTGTTTACTCGCTGTATTAGCTAGCTAGAGTATTATTTTTGCGCCGAAAAACATTACAAATGTTCTGTTGTTGGATGTACCAATGAACATATGAGTCTCCATAGACTCCCGGCATCCGAGCCACTGAATACACCGTGGTTGAATTTCATTTTTGAAGGAAATGTGCCGAAGAATGCCGGTAAAATATTATATATTTGCGCAAATCATTTTACACATGACTGCTTCAACAACGAGGGTCAGTACAACGCTGGATATGCGAAAAAGTTCTGGAGGATGGATCAATACCAACGCTTCGTGCTCTAACTTCATATCCAGAACAAGTAAGGATGGCACTTCATATTTTGTGAATGTTTGCAAATTTCCTTTCTTAATGAGCTTTCTAGAATGCTGTACGGCTAATATGGCTAAAGTTACCATAGTCTCTGACTGTATTCTGTCGCTAGTTTTATCCCGAAAACGCTCACAGTCTGCATAATTCATAAACGCACATTTATTATGCATTGTATAGTCAGGTGACGGACTTTTTTACGTTCCCACACGAGCTCCTATACAACAATTTGTAGATGAACATGATGGTACATGCTAGTCGATGACATAAATGTATCCATTAACCATTCAGAAAGTCCAGGTGCAGTCTAAAAGTTGCAACCACTTTCTGAAGCCTCGGTTATACTCCATTTCGGATTAGAGCCTCCGCATACACCGTCCGATGACGATTTTTACGTCACGCGGACCCTCGTGCACTCGTGGACGCAGAAAGTATAACACTAGCTTGAGTCTCTCCATCAGTGTCCGACTCAATCATGTAAGGCTGCACTCCACAAATGTCAGGTTATTTCTGACATTTTGGCTGAGTGAGATTCGCCTGTTTTGTTGTTGACGGATTATCCGAAGCTCGTGTAAATGATCCGCCCTCTTCTGGAAGGGGGTGGGAAGCAGCAGCTCATTTGCATTTAAAGGGACACACACATAAACGGCACGTTTTTGCTCACACCCAAATAGGGGCAAATTTGACAAGCTATAATAAATGATCTGGGGGGTATTTTGAGCTGAAACTTTACAGACACATTCTGGGGACACCAGAGATTTATATTACATCTTGTGAAAAGGGGCATAATATGTCCCCTTTAATCCTTGTCTGTGAACCCGGGGGCTAATGTACCAAACTTTGTAATCTTCAAAAACAAAATAACTCATATACATCAACAGTCAATACACCCACATAGGTACAAATGAAGTGAGTCTCAGACATGATGGACACTACTTTTAACATTATATGATACATGATCATGATAACTCAGGTGGAATGGGTTACCCAGTATGCATGACCTGGGAAGCTTCCAGAAAGATGTTTATTTTTGTAATTTGGGCATCATGTTGTGCCCCATCACTGTGAGAAAGGCCACCTGATCCCTGATCACCAGAGCTGGAACAGACACAGGATCCATCTGGCCACCTGTGCAGCAAGAAAGAACAAAACACACAGGGATCAGACCAGGTACATTTTTCACAGTATCAAGCCAGAGATTCTAGTTGAATTTTGTAGCTCGATGAAACAGAAAAAATATAACAATGAAATATCTAATGCCCCTATCAATACCCATGATTGATAGGTAATTTATACAATAATCTTCCAGTGTTTATAATTTTATTTTATTTTACTTTATGTAGTTATGTTACTGTATGTTATGTTATGTTACAGTTATGTTACTGTATGTTAAGTTATGCTATGTTATGTTACAGTTATGTTACTATATGTTATGTTACTATACTATATGTTATGTTATGTTAGTGTATGTTTTATGTTTATGTTATTTTGTCATAACATAACATATGTTACTGTATGTTATGCTATGTTGTTACAGTTATATTACTATATGTTATGTTACTGTATGTTTTATGTTATGTTATGTTACTCTATGTTACGTTATGCTGTGTTATGTTTTATGTTACAGTTATGTTACTGTATGTTATTTTATGTTACGTTATGCTATGTTATGTTACAGTTGTGTTACTGTATGTTATGTTACATTTGTTACTGTATGTTATGTTTTATGTTATGTTTTTTTCTTTCTATAGAGTTTCTCCTCCCCATTGTCCCCTTTATCTTATTCAGTGAGAGTTTTAAGACACAATATTTATATCTAATGTGTAGAAAAACAAAAAAATGCTGTCAGGACTTAGTTTTTATTAGTTTGTCAAGGTAATGATTGATAGGTCATTTATACTATAATTTTCCAGTGTTTATTTTATTTTATTTTTATTTGTTATGTTACTGTATGCTATGCTATGCTATGTTGTTATTTTTCTTTCTATAGAGTTTCTCCTCACTGTTGTCCCCTTTATCTTGCTCAGTGAGAGTTTTAAGACAATATTTATATCTAATGGGTAGGGGAAAAAATGCTGTCAAGACTTTTAGTTTTTGTCAGTTTGTCAAGGTAATGACGTGCAGTGCCAGTGAATGTAAGCAACAACAATCCGAGGGCTGTTGGCAATCTTTGCCAGTTAAGAGGTTGTTACATAAGTAAATATTTTCAGATATTTTTAGCTATTTGCTTTAACTTTAGTATAATAACAATATAAAATAATTTATTTTTGCAAACAACTTTGTACTGTTTTTGCCATTATAATACTTCTGTTTTATCACACAGTATAAATGGATCTGTATATATATATAGCTGTCGTTATATAATATTTGAGGGTCGTTGGCATCAAAAACCCCTGATGTAAGACAGTATGCTAGAACAGTTCACAGGCTTTCCGCACTAAGTGATCTGAACCATTGCTTCTGATTAACCAACACTCTGGGATTTAGGAAATGCTCATGAAAAGCTTGACTAATTCTGCTCCTCCTTCCTCCTAAAAAGCAGTAAAAAAAAGAGAATGGTCACATTCCACAGCCTCTCCAACCTTTTCTGCCCGTCTGCGAATTTGAAATACACCCCGAGTCGCCAGCCATCAACATTTTGTGGAGCCGTAATTTGAGTCATTGTGGTTTTGGCTGAGCCTGCGAGTGTTGTCAGTATGTTGTGACTGTTTCTCTTTTTGTGCTGTCTCTCGGATTGTGTGTCTTATCAGTCCCTGACCACAGAGGCGTGCGATTAATTGTGCCGGGCTCTCTTTGTTTCCGATTCCGGAAGAGCCGTTTTATGTGAAAAGATGTGTTAATTGGCATTTTCCCTGATAAAAGCGATATCTAAAACGCTCAAATTTTCCCCGATGCTAACAGCTTACATTTCAAATATGTATTTGCAGGACGCGGCCTCAGAGAAACAGGCTGATAGAACGTGAAAGGGTGGGAAACGGGGGAAAACGCAGATTATAGCAGTATTACATTTGCCACCGTGTGATAATTTCCAAAACTGCCAGCCACAGACGAGCTGGAGGCTTTACCATGTCCTTATGTTTGTTTGCTTTTCATGGACAGCAGTCAATGCGCAGAGACGCCAACTTCATGGAGGAGCGTTTGTAAAGCTGAGGGCTAAATATGCACATTGAAAAGTTTAAATGGTTCTACACTGATGCACCCCAGCGTGTAAAAGCTGTAGAAATGTTCCCGTGTTCAACGTAAATATCACTTTCGCTCAGTAGGTTATTATCGAAAGCAATTTTCCGTGAAGAATGTTATTTTATTCCTAAGAGTGTTTTAAAATGTTTCAGGTGAATAAAAGCTCATTCACCTGGTGGTCTGGACAAAGATATCATAACGGAAGCTGTTTAATACTTCAATTTAAACATATTTCAGTTAGTTGCCAATTAAGGCAACATTTCTAAATGTAGTTTTTCATCAATAATTTTATTTTATTCCAGCTTTATCTAAATGAACAGAAATTTAATAGTTTTTGTTAACAATAACCCCCCTGATTATGATATTGGAGGAGGGTATTCCTGCTATATCGGAGTCTGCAGTTTCAGGACCACATTTCTAGGACCATAGTTTTTGGAATGTACTAGCAGTTTATACTATTTTGGGTTACACTTTATTTTAAGGTGTCCGTGTTACAGTGTAATTATACCTTTAAGTACTGAGTAATATTAATTAACTACATGTACTTACTATAGGGTTTTTGAGTTAGGGTTTGGTTAAAGCGGTCATGAACTGAGAAATCAAATTTTCGTTGAGCTTTTGACATATAAGAGGTCATCATACTATAAGAATATCCTGTAAGTTTCAGAACTGAAAACTTCCTTGTTAGTCCAATAAAAGCTTTTATTGACACCAGGCCCAGCAAACGACAGGTTTTTCAAAGTGGGAATCTATGACGTCAAAGGGAGGCAAGCACGGCCTCTGCAGAAGAAGATCAACGCCTACTTCATCACTGCCTGTTTAGCCCCGCCCACCGATTCACGCATGACATGCAATAGAATAGGTAGCCTAAAAGTAACATAGGCCTAGGTGTTAAATCAGATCGAGCTACCAAGCAATAAACATGCTGTTGAGGATTACAAAATATTGTGCAGTGCCTGGGCTCGACAGTAATGCAACATGTAACTGTGTTAATTCTAATGCCTGATCTGAAATGTAATTATTCATGTACAGTCAGATGTTCTTTGTCTGTGTGTCAGTAAATCAAACCAGTGACTAAACGTCAACTTGCGTTGTTTCTCTTAGTAGGATGAAAATAATCTGTTATTTAACGGTGATTAAATTCTATAAAGAAAGCGATCAAAGAAAGCTCCCTTTGCAATTGTTGGAGCAGCGCGTGCTGGAGCTGTCAATCAAATGGCGAGAGTTTATCAGTGACGCGTTTATCAGTGACTCCCGTTTTATTTAACGAATCTCTTAACTATATCACGTTTGCACTGTTAGTGAAGATGAAAGCATTCGTTAGTGTACAGAAACTGAGTTGCAATGACGAGATCACTGCTTTCAAGTGCTCAACATTTCTGTGATCGGCTACAATGTTCATCTCTGCAGCCTTTCATGCCACGATCTGAATATAATGCCATAGATCTAAATATAATGCCATAGATCTAAATGTAATGCAACACTTTTCACGATTAGTTAACCATGAGAGCTGTAATAGTAAAAACGCGCTAAAAGAGAGAGTAATACTTAGCTATTTCAAATGGAAAGACGTTAGCCAATCACAGTGGTGGGCGTTTACACTGAAGTCTCACAGCAGACACACCCCTTAAAACAGAGCGTTCAAACCAGAGGGCTAAAATCAGGGTAGGAAAAATGCCTTTTATTTATAAATTATGACAATTTTTGATGTAAAAAGCATTCTAACATTATAAGTGTAAGCCACACTCGTTCTTATGTTATAAATAAGGTGGAAAGATTATTAAAAAATAAATAAATAAATAATTTCGGTTGCTCTAGTCTTTGCATCTGTTTGAAATTTGAATCAGGTCTCCTCTGTTGAAGTAGAATTAACTAGGTGGTGCTGTCACAAAAAACTAGGGTCCTAGAAATGCGGTCCTATAACTGCGGTTCTGAATATAGTATTAGCCATGATGCAGCACAGCTTTAAAACGTTTTTTTATTTTATTTTATGAAGAATAAATTAATTAACTGTGACTATAGCAACATGCTCTATTAGTCTATAATCTTTATCTTCTGTGAGTGTCCATCATTTTCTTTGTGTAGGAGATTGTACCAAGATACGCAGACATTAACTTTTTTGTTTAAATGTTGTTTTATATAGACCCCTGAATTGAAGTTCACTGTTTTGTGGAGCATAATTTTCTATGGAAAACACCTAGTCCGAAATCACCCCTATATCCTAATACACTATTCCCTACATTAGTCCACTAGTATAGTTCACTTTAGGGAGTAAATGAAAACGAATGAGCGAATTCAGACACGAAGTGCGCTGCAAGGGCTGCATCATTTTTTTATATTTATTGTTGTTAAATAATTATTTGAAAATGGAAAGTCCAGTAGTAAGATGAAAATATTTATCTTGAGCTCTGTCATAGAAACTGTATAAACCTTAATTAAACCATTTAATAATCAATTAAAAAGTAATTTATACATGTATGATATTACGCTGTAGTCACATTGGACCAGCGGTTTGGAAAACGGATGGATGGAAGATTCAGCTGCAGGTGGCATCTTCTGGTCAGATGTGGGAATTCATTCAGCGCGCGACTCTCACAGTGCATTATGGGTATTCTCGCTCATCCATCATAAACGTAGTCAACTGAAGTGATGCATTTGTGTAAGAAAAATATCCATATTTAAAACTAAAATAACTAGCTTCCGACAGATGGCTGTACGTATCGATTTATGGTGAAAGAGTAACCTTTGACCTGACGTATTGACGAACGCGGAAGCGCAGAGGATAGAGCAAAACAAAACACCAGACACGAATTAGAAGTCTAAAACAAGAATTTTTAAAAATAAATGTTGGAGGATTTCGATATAAGAGAAGAGGAGCTTGAGTTTGTTGTCCAGCCCTATTTGTTTGAACCACGAGAGGCGTCAAAGCTTTAGAATCACTCCTACATCGCGTCAGGGGTTACTCTTTTGGCGTAAGTTGACTTGCGTACGGCCGTCTGCCGGAAGCTATTTTTTTTCATTTTTAAAGTTTTAAATATGGATATTTTTCTCATATAACCGCATCACTTTGCTTCAGAAGGCCTTTATTAACCCCCCGGAGCCGTGTGGAGTATGTGTATGATCTATCTCTGATTATATTCGTCTGAAAGAAGAAAGTCATATACACTTAGGATGGCTTGAGGGTACAGTGCATCCGGAAAGTATTCACAGCGCTTCACTTTTTCCACATTTTATGTTACAGCCTAATTCCAAAATGGATTAAATTCATTATTTTTTTCCTCAATTCTACAAACAATACCCCATAATGACAACATGAAAGAAGTTTGTTTGAAATCAAATTTATTAAAAATAAAAAAATCACATGTACATAAGTATTCACAGCTTTTGCTTAATACTTTGTTGAAGCACCTTTGGCACCAATTACAGCCTCAAGTCTTTTTGAGTATGATTCTACAAGCTTCACACTCCTATTTTTGGGCAGTTTCTCCCATTCTTCCTTGCAGGACCCCTCAAGCTCCATCAGGTTGGATGGGGAGCGTCGGTACACAGCCGTTTTCAGTCTGGGCTCTGGCTGGGCCACTGAAGGAAATTCACAGAGTTGTCCCGTAGCCACTCCATTTTGGAATAAGGCTGTAACATAACAAAATGTGGAAAAAGTGAAGCGCTGTGAATACTTTCCGGATGCACTGTAAATCATGGGGTAATTTTCATTTTTGGGTGAACTATCCCTTTAAAATTCAAGTGCCCATGATTACATATATTTAGAATCATTGATTGTGCTCATCGTTCCGATCTTTACCAGTATGAGTAATGCAACAGATTTGTGGATATTGTAAAAAAAAAATAAAAAAAAATTCTAATGACTCTGACATCACAGGCCTTCCTGTCTGACCTGATAAACTATAGTGTGTTGGGGTCCCGGGGGGGTTGGCACACATGATAGCGCTTTGTCGTCGTGTTTAGTATTTAAGAGCTGAGAGGAGAATAAATGGAGATTGATGTTTTGATGGATAGTCATTGACTTCTCACCTTTCTCCCAACATCTCAAATGTGCAGAAGCGTGGAGAGATGGCAGAGGAAATTTGCAAAGCTATTACCTGAGTGTCTTTCTAAATCATATGCCTCCGAGAGGAGACAACTGCAGTAATACCTGCCATTTACTGGCCAAATTATCTATTATATTCCTGCCTGATGGGTAGCCGAGGTCAAACTCACTTTGGATGGCTTCAGGGGGGTAGCGAGGTGGGGTGGTGGTGGTTGGGTTGGTCATTTTTACACTAAACATACGTCTGTGTTTGTCTGTTTTGTGTTGTACTGTGAAACTGTGACTAGCATCCAGAAATGTCTTTTACTGACATTGACATATTAGATTATTTATTTATTTATGAATAACTTGTGAATGTTGCAAAACTTGCCATCACAATGATGTTCTGAGTGGTTGTTAGGGGGTTTCTAAGTGGTTGCTATTGTGTTCAGGGTAGTTGCTTACTGGCCCAAATCAAAATCTCCCACTTCTGTGATATTCTGCTGGTTCTTCTAAGTGTAAGGGGTTGTCTTTTTGTCTGCATTATCATCCTGCAGGCAGAAATTGTAAGTAAGCATAAATCTCCTTGGGGGTAGGCGATATGACCAAAATCTTATATCACAATACGAGTAGTTTTTCTCGCTAACGATATATATATATCGCAATATAGTTATTTTTGCTTTAAAAATGTTTTTTTTTTTTAAATCAAAATGTTTGATACCATTGAAATTTCATAATTCTCTCTGTTTACATTCACTTAAGACATAAATTGCTGTTTACAAGGATCGAGACGGCCATTTTGACACATAAGTATCTGTATTTGACCGTTCAAACCCAATAAGGCAGCAAAAAGAACTCTTTAAATGCTTATTGCGCTTCAGCGGTTTAAAGTCACTTGTTTTTAAACAGCAGTGCATAAAAACGCATGCAAATGATAAGGTAATGTCACGTGAGCGTAACCGCGATAGAGACGATAGTCCAATATCTTTACTGGTTAACAAATTTCTACTGGTTAATCGTGTCTATCGGTATATCGCCCACCCCTAATTCTCCTCAGTAAGCTGCACAATTTGAGGTATCATTCATGTCTGTAGTGGAATCCTATACTCTTTCCGAAAACAATGGGTGCATCTCATTCAGTTTCCTTGCTCCCGAGCTCGTGAATCAATATATCATGTACATGAATTCGGGCACTGGTAAGGACAGTAAAGGACACTGGCTCACTACACATTGGGACACTGATGACTCTATTTCCGGCGACATGATAACGTTCTCATTGTACAACATCATTACTGGTATTTATGAACAACAACAGAGCTGATATCTTTCTGACATTACTTGTAATGTTATTTAAAGTACATTATGATAAATACTTTGCTTGTTACATATACGTGCAACATTTCCGCCTTAAATAAATTACAAATGTTAGCTAGATTGTGTTCATTACCTGTCTAACGATGTATGTATATAATAAAATAATGGTTTCTAGTTTTAAAAACACATATCGTGTGTCGTTATCGTTCGTTATGTGTAGTGAGTTGGCTCACGTGATTTAAGTTTTGCGCTTCAGAACTTCCGTTAAGGGAACATAGTGAGCACCGATGCACCCTGGGTTTTGCGGTGCATTGTGGGACTTTTTAGGGAGTGAACGTTTCAGTGCACTAAAAGGATTCTGCGATTGAGACAGCCCTTAAAATGGCCAACTTCCTGATCAGTGGCCTGACTACTGAACTAGGGAGCTGATTGAGACGCACCCAATGATTCCATTGGCTAAGAAAGCTTTTTGTGGGTACCTTGTTCAATGCCTGATTAGAAATTATACAAAATTGCTTTACAGTTTATTTAGGGTGCATTCGAAATTGCATACTCTCTGAGTTGGTACTTGTATTTTGAATAAGTAATTGCTTTGTGGGCACTAAAAAAGTATTCTATATAGTAGGAATGTAATCTGAACATACCACATTACCAGCGTCAGTTCACAAATCCTCTCATGGGGGGGTAGTAACGTGACCATTGAATGTGTGCTTCAGAAGTAGTAGGTCATTTGAGAACTTTTTCTTATAAATACTGTGAATTTTGGACGAACTCCTCTTTTCACATATTGTTTTTTTTACTTTCTATATAGAATGAAAGTATGCGATTTCAGATCTTTGTCATGACAGTATGTTAGTTAATGTTTTTTAAATTCACATTATATTACCAAAGCTAAAAATTATCAAATGTTCTTTGCGTTTTTAATTAGCCTTCATTTAACAAGCTAACAGCTTAGCCTACTAGCTAGAGAGCGTTAACTATAATGATAAAGTTTTAATAACTGTTCACAGCTATAATAATAAAGACAGAAGAATGTTATTTTTTTCAGAACTATTTTTTTCCAGCTGATGAATTGACAGTCAATCAAGATCCACCTGAGATAGAGTATTAACTTTTTTCCCACCATTGACGGAAATTTCCGTCATTTATGAGACAACGCTTCCCCGCCATTGACGAAAATTTCTGGCTTTCTGTGTTTTCACTGTTATACGGTAGGGGGCACTATGACACATCTTCTGAAAGAGTACAGAATCTCCGGATCAAAACACCGGCGAAAAAGAGGCAGAAACAAGCGATAGCTGATGCATATGTAAAATAACGCCATCATTAAACAGCATATAAATCACAATTGCCTAATATTACCGAATGTAATGTCGACCCATGTGCAAGCTTTGGGGGTACTGATGGACTCGATCTACTCCATCTGTGTTTTGATCATCTTTCTGAATCCGATCTGGATATAGTCTTTGATTAAAAACGTGATTTTCTCAGCTTTTTGCTCGAAATTGCTTTTTTTTATGAAACTTACCCACATTTAGGTGTTGATTAAAAAAAAAGATAACGCATTAAGCTAGAATAAAACTTTTTTTTAGATGGTCTGTTTTTTCTTTTGATATATTGCATGTTCAGATAATCATACTACAAAATATTCTGGGGGCCATTTTTTATTTTTAATCACTGGCAGGGAAAGAGTTAAAGAGTAAAGTAGAGTATGAGAGTATGAGATGTAGTTATCTTCATAGTTATCGTTGTTGGTGTGAACGAGTCTTTAGGGTTATCAGTTCATTCAGATCTCTAACCCTGAGCGGTCGTAATAACAATTCTTGCCTAAGCAAATGCTGCTAAATATATACAATTATTTACTTACAGTATGTAAACACTGCCAGGCTCAGACAGAAAATGCTAAGTCTTACAATCATGAAGGATTAATGCTGTTAAATTTAATATCATTTGATTTAGTATTAAATTACAGCAGAGTTATGGCTCATAGTTCTTTTTCTACTTTCAGAGGCAAAGACATTCTTGGCAGAGAGTTTAAGTGTGTGTAATTAAGGAGGCCTTGACACTCTAACACCACCACATCTGTCTCGTGGTGCTAGTTGCTAGGTTGAGCCACTTTTAATGACTTTTCGGTATTCATGCATTAAAAGGTAATTAGCTGATCTCCAGTGATCATCCCAGTCAAGAGTCAATTAGTTAAGGTTTTTGTTAATGTGAAGAAGGGTACTGAGATAGTATAGACATGCTGACAGATATGAATTACCCAGCAGCGATAGCTAAGAAACTAGAATACATCACCACGAGTGCTAGTGCAGATACACAGGGTCATATTAAAGTGAATGTGACCTAGCGGTTTGTGTGCTAACCTTTTGTCTTTAGGGTCTTTTAAGGAGTTTCTTCTCTGGTATCTGAACCGGTTTAACTCTGCCATTTTTAATAAGAAGTTTCACAGTTAATTGACCTTCAAGTGAACCTTGGATGCGTCCAGATGTTCCTCCAACATCATGCAGAGCCATTCTGCCCTTTATATTAGCCTGTAAAATGTTACCAAAGAGATAAGATAGATAGATTAAAACTGAATTATATACAACTGTTATTAATATAGAGCTCTGCAACACTTCAAGTGAAGGCAGATGGGCATCATAGTCATTAAATCTTTACAGCTTATTGAGTTTAGAAACAGTGACAGGGAAGATAAACTTCTAGCGTGTGGTTTACTCATAAATACCGTTTGACGTTTGTGGGAGGAATGTGAATCATTCCTGAATTTTTGGTCCTCCATCTTAGGCATGAGTAGAAACACATTTTACCTTGTTAAAGTCTGCCACATTTATTTGTGTCTACAACTAAGTGGTTCTGAAAATGGGGCCTTATTACGAAAGGCACATGGACAAATCGAGGGTATGAGCGGGAACGATTAGAGCAGGTGGCTTTTTCATCACACTGTTGTAAGACGATGGTGAGGCAGAGTGATCCGGCCTTTGCGTTCGCACCTCTGAGAGTGGCCAGTTTTGTCGAAAAATGCCAAGCTGTGTCTTATGCCCTGGGAAGGAGAAAATGGGAGACTGCCGTGCAGGGAAGTGTACCAACAGCATGTTCCAAAGCCAGTCCAAGAATTCCATATGGCCATACGTTTCACAGCCATGTCAGGCGTTTCGATGCCAAGCGTTAATGCAAAAACTACTGTCATATTAGGTCAAAGCAGTCTGAAGGTTAGCGAGATGCTAAATGCAAGTTAGGCAGGCAATCTGGCAACGTTCCTTGCCAAATAGAAAAAGGCCACTCAAGGTGTGCTTTACGGTCTGTGTTTTCTGGTGGTCTAACCGATAAGTTCTATAATGGGAGCATGCGCGCTATACCCGGCAACACTCTCTTTAACATTTACAAGGTTTTAGGATTTAATGAGAAAAGGGGTGTAAAGGCTCTCTGTTTAATTTGTTGGCCTTTAAATGGACTGCAGGGTTGTCTTATGACTGTTTGCTAAGCAGAGGAGGGGCGGTTGGTAAGAGGGTTTATTAGTATCTATGCTGTATTGACAGAACGGATGGAGCGGCCTATTGGCCAGTCCATGTGCTTTTTCATTATTGTTTTGGATGCGGTTAATACTTTGGCTTTTGACCAGTGATTTTATATTTCATCAAGCCCATCACAAATCCAAGAGAAGTTAACATTATGAGAGTGTCCTTCAAAGGAGACCACTTACTTATTGTTTGATGTCATTACAAGCAGTGCAGTATATTTACTCTTTATTTTCCAACTCTAGTTTTTATGGATACATTTTAGAAGGAAAATGGCTTGTTAGTTCCAAAGGCAAATTAACTTTGAAGTCTGCATTAAATTGAAATTGACTATTTACTTTCTTAATACATGTTCCTGGTTGATTCAGTAATGCATGTTGTTTCAAAATCCATCCATCCATCCAATCCAATCCAATCCTTCATATACTAAAGAGTAAAATCTTGTCTGAGAAAATGGCGGATTGTAACGGTTGTTGTTGCAGGATTGGTCTGTAACATTTTAAGGCAGGGTTTTGCATTTTCTCCATCTCTGAAACATCTTACATTTTCAGCTGACAGTCCTGAAGTCCTCTTATTTTTTCCCCTTCAACCACCTGTCATCGAGAGATCACTTTTCACCATCCAATCAATTACATATTCATAACATAGTTTTTTCTCTCTTGAATATCCTTTTTCACTTCAATAAACCACAATATGAGCGTAAAATGGCTTGCTAGCACTGTTTCATGTCATTTTTAATGCTTTTTTAAATATTTGTAATGCTAACAGAGAGCTCATTGCCCATATCACGGCTCAGTGAAGTACGCAGAATCCAGGCATTAGCAAAAGTGTAATTGGACATATATTCCCCAATTTAGTGTCTCTGTACTTTCCGGAGAATAGAATGAATAACCATTTAGGGATGTTTACCCTCAGGGGTCCTGTGGCCATTTGTAACCTCTCTCTCGAGTTTAGCTAAAGAAGTTTATTACCATTAAGCAGCAGTATACCAGTATAACGTTGTGTTTCTGCTCAATGGCCAGTCGTGAACCGTCCCTGGATGCTTTGGGTCTTTAGATGCTATTTGCACAGTGTATCGAGCCTCACAGAATATATGAGGCAAACGGTTTAAATTTAGAACCTGTTTTTTATCTCCTCTGTCTAATTAGGTGCAGTGGAGACTAATTGTTAATGGCATGGCTGTTATTGCTCTAGGTTTCTTTTTATGCTAAATGAAACAGGCTGCTTTTGTGGGGTATAATTAGGTTTTATAGCTCAAATTCTAGCCCAGCCTTCTTTTTGTGAGAGTTCTCACAATTTTTTCTACCTACTGCCATTTTAAAAGCAATTAGCAGAAGTCCGGCTTTTGTTCCTCAAAGCACTGATTCAGGCTTCTCTTCATCTCTGATGGAGAAAACCACAGTTCTTTGTAGACGGCCAATTTCCTCAGATCATTGGATGGATATTAGCAGAATGGGCTACAGGAGGCACTTTCCTGCAGTATTGGGTACATCTTCTATCCTTACCGCCGATGGAGGTCCGCGAGAATGCCATAAGCACTTCTTCATTATATCATTACAAGTGATAGTACCGTCTAACTCAGTCTGAGTCGGAAAATACTGAAAATACTATAATGTGCTCTCAGCATCGGCTGAAATCATTTATTTAAAGTCTGGCCGTTCTGTTGAGCTAGTGTTTATTCGTTGAATTATTCATTCTGGAGTCATTCTTTCTCCTTGACAAGTCTCCACCACATTTACACCCCCACAGGTCTCCCTGCATTCACATTTGGGTGCTGTCCAAAATGTTGTTTCTGGATTTAGTGTGAAAATGGGGTCGCACTGAACCAGAAATGAACCTTGCGCATTGTGTCAGCTGAATAATTTATCGCACAGACCCATATATGCTTATAGGTCATTAGATGCAGTGAGATTGCTTATCCCTTCTACCTGCAGGGCAGCGCAGCATCGGTTATGCACATGCATAATTCTGGATCAGAGTGCTATTGACTGTATGAGAGCTTGAGCTGGATCCTTCTCACATTCTCTACATGTTTGAGCGTGGTTTAATGAATGTTACATCAGAGGTCACATGCACATTATGCAAACTTCTCTTAAACTATTCACACACAGACCGCGGGGTCTTGATTTGTCATGCTGGTTCACGTCAAGCCAAAATTCACCAGTGGGTGTTCATAAATTACGCATTGACGCAGTGGTCATCCGATTTGGGTTTCATTTAGATACTGATATCTGAAAAAAAACAGGGTGGCTAATATAGTAGAATAGTATTTGTTTATGTGTTTATTTATTGTTTTATATTTATTTGTTTTAGCTACTTTAAGAAGATATTTAAGATTTTGCACTATTTAGATCGCTAAACAAATATAAAGGGTTCACCTAAAAATGAAAAAAAGTCATCATTTACTCACCCTCATGTCGTTCCAAAACCCGTAAGAGTTTCGTTCATCTTCGAAGCACAAATGAAGATATTTAAAATGAAATCTGAGATTGTAAAACTAATCCATATGAATTTAGTGGTTTAGTCCAAGTTTTCTGAAGAGACTCGATGGCCTTATATGATGAACAGATTTAATTTAGGTTTTTATTCACGTATAAACATTGATCAGCGAACATAACCGAACCTGCTTGATGCATGAAAACAAACCTCATTGGTTCTTGCGGAAGCTCAAACGTTGCATTAAAGGGTTAGTTCACCCAAAAATGAAAATCACTATTTAGATCGCTAAACAAATATAAAGGGTTCACCTAAAAATGAAAAAAAGTCATTAATTACTCACCCTCATGTCGCTCCAAACCCGTGAGAGCTTCGTTCATCTTCAGAACACAAATTAAGATATTTTTGATGAAATCCAAGAGCTCTCTGAACCACCCATAGGCAGCAACGTCAATGCAACTTTCAAGGACAAAAAAGGTAGCAAAGACATCGTTAAAATAGTTCATGTGACTACAGTGGTTCAACCTTAATTTTATGAAGAAACGAGAATTTTTTTTGTTATCCCTAAAAATAACGACTTTATTCAACAATTTCTTCTCGTCTGTGTCCGTCTCCTACGCTGTTGACACATGAGAATGAACCTCATTAATTCTTGCGGAAGCTCAAACGTGTTGCGTAACACATGAGAATGAGCCTCATTGGTTCTTGCTGAAGCTCATAAGTGCTGTGTAACACACGAGAATGAACCTCATTGGTTCTTGAGGAAGCTTAATCGTGTTGCGTAACACACGAGAATGAACCTCATTGGTTCTTGCGGAAGCTTAAATGTGTTGCGTAACACGAGAATGAACCTCATTGGTTCTTGCGGAAGCTTAAACGTGTTGCGTAACACACGAGAATGAACCTCATTGGTTCTTGCTGAAGCTCAAACGTGCTGCGTAACACACGAGAATGAACCTCATTGGTTCTTGCGGAAGCTTAAACGTGTTGCGTAACACACGAGAATGAACCTCATTGGTTCTTGCGGAAGCTTAAACGTGCTGCGTAACACGAGAATGAACCTCATTGGTTCTTGCTGAAGCTCAAACGTGCTGCGTAACACACGAGAATGAACCTCATTGGTTCTTGCGGAAGCTTAAACGTGTTGCGTAACACACGAGAATGAACCTCATTGGTTCTTGCGGAAGCTTAAACGTGTTGCGTAACACATGAGAATGAGCCTCATTGGTTCTTGCTGAAGCTCAAATGCGCTGCGTAACACACGAGAATGAACCTCATTGGTTCTCGCACATCAAGTAAACATGCTTTAGCTTCCGTATACCGTATCTGATGTGTGATTTGATGAATGTTTATGTGAATAAACATTTGTTCATCATATAAAGCGATTGTGTCCCTTCAGAAAATTTGCACTAAACCGCTCAATTCATATGAACTAGTTTTATGATCTCTTTTTGAGGCTTTTTGAAGAGTCAAAATGGTAGTTGCATGGACTGTCAATGGAAATCTCTCAGATTTCATCAAAAATATCTTCATTTGCATTCTGAAGGTGAACAAAAGTCTTATAGTTTGGAATGACATGAGGGTGAGTAAATGATGAGAATAGAAAGAAAGAATTTTCATTTTTTGATGAACTAACCCTTTAAGCAAATTTGAAACATTGACCATGTGGTCACAAATGATTATATATATACAGCAGTGGCCAAAAGTGGGGATATTTGTTTTTAATGACCCTACAAGTTTGATTAAACCAAAATATATTGAAAATATTTTATATTTTTTAAATATGAGGGAAGAACAAAACATTAAACATATTTATCTGACAAAATTATTCAAAAAAAAAGGCAAACTACAGCTACAGGTTTTATTATGCATAGGAATGCATAGGAAAAAACAAAAGCTCACAGGGGAAAAAAAGCATACATCGACTACAACATAATCAGTTACTAATATTTAGTTTGTTCTCTCTTGTTTTTGCATGTGTTCATAATTTCTTATGACAGCCTGGCCAAAAATTACGTCCGCACAATTTGGCATGTTTCATTGCGTTATCACAAATAAAACAATTGACTCCAAGCACAAATACGCAATATGCTTACAAAATCTATAACAATTTTTTTTTTTAATAATGTTTGAATAAAGGATGAAAATGTCAATTATCCTAGGCCTGACTTTTGGCCACTACTGTATATATCAATAAATAAATAACTGTTCACCATGATTTAATTTGGCCTAGTAAATAAAAAGTTATTTATTGGGAGTTAAAGCTGATTTGAAAGCTAATTCCAGTTTGCAATCTATAAAACCTATTCAGCAAATACCCACAATCCAAGATCATTCATCAGTTAAATTAAACTACACGGGTGGTATTCCTGGACATTGTGCTCTATATTCTGCGAGTGTTTGTACACCGTAATTACACCCATAATAAAATGTCATTAAGCTGTTTCATTAAACATTAAACTGGGAATCTGTGAACAGCTCGCAATTTCTCTTGGGTCAGAATACAAGGACGATTTGGCTTTCAGGACCCTGAGCATGGGCTTATTGCTTGTGTGGGCACGTTGGCATTTAAGTAAAATTGATCACATACCTTGAAATTCCCCTGTCAAGATCATCTGCCTTTGTCATTGTTTCTCACCTGTCAGTTCTTTTATTGACATAATTAATTTGTCTATTGACAGACTCCTTTGCCTGGAGGTTTCGGCTTAAAAAAACAACAGTTTTAGTCTTTTAATGAAGCAATTGTTAGGATGATTGTTTATAATTGTTGAGTAGCTTGTGTGAAAATTGTTGTTTTTTTCCCTCACACTAATTAATTGATCCTAACAAACCTGAATAAGTGAGACTTTAATTGAATTTGGCAGGACGAACTGGTGCTCTCAGCAATGGTTTACAGTAAAGGCAAATTGCTTGATAAATAATAGATTTTGTCAGGCGAGGAGCACAGTAGTTCAAGTCAAATGTAAACACACATATCCTATGAATATTCATCAGTTTATTAGCTGATAGAGTTGTTTTTGTTTCGTTTTGTTTTTTTTTAACTGAAGTGGCTTACTTGCTCACAATGGGTGCTGTTTATAGTGAGTATATTTCCAACCAGTTGCTATTGTATACGGAGTGCTCTTAAAGGGGCTTTAAGAACATGTCACATGGTAATACATGGTCGAAATCTGCAGTACTTGTCATTTCCCTCAGCTATAGACTTTTTCCGTACATAAAATTAGATATTTCATGGATGCTGGTGCCAAGGTTTGAGTGAGAGATACAATGTGACAAAGTTAATGCTCACATTGAAACCCAAGGGATACATTGAAAAGCACCATCTCTGTGCTCACCGGAGCTTTTGTATTTACCGTCAGTCCGCATTATTCTGTACCGAGGCTCATGCTGTGGTCTTGATCCGTGGCAAATTTCTTGATAGGATGAATCTTAAAAAAAAAAAGCTCATGCAGGTTCAGACAGGGGGAGAATGAATGAATTGTATAGATATGAAAGTCATGACTGCAATGCCAACATAACTAAGCCATGAAGACACAAGCGGCCTTTTCCCCTGGGTCAAGTATGGACTTATGACTGGCATCAGCATTGTTTTGAAAGCCAGCGTACAGAATGCTGATCTGCTGAGTTCAACTCAAACTAGTCTCGCATAGCCAAACCTTCAGACTGACGGCAGAAGTTCTGGACTCTTTTGCAGCTTTCATTGGTCGAGGACCGCCCAAGAGGACGTTTGACTGACATGTAACGCAACCAGTCACAGTTCGATTTTTTCCGCGTCATGTTTAGAGGCGTGCAAATGTAAAGTCGATGTCCCTGCAATAACAGTACATCTATAAATTATTCATTTAAGAACGTTGTGCAAGTTTACTGAAACAATGGAGCTGCGAACCTCATACTTTTGAAAATCCAGCGTTTAGCTGATCCTGGTAAGCGCTCATTGTCACAGTTGTAAACACAACAGCGTTCTTCTTCCACGAGGGAGTTTGGCGTCACGGCATTTGTTTCCAGTCGGACCATTAAAGAACGCAACACACACATCTCGTGGACATCCTGTAGAATTCAACCAATCAGATGACAACTTCAAAACTCCTGAAGTGTTTCCAGATAAGTGTGCCATATGCATCAGAGGTTCAGCCAACGGTCACATCTGAGGCTGAGACTAAACTCAAACTAACTAAAAAGAGCTCCATTACTGATTTAACTACATTTTTCGATAAAATGTGTTTTTTTAAAACCAAGGTACAGTACATTTTCTAAAAAGTAGCATGTACCATGACAACAAATGACATCATATTTCATATTGTATTGTGCACACAGCTTTACCACTGAGTAAGATAAGGCCATAATCAAATACGGTCACCTAGAAAGCATGTATCATTGAAGCAGTGTTATATATTTTTATACTATTATAGTATTTACGGTATTGATATTTTGAATTAGGTTTTTGTATTGTTATTTTTATTTTTAATTTAGTTTTAGTAATTTTATGTGCAACTATAATTTTTATTAGTTTTGCATATTTTTTTCAAAAAAAATTTTTAGTTTTAGTCAATTTAATACATCAACTTAAACTTATTTTATTTCAGTGAGTTGCCAGGGCAACATTTTTCTTAATTTTTTTTTTTATTTATTCATTTCTTGTTTGTTTCAGTTTTATTTCAATAAAAGTAAGGAATTGTTAAAAGATTTAGTTACCAATAAACTACAAGCCCTGCCCTGTTCTGGGTCTGATTCATTTTAGTGACTCGTTTGCTCGAATAGTTAATATAAATGAACCAAAACGAAATTAGTTATTAAATTCAGTCTGTATACTGCATCAGGTCTTTTTGTTTGTATATGTTTATATGTTGTTTTTGCATTTATATGTTAAAGTTTAATGCTTTTCACTACTTATTGTGTATATACATGTTTTTACATTGTACATATATTTAAAAAAAATACCTGCATGTAATTACAGATGTAATTAATTTCTGTAATTACATCTATAATTACACTGTTAACCCTTCCTTTACCTTTTTACCTACCCATTAAACCAAACCCATCCCTAACCTTACCCGTATCCCACCTCAAAGCAGAAAAAAAGTGTTTTGCAATACAACATGAACACAATAAGTACAATGTACTTATTTTTTGATGTAAGTACATAGTAGTTAAAGCCACTTAATATAAAGTGGGACCAAAAAGTTGTGGGTTGTTGAAGTTGTGATAATTGACCAGGGCTCTAATGAAAGTCAGATTGAGTTAGCTCTTAATAAAGTGTTTCCCAATATTCAGCAGGTAGTGAAAATCAGAATTGTGAGATAAACAGTCGCAATTATCTTTTTAAATTGTTTTATTCTGGGGCGGAAACAGGCTTCCATAAAGATGAGAATTATTTTAAGAGATTTTAATTAGATTAAAACTATCTGTTTTAGAATTGTACATTTCATTATTTTATAAAAATAACGTCATTGTAATTAGGTACTTTTTGTTCGCATTTAGCATCTAACAGTGCAGCAGCTGCAGGGTGGCAGTCAACTTTTTGACTTTGACTGTAGTTTAACTTCCTTAAATTATGTATAGCTCGACAAGCCGCAGTTTTAACAAAGCTTCTTCAACACTGTACAGGAGGCTTCAACACTGTTTCAGTGAAAAAGTCACAAGCAATGAGTATCTCTAAAAGATTATGTAATAAGAAGCTTGAAAAGGTGACCTTAACAACAAACCCTGAAGGCTGACATGCCAAAACAGCTCAAACAAATTCTCGTCTTTGTCACGAATCACAGCCCAGATCTCCTTCAATCTGACACACTGGCTCACCAGCGTCTGAGAAACCTTTTCTGACTTTGTGGTATTAGACGATTTGGCTGATACACTCGCTAGTATGCTTTAAAGCTTAAAAAGGGCTGATGATAAAGCTTTTTTATGCTAGTGGAGCAGAGAAGGGCAAAATCAACATTTCTAAGTTCCCTTGTCACACACAAAGACAGCTTAATGCCTGGATTTGTCTTCCATAGCGAAGAACATCAGTGTGGGATTCATTAAAATAATTACCCAGCTAGATGCAATGAGAAGTAATGACTGATGAGTAGGCAATATTTCCATAACACCTAACTGAGCTGCGATGTGTTTAAGAAAGTCATTTTTCATCTGGAAGAACTTAAAAACTTAATTATATCGTAGCGTGGGCTGTTAGCATAGAGCATACAGTATGTAGATGACATTGAGACTGTAGGTGGATGGAAATGAGCCTAAACCATTATGTTAAACAAAAGTTACAGTATGCTCTCATTTGTGCATATGATTTATGTTATGTACTTATCTGTTTAGGTGAAAGTGGGGTTATTTGCCTGTCCAAGCCAGCCTTTCCATTTTAATGTCAACATACCGGATATAGATCTATCTATCTATCTATCTATCTATCTATCTATCTATCTATCTATCTATCTATCTATCTATCTATCTATCTATCTATCTATCTATCTATCTATCTATCTATCTATCTATCTATCTATCTATCTATCTATCTATCTATGTAGAGGATAATGTGGTTTGGAGAATGGAAGGATGGATGGATGGATGTAGCTTTTTAAGTTGTGTATTATGTGAAATAACACATTTTTGGAATGCATATGTGCTGTGTTTCAAGCATTTTTAAATGGATGGAAAATAGGTAGGGCTGTTCGATTCCGAATTTTTTTTCATTGATTCCGATTTCTGGTTCTGGAATCAATGGAGTCGATTCTAAGAATCGATTCCTCACTGTTGTTTTCGATTCTTTTTCGATTCTTGTTTTTTTTTTTTTTTTTACGAAAGATTGGAGGAACCTAGTCCCGGAGTGACCACAGGATATAAGGATGTAGAAAGTATCCTTCTCTGAAGCTTTATTTGTAAAATGAAGATACATTTCAATAACTCTGATTGATTTTAAATTGTAATTATGGATGCTCCTGAAATAGCCTATAGCCCAGAAGTAAATGCGATTTGCATGGTTAGAACTACATGACATGTCTAAAATGCATGTGCACAGTTCAGTTAAATTACAAAGTTTACTTTAGAGCTTTTGCACAGAATGTACGAGGCAAACTGTTCACTGAAATAACCACAATATTAACAACAACGATATTAGAGTGCTCGGCTTATTTGTCAATCAGATGTGCGAGGAAGTTACGTTCATTACTATAGCAACAGTAGGCTCTCTTTTCTTTCAGAATTATCAATGGATAATAGAAAGAAAAAAAACAGCATTTTATTTAAAATAAAAATAAGACCCACACATCTGCTATTGTAGACCAAGCAGCGCTCAAAACCTACTATTATGGACAACATAACAGTTTTACGATTTAAGCTGAATCATGTAGTTTTTGGGTGCAAAATGTAGTAAACTTGTCCAAGATGAAGGATCACAGAAGGAAACAATGACAATAAACACCATTAACCTAAGTGAATGAAAGGTAGGCTAATAATTAGCAATATGCGTTCACATATGGCTTTATTTGAATGTTTCAGCGTGGCATACCGTAAAACTAAGTTGTTAGAATTACGTTCTAGTGACGTCATTACGCGATGATGCAAAAGAACCTCTGAATTGTTTTATTTTGAACTGATTCATTGAAACGAACTGTCCAAAAATACCTTTTGCAGAAATTAAATGGACTTCCAATAATTATTAGTGAGTGAGAGACAAATTAATGATTAACTGAAAAGGGCTCTTAAAGAGAGCTTTGGAATCGACTTAAAACTTTGGAATCGACTCTCGATTCTTTTTGGAATCGATTCCCAGCCCTAGAAATAGGTACTGTTGAATTGTGGGAAATACAGCTGTCTGAGATGGTCTGAATATGTCAGCTACTTTTATTGTTTTTGACCCGTCTCACCGCTGTCTTTGTTGTGGTTTTCTAGACACATCTTTCCTCTCTCTCTCTATCTCTCTCTCTCACTTTTATTTTTAAAAGTCATAAAAGTCTGTTGCAGCAGTGTAAACCAACTGATACACAACAAGCTTAGTTTTTAACAACCTTGTTCGTTTATGCTTTTTGAGACAAAAACAGCAGGTAGCTTTTTCCTTCCTTGCTTGTGTGATATCACAGTATTACGCTGCTCCCAGCATTCAGCTTCATATCTTTGGACTGACAAGGCTAGGTGGGTGAAACTCAGTTTCTTTCAGTTGGCAGTAACAGTGTTGGGCATTGCAACTAATGTTTTGTTACGTAAGGTTGGGAGTCGATCCCAAAAAGAAAATGTTATTACTTTCAGTGAACTGAAGGACTACTAAAAAGTCCTAACCTGTCCTGGAATGTCTGCCAATTAATGTCTTTTTAAAACTACTACACATCTACTACAAGAGCCTTATTGATTCATCCCTTTTACTTGATTTTTTTTACCAAAAGACTTGAGATTTGAGATTTGACTAGTTTATTCAGTGACTCTTTCTGTAGGTTACACCGTTACACTAGTAGGTGACAACGAATGAGTGAGTGGTTCTTTCAATCATTCTCTCAACTGATTTGTTCAAAAACACAAATAATTCATAAATTAAAACTAAATGAAGAGGACTGCTACTATCTTGATAGTCTTGCATACCCAGACCTTCAGACTGACGGCAGAAGGTCTGGACTCCATCGCAGCTTTCATTGGCCAAGGACCGCCCAAGAGGACACCTTACTGACATGTAAAGTAACCAATAACAGTTTGTTTTGTTCAGCGTCATGTTTAGGGGCGTGAAATGTAAAGTCGATATCCCTACAATAACAGACCGGCGTGTAAAACTCTTTGATGTATTTTGCTGAGTCTATGGCGTGAACTTCACATACTTTTGAAAATCCAGAATTTAGTTGATCATGATAAGCACTCATTGTCACAGTTGTAAACACAACGGCTTGGCATCACGATGGCTTTGCTTTGAAATCCCGTAGAACTCAACCAATCAGATGATGACTTCGAAACTCCTGAAGTGTTTCCCATTTTGTGTTCCATATGCATCAGACGTTCAGCTAACAGTGCGTGGGTGTGACGTCTGAGGCTGAGACTATACTATCTTGATAATTAAGTATTTATTAAAAGATCTCTCTTCACTTCCCCCATTTTAGGAATCAAGAAAATTAGTCCAGAATCGATATTGAAAAATCTGGAATCAAAAAACCCTTGTCTTACGAAATCGAAACATTTTTCTGTATATGCAATGATAATCAATAGGGTCCAATTTTGCTTTGAATAAACTAATTATATGGACAAAAACTGATTAAATTTTTCCAAAATGTATTCTTTTGTATTCCATTAAAGAAAGGGTGTGTTTATATGATGATTTTATTGTCATCTGTATAAGATAATGTGCTAAATTGCTAATTTGTAGGTCGTTAAGAAACATCTAGCTGCTGTAAAGTCTAACTAGAACTTAAATTGTACCGTATATCCATCATCGCTGTATCAAATG
This sequence comes from Coreius guichenoti, assembly GCA_039654105.1. Classification (NCBI taxonomy): domain Eukaryota; kingdom Metazoa; phylum Chordata; class Actinopteri; order Cypriniformes; family Gobionidae; genus Coreius; species Coreius guichenoti. Next base: position 21,800,048 of record CM077188.1, on the reverse strand, counting down.
TGTGTATGCAAATAAGATGCTTAAAACAGAGGACAATACTTTTAAAAAAATTGATACACATTTGTATCCAAATAACCACGTCCATACAGAAACAAATACCTGTTCCAGTGTGCCAGTCTACTCCAGACCAGTGCATATCCTGCACACCCAACTTCACCAATGCAATTGTTTGGCCAGTGTCTTGTTGCCATGCCAACAGAGTTAGAAATAGGCTTAAGGCACTTATATTAGTTTCATGTCGTTTTGGCGAATAGACATCCCATGATGGAGAGAGCAGAATCCGGGGACCCTTTTCTTAAAAAAAAACTTTTATATAACATGTTTTAACCTGTTTACTCTGTCTGTGTTTTGTCTGTTTACTTGGCATAGAAGACACAGCACAGAAAAGTAACTAGCACACTGTAATCTGATTGGCTGACTTTACATAACTTTGGGAGATGGGCACACAGGTTTTATTGATTGATTGATTGCTTGATTGATCTAAAATCTTGGCTAGAATAAGCAGTAATATATAACAGTAAAACTTGTAGCAGTAATATATAATAGACATGTTCATGAATCAACATATTTTCTTGATCCTGGAAGAACATTACTGTCCAAAAATGTAGTCCTAACCCTATCCCTATGTTGCTCCAGGAACAATGCTGTACTTGGTGAAATCACATATATATATGAATGATTTGTGAATGTCTGTCTTATTTTTCCTTATTAAAACTGTCTTTTCGTCACGCTTGGCTTTGCCAACAATTAATCAAAAAATTCACCAGCCAAAATCAGCTCTTTGCTCCTCTATTTAGACCGTTGGCTCTGCCACTGTGTGCGGATTGTTTTGAAATTACATTAACCGAATTACAATTTTCATAATTTGCTTTATCAGACACTTCCAATTTGAGTAGCTGTGGCATAATTTGCATGGCAATGGCATTGGGCACTCACTTATAATGTTTAATATTGGCCTTAATATACTTCTTATTAAACTTTGAATTGCTCTGGGTATGTGCTGCAATTTATTCTGGTTTGAGACCTCTTTGTCTGCCAGACTCTGTGAGGGGGCTGAGGGCCGAGCAGCTAGGAAGAGATTAGCATTTAATGGCAATTTCAGGCTCATTTTGAGTTGATATCTCTTGTCTTTGGTCCTGCTTATGATGGGATTGGATAAATCAGGAACTGAGGAAAGTCGTAATAGCTGTCTGAACGCACAGATCTGTATGCAGAAACGTATACTTTCTCATAATTATAAGGTTGATACTTGAGTGTCTATATGTCATGTTAAGGGTTCCAGGATCTTTTATGTGTTTAGACGGCTGCTCTTTCAGGGCAATAGCATATGCCACAAACCTGTCACAAAGGATGAAGATGACAAATGTCACTCTGATTACTTTCTCTGACATTTTTTTAACGGTTGCAAAACAATACCAAGGGGAGCTGAGGTTCAGTTCCATTGATGACCAACCAGTAGCTGATGATTGTCTATATGGCAGATTTCAATTGAACGTGAATTCTAGCAGCTTTGTGCTTCCTGATATACTTTACTTATGCTTTGTCACCAGAGAAAAGGTGGGAGGAAGTGTACTTCAGCAGCAGCACATGAATGTAGAGATTGAATAAGTTTGACATTGCCCTTCAGGTCCAATGGGAGCCAATCTACATTAAATTGCTTAAGATTTCTAAGCAGTTCAATTTGGCGAGAGGTCACGGAGCAGTAGAGACTCTGGTCTCCAGAGAGAGCCGTCCACAGCAGCTAATTGGGAATTTCAGTGAAAACAATCCTCTTGTGGTTTAGAGAGGGAGACTTGTTAGCCTGTGAACCAGAAGTAGCTCAGCGTACCCACTGAAATCATCTTCTTTTTTTTTCTTCTTTTTTTGCAGTGCAACAGCAAAGAGCTTGTTTAGAGCTTTTTAGAGCTTGTTTACGTTTTAGACATGTCAAGTTGCGATATTGAACAGTACGACATGGAGAAAATGGAGAAAATGGAGAAACCTAAACCAACTACCTTGACCTGACTGCATTATATGCCTACTACAGTACACGCATCCATTCAGAATTACTAAACACAGCAACATACACATGACAGATAAAAATATTATCCTGACTGTGTGTGGAAATAACATGAATTGCTCATCAATATTATGGACTCACGCATGCTTACTGTACGAGTCCTGTACATCACTGCAATCGTCTTTACCTTGATTACAATCAAAACTTTACTAGCGAGAAGCTGGTTTGCTTTATCCAGCCGAGAAACGTAGTTTGCGTATCATCTGACCATACAGCAGTGGATGTTTTCTTTACATTAGCTCTGTTTTGGGCTGATTATTTGAATGCATTTGCTTACTGGATCACTGGACTGAAAACTTTCCCGGAGTTTAGCAGCTTAAAATGATCTGATCTCAAACAGAGAAGCAAAATCGGGTGAAGGGGTAAGAATAGAAATTTCCGCCTACCAGGGCTACAGGTGCTTGCGCCATAGATGCTCAGTGTGATAAACTCCGACTCCCACGATCATCTAACTGTGTGCTAAGTGTTAACTCTGACAGCCCTAATATATATATATATATATATGAAGACTTCCGATGCAAAAGCCGCTAAACGCCACCTGTCAAAAATGGCACATTATTTTTGTGACACAAATGACACAATTCCACTAAATTCCAGCCTCAGCCCATTCAGAAATACCGGTTCTGGGCAGAAACCGCCACTTCCCCTTGTCATCAACTGGAAGAAGCAAATCGAACTGTTGTCCAAAGAGGTTTGCAAAAAAAGCTCACATGGACTTAGCTGCAGCAAAAGACAATCAAATTTGTTAAATACCAATGAATTGACTACAGTGACATTTTTAAAAAATAAGGCATTTCAATAATAACCTTTTCATTGCCATTAAAGTGAAATTACTGAAACTAAACATAGGAGCCTGATAAAAAAAAATTCTCATTTAAAAGAAAAAATGTCAGACTTAGAGGTTTTTGCATCTGAAGTCTTCACACACGCATTAGTGCTGTCAATTGATTAAAAAAAATTAACTAGATTAATCACACATTTTTTCTGTGATTAATCGTGAATCACGATTAAAACACTTACGTTTTTAATATATTTTATAATGTAATAATTTCACGGTTAATCTCCAAATTAATGTAGAAACAACATACAGTATATTTTAAATACTTTTTAATGACATCTTTTTATGAATGAAGCAATCACTGATGCTAATTGTCACGATTCACCAGTGAGAGGGCCCGTGATTACCACCAGAGGGCACTCCACCCCGGACTGTCACTCCATCAAGGACTACATTACCCATAATCCTTTTCCCGGACTCATCAGCACTCATTGTTTACACCTGTGTCTTATTTACCTCATTACCTCTGCCTATATCTAGCCTGTTCACCCTGTCATTCACTGTGAGGTTTTGTATGTTGTTGCACTGCATCTCTGAACATTTCCCTGGTTCTTGTCGCTTGGTTTTTGGATTTCTTGCCTGTTCTTGGGTTACCCTTTTGCCTGTGTCCCCTGCCTTGTTTGCTTATTTGGATTGCCTGCCTGGATATTGACCTATTGCCTTTAGTTTGGATTACGTGTCTGGATTGTCCTTCTAATAAAAGCTGCATTTGGATATCCAACCTTTTAAAGTCTCGGAGCAGTACGTAACACTAATACTGCTACTGATGTCTCTATGAAATTGATTTCAAATGTAATTATAGCCATTCAACATTACAGTGCAATTGAAAGCTATCAATTTTTTAACATTTATTAGGCATAAAAAAAACTTTTATTTAAGTCAGTGGTCTTCGCTATTTTTTTCAGGAGAGCCACACTAATAGGACAAAATCAATAGGAGAGCCACTTTTACCGCAAAGTATCAAAAGTTACATCCAGTCATAAATGGCATGTCTGCTTATCAGTCTGTCATCCCTGAACATACAATATGCAATGCAATAAATACAAAAGGTAGATAGATAGTGGGTATGCATTAATATATTTTTAATGTAAACTTTCTTTTAGTGTTGTCAATCGATTAAAAATATTAACTAGATTATTCGCACATTTTTCTGTTTTTAATATATTTTATAATGTAATAATTTCACAGTAAATCACCAAATGAATGTAGAAAAAACAAAGAAAGTGTATTTTAAATATTTGTTCAATGGCATCTTTTTATGAATGAAGGCCAGTTTCACTGATACTAATAGCCTACTGACACTGATGTCTCTATGAAATAGATTTTTCCACCAGTTTTAAACATTAATTATAGCCATTCAACATTACAGAGTAATTGAAAGCTTTTTAACATTTATTAGGCTTCAAACTTATTATGAATTAAATATAGATTAATCCTTATTAAAGCTACAAAAGTTCTTTTAGTCAAGAGCAGTGAGTGATTAACATTAATAACAGACATCATTAGTCGCTGCTGTGACTTTAAGATCTGCCGCTACTGAACATGACACGGATCTGACGCGCTGTCACACGCGTCCCATTTCCTCACAACTCTTTAAGTTCATTAGACGTTATTTAACTCATTTAAAACTGTTCTTATGAGGATACTCCACAAAACTGACATTTAGGCATAATTCTGTGTGTTATAGTTTGTTCAAGAGCGAAAGAGAACTTGATCCTGGCGCGCTGTCTGTGCTCATGATGCTGGTACCTAACACACACCACTAATCCTAGTTGACAATGCGTATTATATGCACGTAAAAAGTCATTTTGGCGTATAAATCGCACGATAAATACAATTCGTGTTATAGATACGCATTTCATGAGAATGTGTTGATCTATAAGAGCACATTCGCCGTTAAAAGCTGGAAAGACAGCCAAAACTGGCAACTCCGCAGTGAGTCATGGACGTAAGGGCAGAGCAAGTTTATTCTTTCTAGTCTATATTTCCATCTTGTAATGCCGCTGTTTTTGGGTATTTTTTTAAATAAAAATTATTTGTAATAGAGCAGACATTTTGAGTTTTTAATGGGTTATCTTATAGCCCTGCTTGTTTTTATGAAATATATGTACTGACTGCATGATCATTTCATCGTATTTACTGCCATGCGAGCCGCAAATTAAGCTGGGCAAGCCGTGCAATGAGTAAAGTGAACTTAAAACAGTCCTCACATAAACCCATAATAAATGTCATATTTACCTGTGTAACAGGTAGGAAACATACAGAAATTGAATAAAGTTATCAAACAGTCTGCACTGCATAAATTATAAAATAAATATAGATTAATCCTTATATATAGATTAAGCTACAAAAGTTCTTTAGTCAAAAGCAGTGAGTAATTTTCTCTGTTACCTTTGTTCTTTGATTAACATTAATGACAGACAGCAGCATGTTTATTAGGCTGCTGTCACTTTAAGACCTCCCGCACATGACACAGATCTCACACGCGTCTCATTTTCTCACAACTCTTTACATTCATTTATGAGGATACTCGACATAACGGACATTTTGGCATAATTGTATATGTTATTGTTCGCATGAAAGAAAACTCGATTCTGGTGCGCTCGATACTGGCACTGGTACTGGTCTTTCTGTGTGTTGTGTGTGTGTGTCACATAGACAGGACATTCACAGACAGCACATTTTCTTTTGCCTTGTTGCGCTTCAATGTTTTAAAAGCACTTGCGTGAATAAGAGCGTGATCATATAATGTAATCTTAATATGGGCTTTTTTTTATTCATGTCTTACTTTTTTCATTACATTTTAGGGTGAGATATGACCTAGACTTGTTTTCATAAGATTCACCCAAGTATGTTTTTTTCACTTGCTTTCATTCCGTTAGTGTCAGCAGTGTTGTGGTTACAGCCAGGTGTGCAGTAGTTAATATTGTTAATAATTGTGTAATAGTCATCAGTGCAGTGTGTGTTAGCAGTAGGGAGGTGGTCAGAAGGCTAGCTAGCTCAGCTACTCTCTCAGACAAATCAAAGTCGTGCTGAGGCACGAACCCTGCAACCAAACCCTGAATCCTCCCACCAATCACTGTCTCACATTGTCAGTCTGTGCTAAAGCTCAGCCTGAGGGGAGACACAGACACAGACACACAAACTCCCTCGGCTCACCCATTTGCTTTGTGTCTTCTTTTGGCCTTTCTTTTTGTCTTCTTTCCCACTCTGTCTCTTGACAAAACTGTGTTATACAGTTCTTCTTTCTTAACTATCACTACCTTTTTTCTTTTCTTTTACTTTCTTTTCCATTCTACCCTCTGACATTTTCCTTTCTGTTTGTTTTCTGATTCCCCTTAAATAGCCAGATATCATGTAATGGTGTAACGATAAACACACAAAAACTGACGCAAACGGCAGATGGGTTTTAGTGCTTAGGTAACTAGTTTTGGTGGTCATCTACCTGCTCTTTTTCTGACCTGGTACATTAACCAAAAAGGAAAGTAAAAGGGGTTATTGAGTGGGCAGGTGAAGTGTGCTACCATGGCAACTGTGAGCTTACCTGTTCTTCTGTGTGGGAGGTGTATGGAACAATTGTTGCACACTCTCTTGGGGAGATTTGCACAGGTTTCTCTTGTGTTCAGGAAAACCTACAAGCACTGTGTCCACCCTCAGGATGGGTCATTTGTTGAGTGCACTGCTGTAATTTGGAGCTTTGACTGAATGGGGACACATGTTGTAGAAATACAATGGCCTGTTCTAATGATGCAGATAGACAGATAAAGTGATGGGGACGCTATACTGTCAAAAAAATACTGTCCTTCAGATGACGTTAAACCAAGGTCCTGACTCTTTGTGGTCATAAATCCCTATTTACTCGAAAAGAGTAGGGGTTTAACCCCGGCATCCTGGCCAAATTTCCCCATTGGCCTCTGTCCATCATCATGGCCTCCTAATCATCCCCATATATACTGATTGTCTCCTCTCCACCAGTAAGCTGGTGTGTGGTGGGCGTTCTGGTGCAATATGGCTGCCGTTGCGTCATCCAGGTGGATGCTGCTCATTGGTGGTTGAGGAGATTCCCCCTTTCATATGTAAAGCCCTTTGAGTGCCAAGAAAACTGCTATATAAATGTAACAAATACTTTATTATAACAATAATAAAACAATAAACAGATTCAGTAATAATGGTAATAATAATTATAGTAGTGATAATAAAAATACTACGGTTTAATGTTTCTTATAATGTTCCAACAAAATACCAACAAAATTATTCAGATTAGAATGGACCCAACATTTTGGTTATGATGTATATATGAGTATAGTTTGCTGTAAATTCAACTAAAAATTATACATTTCATAACTATGCAGTAGTAGTAGTAGTAGTAATTAATAATTATTTTACTAATTTTTGTTTATGGTTTTATATTGTATTATTAATAATAATAATAATAATAATAAACATTTATAAAATTTTATTGATTAAATTATATTGTTATTGGTTACAATTGTAATAGTTACACATAAATGTTTTTAAACATTAAAAATAATTTTAGCATACCTTTTGGTTTGTGTTCATCAAACTCCACAAACAAACAAACGAACGAGTGAATGAATGAATGAATAAATAAATAAATAAATAAATAAATAGTAGTAGTAATAGTATTAACAAAAAAATATTATATAATAATTATAATAATAATAATAAACATTTATAAAATGTTACTGATAAATAATACATTTTGGTGTGTGTCCATCAAACTCCACAAACAAGCAAACAAACAAACAAATAGTACTAGTAGTAGTAATATTAACAACAACTTAACAATATTATTTCTGTCATGACAACTTTCTGAGAGACTGGCATGGTAATGGGTATGGCAATGTTAATTTATTTGGTCTTGTCGGAATAGATTTGCTACACTGCTGCTGCTGCACATGTAACATACATGAAATAACCCCCGTAGTAGATATATATAGGTGGAGTTGGGGATGGTGGAGGGTTTCTGAAAGCGCGCTGCAGACTGCTAACAGCAACACTACCGGTATTTGTTTGAATGTTGAGCTGCAGCTCATTGGCCTCTGATGCAACAGCAACCAATCCGCTGTGTTATGTAGATAATGATGTGATCGCTAACAAATTGAGTTAAGGACCCTATCAGCCTGTGCCATCTAAAGTTAAATGCCAGAACTTGGTATTATTATATAATGTATAATTTAATTATTTTGTTAGTTAGTTTGATGGACACAAATCAAAAGGTATTCTAAGATTATTCATAACTAATGATAATTCAGGTTGATGCAGCAAATTTTGGTAGATATGGGGTAGTGCAACACCAAACATGCCTTGTTATTTTCTTAGAGTGGGCGCTTGTGTTGATGGGTTGGTTGTTGTCATAAGCCGCGTTTCCACTGTCGAGCCGGACGGTTCTCATCGTGTAACCGTTCCATTCCGTGCCGATCCAGGCCAGCTGGTACGGTTCTGGTTTCATTTTCCACTGTGAGGCTGATAACGGCCGCTCTTTGGAATGTCATACAGAAGTGTCAGTCGTTGCCTTGGCAACACAGCGGTTTACTGATGATATGAGATGGATGATCAGATATTTCTTTTAATTTTATTATTAATTTGTGTTTGCGTTGCTCTAATAAGGGCACTTAGCCCGCTACAGAGAAACTGGTAGCCAGGCAACAGACAAGTGACCAATCCTGAGTGGCGATGTCACTACACGCATTCTACCAGCACGGTTAGCTAACCGTACCGAGAATTCCGGGCCGAGAACGGTTTTTAATCGTGCCGTGCCGTATCAGGCTCAAGTGGAAACACAACTGGAACTGTTCCTTACCGTTCTAAGAACCGTTGCAACCTATGAACCAATGCAATTTAGATTCTAGCACATTACATTCAGTATGCCACATTGAGATGGATTTTTTTGGTGATATTTTTGTGTAGCTGCGGGCTCCTCACTACACCGCTGTAGTTCCACCCCCTCACTGGTACAAACCCTTAGAAATTATGATCACTTGTTGGGCATCTACCCCACAATCTATAGCTCCGCGTATGCTTAACGATTTCCTGCCAGATTTTTAATGTATCTATAGGACAGGTCGATTCCTCCGTGGGAAGAATTCTATATTTTCTTGTGATGAACTACTTAATCATTTGCTTCGGCCACTTGAGTGAGAAAATCTATATTCATTTTCCTTTTGTCTTTTATTGGTCTGCTCTTTTCAAGTCATCAAAAAGATGAGGTTAGAGGTGAGCAGATAAATGGCCAGCCTTCAGTTTGGCATACTTAGATACTAATTAAAGCTTTCTGGGCCTAATTTACTAGTTCATTAGCCTTCACTGGTGTAGCACTGTGTGGGCGGTTACCTGTGTAAATTAAAGGGACAGTTCACCCAAATATTAAAATTGTCAACATCTACTGACTCGTGTTCTAAACCTCTTTTTTTGAATGAAGATAATTTGAAAAGTCTCTAATATTGTCTTGATATTTGGACCCCACTGACTTGACATTGTATCGATAAAAACAGTTGAAACTTTCCTATATATAGTGTGTGTGTGTCCTGGTAAACCCTACATTATGGAGACAAAATGTCCCCACAAAGATGGCAATATCCAAAAAACTTGTCCTTGAGGGGACATGTTTTGGTCCCCATGAGGAAAACAGCTTATAAATCAGAATAAGTGATGTTTTTTGAAAATGTAAAAATGCAGAAAGTTTCCTGTGATGGGTAGGTTTAGTATAGGAGGATATAATATACAGTTTGTACAGTATAAAAACCATTATGTCTATGAAAAATGTCCCCATAAAACATGGAAACCAGGTGTGTGTGTGTGTGTGTGTGTGTGTTTTCTATAACACCTTTAAAAATTACATCTCCAAGTTTTTTACAAGAATAACATAAAAATAAAAAAACGCTATCAAATCAATTTAAGAATACAATATATTACAGTGGGGAGAACAAGTATTTGATACACTGCCGATTTTGCAGGTTTGCCCACTTACAAAGCATGTAGAGGTCTGTAATTTTTATCATAGGTACACTTCAACTGTGAGAGACGGAATCTAAAACAAAAATCCAGAAAATCACATTGTATGATTTTTAAATAATTAATTTGCATTTTATTGCATGACATAAGTATTTGATCACCTACCAACCAGTAAGAATTCCGGCTCTCATAGACCTGTTAGTTTTTCTTTAAGAAGCCCTCCTGTTCTCCACTCATTACCTGTATTAACTGCACCTGTTTGAACTCGTTACCTGTATAAGACACCTGTCCACACACTCAATCAAACAGACTCCAACCTCTCCACAATGGCCAAGACCAGAGAGCTGTGTAAGGACATCAGGGATAAAATTGTAGACCTGCACAAGGCTGGGATGGGCTACAGGACAATAGGCAAGCAGCTTGGTGAGAAGGCAACAACTGTTGGCGCAATTATTAGAAAATGGAAGAAGTTCAAGATGACGGTCAATCTCCCTTGGTCTGGGGCACCATGCAAGATCTCACCTCGTGGGGCATCAACGATCATGAGGAAGGTGAGGGATCAGCCCAGAACTACACGGCAGGACCTGGTCAATGACCTGAAGAGAGCTGGGACCACAATCTCAAAGAAAACCATTAGTAACACACTACACCGTCATGGATTAAAATCCTGCAGCGCACGCAAGGTCCCCCTGCTCAAGCCAGCGCATGTCCAGGCCCATCTGAAGTTTGCCAATGACCATCTGGATGATCCAGAGGAGAAATGGGAGAAGGTCATGTGGTCTGATAAGACAAAAATAGAGCTTTTTGGTCTAAACTCCACTCGCCGTGTTTGGAGGAAGAAGAAGGATGAGTACAACCCCAAGAACACCATCCCAACCGTGAAGCATAGAGGTGGAAACATCATTCTTTGGGGATGCTTTTCTGCAAAGGGGACAGGACGATTGCACCGTGTTGAGGGGAGGATGAATGGGGCCATGTATCGCGAGATCTTGGCCAACAACCTCCTTCCCTCAGTAAGATCATTGAAGATGGGTCGTGGCTGGGTCTTCCAGCATGACAACGACCCGAAACACGCAGCCAGGGCAACTAAGGAGTGGCTCCGTAAGAAGCATCTCAAGGTCCTGGAGTGGCCTAGCCAGTCTCCAGACCTGAACCCAATAGAAAATCTTTGGAGGGAGCTGAAAGTCCGTATTGCCCAGCGACAGCCCCGAAACCTTAAGGATCTGGGCCAAAATCCCTGCTGCAGTGTGTGCAAACCTGGTCAAGAACTACAGGAAACGTATGATCTCTGTAATTGTAAACAAAGGTTTCTGTACCAAATATTAAGTTCTGCTTTTCTGATGTATCAAATACTTATGTCATGCAATAAAATGCAAATTAATTACTTAAAAATCATACAATGTGATTTTCTGGATTTTTGTTTTAGATTCCGTCACTCACAGTTGAAGTGTACCTATGATAAAAATTACAGACTTCTACATGCTTTGTAAGTGGGCAAACCTGCAAAATCGGCAGTGTATCAAATACTTGTTCTCCCCACTGTATATAAATTTAATATATTATATTATATTAATTTATTATATTATTCATTCATTCATTCATTCCACACTCCACAGAAGAAAATCAGTTATACGTATATAGAGCAATACATATATAGCAATATATGTTTGTACAGTCTCAATACAATCAGCAACTGGTTTTCAGAATCTTAATCTCTTGGGCTTGTATTGTCATTTCTGTTTATGTGTCTGGGAGAGAGATTTGCAAGAGCCAGGAGAGGATAGGGCAAGATTTAATGTCTTTTTCTATTAAATCTGTCTGATTCACTCTGCAACAAGTCTATGTACATGTGTCAGTAAGAACTCATTCCCGTCAGCTGCTTTTAATACCCAAATAAATGCTGGAACAGCTTGAAAGCAGAAACTCCTGGCCCACACTGCAACATTACTTAGTCATCAACGCTTCTATCTTTTAACTGTGGTTTTACTATTACATTTTATACTGAACATTTATTGCTATCTATTGAAAAGCACAATCCACTTCATTTAGGTTTACTACATCTTAAAGGGTTAGTTCACCCAAAAAAGAGAATTCTGTCATCATTTACTCACCCTCAAGTTGTTCCAAACCTGTATAAATGTCTTTGTTCTGCTGTACACAAAGGAAGATATTTGGAAGAATGTTTGTAACCAAGCAGATCTCGGCCTCCATTGACTACCATAGTATTTTTTTTTTCCTGAGCAGTAAGATAATCTCTCTCTTTTTTAGTTCAGAGAAAGAACCATATTCATCCACACGGTGTAGCAACTCATAATTTAATAACTGCACATAATGTAAAAACTGCACATAATGTAATAAGTATTACATTATTATTGTAATAAAATGTTCATAATGTAATAATTTTCTCAAAATGTAATAAAATCTTGAGCTCATAATGCAATAACAATTTTTACATTATGAGAGAATTATTACATTATCAACTCACCAAAAACATGTCATATTTTCATTATTGTAATAGCTTTTAAAACATAAAAATATTAGTATTCCCTTACAGTCAATTTTTTAAAATATAAATAAAGTCTTAAACTACCTGTGAAATCCAACAGATTTAAATATTCATGCAATTATTATTATTATTATTATTATTATTATTATTATTATTATTATTATTATTATTATTAAAAATTATTCCCTTACAGTACATTTTTAAAAATCTAAAGCCAGTCTTAAACTACCTGTGAAATGCAGCATTTAAATATTCATGCAATTATTATTATTATTATTATTATTATTATTATTATTATTATTATCTGTTTATTAAACATAAATCATTGGTATTCCTTTAGAGTACATTTTAAAAATCTAAATCTAAGTCTTAACCTGCCTACAAAATCCACCAGATTACTGATATTGCTACTATTATTACTACTACTACTGCTACTATTTCTACTTCTACTTCTATACATATGGTATACTTACTTCCCTTTCAGTCGGCCACGTTCGACGTATGTCGGAACTGACCGACGAATTGGGGATCATTTTCAGAGACCAATCTACTTTGAGTGTTTAAAAACAAGCCAGTGACCACTGGCATGCGGTTCACGCATTCCACGCTCCGCCCCGCAGCGCGGGTATAAATAAGGAAGTGGAATACCGCATCCTCGCTTTCTACTTCGGAGCCAAACATTACTGCAAGCTCAGTGTGTTTTCTGTGAAGAGTGTTTCTTACGAGTCTCTGTCAAGAAGGATCGTTATGTGGTGTTGGTGAGATGGCGCGTTGCAGCGGTGGTCACGTGGAGAAGAACACAAACAGCTGTTCTCACCGCTCACTGGGCATTTTCTCCTTGAGTGCTCACAGCGGGCTTGCACCTTTGAACCGCTGTGAGCCGCGGCCATCTCCCCTGTGTGCCTAGGTACTGATCAGAGCGTTTTTTTCTTTTTCTAAAAGAGCAACATGGTTTGACCCTGCGTCTTTTTCAAGATGTCATTCAAACTGTGTGTTTCTGGATGCCATCGTTTTCTGTCCCCAGTCGACGGTCATGATCGCTGTCTCACGTGTTTGGGCGTTCAGCACGCTGAGGCGGCTTTCGTTAATGACTCATGTTCCCACTGCGGGAACATGACCATCGCAGTCTTACGGTCTAGGCTCGAATACCTCAAACGGGGTGGAGTCCCATTGTGCATCCCCCGATCTAGTGGCCCTCCCGCTGTAAAACAGAGGGCTGCTACTTTGGCTGATGCCTTTGGTGGAGACCTGAGGGTTACTGTGAGGGCAGCCCCGACGGGTCAACAGGCTCCTTGGGCCCCTCCCCCCTCCGCTGCGCCAGTAGAGCTTTCGAGAGAGCGCGCTGGTCCTTCCCATGGGGGTCCAGCCGTTAGATATGATTTCGATTGCTGCATCGGGGGGCGAGCTAATGTCCTCTGGAGATGAAGATTCGGCTGTGTTGCCCCCTTCGGGTGTGGTAGCATTGCCCGAGTCTGATCCAGAGCTCACGGCTATGCTTTCCCGGGCCGCCGCAAGTGTCGGGCTCGAGTGGAACCCTCCACCGTGTCCTGAACCTTCGCGGTTGGATGATTGGTTTCTCGGGACGGCCCGTGCTGGTTCTCAGCGCCCCACCCCGGTGCCTTTCTTCCCAGAAGTGCATCAGGAGCTCACGAAGTCGTGGACAGCGCCTTACAACGCTAGAAACCGATTGACTGACTCCTCCGTCCTCACTACCCTCAGTGACAGCACGGCTAAGGGGTACGTGGAGATCCCCCCAGTGGAGCGGTCTGTGGCGATGCAACTGTGTCCCAAGACCGCTAACGACTGGCGGGGTAATCCGCGTCTCCCCTCCCAGGCATGTAAGTTCTCGTCCGCGCTGACGGGCAAGGCTTACACAGCCTGTGGAGAAGGGCGACAAAAGTCACTGCACGCTCCCTGGGTCGGGCGATGTCCGCGTTAGTGGTCCAGGAGCGCCACCTGTGGCTGAACCTGGCGGATATGCGTGAGACCGACAAAGTGCGGTTCCTCAACGCCCCTGTCTGTCAGGCCGGCCTCTTCGGCGACGCCATCGAGAGCTTCGCCCAGCAGTTCTCGGTGGCCCAGAAGCAGACGGAGGCGATTAAAAACATCCTGCCACGACGACCAGCTGCTGCCTCCACCCAGTCGGCGGCGGCAGCGCCCCCGCCTGCTCGTCGCCGAGGGCGCCCCCCTGCGTCCGCCTCCGCACCTGCTAAGCCCAAGCAGCAGCCTCCACCGGGGCAGCAGGGTGCCGGGTGTAAGGGTGGCGCCCAACCCGCTCAGGGTCCCGCGAAGTCTGCTGGCAAGCGCAAGGGCAAGCGGCCCTGAGACGGGCAGCCCAGGGAGAAGAGGATCTGCTCTAGGGGAGATGGTGTCTGCATCCCTCCCCCCCCCGGAGGAGGACCGGGGGGAGAATACATCTGGTTCCAACATCCTGCCGCTAGCTCTCCGGAGCTCAGCGGTACCCACTTTCTCAATAAAAGAGCAGTTTCCTCCCTCCCTGGGCCCAAAGAGTGCACAAATGCACAACGCCCCCGGGCCTTGCCACTCCTTTCCTCCCCTCCCTTCGCCAAGGGGCAGCAGTGTGCGGCTCGAGGACGCCACCAGGCCTTCTCATCCACACTCTGCCCCACCCTGGAATATTCAGACAACACTCCGGGTCGGGTCTGGGTGTTCCACCTCGCTGCCCCACCCCGGGTACGTCTGTGATGCCATTGGTCCCGCTTGTTCAGTCTCTGGGTGCCTGGCTAGAGCTCCCCAGGCCGTCTTACTGGCTCATCCGTGCCATCAGACTCGGCTACGCGATTCAGTTCGCTCGCCGGCCTCCCAAGTACAAGGGCATCCTCTTCACCTCCGTGCGGAGCAGCGATGCCCACGTCTTGCGGTCAGTGGCCAGTAGCGCTAAGTGCCCGTCCCCTGGGCCAGATACATGCGTCTATTGTCTCCAGTTGTGTTCCCCAGAAATGGCTAACCCTGTCGAGCTCCTCCGTCACCCCTCAGTGTCAGACGTTGCGGCCGTCTGACGCCAGGCCTACACCCGTATGCTTGTGGAAGGTGTGTTTAGGCTGGGTATCCATATGTAGCGGTTCCTACGGCAACCCCATATGTGTATTCTTCCACAGTACCAGCTACCCTACTCGGCTAGCCCCGTGTCTTTCCCTTGACGTCTCTGGTGGTGTTCTTCCCCCCTGGGATCAGGTTGGAACCACCTCAGAGACTGCCATATGTTGCACTACCCTGCTAGGTTAGTCCTTATGTGTAATCTGCCACCTCTCCTTCCTTTGAAGGATGTGGCTCCGCAGCGTTCCATCTCTCGAGACTGGCACGCTTTCCCAGCGTTATCCAATAGTCACACTGAGTGGGTCTTGCAGGAGCAGTGACTGACCTTCTCTCCTTAGAGCCCTAACTTCCCGCTCCAACAGGGGGGCGGTTCAGAGAGCTCAAGCAGAGCGCTGGAAAGGCCAGCTTCCCTGGCGTGTTAGTAGGATCCCCAATTCGTCGGTCAGTTCCAACGTACGACGAACGTGACCGACTGAAAGGGAACGTCTCGGTTACGTATGTATCCCTCGTTCCCTGAAGGAGGGAACGGAGATGTACGTCCCGTCGCCAGGTGCTGTGCTTCCTCTGAAGGACCGAGTCACTAGTTCGGCTCCTCAGCAGAAAAGCGAGGATGCGTTATTCCACTTCCTTATTTATACCCGCGCTGCGGGGCGGAGCGTGGAATGCGTGAACCGCATGGTCATTGGCTCGTTTTTAAACACTCGAAGTAGATTGGTCTCTGAAAATGATCCCCAATTCGTCGGTCAGTTCCGACGTACGTCTCCGTTCCCTCCTTCAGGGAACGAGGGTTACATACGTAACCGAGACGTTTTAAATGACAGTATGTTTTGAAATGTTAAGAATGTAAGAAATGTTTTGTAAAAAAGAAAAAAGAAACATAAATAACTTTTACACCTTTAAACTACTACTACTACTACTAGTAGTAGTAGTAGCAGTATCAGTAATCTGGTGGATTTTGTAGGCAAGTTAAGACTGGATTTAGATTTTTAAAATGTACTATAAAGGAATAATTTTTAATGATAATAATAATAATAATTTCATGAATATTTAGATCTGTTGCATTTCACAGGTAGTTTAAGACTTGATTTATATTTTTAAAAATTGACTGTAAGGGAATACTAATATTTTTTTTACGTTTTAAAAGCTATTACAATAATGAAAATATGACATGTTTTTGGTGAGTTTATAATGTAATACATTTCTCATAATGTAAAAATTGTTATTACATTATGAGCTCAAGATTTTATTATGTTTTGAGGAAATTATTACATTATGAACATTTTATTACAATAATAATGTAATATTTATCACATTAAGTGCAGTTCCCTTTCAAGGGAACTCGCGCTGCGTCACCGATTTGGGAACGCCTCTGCGTGATTGCGTCGTGAAGCACGTATGTAATCAGTCCAATGGAGAGACGGAATGTCATAGGCGGGTGACGTCATAGACCCGGAAGGTATAAAGCATACCGGCAAACAAACGCCGCTAGCTTCTGTAAAAGGCTGAAGCAAGACGCTTGCGGGCATGTGGGGAGTATGGCAGGGTGACGCAGCATCTCGTTCCCTATTCAGGGAACTAAGGTTACATACGTAACCGAGACGCTCAATTTCAAGGGAACTCGCGCTGCATCACCGCTTTGGGAACGAGAATACCCACGTCCCCATAGGAGCCGGATGCCCGTCTGTAACATTGTCTAGGAGGCGAGCACCCTCTCCATTGGACTGATTAGACATGTGCTTCACGACGCAATCACGCAAAGGCGTTCCCAAAGCGGTGACGCAGCGTCTCGTTCCCTATTCAGGGAGCTAAGCTTACATACGTAACCGAGACGTTTTTACATTATGTGCAGTTATTGCATTATGAGTTGCTACACGCGGTCATGCAGAGCCGAAGCACAACCAAAACAATGTTCTTCCATAGAACTATGGGCCAAAAGATAGTGTAACTTCAAACATAATAGCACTAATCTATTGAAAAGTGAGTGAAATTATTGTACCTTGTTTTGTATAACTGCTCACTGAGATTGCAATAAATATTGTTATACTTACTATCAGAATTGTAACAATTTATTTAATTTATTTCCTGTGCATATGTGATCCTGGACCACAAAACTAGTCATAAGTCGCACGGGAATATTTGTGGCAAAAGCCAACAATACATTGTATGGGTCAAACTTATCGATTTTTCTTTTATGCCAAAAATCATTAGGATATTAAGTAAAGATCATGTTCCATGAAGGTATTTTGTAAATTTCCTACTGTAAATATATCAAAAATGTATTATTAGTAGTAATATTCATTGCTAAGGACTTCATTTGGACAACTTTAAAAGCGATTTTCTCAATATTTAGATTTTTTTGCACCCTCAGATTCCAGATTTTCAAATAGTTGTATCTCGACCACATATTGTCCTATCCTAACAAACCATGCATCAATGGAAAGCTTATTTATTCATAAATTGACCCTTATGACTGGTTTTGTGGTCCAGTGTCACATATCAGAGCTGTATTAGACCAGGTCTGGCTATAGAAAGCTCATGATGTTCTGAAGTTGGTAAATTAGCAAATGTCTGTTCTACATACACCCCAAGAGCTTCACATTGACCCAAAGCAGAGAAAGATAAAAGATTATACATACAGACTGAGATGCCCATTTCACCACAGAAACCAATCTCTAGATGTTCTCATTGATCAGATGTTGAGCTGCTTGAGCTTTGAAAAACCATGGAAACTTCACTACAGGTGCTATCGATTCACGCTTTGATTTTTCTTTTTCATGGACTTGTTTTTACATAGTCTTCAGGTCCTACATGGGGGAATTCTGGCTGTTGTAGAATGTCATTTTGTTAAAACTTGTAGAAGGAATGGATTTCTGGCTTGAGAGGCCTTCACAGACAGACAGCCATCAAATGCACAGTCAGGTATTCTTTTTCCATCTGACCAACAAAAGATTTAGATTAAAATCACCTTTTTTTGCTCTGTTTTATTAATTCACTTGTCTCTCTGGCAACAAATGAAAGTTCACTAATAACCTTCTGTTCCTACTTATTCATTTTAGTTGCTTAGGAAAGTGCCTGTCTTTTATGCTGATGACGATTTTAAACATCGCTTTGATAAAACAAGATTCAATTCGGAGATGGACAGGTTTTTGACAAAGCCTTGCCATTCCCAAATGTGACAGAAACTCTTGACTGTTCTCTATGAAGCCATCAAAGTGGATTGAGTGATATTAATCAATTTTTTTCTGATAATATAAGTATATACAGTATAATGATTGATTTACATAATTCAACTTTTGTGAGAAAACTTCTGTTAAAAATCGTCTGGTTTGCCAGTTTTAGCACTGCACTTTATAAAAGGAATTGTTGAAAAAAAATATTTAAAAAATCAACACAATCTGATGCATTAATTTTTAGGTTCTCATAACTATTTTCTTAAAGGGGTCATGAACTGCGTTGTTTTATTGTTTTATGATGTTTCCTGGGGTGCACTTATACTATCCTAAAGGATTATTAGGAACACCTGTTCAATTTCTCATTAATGCAATTATCTAATCAACCAATCACATGGCAGTTGCTTCAATGCATTTAGGGGTGTGGTCCTGGTCAAGACAATCTCCTGAACTCCAAACTGAATGTCAGAATGGGAAAGAAAGGTGATTTAAGCAATTTTGAGCGTGGCATGGTTGTTGGTGCCAGACGGGCCGTCTGAGTATTTCACAATCTGCTCAGTTACTGGGATTTTCACGCACAACCATTTCTAGAGTTTGCAAAGAATGGTGTGAAAAGGGAAAAACATCCAGTATGCGGCAGTCCTGTGGGCGAAAATGCCTTGTTGATGCTAGAGGTCAGAGGAGAATGGGCCGACTGATTCAAGCTGATAGAAGAGCAACTTTGACTGAAATAACCACTCGTTACAACCGAGGTATGCAGCAAAGCATTTGTGAAGCCACAACACGCACAACCTTGAGGCGGATGGGCTACAACAGCAGAAGACCCCACCGGGTACCACTCATCTCCACTACAAATAGGAAAAAGAGGCTACAATTTGCACGAGCTCACCAAAATTGGACAATTGAAGACTGGAAAAATGTTGCCTGGTCTGATGAGTCTCGATTTCTGTTGAGACATTCAGATGGTAGAGTCAGAATTTGGTGTAAACAGAATGAGAACATGGATCCATCATGCCTTGTTACCACTGTGCAGGCTGGTGGTGGTGGTGGTGTAATGGTGTGGGGGATGTTTTCTTGGCACACTTTAGGCCCCTTAGTGCCAATTGGGCATCGTTTAAATGCCACGGCCTACCTGAGCATTGTTTCTGACCATGTCCATCCCTTTATGACCACCATGTACCCATCCTCTGATGGCTACTTCCAGCAGGATAATGCACCATGTCACAAAGCTCGAATCATTTCAAATTGGTTTCTTGAACATGACAATGAGTTCACTGTACTAAAATGGCCCCCACAGTCACCAGATCTCAACCCAATAGAGCATCTTTGGGATGTGGTGGAACGGGAGCTTCGTGCCCTGGATGTGCATCCCACAAATCTCCATCAACTGCAAGATGCTATCCTATCAATATGGGCCAACATTTCTAAAGAATGCTTTCAGCACCTTGTTGAATCAATGCCACGTAGAATTAAGGCAGTTCTGAAGGCGAAAGGGGGTCAAACACAGTATTAGTATGGTGTTCCTAATAATCCTTTAGGTGAGTGTATAATGTTAGAATGCTTTTTACATCAAAAATTGTCATAATTTATAAATAAAAGGCACTTTTCCTACCCTGATTTTAGCCCTCTGGTTTGAACGCTCTGTTTTAAGGGGCGTGTCTGCTGTGAGACTTCAGTGTAAACGCCCACTTCTGTGATTGGCTAACGTCTTTCCATTTGAAATAGCTAAGTATTACTCTCTCTTTTAGCGCGTTTTTACTATTACAGCTCTCATGGTTAACTAATCGTGAAAAGTGTTGCATTATATTTAGATCTATGGCATTATATTCAGATCGTGGCATGAAAGGTTGCAGAGATGAACATTGTAGTAGATCACAGACATGCTGAGCGCATGAAAGCAGTGATCTCGTCATTGCAACTCAGTTTCTGTACACTAACGAATGCTTTCATCTTCACTAACAGTGCAAACGTGATATAGTTAAGAGATTCGTTGAATAAAACGGGAGTCACTAATAAACGCGTCACTGATAAACTCTCGCCATTTGATTGACAGCTCCAGCGCGCGCTGCTCCAACAATTGCAAAGGGAGCTTTCTTTGATCGCTTTCTTTATAGAATTTAATCACCGTTAAATAACAGATTATTTTCATCCTACTAAGAGAAACAACGCAAGTTGACGTTTAGTCACTGGTTTGATTTACTGACACACAGACAAAGAACATCCGACTGTACATGAATAATTACATTTCAGATCAGGCATTAGAATTAACACAGTTACATGTTGCATTACTGTCGAGCCCAGGCACTGCACAATATTTTGTAATCCTCAACAGCATGTTTATTGCTTGGTAGCTCGATCTGATTTAACACCTAGGCCTATGTTACTTTTAGGCTACCTATTCTATTGCATGTCATGCGTGAATCGGTGGGCGGGGCTAAACAGGCAGTGATGAAGTAGGCGTTGATCTTCTTCTGCAGAGGCCGTGCTTGCCTCCCTTTGACGTCATAGATTCCAAACCTGTCGTTTGCTGGGCCTGGTGTCAATAAAAGCTTTTATTGGACTAACAAGGAAGTTTTCAGTTCTGAAACTTACAGGATATTCTTATAGTATGATGACCTCTTATATGTCAAAAGCTCAAGGAAAATTTGATTTCTCAGTTCATGACCCCTTTAAAAAAATAATTAAATAGTAAATAAGACTACTTTGTTTTATCAATTTGAATTTGTTCATTCAGTAAATGCAAAATGCCTCAATACGCCAATAAATTAATAAAGGCAACCACAGATTGCTTATTCAGCAAATGTTAAATTAATAACACAAAAAAATTGGTCTATCATTTTGACATACGTATTTATTTGTGAATTTGAAAATGTGAAAAATGCTGAACGTTTTATGTGATGGGTAGGTTTAGGGTTAGGGTCAGAGGATAGAAAATACAGATTGTACAGTATAAAAATCATTATCTCTATGGAAAGTCCCGATAAAACATGAAAACCCAATGTGTGTGTGTGTGCTTATCCTAGATACATAGACCTCAGTACTTGACACACAAACCCAAAGAATGGTGTCAATCACCGGTCATTTTTACCAGTGTAAAAAAATGAGCTCTTAACATCGCAAGTAACTGACAAACAAATGAGTGACAAAAAAAAGAACAACATTTTAAAAATCCTATAACAGTACCTCATAATTTATTGATGCTGCAATGCATGCTGGGAACTCACACATTCTTTGTTCAGACATTTTTTTTTTGAAAGCATGGTCATCTTGACTATCGTAGTTCACTGGCAGAAGAATTATATTTTACCAGTTGTTTCTCTTAGGACAACAATATTTTAATGATCTTGAGAAATAGGATATTTTCATCGTTGCATATTCGTGAAAACTCCATTTTAAAGGATTTGAATACGTAACATGTTTTGCTGGGGAGTTTATCCGCTGGCCCTTTGTGAGTTAGCCATGCACACAAAAAAAGCTGGAAAATGATTTATTAAAAACAAAATTTGTAATTTGCTGGTTGGTATCAAAGGCGTCCCTGGGCACACGCGGATGGTAGCGGGCAGCGTTTGAGTTCATTTGTGCGGAGAGACGCTCTATAATTCTGCTGACACGCTGCGGTTGATGAGGGGCCGGGCCTAAAGGATGTTGATGGCTGCCTCGGTGCGAAGAATGCTCTTCACTCCTTTCATCCCTGCTGCTCGCTAATGCAGCACTTTGAAATTGAAATTATGGGGAAATATAATACAGTGGCAAATTAGCCCGTTTGCTGTCCCGCTCACACTGGAACCTCTTTGAACAAGCCTCACAAATACACACACATTCAACACCCTCTAAAACCACATCCCTCAGGCATCAAACCTTCCGCCAGCATTTTCTAAAGGCCTGTGTTTTCATCTTCTTTTTTTTATTGGGTACAAGCAGGGCCCACCATAGTGCCAGCTTAGCATTAATCATCAGTGCCAGGCTCTTTTAGCCACACTGTCCGTCTCGTTCATGTTCTGTCTGCTCTCTGAACCTATTAACACATAGACCACATCACTGTTCACTAAAAAGATGTCAACTGCCATGTGTACGGCAGTAATGAGATCAGGGGCCAGTTTGCCTGAAACTACTGACAGTTTAAACTTTGCTAGTCTGTGTTTGAAGCGCGCTTGCATTTCTGGGTTGTAGTTATGCGTACCAGATATTAATGCACAATAATTTCAAAGAGGCATGGGCATGTTGGGAAGAGCTAGCTTTTTTCTCCAATTCTGATCCCAGACCCAGTAGTAAATGTCTTTTAAAGCAACACCAAACTATTTTTTGAGCTAGATATAGGCTAGGCTAGCTAGTTCTCTTGCTTATTAGCTTGATCAAATTGAACAAATAGAGCTGATTGTTAGCTACAGAGATGGAAACGTAGAAAAAGATAAACAAATCTTTAAAAAATTTGGATTCATGTAAATTGTGAACTTGTATGTAATTGTTAACTAATGGAGGTTATACCGTGAGGAATGTTATACTAAAACACATACTGTAGCTACTTCGCTAGCAGGAGAATAAGTAGCATTTCTTAAATTATTTTATTGATATTCGTTCACTCTCTAAACATATATTCATGTGAAATTGTGTCTTCCTGTGTTTACTTTAAACAGGGATTCATATGCATGGATTTGCGGTTATGTGTTTTTAAATGCATATAAACAAAAGGGATTTACATGGATACAATATGGCTTATGGAACATTACGGAATCTGACTAATCTGATGCAGATTTCAAGTAGGGTGTATGAATTGGATTACTTTTTTGGGAGATCACCCAAGAGGAAGAGCAGAGACTGTTGATTTGAATTGAAGTCAATAGAGGAGATGCTTTTGTGTGGTAACAGCACTTGACAAATTGACTGCCTGGATGCTAATCTTCAACACTTTCAGCCACAATGTATTTATATGGAAAAAGCTAGCCTATATTTAGAGTTTTCAACCAAAATTACCTGCTTTATAGGATTAGTCACAACTTTGCATCAAGTAGGTTTCATTTGTGGCAGTTCTATCAGCTACTGACTTTGGTAAAACATTTGTTTTGTATTTTATGTTTAAGTTACATGATGGATGTGATACAAGCTGAGTGTTGTTAACTCTTATCTTATATAAAAAAACATCTCTGGTAGGGCTTAAGAAGCGTGTCACATTACACCCAAATATATATATATATACAGATAGATAGATAGATAGATAGATAGATATAGAGTGGCTCATTTAGATATAGATATAGATATATATGGAACAGTTTATTGTAACTTTAGACAAAGAAAAAGCCTAAACAAAAAAAGTTTGAAAAGTATCATATTGATAAAGAATCTTTTATGGCTTATATGATATATGGAGCACATATTTAGGGAGAGAAAAAAACACCTTAATTTTACTCAGAGGCCCAAACTGAGCAAAATATCAGCAGTTACTCTAAAGGTCTTTTACTTTAAAAAAGTATAAACATTATTACGACCAAAGAAACAAAGTTGTAATTTACACAGGACCCTACCGTAAAAACAAATTTGTTCAGTTTACTTAATTCAATTGTGCAAACTCATTGCCTTAATTAAGCAAGCATAACTTAATTGTATCAAGTTGTTCTTACTTAAACCATTTAGGTTTTGTCAACTTAATTATATCTGTGATCTGAGGAAGTGTACTCCCAGAGTGCATTGCGGCATTAATAAATTAATTGCTATTAATTGCTTAAAAGGTTTACTATTTTTGGCTACTATTGGCTTTACTATTGCTGTCTTGTGTCAGTATTACCCCAATAACGACAGCAAATAAAACGTAATGGTCTTATTAATTTAAAAAAATAAATAAATTGTTATTATTGTTGTGTTCTGCATGCTGAATGAAGTCTGTGTGTGACTGATCAATTGTAAGGTATTGTCACAAATATACAGGAGAGGGATTATATCAACCCAAATAAAAGATTCAAAAGGTGTTTATGCCATAAGAGTTAGCAATAAAAATTTAAAAGATCAATACTTGAAATGGGTAGGTATTTATAGGTATTTTTTGCTTTGCAAAATGGTACTCAAACCAGTCAAGTAATGTTAAAATGATGTTTGAGAACATTTTGGTTCTCCTCTGCTATTGTTTTAGTACATTAAACCATGTTTAGCTTTTTTTCTCTTAGTGTTTTAGAATGACCCCTTAAAGGTGGTACCAAATGACCAAGAGAATGGAAAAAAAAATGTATCTTGTTTTCCCCTCTCCTTCTGCTTCCCTTTTTCTCTCTTACTCCGCTCTCTCTGAACATGAAAATCTGTACTGGCTGAAATGCAGCATAGACTATTTCGAATCAGCAGTCATTTGCCCCCTACCAGACAGAAAGTGCAAGATAGCTAAAGTAGGAGACTTGATGAGGTGTGAGACAAAGAAAGAAAGCAAGAAAGTGAAACCTGAAGATGACCATCTATGATGCACCGGCGGGATCCAGCTGTTAACATCCAGACAGCAAAAGAACGCAGTTAATTCCTCTATATCACATACTAGCTGCCAGAGAGGTCTATGCCGTCTGTAAGATAAAAGTCTGCATACTGTGCATTATCTCCCATTAACGGGTGAAGTAGGACAACTGAAATCTGATTCAATAATATAGCACTGTTGAGATCTTTGACCATGCAGTCATAAATGATTCTGTGATATTTATTGGCATAGTAGTGGTTTGGTTACACTGACATATTACTGTAGGAACAGATTATTTGTTTTTCAGTGGAAAACTTGCTTCAAACTGTCTCAGTGACAGGAGCGTCATATCAAATTTGAATATGTTCTCGTTGTGTGCGCTCATAGAATGAATAATAACTTCAATGCCGTTCAGCTCTTCAGTAGAAGAGGCCTTCAAGCTTTCTTTATTCTCCCACAATCCTCTGGAGCGAGTGTCAAGGGTACATCTGAATACCCTTAATCAAATTGTGCCACCTTTTTCCCCTTTTCGCTTTCCCTGTTGACTCTAGGTCACTTTTTCTGACTCGCTGGATATGTGATGATATGAATTAATTCAGTATGATTATATTTTATTACTTTATCCCCTTTTTCTTCAAATTTATATCCGTCAGTCACCCAGAGGCTAGTTCTCATGAAGTCACCTCTCTTGTCTGAAAGACATAGTCCAGTGTTTGAAACTCTTAGTGTTACTTTCAATGGACGATCCGCATTTAGCCTTAGTGGCCAGCATAGTGTATCGAAATTGTGAGAAAATGAAGCACAAAATTAAATCTTGTTTAAGTGTCCATGGGCAAAGCAATTTTGATGATTCACCTTTACGCTAAAGGTATTTAAAGCTTGTGAAACATATTACTTACATGATATGTTATATACACACTGTAAAAAAATATTTTCATGATTTATTACAACTTTTTATTTTTTGTCAAATCAACTTAGATAATTAATGTGGTTCAGATAACATTTCTGTTTATTAAACCAATCTCCTTCATTGTATTAATTACATTTTTTAATTTCAATTAACTCAAAATTTTAAGGCAACCAGGTAACTTACTTTTTTAAGTTAAACCAACAATATTTTTTTACTGTGCAGTAATATAATGCTATGCATATGGTATTGTGATCAACAGTTATTAAAAAATATGACACAAAGAGTTTGCTACTCCCACAATTTGCTATAGTTGCCCATAACAGGTTCAACTCCATTGACTCCTGGGTCTGTTACAAACCAAAAAGGGTTCAAAATTAAGACTCAGCAAGAGTCAAATGCAAGTAAAATGGGCTTTGCCATACCCTTTTTTTCAGTTCCAACTTTTATTGGGAACTGCAACACAATACATGGTTTTTAATCACAATGTATGAATGATAATCCGACCCTCATGTACAGGAAATGACATCAGTGATTCAAATCAAACCGACTAGAATTGATGTTTATTTATTTAAAGGCACAGTATGTAAGTGTCGCCGCTAGAGGTCGCATATTCAAAACAAAGGCGTAGCTTGATGACAGTGTGAATGAGCGTGGAATCATGGGAGTTGTAGTCTTGTCTCTTCACCTCCACAGCCGATGGAAAGGAATCCGACAGACTCGGGCAGAAATCATGTTCATGAATGAGCGAATGTATTAAAATTTTATTTACGTTATGGTGGTATGAAGCAGGACGCCCCAAGAGACCTTAGGAGCCAATGCTAATGAGAGAGACCTGTGCGAAACATAATACCGCTTTTATTACCGCTTTTATATTATTTTATGCTGCAGTCGGCTGCTTCCGCTCTTTTCGTTGCGTATGTGGGGTAACGCAGTGCCATTGTGCGGGTGCACAACGCGCGTACACTCTGCTTATTACTGCTTATTATGTCACAGGGATGCACAGCAGTACACAAACATTTTTAAAAATTAAAAATAAAAGGATTCCTCTCTGGAGAAGCGTTCAGTCTTTCCACTCGCAAATTCTGCCATATAAATGCAAGCGCAACTGGCTTTTAAAGGGAATGGGAGATGACACTCTGATTGGTTTATTGCATGTTACACCCAAAACACACCCATGACTCATTAAGAGAATAGGTACAACCCTTTTGGACCATGCGCCTGGCGCGCCGACCGTTTTTTCCGTCGTTAAACTAGCAAAAGTGGATTCGGACACACCCTAAGTGCACCTGCGCCATGCGCTTCAGACTATGCGCTCAGATCGTTAAAATAGGGCCTCTAGTGTTTGGAACAGCCTTGTCCTTGAAAATACACCTATGAAACAGAGCAAATATTTATCACCACATGGACCATGACTCTGCCATTACCAATTGCACCCTTAATGTTATATAGGGACAGTCTCCTTGGAGAAACCTGGGGATAAATGCCACAATCAAGGACACAATAATGACAGTTTCGAACCTGCAACCTTAGCAGCCTCTATCTTTAACCACAATGATATACCACCCCCATAGATCACTAAAGTGATGACGTATTTTAGTAGGCCAACCCGGAAGTTGACCACCCTGGTTCCCTCAACAAAAAAAATCCAATAGGATTTTTCCATTGGCTTTTGGATTATTGCATTAAATAAGATCAACAAAAAGTTTATGATTCTTACATGTTTTGTTTGTCATGATAATCTTCACAAATGTACACAACTAGACCTAAATACAATCATCAGAAGTAAAAAGCTAAACGAACTGCACCACGGTTGTATGATTTTAACGTCACCACCATTAAGCTTCCAAAAAGTCTTTCAGTCTTTAGTTAAAAACATTTTCCCTGAAAGTTTGAGTTAGAATAGATTGTAAGAGTTTAAAAACACCGTGGCTGTGAAAGCGGACTAGTGAGTAGATGAGGTTACCTGTTCAGTGTGATGACCTTTTAGTCACACGTAGTCACTTTTCAAGGCAAACAAACGCTTTAAAAAATTACAAGGGGGTATTATTTTATATTGTGAAATAAATCTTGAAAATATCTTGTATTAACCACAGTCCTCATTTCAGGTAGGATATTTAACCCTTAAATGCATGAATGTTTTGACAATCATTATTCAGGTTTTTAGCGACCCGGATCTGTATCTAACACAGATAGATCTCTACCTGTAGCGATAATATAAAAACTCTCCTGATATTAGAGTAACAATTACAGAAGAATAAAATAAAGCAGCTTGGAAGGGTTCAGTTTGAGCAGATGTTTTA
Organism: Coreius guichenoti; assembly: GCA_039654105.1. Classification (NCBI taxonomy): domain Eukaryota; kingdom Metazoa; phylum Chordata; class Actinopteri; order Cypriniformes; family Gobionidae; genus Coreius; species Coreius guichenoti. The sequence continues at coordinate 21,771,806 of CM077188.1, read as the reverse complement.
TACCATCATCACTGTCCTTGTCAGAGCTAATTTCCCAGTACATTCAGCATCTGGCTCATATTCTCAAACATATTCTCAAAACTATCATTTTCAACATCTTCAAAATCAATATTTTGATCGCTGACAGCTTCTTCACCAGATCCACCAAGTGACAGTGACACCAATATTTGATTGCGTTCAGTACTTGCTCTGCAGTAAATCGCTGAGCCATTTCAAGTTTTGCTGATGATACTGTATTTCCTATTCTTTTGTTTTCTGCCTGCGGTAACTATGAGTGAAACGTCACTTCATCATTGTGTATCAGACAGTGCCACGTTGTGGAATAAAGGTGAATTGCACTTATTCAGTCATCAAAGATTCAATTATTGTTGTGCAAAAAAAATATGCTTACACTGTTACACACCTCGGGTCGTTAGCGACCCTATACCATTTTTACAAAAAATTAATGAGAAAACAGGCATTCTTTTATATTGTTTTTCTTGTTTTATTGTTTATAATGAATTGATTGAGGAATACTAAAGAAGGTTGATGTCTAACTTAAAAAAAAAAAAGGATGAAGAAGAGGGTAGTGAATGACGTCCCGGGTATGCGTTTAAGGGTTAACCAAAAACCTATTCAAAAAGCCCATTGACTTCAGAACGATGGAACTTGAAGTGCTAAAATGCTAACTCCTTTCTGGGTTTCATCCTACAAAAATACCTCATCCCTGTTGGCAAAGGTTTTGCCTGAGCATCCCAATGGAAGGCTTTATTGGCATAGGATAAAATTAGTCATATATATTTGCATATATATTATAAGGTGATTATGATTATATTTAATATAAACAACACTCATCTGACAAATACCAAGCTAAAGCCAAGCGTGCATTACATTTCCTCAAAGGGAAGTGGCTTCTAAGTTCTGATTCCTCCCGTGTCCTGTAGACTCCTCTTTACTTCCTGATGGGTAGCCGGTTCATTACGAGCTTTGTCATCTCTCCATGTCGACTGTTATGACTTTGACAGCTTCTAATGAAATCTTTCCTCACAAATGTTACCTGCATTTAAGTCCTGTCACTCTCTCTCTCTAATGAGCAGCACCTCACAATCTGAGGCCGCAGTGACATTTTGGTCCCTGCGATTTCCCCCCTGCTCTCAGCGGGGGCTCTCTGAGAAAATCATCCCCCGCTCATGTCCTGGATATTGAAATTCCCGTCAGTAGTTTCAGCTCATTGTGACCAAGTGGCAACTCTTCACAGATCGGCAGCTATGTCGAAGGGAACAAATGTTCACGAGGGCTTCTTGTAAACAGGAATGTCATACGCCTACCATGTATTTCATTGTCTCGGAGGGGGAGGCATCATTCATGATGCGGTGTTATTGAAGTTTGGAATTATATTTTGACAACGGATTGAACTTTGATGCTGCTTTTCCTTGTCTTTTGGCTGAATTAGAAAACAGTGTGAAAGAAACAGGGAAAAATGGGGGGAAGTGTGAAGAATGTCAACATGGAGCTGTCATGTAGAACAGCGTTGCTGCGCGGCTGGGGTGGATGCTCGTTTGACACGGCCGCCACATGGGAAGTCGTCGCATACATGCCAGACAGTGCCTGCTAGAAAAACACGACACACTTCCTCAAAGAGGAACCCGCTTCTCATCTGCTAACGCAACAATATAAGCCGTCCGTGTAGATGGGCGGGTGAATAAACAGTGTAGAAACACAACATTGCATTTAGCAGATTTGCTTTGTTTGTTCACTTTTGTCTTTATTAGCACTTTCCACAGATTGAGTACAAAATAAGATTTGAAACTTAGTTCTTCTAATTCTTGTAGCTTTTCTTTCTTTATCAACAAATAGCCAATGAGGTGCTTTAATGTCAGAAAGCGATGATTGTCAGACTCAGGGAGTCAAACAAATTATTACATGATTTTCGGTTTGTTTTGTATGAGATTGGAGCAGCCTTGTTACTTTGTAATTTTCTGTCAACATACATTATATAACAATCAAAACTAACTTAAACTATATATATACACTACCAGTCAAAAGTTTGGAAACTGTACTATTTTGATTGTTTTTGAAAGAAGTCTCTTCTGCTCACCAAGGCTGCATTAAAATGTAATTTATTCCTGTGATGCAAAGCTGAATTTTGAGCATCATTACTCCAGTCTTCAGTGTCACATGATCCTTCAGAAATCTGTCTAATATGATGATTTGCTGCTCAAGAAACTTTTATGATTATTATCAATGTTGAAAACATTTTTTTTAGGATTCTTTGATGAATAGAAAGTTCAAAAGAACAGCATTTATCTGAAATAGAAAGCTTTTGTAACATTGTACTACCGTTCAAAAGTTTTGGGTCAGTAAGAATTAATTAATTTATTTTTTTGGGAAAGAACTTAAAGAAATTAATACATTTATTCAGCAAGGATGCATTAAATTGATCAAGTGACAGTATAGACATTTATAATGTTGCAAAAGCTTTATATTTCAGATAAATGCTGTTCTTTTGAACTTTCTATTCATTAAATAATCCTGAAAAAAAATTGTACACAAATGTTTTCAACATTGATAATAATAATAAATGTTTCTTGAGCAGCAAATCATCATATTAGAATGATTTCTGAAGGATCATGTGACTCTAAAGACTGGAGTAATGATGCTGAAAACTCAGCTTTGAATCACAGAAATAAATTGCATTTTAAAATATATTCAAATAGAAAAAAGTTATTTTAAATTGTAAAAATATTTCACAATAATACTGTTTTTGCTGTATTTTGGATCAAATAAATGCAGCCTTGATGAGCAGAAGAGACTTCTTTCAAAAACAATCAAAATAGTACAGTTTCCAAACTTTTGACTGGTAGTGTATATATATTTTTTTCCAGCTACTTTTCTCATTTAATTTAGTAGTGTTGTAGTCAAGACCACCTAAACGGAGACCGAGTCAAGACCAAGACCAGAACAGCACTCAAATTCATTTTAAAGATCCATAATTACTGCCTGATAAATGTCTTATATTTAATCAATAAATACAGTTAGAACAATAAGACATTATATAAAGCTGTTACCAATAAAATGAAACCACTAAAAACAAAATTCGTCTTTGCATGACAGATGTGTTGCATCTGAATTGGTACAGTTACAACTGCATAAATATTGTTAAGATTTATGTTTTACATATAGCATTTTGTTTATTGAACGTTTGTATAAAATTAGGGGTGTAGCGATACCCTCATGTCACAATTCGATACATATCATGATACTAAACTCACGATATGATTTTATTGCGATACTCCTTGACATATGGTAAAAGGTTAGCAAAAAAATTTACTGTTGAATAAAATTCTAAATTTGGCATTACATTGGGGGTGGAAATGAATAGGCGTGGACATGGTGCTGGTAATCCAATGCACAGGACAATGCTGACACCAGAATAAAAATATTCATAATTCTGAAGCTGAAACAGGATTATTTTAGACGAATATGCTTACACTCTGTCACTAACTAGATATATTTAAAATAATGTAGGCCACTTTTTATTGGTCACATAAGACATATTCCACAAATATTCCCCCATTGCATTATTATACATTATATTCAACATTATATATATTAGATTAATATGGAAGCCCGTTTCCACAACTAAATAAAAAAATCAAAAGAGTAATTGCGACTTTTTATCTCAGAATTCTGACTTTTTTTCTCACAATTGCGAGTTATAAAGTCAGAATTCTGAGATATAAACTCGCAATTGCGTGATATAAAGTCACAATTCTGACTTTATATCACGCAGTTGCGAGTTTATATCTCAGAATTCTGACTTTATAACTCGCAATTGTGAGAAAAAAAGTCAGAATTGTGACTTTATATCACGCAATTGCGAGTTTATATCTCAGAATTCTGACTTTATAAATGTAAAAAAAAAAAAAAAAATCAAGCTAAATCTTGCAATTTTTAGATCAATCAGAGGTGAAATGTCTACCGAGGCGACAAAGATATTTTTATACTCCATGATTTTTAGTCATCTTATTTATTGCCAAACAAGTTGGTCACAGGCAAACCATAGCACAATCAGGCCACTTGAAATATTATACAAACATCAAGGTCATGGATAAAAAAACAAGACATTACCACCATTGTGCAATTTTGAAAAAAGTAAAAAAAAATTAATTGGTTTGACCTTCATAAATTTGCCAATTTATGCTTGATTTATAAGGCAATGCATGATTTGGCTCCTGTTCCTCTGGCAGATCTTATCAGCCAAAGAAACAGTACTTTGCGAGTCACTAGATGCTCAGTGAGAGGTGACTGTGTCATCCCTTTGCGTAAAAGCACCTTCAGCCAGTCAGTCTGGTCTGTGAGGGGCGTTAGTGAGTGGAACAGATTACCAGATGAAATTAGACAGGTACCTACTTATAAGGCTTTTACTAAACAGTTAAAAAAAATGGCTGATTGATACGTATATCTGTCAACACTAAAGACTTGAACCTGTTGTGCCTCACTGTAAACAGTTTGTTTTGTATTTGTTTTTGCAGTGTGTTTTGTGTATTTTTCATTTGTAAGTAATGTTTCTTGGATTTGTCTTGTGTTGTTATTAACTATGTATATCTGTGTCATATTTTATTGCTCTTTTAACGTCTTGGCCAGGGGACTACAGATGAAAAATAGCCTCTTGACTAATTCTGTCTTTTTTTACTCATGTTTGTTCATGTGTTTTTATGAAAGTGCATTGAAATTGTCCCCTTACAAATAAATTAATCTAATCTAATCTAATAACTCGCAATTGTGAGAAAAAAAGTCAGAATTCTGAGATAAAAAGTCGCAATTACTCTTTTTATTTTTTTATTTAGTGGCGGAAACGGGCTTCCATAGTTTAATGTAGTACGGACACTAAAACTATGTAAACTTGAATTTTTTCATTTTGGGTGAACTATACACAATGCAGATTGTCACTATCCACGATACATATTGTTGCATTTTTGTATTGCGATATATTGTGACACAATATATTTTTACACCCCTATATAAAATCAATATGAAGTTTGCAGTCACGCTCATATTTGTGAAAACAGCTCTCTTTCTCCTGTGATAGAATATTGCTTAATTATATACATATATACACTCACCTAAAGGATTATTAGGAACACCTGTTCATATATATATATATATATATGAAAAAAAAACAAGAGATCATACAAGTACAATTTTGCAATCATATCTCGAATTTTGTGGCCATCTGTATTAATTTTGGTGACATTTTTGACAATCTCCCGTTTATTTCTGACCCGGCACAACAGTAACAAAATAAATCAAATTAGAAATGAGTTATTGATTGCATTGAAACAGGATGTTTTACATCCAATCACATTATTGATGTTAACAAACATTGACCGGTCTTGACCGGTCTTGAGAAAAAGTTAATAAATAGTACTAAAATAACTATAAAATATGTATATAAACTATGCATTAAAACTAAAACTATAAACATATTTGAAAAATACAAAACAAATACTAATATAAATGACAAAACACAACAACTAAAAACTTTAACTAAAAATAAAATGAAAAGAGAAAATATAAAAATAAAATGTAATTCAAATTTTTTTAAAAAGTATAATATAACTATTATATATATATAGATTTAGGAATTAAAGTGACAGGTGGCACCATCTAAGGATTATTTAAAGTTAGATAATACTTAGGTAATAGTAATAAATCTTTTAAAAAAAATTTTGGTACAAAACCACCACAGCTTCCCTAATTGTGGTCAGTGTCTGACATCTTCTGACCATCTGATCTTTCTCTCTCTCACACACACTCTCGCTCTCTCTCTCTCTCAAGTATATGGGAGCGGCTGCTAAAGCTTTTAGCTACATGTTGCATGTTTTCTAGCCTGGGGCTTGTTTAGCCGGGATTTGTGAGAATCCTTGTACTAGGCAAGGATTGGGGAAAGAACTCATATCTCTTTGTGCCCTGGTATACATCCCCAAGCGTGGCTAGAGGATGTTTTCCTTTTGAGAGAGTCCTCAGCCTGCTCTGTCCTCAGTCTGTGCTGTAGGAAAACAGATGAGAAACAAAGAGATCCAAGCGTGTGTGTTTCATGACATCATTAGCAAGAACTGCTAAAAACATTGAAAGAACAACTCAAGGAGGAACAGTAAAACAGGGCAGCTTGTCTAGCGTGTACAGAACTCTAGTTTTTAAGGTGTTTTTGTCTGTGGACAGTTTCAGTGGAGAGACTTTCATTTCACACATTCCTGAGGGAATCTCACAAAAGTATATGTCATACTATTATTATTTTTTTTTCTTTAAAATAACATGCACTCATTAGTCATTAACAAAAACATTAAACGTACTTCGGTAAAGAGTCAGTTTTGACTCTTTGAAGAAAAGTATGCCTGTTATTTTGCAATACAAGCTTATTTCCCTGTATTCATTTATCTAAATAAAATACACTTTTTAACTAATATAATTGAAAAATATTGTAATGTAACATATTATGTTATACATATATGGCATGCATTATATAAATAATTATGTAAGTGTTTATTCATTATGTTAGTATTCATTTTAGGCTGATTTAAATAATTGCATTGAGAATCTAATGAAATTCACCATTTAAAAAAGAGAATTTCATAAATACGTTTTAATAAACTTTATTTTAAGGTGACATAATTACATGTTACTACATGTACTTACTATAGTAATAACAGTCAACTATGCAAAATTACAAGTAACTAACCCTAAACCTAAATGTAACTCTATAGTAAGTACATGTAGTTAATTACTATTACTCAGTACTTATTTGAGTAAGTACAATGTAACTACGTCACCTTAAAATAAAGTGTAACCCATTTTTTTAAATAAAATTTCAGAGAAATTATTGAGAATTTGGTGCAGAGATGTGTTTAGTAATCATTAAAATAATGTAAAAAAGTAAACAAAAATAATGTCAAAAATGAAATTTATTGAGAATTTGGTGCAGAGATGTGTTTAATAATCATTAATAATAATTTTTTTAAAAAATGAAACATTTAATGCATGTAAAAATGCAAATACATCTTATTTTTTCCTTTTGATTTTATAGTAAAATATTACATAACACATGTTTTTGTGAGATTCACCTCAACTCTACAACATGAAGAAAAAAAAATTGGATTGTCTTTCTGTCTTTTCTGTTATTTATCCAGGGAGGAGAAGGGGGGAAAAGATTTTTGTTTGTCTGTTTTCTGTTTCTCAATATGCGTTCTTGTGGACTTGTGAAACGTCATCAGTCGCTGCCCAAGTACTGTTCCAATTCAGAGTTCACATCTAGCCAAGTACAGTTCAAATCCCTGCATGTGTTCTTGCTCCACCCTTTTTATCAAGGATGCATCGAGAGGTGACTTGTGCGAACTTGAGACAGCCAGGTATCCCAGAATGCGTCTCGCACCAACCAGCAGGCGTCAATAGCAGAGGAGAAAACCTGCGTAATTTATAAAATAATACTGTTATTGTGTCATTACGAGTTTTTCAGGCGAGAATGTAGTTGTTTAAAGCTCAAATCTGTGGTTTATTTCTAAAGATATGTAAAAAATTTTATCTGATGTTTTCGGAGTTGTGAGATCCAGGCAATCACCGGGCGCTCAGCGCTCATTAAGCCCGCCTGGAACAGCCTTACCTCGGCTAGTCCTCTGACGTTTGCCGCTGGCTCTGGTGTCTCTGTAGTGGTTAAACGTGAGATATAATTTGTCTTGTCTATATCTAATGGGCGATCTTTGGTCTCATGAATCTATAATTTGTACCCGGGTGAATCGTTTTGGCTAAGGGGAAAGTGAAGTTTCATAATTTTATATATTTAGGCTATTTAACTTTACTGTTGTAGCCTACTAGAGCGCTGACTTTGTACGTTTGTCTTTATTTCTTATTGTATAGCTTCTTATACCTGTATTGCGCATAATTTTAATCATAAAATTATAAAAAGTTAAAGGAAATCCCGCACACTATCGATACATGCAAAAGATATCAAAACTTTTTATTAGCAACGTTTCAGTCTCATGACCTTCATCAGGCATATATAAATTTTGTATATGCCTGATGAAGGTCATGAGACCGAAACGTTGCTAATAAAAAGTTTTGATATCTTTTGCAAGTATCGATAGTGTGCGGGATTTTCTTTTAACTTTTGAGATTTTGGATTTTTTTTTATCCTCTTTCCTACACACCTATCTATTACCAACATGTGTGCGATGGTAATTGTCAATTAATCATAAAATTATAAAATTCCCGCTTATAATGCAGGAATTTCCCGCAAACATTTATTCACTTTAGCATGTAGGTTGTATAAATAAATTAATCCACACAGATTATAAAATCAATTTTAAACTTTCTGCGAGACGTAATTTCACAAACAGCGTGATTCAGCAGTGCTACGTCTTCTCTCTCTTTCTCTCTCTCTCTCTCAAAATGCGCTAAACATCACCACATTGCATCTGCTCAAGGCAAGCGTCAAGCGCACTGCAGGCGGCGATACCAGACTCTTGCGTTTCGAGGGCCAGTGTTCCATCGTCACTAAAGTTTATCGTTTGCACGTCTTTTTAAGTCTTACGAAATTAAACATTTAAACGATTTTACACTATTCAGTACTTGCGCTCTCTCTGAGAGATGGGTTTCAGCGCGCACATCCATACAGTGAAGCCGCATCACAAACAGCTCGCGAGTAACACAACTGAGTTCTTTTTCCCGGATTATAGCACTTTAATGTCAAAAACACACAAAATGATGTCAAAATTCCGGTCTTGGCGAGTATCCTTGTAAACACAGCCGGTTATGTCTTAAATTAACATAAACGCATGTGTAACCATATAATGGATCCGTGCACTAGCTCTTAAAGTGACAGCAGCCTAATATGTGTCTGTCATTAATGTTGATAAAACAACAAAAGATATCTTTAATTGTAAGGAATCAGGATTAATAGCCTATGTATTTAATTTATATAGGACTAAAAGACTGTCCAGTGTTATTTTACATTGGATTACTTTTATTCAGTTTTATTCAGTTTCTGTAGTATTTCTGTACCTGAGTACTAGTGTTAGGCTGACCCAAAAAAATGTTTCTCTTTATTTCATTTGTTTCTTTATTCTGTTGTATTTATTTGTGCTACTTTTTTCAATTTAATTCAAAGATTGAAATCAAGCTTCCTTGTGTTGTGTAAACTCTTGCGCAACAAAATGACCCCATTGTAAAAGCACAATGAATGAGCAAACTGAAAAAAGAAAAAAAAAAAGTCTAAAAAAATACAGGGTTGTGTTTTATGTCATATTTCATTTTATTACAGTAAAGATAATCAGAGTACATATGCACATATTGCCTGAACCACATATTTATATTAGTTCTGTCAAATCGATTAATTGCGATTAATCGCATCCAAAATAAGTTTGTGTTTACATAATATGTGTGTGACTGTTGACTGTGTATAATTATAATGTATGTATAAATACACACACATGCATGTATATACTTAAGAAAAAAATATTATATTTATATATAAAATATTTATATATAATATAAATTATATAAATATATATACAGTATATAAATGCAAATATTTCTGAAATATATACATGTATGTGTGTGTATTCAAATATACATAATAATTATACACGGCACACACACATATATTATGTAAACACAAACTTTTATTTCTGGATGCGATTAATCGCGATTAATCGATTTGACAGCACTAATTAATATGTTTAATATTTTTAAACATAAACAAAAAGAGGCAGGGTTGTGTTTTATACCTCGTTTTGTTATAAATATACGTGCAGTGAAGATAATCAATGTACCATGTGCTGTACCATTTGCAGAATTACCGGACTTACGTCCTCCCGTCCTCGGGAATTCGTTCTTCTGAGCCGAACTTGGCAAGTCCGAACTTTGCGTACTTGGTATTGAGAAATGCCTCTTGTCTTTACCAGGCCCTTCAGTAAGTAAGCTACCCGGGCTCATCGAGTTAAATGTGTTCCCAGCAAAGCATGCATACATCATACTAAGATCTCAACTGAGTGTGTGATTATACTCATCAGCGCTTATTGCGTTCTGCCATGCAGAACACAGTCAAGGCTCATGATACTAATATGCTCTTTAGCCATCCTCTCCAGTAACATTTACACTGGAATCGACATCGAGACTGTCTCGTCAGATACTGATGACTCCATATGGCTCCTTAATGAGTGTAGAAGCTCAACGGAGAGTCTGAGAGGGGCTTCTTGACAAATGTGCGCAGATGTCAATGGGCTCAATCTCAACTCAGTCCACCTCTGAGCATCGATTACTCAGTCAGCATCCCGGAGTCCCGGCGGTCGGGTGTATCCTACCGGAGCACTGCATTAAACAGTGGCCGGGCATGAAGTAGCAGTTTATCAGTCAGAGGTGAATAGCAATCGATGCGAGCGTAAGGACGGATATGGAAATGCTTTTGTAGGCAGAGCCGGCGAGTCAGAGCCAGTTGAACGATGATAAATCAATCTAGCGTGTTATGACAGGGAAAGAGCGTGTGATTGTGGAGTCTGTTTGTGTGCGTGTCGCTTCCTAGTGGACACTTGATCGGCTTGCAGTAGCTGTGGTCACACAGTGGATTTGCAGCGAACCCTGCTGCCTTTGATCAACAGACTGGAACCTGGTGGAAAGAGAAAGAAAGAAAGAGACTGAGGTGAACCCAGCTGTAGAGGTCACACCGAGGGTTCCAGCGGGGGCCATAACCCCTCTCAGGGATGAAGTGACAAGCTGGTGAAGGGAATAAATGCCCTCGCTGCCTCGAAACATTTCCAGGCTTCAAGAGAACAGATACATGATTCGGTTGAAATAAAAGCTTGGCTCATAATGGATTGATTTAATGAGATATAAATACAGACATTGTGTTATTACAGAACGAGAAGGGTGTGTTGATTGCGTTTTAAAAAATGAGAATCCATTTTGCCGAAAACTTTGCTTTCAAACCTTCATTTCAGAAACATAATTGCATATGCGTGGACTGTTTCTTTATTGATATTCCACAAACACTCCGCTTAGATGTTTGCTCTAAACCTCTAACCTCAAGTATTAAACTTCGGAAATTAATTTGACGTACAGATTCCATTTTATGAAGAACTAAAGCCCAAAACCTTTTTAAGGGAACTTTTGTTGATGTTATTCTGTGGAGTCTTATTTTGACAGCTTTTAGCTGTCTGATGGAAACACTAAGTTCACATTGTAACTTTTTTATTAGTGCAACATGGGACGCCGGACAACCTGATTTATTGGACTTAATATTTATATTTGTCCACCGTTTTTTTGTATGTAAATACACAGTTTGTTTTCGTTTGTTGTGTGGAAGAGCCCCAAATATTAACAATGCTCTTTAATTGAAAACAGAAGCTGTCATATTTAACCAATATCTGGTGTTACAATGGTCTTGGCCCAGACCAGAAAATATAGAGATTCAAAATAAAAAGGACGCAGTGCAGCGAACGACCCTCTCCCTTCCAAAACTGAATTTGGTCCAAAATACTTAACATACAAATTCGACTTTATAAATAACCAAAGCCCAAAACCTTTTGCTCCCTTAAAGGAATAGTTCACCCAAAAATGAAGATTCTGTCATCATTTGCTCACCCTCAAGTTTTTTCCAAACCTGTGTGAATTTATTTCTTCTGCTGAACACAAAAAAATATATTTTGCAGAATGTCAGTAACCAAACAGTTGATGGTCCCTATTGACTTCCATAGTATTTTTTTTCTTCCACACTATGGAAGTCAGTGGGGTCCATCTACTGTTTGGTTACTCATATTCTTCAAAATATCTTCTTTTGTGTTCAGCAGAACTTGCAAATGATGACAGAATTTTCCTTTTTGGGTGAACTATCCCTTTAAAAGTACTAGTATTTCCTTTAGGAAATGTAAATGTAGTAAATGAAAGGCATTTTATAGAGGGTATGGATTGACATCACTTTCCCGCTGGAACACGCCCCCTCAGCGTGACAAAAGAGCTGCTGCATGACTGGAGTTAATAGGGGAAACATGCGAAAATGCGAGTAAAACAAACGATTTTCAGTTTAAATTAAAGGTTGGACTCAATATAGTGTTCCTTACAACTTACCAAAGATCCAGTGATCCATGGATATTGACATGCAGCCAGGATTGTGTTTCCTGACATTTATATGTGCCTGATTTCGACACCGGGGAAATACATAAAGCAAATTTGCCTGTGAACACTTTATACAATACAGATCTAAATCCGGGTGATCACTTATATCAATGTTATATATATCATCATACCATCCAGCCCTAAAACGTGGAGCTTTTGTCAGTGTTTATTTAAAAACATCAAGTTAGGCAGAATATACAATACAATTGTCAATACAATATATAACAATACAATTTGCAGGGTATGATTTTACCCCAAAATTCAACATATTGAGACAAAATGATAACTGCAAATCCACGTTTCGCTGCCTGGAGTCCAGTTGTTTCTGTGAATTGCAGCGATCCATTTGCTTCTCTTTTCTGTAGCTTTCGGCATTCTGTAAAAATATACCTCAGATTTCTTGTCAAATCTATTTGTACAGTCAATCTCAAAGCTCTTTCCCGTTTTAGATGTGTTTTGTGTGTTTATCGCAGCATTCACTCTGAAAACCAATGCTGCCTTCCAGTCTTTTTGTCACTCAGTGGGCGTAACCGCAGCGACTCCGGCCGACGGTGACGACATACCCTCTGTTGTCGATATTCTTCTGTGGAGTCTTATTTTGACAGCTTTTGCCCATCTGATGTAAACACTACATTTCCAAAGTAGCTTTTTGAGATTTAGAGAAAGTCAGTCTTCGCAAACATGTTTTGTACTGATGGCAAGATTAACTCTAAGCCAGGCCTCGGTCAGGCCTGATCTCTGCCTCTGCCTGTCCGCTTGCTCCATTCACCCCTGGCCCTCATGTCAGCTAGAGTCTGGGCAGTGCTCGAATTCTCCACCCTATATAATGAAGACCGCTCTCAAAGCAATTATCTACTGATAAAAATCGTTCGCTGTAATAAGCTGCAGAACTATGAAGCTGCAAGACAGGGATATTGAGGTCATTTTCATTATAGTTGGTGTTATTGTGAAAGCTTATTTGTGCTAGTTGTGTTGTTGGACAACGCTTTAGTCAATTCTTGGTCTATAATTGTGCTATTTATTAAATATTTATTTATTTTGAAGGGCTGCTTATGGTGATAACATCTCTTAAAATGACTTTATAGTGACCAATGATGCTTTTTCTAACTTAAAATGTATTTTTATATTTAATTCTAATAAATGCTTGCCTCTGGGTCCACTTCAATGTAAATAATAATAATAATGATTATTATTATTATTATTATTATTATTACATCTACTTCTGAAGGTTAATTTTAATGCATGTTGGCATATTGTAATATATTTTGACACATGGGGTAAGTTGTCACAATAGAATCTGCCATTAAATGGCCATTAAAACAATTTAGTGAAACAGCAAACATATTAAATGTGATGCAAAAAAGCATAAAACTTTTGTTTTGTCCAACAAATATTCCAATGAACAAATATATAATATTATATAAATATATAATATATAAAAACATGTGACAACTTGCCCCAACCTGACATTTATCTTCGATTTTCACTGAGTTTGGCACAATGTTTTGTTTGTTTTGTTAGCAAATGTACTTTTTAATCTAATCAAATGTTTCACCTTTTCTCCCCACCTTCTTCATTCTCTTTTTTTTTCTTTTAGTGTAACACAGATTGTCAGTTGACTCGATTAGTTGGACTGAATATTTATCTCTTGTGTGTAGCCACTGTTTTTGTATGCAAATTCACAGTGTTTATTTTTTTCAGAGACAATCTGAGTGGAAGAGTCCCAAATATTAACAATGCTTTTTATTCAAAACAGCAGCTGTCATTTTCAACCAATATCTAGAGTTACAAAGGTCATAGCCCAGACCAGAAAACATAGTATTTTACCAAAATAAAATGGATGCAATGCAGCGCACGGCCCTCTCCCTTCCCCTGTGTGGTCCATTAGAATGTGTGGGTCATGAGTTTTGGCCCCAGCTGTCTGATTAAATGGACAGATTGACTTTTGGCTGAGAGAGCTGCTTCATCTCCCAATCCTCCTGCCCCCCCCCCCCCCCACCCCTCTCTCTCTCTCTCTCTCTCTCTCTCTCTCTCTCTCTCTCTCTCTCTCTCTCTCTCTCTCTCTCTCTCTCTCTCTCTCTCTCTCTCTCTCTCTCTCTCTCTCTCTCTCTCTCTCTCTCTCTCTCTCTCTCTCTCACACACACACGCACACCATACACACCCCTGCATGAGCACTGAAACCTTTGGCTTGGTGCTGGCTTATTTTAAATGCGCTTCCTGCATGCACAAGTTCATCGGTGTTTGTTGTACGTCTGTGCGTGTGAGTGTTTCATGCATTGTCTGAAACAATATTACTGAAAACAATAAGCCAGAAAACAGTATTTATCTTCACCGGCCTCTGACTTGCGTTGTTATTTTGCATTGTTTATTTCTGCTGTGCTTCTCTGTGTTAGTTTGCAGATTAAAAAGCAAATGGTGAGCATGTAGATATTTAACCCCTTCATGAATATGGTGCTCTTGTCTCATTTATGTATTTATTTGTTCCTATGGTACTTGCAAACATGGGACCATCGGTCACATTAATGTCACAATTGGATATTTCCTTTAATAATCAATCATGACCAAGTTATGATCTGTATAATGACCCACAGCTCACATCGGGTGTGAAATAACAACGCAGTGCATTGGCTGTATGTGTTTGGAAAATTCGGTGTATTATTTCTATGCACAAAGGGAAACATGTTTAAACATTGCTGACTGTCAAAAGCCAGCATTAAGTAGTTAACCCTGTTAAAAACAACACTTGTCCCCTTGATAAGTATCTTATCTTACACCTTTGTAGTTCTAAAAATGTTAATTTCATTTTATTTTTAGCTTAGATCTTCCCTTTCTTTTTTTGGTTAAATACGGTATCGTTTTTTAAAACCAAGGATTTCAATGCGAGTTCTTTGTGTCTTTGAAGCACTTTTTGAAGGCTTGTTTGCTCTTGTATTTTCTCTCTGCTCCATCTTTTCCATTCTTGATCCTAGGTCCTCTTTCAAAGAAACAGAATGATGATTTAGCTGATAATGACGGTGCTGAGGATGAAGGTATTTTTTGATGCCAAACTGATATGCATGACAAGGAACCCTCCGGTTTTTTCTTCTTTGTTTTTCTTAAATTTCTTGTCCTTTTTTGAGAGTGGAGATTTTTTTCTTGCTCGTTTTTTGCTGGATGTGTTTTGTCGTTTTTGCTTGATGTGACCTGTCTCCCGTCATTCCAGATACACATAATTGTTAATAACCCTTCATAGGTTCTTGCTTGAATATTTTTTATTATCATTTCCTTTTAATTTTATATGTTGCATCTCACTTAAACAAACCAAAAACAAGCAAACAAAAAAAAACTAATAATCCTAATATTAATTCTTAACACTTTTTTGCATGATTTTTCAACTCTTCTGCCTTTAAAAAATATTATGAGGTAATCCCCTGGTTTAAAAAAAAAAAATCTTCCGAAATTCAACCGGAAGTCCCCTACAAAAATTTCCTACGCAACATTGTATGTTCCTGGAATCCAAAATGCCATGTCTGCATTTCCATCAGACTGTGCATCAATAGTCATTACTGTCCAGCCGTTGAGACGACTTTTAATTGCCCAATGTTTAGTGGTCGTGCAAAAATCTATAGAGATGCACAACAAATTAACACATCGATTAAATGCCTGGGCTGTAGACTGTAAAAGAGGTACAAAATCTAATGATAATAATCCCTGAGTGACTTCAGTTCTGTATGTGATAAAAGCATTTCCTGTCGTGTTCATTTCAGAACAGAAGCACAGTGAAGACTGTCTCCTGTATAATCAAATGAAATAAGAACCAATTAGAGCAGGCTAAAACCAGGAAAGAGCCTGCTCGCTTTGATCTGCACATCAAAAGATTACAGCAACACAAATATACAGTGAGAATCCCGCAGAGTATCTCAAATGAACTCTCTTGAAAACCGACCGAATAATCCTCTTAAGCATGCCCGACAATATATTGGGAAAACACTCATCGCCGACATCAGCCTTGGACTTGGTGTCTTCAGAGGCCTGGTCTGAATTACTTTCAGGACACTCACAGACACCCATCAGGTGTCTCTTCATATTGGAGAATGCCGTACATCAAGCTACAATGGCAAAGTCCTCCCAAAATCAAGAGCTTCCCAATGACTGCAACTGTGCATCTATTAAGACGTCTCTAGTGATCGGCAGTTCCTTTGATGGTAACAACAACGCTCCAAATTCTTCTTTTCGAGGACCTGCTCAAATTCCTAATGTTGCAGACTTTCAGCTTGAACCGTCCTTGCTGTACGTACAGTTACATTAGTGTTGGGAAATCTGTTTTGAAACCTTATCTTGTTAGTTACTCAGTGGAGATAGCTACTAACAAAAAGTAGCAAACTACATTGAAGCTACTTTTTTTAATGAATGAATGAATGAACAGAGTCACACCATTGAACTTTGAACAGATAATTGAGCAGATTTACTCTAAACAAAAACAAACTCTAATGACAAGCTTTATATAATTTACAGTATGCTATATAAAATAGTTAAAAACAGTCATGAACTGCAGCTAAACTCGCTAATTTAATATTTTGCTAAGACCTGAATCAATGAATCGCTTTTGAATGCTACAAATGTGACAGTTTGATTGTTACCACGGCCCGTTCCACAATACAACGTGACATTAAAAGTAGTGATTTAGCAGTTTGTTGTGCTAAATCTTTCATTTTGTTGTGTTAGCTTGCGCTAGCTTGTTTACTACAATACTTGTTACCACGGCCCGTTCCACAATACAACATGACATTAAAAGTAGTGATTTAGCATTTTGTTGTGCTACATCTTTCATTTTGTTGTGTTAGCTTGCGCTAGCTTGTTTACGACAATACTTGTTCCCAGAAACCTACACTGTTTTGAAAGTCTTGGACTACCATAAGGCTAACATGAAACATGTAGCTGTGGCTTCGCTAGTAAGTAAAATGTTAGCGGCGTCGCTAGTTTCAGTAATTTAGGGGAGAGCGGGGCACAAAGTAACGTGGGGTTAGTTGTAACACACATGGTTTAAAACTTTCCACACATGCCAGCATGACGAAACTTAGTGTATTTACTAGTTGCCCATATCAACACTATATAGAGAAAAAATTGTGCCAAAATTCTTCGAAAGATATCACTGAACATTTATTTAACCATAGCAAAAGTACATTTCCTAAGTAAATTTTTCATCTCTGTTTTTTGTGTTTATTTAAAAATATGACAAATCTGATATTATTTTAATCTTATATCTGTTATTTAAGAGTTGAGATAGTTCTTTAATGCTGATCTAACCAGCAGAAGACACGAGCTGGGTTTAAATCCCAGTTGCGCAGGTGGGGCATGTTGTAACACTGCGTTACAATGTGCCCCTATTAGAACTGTGCTATTCTATTCAATACTTTTATGAATCCTATCGAAAAACCATGAGAAAAAGGTGAATAAAGACTGAGAGTCAAGTTTGTCTTGGATATTTTTAGATTAGATTAGATAACATTTTAAGCTGTCATATGCTCATGTTACAACGTGCCCCACCTATGGGGCATGTTGTCACATTTCACTTCCATTCCTTTGGGGTAAATCAAGAAAAAAGTATACACTGTATTAATGAAACAAAACCACATAATTGTACTAGACATGTGAAATTAATGTGGGAAAAAATAAATACTCTGAACCCCAGTGAATTTACACAAACTGAGAAAGTCAAAAAGTGTTACTTTGTGCCCCGCTCTCCCCTACTTCAAATGTGTAACAGAATTCAAACATTCACTAAAAGGACTTTAAACAGAGAAACACAAAGCCAGTGTGTCAGAACACACCAAGGTTACTGTAAACTGACAAAGTCTGACAAACTTCTTAGCTTTTTGAAAATCAGGTGGCGGTTAAAACGACAACAATCAAAATCTTTACTCTTGACATACTTAGAAACAGCTTGATTTACACTACCACGTTTCACTTTTCAATCGAATGCACGAGTGAATTCATGTTCAAATGTACCCAAATGAGCTAAACATAAGTAAAGGCGTTTATTCGAATTCCCGAGGCCTATCTGCGTATGCTTTTTGCTAAGTGGAAAAGGGCCGCCGTTTTGGCTTCCAGACAGCTGTAGCTGATAGGGCTGAGAGGAGACACAGAGCGCACATTAATTATGTAGACATAACGCTAGCTTATTACTGCACACTGCTTATACCAGCTGCAGTAGCATCGGCGACAGTTCTCGCCAACCAGCTCCTCTGATTTTATTTCATAGATCCAGTAATTGGCTTGATCACATCAGTGGCCCACTCACTGATATTAATATCCATTCTAATTAGTTTACATTTTTGTTTTTGATATAAAAGCTGCATGCAGGCCATATCCCAGGATCATCAATCATATAACAACTTCAAATGCCAAGGGATTCTCCAGATATGACTATTTGCTGGAGATTTACTAAAGCAAACTATCACCAAAATCAATAGCCACTTTTGACTCGTTCATTAATCTGGTGCTTTAGTATGAAGCGTACAACGTTTATTGACTTCTTCTAAGCAATCGGTAGCAAAAGGCCCAAGAGACAGTGCAAGTATGTGGTCTTAGATTATGCCAGATTGGAAATCCGAAGAAATGGGATTTGCAAAAGTAAAAGTCTTACACAGATCACCTTTAAGTTTAAGTAACCAGCTTTTAGTTTAACAAAAATCGTCATTCCAAACTCATATGACTTTCTCTTTTCTGTGGAACACATCATTTGAACAATGTTTTAACTGTTTTTGTCCATTCAAAACAACATTGGACCCCATTGACTTTCATTGTATGGGCAAAAAATCATTTTTTCAAAAAATACCTTACCTAACTCTTTACTCTAGAGACCTTTCCGTTCACAAACATAGCTTAGTGTTTGCAAGTCAACATAGTTGGTCACATTTCAACAGTGACAGAAAAACATTTAGGAGTAACGTTTTGGAGAAAGACTGTGGTACACTGGACTTATTGTTGACATTTGACATATGACATTTATAAAAGACTGAGGAAAATACAAAAGAACTGGTGTGCGCATACACGTGAACTCTGGCCTGCTGATGAAGAGTATTTCTGTCAGTCTGAATGAAGACTGGGATCAATGGAGTATTCATTTCTCTGAGGAATCACTTCCTGTCTTTTCCTCCTGCTGGACACTGATAGACTCACTGGCCTAGTTTACATTCTTCCGTGGCTCATGGGTCATTCAGTTCAGTATCAAAATAAATATAAGATATTAAAACCTAATTAATGCTTAATTTAAAAAGAAAAAAAAAAAAATTTTTTTGAATGATGAAAGCTTAATAAAGCACTCTTTCATACACAAAGTCACAACATTGGCAGGAAGAAAAAATACGTAAGATAAGATGAGAAAAGAGAAGAGACATTATATGGCGAAGAAGAGAAGAAGTACCATTGAGTCCAAATTTGACATCTGAGGAAAACAGAAGAGATGGTACAGGAAGGGACCCAGTGAGACAAGATGAGAAAAGACTGTTGTGAGCAAATCTCACTTTTAGCATTTTCTAAAAGATGCAAGGTGAGACGAAAAGAGAGAAGATGAGACATTACATCTCTGATAAAGAGGAGAAGCAATGGGAAGGGGAGATGAGAAGAGAGGAGATGGGATGAGAAAGACATTTGGTCACCTGAATAAGAAGAACACTGTTCTCTGAGCATTTGGTAAGAAGAGATGAAATGGGGCAGGTAGGGGCATAACAAGATGAGACAATATGAGACATTGTGCAAATGCCACTTTTCAAGACGCGAAAAACTGGGACGGGACAGGAAAAGGTGAGGTGAGAATCACTCTGGACTTTTTCACCTTGGAAAGAGAAGAACAGAAGAGATTGGACAGGACGAGGTGAGAGGACACGAGAGGAGACAAGACGAGAAATGACTTTGCCTGATGATGAAGAAGAATGACTGGGGACAGGTGAGAAAATGAGACTGGATGAGATGAGACAAGACGAGAAAATAAAGAGACATAAAGAAGTTTTGTTTTGAGCATTTTGCAAGAGGAAAAGAGATGAAAAGGAAGGGGTGAGATGAGAAGAGAAGGTGATGAGACTAGACGAGAATCGCCTGATATAGAAGAAAAATCTCACTTTGAGCATTTTACAAGAAGAAACGGGTTAACTGAGACAAGAAGAGAAATGAGAAATTACGTTGACTGATAAAAAAGAACTGTTGTGTGCACATTTGGCAAGAGGTGGTCTTGTTTAGGGGCCTTAAGAAAATTGTTTTGGAAAATGATTGCTTTTTTCATTTGCTTTTTTCGCTTGTTACGAGACCTCCCGGAAGCAAGTCCCTGCACGCCCAATAAAATAACCAAGATTTATGTGAAGGCTTTGCAACCATGATGAAATGGCACTCTCCCTCAAGCAAGACGAAAGTTATCATCTGCATCGCATTTGTGTTTTGAAAATACCTCCCTCTCGGACAGAGACCATTTGCCCAAAGTGGATTACTTTGCCTAAGCCATGTATGAAAATTTAAAAAGTGTGCAATTTCCATTGCTAAAAGAAAAATGGGACCTGAGAAGATGAGGTAAAGTGGCAGGCGGATCCTATTCGGAGAGCGCAGACAAGGTCCCCTTACTTTAAGTTTGCCCATTAAAGTAACCTTCTAGCCCCTAGTTAGTTAGTTCAAATCTTTAGTTAATTCAAAGCATTACTAAAATGACTTTTATTGCTGGCAGGCCCTTCAAGAAAAAAAAATTGTGAATTTTTCGATCACCAGGAACATGACATTCATATTGCCTAGGAAATTAATGAGCTCATTTCTAAAATTGATCAAGTTTAAAAAATAAAGCCAATGTGGCCAATTTGAGCAAAATGGGAGCCCTCAGCTCTGAATGCATTTCCAGCTGTCTACAGTAATTTGTCATTCAGTCATTTCTATCCTCCTTTTTCCAGACATTCGTGAAAGTGGGAGCCCCAAACCG
Organism: Coreius guichenoti; assembly: GCA_039654105.1. Lineage (NCBI taxonomy): Eukaryota > Metazoa > Chordata > Actinopteri > Cypriniformes > Gobionidae > Coreius > Coreius guichenoti. The sequence goes on along the minus strand of CM077188.1, from coordinate 21,750,724 downwards.
GTGATGGTTTTCATTCACGGAGGATCATACATGGAAGGAACAGGAAATATGTTTGATGGAAGCATCTTGGCCAGTTACGGCAACGTCATCGTCATAACCGTAAACTATCGGCTTGGTGTGCTTGGTAAGCAATTCAATTTTTTGCTTAACTTTACCCATCATGCATCAAGGTTTCCCGGTCAGTGCCGCATACGATATTCTCTGAATGGCTTGTTCTAGCTTTGTTTCTCTCCACGAGGTGCAATTTTCCTCCAGTGAAAGATGATTTAGTTGCCTGTGAATAGCCTCAAGCTCATAAGCATAAAACGGGTGAAGTGGCAATGCTCTCCACAGCGGCGTGCATGCATGAAAACTTATTATAGAAAAGTTTGCTGTAGTTGTACATGATTTAAGGTGATAGTAAATACCGGAACTATCAAAGCTTTATGACCTTCTAGTTTCAATTGCAATAGAACAACTCTAGCCTGTATGCGTCTCTCTCTTTCTCTTTCCCCATTGCTATTCCTCTTCCTCTGTCAATGATCATTTTTCAATGCAACAGATTTGTGGATAGAGATAAATTTGTGTGTTTTTACTTAATGATTGAGATTGCCTCAAGTAAATGGTGATGGATTCATTAATAAGCTTTCTCCAAGAACGAGGTGCTTTCCATATTCCAGCTGTCTAGATATGAAGCATCTGCTATCAAGGAAAGTTAAGTGTTATTTTAGTTATGTACAAATGCAGTTAGCACAGAAAAAAAGACATTTTGATGAAGTATCTTTTGCAGCCGCTGCTTTTCTCAGATTGCTTCATCAATATTTGTCTGCGAGGTTCTTATGCAAATGCATCATTGTGTTCATGACAGATTTTTCATTATATACAAATTCCTCAGTGATTGACAGTTATTATTTCAGATTAAAATGATGGAAACTCATAGATAAACTCATCTGATGCCTGTTTTAGTTCACTGTGCTTAGCATGTTATGCAGAAATGCATCTGTCTCAAGAGTGAATGGATCAAAGCCACAAAAATCTGTTTTTGTAAACAAGCATTTCTAATTTTTGATCTGTTGTAGCAAATAACTCTCTATAAAGATATGACACTGATCATCTTAACCCATCTGTGCATCCAACTTTGCATCAGTTTTCAGTCTGAGCAACTTCATAACATCCTAAATGCCAAAATAGTGCATGTTTAATCCTCTGGTTATTGGAGAAAAATGTGTAAATTGTGATGCAGGGTCAATTTGATCTTTCAGTGGTAATAACACGCTATGCAATGAATGTCTGTCAAACTGACTTGTCAATTGAATAAGAGTTATAGGTCATTAATTTGTGGGCTGTTTGTTCAAATAGACTTGTTAAAGAAACATTAGCAGCTGCTGCTAGTCCTACAAAGGGTTTTTATTGCCAGTTTAATTAAGTTGTTCACATCTGTACAGTATAAGTCACCATTTTGACCAGTATCAGGGTGCTGGCAGATGCTAATATGCTGGTGGCAGTCTGTGTCGTTAGTCTAAAATATTTAAAAATGAATGCATGAATTCTGAAATTAGCATCAGTTATTTGCATCAGAACCTTCACAGTATATCTCTCCGTTAGCAAATGAGGCTCAGTGTGATCTTTCTCCCTTAATGATTTAGTTTGCCGCCATCTTCCCTCAGTCGCCCTTAGCTTTTTATAACAAATCCACTGCTGATGATTGGCTATTTTTTTCCTAGCTAAGGCACACAGATCCATTAGGGGGTTTAAGCATATGCCCACATGCCACAACCCTTAATTTCTTGTTGCTATGTTTTTCTCATGCTTGTCTGGGGTTCGGCTAAGCTCCGAGGCAGCCTCTGGGAAAGGTGCTGTAATGGTGAGAGGGCCTAATGGATTATAGCACTGCACACAGTCTGAGTGTCATTATCAGAACTGTTGTAGATTTATGGAGCGAGTCGCTCTCGTCATGCCCCCCTGAATAAAACTGCTCTCCGACAGCTAATCAGCTGCCATAAGGCCCCGTTTTACCGAGTGCCACCATCATATTTTTTTGGAGGTGCTGGTGTCCCAATCCTCTTTAGCAACCATCCTTCAAATCCAGCCAATAACTCGAAGTGTATAACCTAAAATAGCGCCATACCTATAAGGAATAAATTACTGGCTTCAGAGTTAAGGTACGGTTACATTTGCGGTTTAGCTAAGTGGCTAGCTGGTCTTCCAGTGCCCAAAACCCCTCTAAAACCAGCTATGGTCAGATAAGACCACCAAACTAGCTTAGGCTGGTTTATGGTGTTATTTTTCATCAGGCAAATTGCCCCTGAACTTTTATTGGGAACAAAAAGAGCATATTAAGACCACATAATGCAGCAGATTTACTCACAGCTTGCACCAGCGCAAACCCTCTTTTGGTTTAAAAAAAAACAACAACTACTGTCAGGATTTACTAAAGACGTGCTGTGAAAACAATTGTGCTGAAAAGGCGTGGACAGGGTTATTTTTGCGGCTGACCTTATTGCATATGCATTTGTAGGAGTTTCCCTTTCAGACGCAAAATTTATGGGAGGACAGTGTTTAAATGAATCATGCAAGGTGATTTACTAAGGTTTGCGCTAGTCAATTTACTGGTATTTGCGGCATTATTTAATGCCTAAAAAAAGCATGTCTTAAACTAGATGCTAATTTTCGCTGCTCTTGGTAGATTGCGTTGGTCATTATGAAAATGATCCGGCTGCGTCTGTGTTCTTTCATTTGCGTGTCGTCAGTAGAGCACATGCAGAACTTTCCACTTCCATCAATGCTTTTGTGGAATTGCACTCTCATGCTAATTTTCCCTGTTTAGTAAATCTGGCCCAATGTCTTCTAAAAATATTACATTTCATTTTTGAAGGAGCGTCACTCTCTGGTCACGAATGACACACTGAGTTACAGTCAAACTGTTAACTAGATCTAAATTGATTTGAGTCATCAGCACTTGTTAGCCAGTATGTGCGTGGTTGGCTGGTGTAAAGCAGATGCAGTCGCCGGCGGAGGTGTGTGTGCTCACGTGCCGGTTAGTTCGGTTGTTTACTTCTTTGTCAAGACTTCACCGGATTGCTCACCCTGTAATAATTGGTTTGCTGTTTTTCTTTAATCATTCCATGTGGCCCAATGTTGAGGATTATTATTTTTCATGCTTATTAATTTTCTTCTCCCTTGAAACAAATACCCCTGATGTTTCAGTTTCATTAGTCTTTTGCTTTCTCCAACCTCCACCTCTCTTGCTTTCTCTCTGTGTTTTTTGCCTTCAGCACTGCGTCCTTTATCACCTACTTCTCTCTCTCTCTCTCTCTCTCTCTCTCTCTCTCTCTCTCTCTCTCTCTCTCTCTCTCTCTCTCTCTCTCTCTCTCTCTCTCTCTCTCTCTCTCTCTCTCTCTCTCTTCCCCTCAGTCATATGCTTGCTTAAGTGTAAGCCTGCCACAGGGTCTTTAAGGAAGCATGTATGATGTCTGACCCTATTCAGGAAGCAGTGTGTCTGGGGAGATGCTTCATTGGAGGGTGTTTATTAATCTTAACAAGCATTTAACAACTCCGTGGGATCGTCCCTTGTCCATTATTTTGCCTCTTTAATGCTTGCTGCTAGTACTGGCTGTTTGGGGCTCTTGTTGATTCAGGTGGTCAGTTTAACCCTATACACTTTTATAATTTATATATTTTTCTTCTTCTTCTTCCTCTTCTTTGTAAAAGAATTTGTAAAGCTTAGACTTAGGGTGCTTTCACACTAGCACTTTTGGTGCGCTCCCGGATTCGATTGATGTCAGAGTTTGTGAACATATGAACGCTGTTTTCCGAACTCGGGTGCGCACCCACAAACTGTGGGTCTGGCATATGGTTCATGTGAACTCTATTGATTGAAAATTAATTGGCCAGCAGCCAAATCACCCTGTAGCCCAAGACTGGTTTCCCACTGAAGTTAAGCAGGGCTGAGCTTGGTCAGTACCTGGATGGGAGACCTCCTGGGAAAACTAGGAAGCTGCTGGAAGAGGTGTTAGTGAGGCCAGCAGGGGGTGCTCACCCTGTGGTCTGTGTGGATCCTAACGCCCCAGTATAGTGATGGGGACACTATACTGTAACAAGCACTGTCCTTCAGATGAGACGTTAAACCGAGGTCCTGACTCTCTGTGGTCATTAAATATCCCAAGATGTTCTTCGGAAAAAGAGTAGGGGTGTAACCCCGGCATCCTGGCCAAATTTTCCCATTGGCCTCTGTCCATCATGGCCTCCTAATCATCCCCATATATACTGATTGGCTTCATCACTCTGTCTCCTTTCCACCAATAAGCTGGTGTGTGGTGGGTGTTCTGGTCCAATATGGCTGCCGTCGCATCATCCAGGTGGATGCTGCACATTGGTGGTGGTTGAGGAGATTCTATATGTAAAGCGATTTGAGTACCCAGAAAAGCGCTATATAAATGTAACGAATTATTATTATAATTATTATTGATGACGTATGATTCGATAAAACTGTGTTTTTGCGTGTTCTTGCTCACTTACCTGATAAGCGTGACTGATGCACTGCAAGCAGAGAGAATGTATATCTCGTTTCTGCTGGATTCCCGCATTCTTTAGAACATTTGCAGTACATTAGCAGCAGACAGATGCAAATGCTGTTATGTGCTGATGCTTTGAAACCAAAGGAGGAGGGGGGAGCAATCAAACTCGGGTTCGGAACAGGCAATCGAACCAAGTGTGAAAGCACCCTTAAAAGTAGGCAGCAGGTCTGCCTATATGATATGTGTTTGCTGTAATATATTACTGCTACTTCTGATCTTGACCCAGCTTTCATGCTACCCTACAGATTAAATAGCACTACCCTGTAGATTTAGTAGTCTACATATGTGCGTGTGCGTTAGTCTAAGTGATGGGCCTCATTGGTTGTGACGAGTGGATGCATTGGTAGAGGGCAAAAAGGCAAGCGACAGAGTATAGAGGACATCTGCCATCAGAGAGGCTTTGCCCTGTGAGCGCCGCTAACCGAAAGGATTAGTTCAGCCTGCAAGAGTGCAGCAGATGTCCATCTGGGCCCACTCACTCACGGCTCCTCCTCCTCATCTCCAAAGTCTCTCTCTCACTTCCTTTCGCTATCTCTCTTCCTCGCTTCCCGGTTTTGGCCTGGTTCCACTGACATGTGGATTGCCCCAGGCTAGACTCAATGTAGATATTAATAAGTAGTCAAATTTTGTCTGCGGTTGAATCCACAGTGGAAGTTTGACATCATGATTTCATGCATTCCTAGACTTGAAGCATGAGTTAATGATATTGCTGTGACACTTTCCTCTCTGTGGAGTATCATAATCCCTAGGGATCTCGGGAAGAGACAAGGCTGCATTTACACTAGAACTTTTGGTGGAGATGAGAGTCCGTTTGACATCAGACTTCTTTATGTTTCTGAATGATGTGCACCAGCAAACTATACTTTTTAATGTCAAAAGTTCAGATTCTTTACACCATTCAGAATTTCAGTTCAAATTTCAATGTTGACTTTACAAAGCCATGTTTGAAAGTTTTGAAAATAAGTTTTAAAAGTTTTATAGTTTATAGGTAAATTTTTTTGGGGATTCTTTTATAAATAGAGCTATAAATGAATTAAGATTGAATTGTAAGATGGAGCGGGCAGGAATTGCGCTCTGGACTAACCAATAGAACCAAGTAGAGTAGTTTAGGGAAGGTAGTTAAATTTTTTAGGGTCAAATAACTGCCTGTGCCCTTGGGCTTTTATTTACTGTATCAGGGAGAGAAATTGAACTCAACTCAAAGTTGCATTTGAAGCTCCAGTAATTTACAGCCCAGAGCGCGCAGGAGTCATCTCCAGTATCTGAGACTCGTTGTCAGGATGACCACCCTCACTCCCAGCCACAATGCAGGGTCTATTAGGCAAGAGGGTTCCAGCAGATGGATGCGTCCATGTGCCTCCATCCATCTCTGCCATGGAGGCTGAGATTAGCCAGGTCCGCTCGTGGGCTTTTCGGCAGGGAACAACTGCCACTGCGGATGATCAAGGTGCTCGCCGGGATTCACGCAGCGCTGTAGCTTCTGCCGGGGAAAACAGATGGACATGTTTAACACCTTAGAAATGAACTACGCTGCAGGACCAAAGCCAGGGAACCCTCTGAGCCAGGATGGATTGCATGTAAAACTCTGAGGGTAGGTTTTTACCCCCCATGCATTACATTCTATTACAGTTCCCATGGAGATTCCCTTGAAATGCTTTCCCCTGTTTAGTTCATCCAATAGGATGGTTCACCTTACTTCTGTGGAACATAAAAGAAGATATTTTGAGAAATGTCTGTGTCCATACAGTGGAAATCAATAGGATCCAATTAGGGCTACACGATAATGGTTCAAAATATCTTCTTCTGTGTTCCACAGAATAAACCCAGTTCGGAACAACATGAGTAAATGATGACCGAACATTCATCCCTCTACATCAGTGGTATTCTTTTGGTGGTGTAAACAAAATGCTGCTGTAGGTCCTGTTGCCTTGCAGGCAATATTTCTTGCTATTGTGGCTCTCCATATTCTCAAATATTTACCAGTCTTTTAACTGAAATACTCATTTTAGAGGTCAGAACAGGGGACACTTTCAGGAAAAGACCGTTTTTTGGTCAGCATTTTTTAGCTGCACTTTTATCAGTACGGCAAGACAGGACAAGGCCCGTTTGTAGGGAGCAGTGGGGTTGTGACTATCTTGGCATTTTGATATTATGTGTCCTATATACTCTGGAAGTAAGAGATAAGTGAAATAAGCCTTTTCTACTTATAAAGGTCTGCACATGGATCTAGGGCCCGTGTGTACGGCCGCTGGTACGCCCACATCTCATGTTGAGATTGTAAACAGGACTCTGAATGATCCCTCTGCAATTTTGAAATACCTTGAGGTTTGATGGTCTTTCCATCTTGTCTGTTTATAGAGCTTGTGCGAACTGGAACATGCTCGATTCTCAGGATTAAGATCACCACATACTACAGAACCTTGAAGTAATTCATCCTGGTCCTTGTAACTTGCCTCAATCCTTCATTGAGATTCATTTATGATTTTGTTGCTGAGGAGATCCACAGCTGTAAATTTCCCCCAAATGCAGTTAATCAGAGGTTAGCCTGTAGCCCGAATACATAAAGATTTATATCTCTAGTCACCAGCCCCAAGCTTCTTGGCTCTTGTAATTTCGTTTATTCTGTTTGGCCTCAACAAAATCTTATTTACTCCACTGGTTTCTGAGCTACCTGCTTTTTGCGTGTTTAACATCTCCAATTTTAAAGTCTTGTGAAGTTGTATGTGGTACCCGCTAGCGTTCAGGACACCCCCGTTGCCTCCGTGGTGGTCAGGGTCCCCTCATGGCGTTGTGAGGCAATTATATTGTGGCTAGTTTATTTAGAATTTTTTTTTTCTCCACATACAAGCTGCTTCAAAGCAAGGAAAGTTTTTAGAGTGGAGCTATATTCTGATTTTAAATTGAATTGCCCTAAAATGTCATGTGGCCTAACCATCCAGTAGAAAGTGTGTGTAAACATCCTAATCATTATTTTCAAAATATTTATTTATTTATTGTGGCAAGCAGGGCGGGGCCGAGAGCCGTGGAACAGAGCGAGGCTCATGGAGGAGCTTCAGTGGGATAAAAGGAGTTCTATCATAAGGGAAGAAGGAGGCGGGAACTGGCAAACTTTCGACACACAAAAAAATTGCATTGTGCCATTGACCTAAATAAAGTTAAAAGTTCTGAAGACAGGCTAAATTGTCCTCAACATCATTAGCCTCGTTTTCAATGTCAGGCCAAATGCGGGCGTGCTAGTGCGTGCCAGGGCCAGTCGCGTTTCCACTGTCACTTTCGGGGCTTGACCGGGCCTCGTTGTCGAATACCTTGGTCCAAAGCGAGCCAGCTCGGGCTTGAGGAATGGTTACAAACAAAGGTTTATCTAAGTTTGGAGGCGGCAGTGGGTCGCGCATGATTTCATATACCAGCTAACATCAGCATTAAAGACTTTTAAAATAATTTTTGCTCAAAACTCACTTTCAGACAGCAGTGAGTGTTTGAAATAACTTCTGTTTGTGATTCGATGAGGATTCTGATCACCGTATAATGTAGAATGCAGAAATGTATATGCGATGCAAAAGACTATGCGCGCTAACCATTACCATAGTAAACATGATAAATACAACTGCTTGAAGAAATCAGAAAAATCATATAGGCTATCACAATCACGTATTTATTTTATCTGTCAGTATGTCTCGTCTGGACTGTCTGATATGTCATAAAATTTTGCAACTCTGTATTTTTGGGAGCTTCCTCTCTTTCTCTGACTGAAAATATTGCTTAACTGTATTGGGACTGTCACTGGAGAGAGTGCTAAAGCTCCTCAGGTCGTATTTTTGGTGGAAAATGTGTAGAAATGTTTCTTTCATTCTTTCTAAATATGATGTAAACATACTGTCCTGTCACTACAAATAAACAGAAACAGACGCGACTGAATAAGTATGTGTGTCCTCTTTCTTTTGTGAAATAACGCTACATACCACTGTATTTCTGTGGGACTAATGTGCAGTCTTGACACAAATTAATTCATTATGATCAATGTATCATATTATTATTGTAAAACTATAGTAAAACATCGATGCTGGGGTTCTTTCAGTTAATGACAAAAATGGCAACAAACGGCCACTTTTATCATGTTGGTTTTGCGATCTCACTAGTTTCCAGTGATTTCTTTCTGATTAGTTTTCTGATAAAACTTCCATTTGTTGGTGAAATGATGGGTTTGTGTGACGTTCCAGAGAGGCGTGTTACGGGCGGGTTTTAGTGAAGTGCTGCGGAGCTTCTAGCCCGACAGTGGAAATGCAGCGTGGTTTTGGGCTCGGTGCTACAGGTCTGAGGCTATTAGCCCAGCCCGGCCCGTTGAAAGACCTGGCTCGCACTGGCCCGACAGTGGAAAAGCGGCTATTGTCTGTCTCCATCCACAGTACTATTTTACCCCTGATACAAACACTCTACATGATGTCATCACTTGTGGGTGGGCCCTGAGATCTGTGATGTGCTGCTGGCTTAAAACATGTAGGGCTGGCTTCCTACATCAGCTGAGCCTGTCATCAGTAAACCATGAATCTTTTTCCCTATAGAGACATGCGGATAATGTCTGCAGTGCGCTGTGAATCCGATGACCCAGCGTTATTATTGCCCTTGAGTCCCTGTGTTCGCTTTGCTCTCTATTACAAATATTTTGACTGCTGTCCTTGAGTAACGTGTTATTTTAGTAAAGGCATCCGGCATTGTCTAATACCTCAGAAAATCCAGAAATCCCTTTGAAGGTCAATCTCTTTTCCCCTTGCGGCACAGTGATTATTAGTCAGCCCTGCTAGGGAAAAATGCGTTATGAAGGATTATGGCAGGAGAGCTGTGGGGTGAGTCAAGAATGATGCCAACTACCCCACTAGTGGCAAAAATATAAATAAATAAGTACAGAAAGGAGCTAATAACCGAGCGGCAAGCTTAAAGTTCTATATACAAAATGTTAAAACTGACGCCGCAGGTGTTTCAGAAGCTACAGCTGCTTTACATTCTGCCCTGCTGGTTCTAATTACAAGACTCATCAAGAATAGGAACGTTGGATCATTGATATTAATCTCTACGATTATTACTCATTCTCTTTCCCTGTATCCGCACAGGAACGTGTCGCTATGGTGCAGGGACATAAACATCCATCTTCATTCCTGCAGCCGTGCAAATGTTTAGCACAGCTTGCAAAGTTAAGGTTGGAAATACCTGTTCAAATTTTTACCAAGAGGGGGATTTATACACACTGCCCATACAGGCCTATAAGTGCCCTTTCTGGGTCAGGAGGGATACGTGATGTGCATTTGAGATCCAAGAGTGCATTTTATGGCCCATTTGAGAGTCATATTCTCATATGTATAGTAACTGTCCCCTTTAAAGACTACTGACATTGGATACAGCAGTACTATGTTCTACTGCAGCATTGAGCTGCATGCATGTACATTTACATCAATTTATACCCTTCGTAAGCTATCATCAACATGTTTTGCTTTTGTTCAGTCTCAGTCATCAGCTAAGTCCTCAGGGAACACAGTGTTTATAAAAGTAATAAAGTGCTTAATGGAGGCGGGTTACCTAGTGGTGCTGCTTGGTGCAGTGCCTCTCAAAATAAAATTTCAGCCAGTGTGAAACAAAGCTGCCGAATATGTCAGAAATGAGTTAAGAATCTGTAATTCTTGAATCTTCACTAGTGACAAACAAAGATTTGATTAGTTTACTTGTTCTTCCTTATGATTGTGATGCATTGTAAAATCTGTAATTGGTTCACCATTCAATTTTATCTGATTTTTTTAATGATTCATAATTCATAATTATTTCCAATAAATACATTGAACAAATGTAAGAAAGAATATTAAGCAGGGCAAGTGCTTTTAATTGTAATAATAAGAAGAAAATGTTTCTTGAGCACCAAATCAGCATATTAGGCTAAAAAAAATCAGCTTTGCCAGCACAGGTATTAATTGCAAAAAATAATAATAATATATATATAAGATGTAAGACTGTTGAATATACATATCATTTGATGGGAATTTTTCTGAACTAATAAAGAAAAAATGTATTCTTCAAATATTTTAAAAAACGTATAATAAGAAAAATGGTAAAGAAAATAACAATTAACTTGTACTGAATATTCACAATTATGACCAATGACACAGAAGCACCAGTAGTGAACCGTGACTCTCGAACCTCATCTGGAAAAAAGTAAACTCAGCCTAAAATCAGCTATACTGTGTCCTCGTCTATAATACTGCATGTTACCTTTGACAAGAAATGCCACAAGCAAACATCAGAGTGAGCGTGAGAGTTATCACCAAAATTAAAAAGTAATAAAATGCAAATCATGATTACAAAGAATTGTATCATCACGCAATCGGTGTGTCATTTCAGCGGAATATGGTGACAAATGGCCACAAAACCAACAAAATTTTATGAAAGCCGCCGACGCATCATGACAGCGCTCAGACCAAAGCACATTAGAGACAGACACTTCCGCATATGTTGACAATAAATCATATCATTACACTGGCACAGCAGCCGATTAAATGTATGTAACAGGCCGTATTAAACTTATGATTTGGGAAAAATTTAACTATTATGCAGAATTACAGCAAATGTAACCTATTCGATTTTAAATAACTTAACCAAACAGCAAACAATTCCAGCAGTAAAGCTTTAGCTACTTGATTGATGCTGTCATCCAGGGGTATCGCTTAATTGCTGTGGTTGAAATGCTTTTGAAAGCTTTGGATTTCTGCATAAAATTAAAGGGTTAGTTCACCCAAAAATGAAAATTAGCCCATGATTTACTCACCCTCAAGTCCTCCTAGGTGTATATGACATTCTTCTTTCAGACAAATAAAATCAGAGTTATATTAAAAAATGTCCTGGCTCTTCCAAGCTTTATAATGGCAGTGAATGGCTGAATCGTTTTTGAAGTCGATAAAAGTGCATCTATCCATCATATAAATGCTCCACATGGCTCTGGGGGGTTAATGAAGGCCTTCTGAAGTGAAGTGGCGTGTAAATCCGTATGCAATTCGACTTACGACAGAAGAGTAACCCCTGAAACGATGTATAGGAGTATCGCAAGCTTTGACGCCTCTCGCGGATAGGGCTGGGCAACAAACTCAAGCCCCTCTTCTCTTATATCGAAATTATCCGCCGTTTCTCATTAAAAATTCTCGTTTTAGACTTCTAATTCATGACCGGTGTTTTGTTTGGCTCTATCCTCTGCGCTTACGCGTTTGTCAATACGCATGCACCAAGGGTTCAAGGGTCAAGGGTTACTCTTTCGCCGTAAATCGATGCGTACGGCGATCCGCCGGAAGTTAGTTATTTTAGTCTATAAAGTTTTAAATATGGATATTTTTCTTACACAAACGCGCCACTTCACTTCAGAAGGCCTTTATTAACCCCCCGGAGCCGTGTGGAGCAGTTATATGATGGATAGATGCACTTTTATGGACTTCAAAAACGATTCAGCCATTCACTGCCATTATAAAGCTTGGAAGAGCCAGGACATTTTTTAATATAACTCCGATTTTATTCGTCTGAAAGAAGAATGTCATATACACCTAGGATGACTTGAGGGTGAGTAAATCATGGGCTAATTTTCATTTTTGGGTGAACTAACCCTTTAAGCTCTGGTGTAGGTCTTCCTTTACCGATTAACTGCAGCCATTTAGAAGGGCGATACATTTGGTCAATTTTACTGTCAATTAAAATTAGTCTTTCTTTGACTTGCTATGGCTTGGCCCTCTGTAATTTCACAGCTGGACCACCAATCACAGAGCTGAAAGCGTTAGGCAGAAAATCCTATGGAGAAAATGGGTGCCTACATAACACAACACACACTGAATAGGCAGATTTTCCTCAAAAAGATTTAGATGTTTATTGTCAAATTATAAATTCCTAAAAAAAATTAGAACTAAAAAGTTTTGACTTTTTAACTCTTTCCCTGCCAGCGTTTTTTTTTTTTTTTTGCCAGGCACCGGCAGCGTTTTTGATCGGATTCAGACTGATGATTAAAACATAGATGGAGTAAATCGAGTTCATCAACACCCCTAATGCTTCACAGTCCTATAGCTCGTCCTGGGTCGACATTTCATTCAGTAACATTAGGCAGTTTGAATTTATATGCTGTTTAATGTTAATGATCGTGTTATTTTACATATGCATATGATTACATATGATATCGCTTGTTGCTACAACTTCTTCGCATGTGCTTTAATCAGGAGATTCATTACTCTTTAGCCTTGTTTCCACCGAAATTACCTGGAACAATTTGTCCCCCAGACCTGTTGCTGTCTGCATTTACATCACAGTCTAAAGTACCGTGAAGATTAGGCAAATTAGTCCGGTGATTGTGGACTGTGTGCGACTTTCCAGTTCCCGCTGGATTTCGTCCTCCACATAAAAGCTTAATAAAGCCTGAACCTCGTCGTCGGTCCATGAGTCGTATTTTTTAAACTCCATTGTTGATTTGAATAGCAAACAACTCTTACTGCACGCACCGCAACAGACTTTTAAAAATGGTGGTTGAAATAAAATGCTGCGTGAAGTCAACCAATCAAAATGCTGCGTGAGCTCAACCAATCTACCTCGCGAGCAGGGACTTTCTGAGGGGGGATTTTTTACCCGGAACTTAATTTAGAACCCTGATCCCTGTGGTTAAAACATGCAGAGTACCACCCCAAAGTCCCTAGTTCCTGGGGAAAGTTCCTGCGGTGGAAACACGGCTTTTCAGAAGATGTGTCATAGCGCCCCCTAGCGTATAACAGTGAAAACTCGGAAACCCAGAAAATTCTGTGTTTGGTGGGGAAAGAGTTAAACTATTATTTTATATATTTTATAACTAATTTATACGTTTGTAAATATTATTTTTTACAATAGTTTAGGCCCGCTCTGAGGGCCTATAGGGCCCTGACGGGTCCCCTCTAAGAAACACATTGGGTAATATTTTATAGTCATCACAATCAATCAATCAATCAATCAATAAATCCCTTGAGATATGACATTTATTAAGTATTGTTATCAGTACATCACAATGCTTTTTCATACCCCTGATAAGTCTTAATAAGACTAATAAGTCTTCTCAGTGTCACTCATTGAGAGTGGATTGAGGATTTCTCAAGGACAGAGCTTTGACTCTGCTGAGGCTCCACATGGGACTGTTTTGTGGCAAACGTTTCCACTACAGAGGGTAAAGAAGCTGTCGGCTGGCAGGACATCAGCCCTGGCCATCAGCCCTTCCCAGCATCCTTGTGTGCATTTCTCCAGCATATAGAGGGCAGAGAGCTCAAGTACTTTCCCCATGCTGCTTGTTTCAGCAGCTTGCCTCTTTTTATTACATGGAAGCATCTCTTTATCGTGCATACTTTGTTCTGGCAGTCTTTTCAGAGATTGGCAATCATAATTTCTTACAATGTAGATTGTTATTTTGTGCCAATACACGATCACAATGATTTTGACATCGGTATCCTGCCGTACTCCTGATCCAGCACTGCTTTATGTCAATCATTCTGCCAGTCATCCACGATTCTGAGAGCACATGAGTAAAACACTGCTGTTAGGACATACTGCGTCTTTTTTGAGGTTAATACGTGACAAGACAGCGCAGCATAGAAATTTATTCCTGCCTACAGACAAGAGCCAGTTAGTTGTCTGCCAGTCATAATTTTATTTGTCAAACATATTATTTTCTTGCCAAAGCGCAATGGTGATGTCGGAGATGGCATCAGTGATGTCTTTTGTATGCGGAGACAATGTGCCGAGACAACCCATAGGCTCACGGTGACATATCCTTGATTATTTTCATGAGCCAGAGCTTGAAACAGTCATGTTGCATTCTGTTTATGCAGTGGTACACATTCAAAAACAACTTACTCTGTAATTTGTCACCCATCAGTGTTTTTCTGTTTGTGCATTCTGCTCTGATTGTTGATACATGAATAGCAGTTCTCTAGGAAGGACCAGAAACCGAAACTCATCCAATGTGAGCAAAATAGAACCTACATTTTTCGACAAGCTTGAATGCACAGTGCTATTCCCAATGACTGGCAGCTGTCCCGACTCAAGAAGCCAATGTAGGTGTGGGACTTTATGTATGTTTCATGCTTTGCATGCAATTCACAGCGCATTTTATCAATTTTTGGTAATCCGTTTATGTGCATCTCCCAGTATGCCTGTATTAAAACCTCTTGAGGAAAATCCACAGCTGGAAATTTTCAGGTTGATTGGGTTAATCAGGTTAGTCAAATTTTTATACTTGAACACCCTTGAACAAGTTGTTCATTTATTCATTGTTTACCAACATGATTTACTGTATTTGTCTTGTTCCTCTGTAAACATCACGAGTGAATCGGTTACACTTTCGATAGTCTATTTTAGACATTCAACTAACTATAAGTAACTTTGCAACTACACGCCAACTAAGTCTAAGTAGTGTTAGGGTTAGTAGAATAAGTCAACATGTACTTTTAAAGTTACGTATAGACAGTAGAATGTCTAAAGTGGACTATCGAAATAAAACGATGGTTATTTATTCTTTATAAAGCTATTTCCTTCTGTTCTGTACTAATCTGAATTAGACCAAGTTCTGGCAGCACCATAAAGTTACAGATGTACAGTTGTGACCGTCTTCATGCAAAGCTGGCTTCAAACATCAGCTCTGTGGTGAAAACATTGCATAGTTGACCAGGGACTGATCACATTGCATCATGGGAACATTTTAAACACTAAATGCTAAACAGTTACCTGTGCATGAAGCTCCTAGGGATCTTTATTATGCAAATCCAAGGCATTAAGATTAAATCATAAAGCTTTTGTTCTATTTTTAATGTAATTTTCAGCTAAACCGACTCTATTCAGTAGGCACACTTGCATCACCATATTATTTATTTTTTTGTGTATATCATTTAGAGGTCTTTTTTATGCAAGCTTGAGGGTTCTTTTCATTTTTTAATGCATATTACCTTCTGGAATAATTGTGCGATTAACAAATTTACTGAACTGAGGAGTATAACCAATGAAGCAAGAGTTGTTTTGGCATAGATATGCTTCTGCAATTCATTGTCATTAACCGAATTCATCAGAGGGAAGGCAAGCAGAACAGCTCTGACTTTTTTTTTTCCTAGTGGGAAGAAATCAAACTCTGTCTGATCCCAGACACTGAGAAGCAATAACACTGGGAAACTGTGGGCATCAATGCAGTGAATTTTGTGGAGCGTTCTCCTTGCCTCTCCTCTATCTTGTGCATTTCATCAGTCAGGCCCTCTTGGTTTATGTGTTTTTTAATGTAATTTCTCCACACAAATTTAACCGTGAAAGATTGTTTTCATTAGCATCTGACAATAACTGGGATATTTAAACAGATGACCGGGTTTCAATTTCATACCCTTGTCACTGAGACAGAATTGTACTACGGTGCCAAATCAAGCGATTTAAACTTTTCATTACATCTTGGAACAGGTGATGAAGAGCCATGTTCGTGAAGAGAGATGCGATTTTACATAAATAAGACATGTGAAAAGTGTAAATTGGCCGTATGTTACAGACCACTTATGAATATGAAAATATCTATATCTATGTGATATATTCTGAGCATTGCCCAGTTTTAGGAGTAGAATGTAATGAGGCAACCTGAAGATCTCAGATTTGTAAGATTAATTGGGTGTATCATGGTAGAAAAAGAGGAAGGCATACACATTGTTATTACAGTATATTGGTTATTGGTGATTATTATGTGATGTATTGGCCAGTATTAGAGTTTTATTTTGTGTGAAATTCTGATAGTTGTTTTTTTCAACTCAACCTTTATTTAAAAAAAAAAAAAAAAATGTATTGTACACATTCAATCACAACATACCCTTATTAATATCAATAAATACAATATTGGATATTTAATAGTGTATTTCTACTATTTTATGTAGCAAATTAGCTCAGAGGAGAAATATTAATAATTATTCATAATTCATGATTATTCATTATGATTAATTATGAATATTTGAATCAGTTAAATTGATTAACTTGATGTAGCTACATTAACATTA
Organism: Coreius guichenoti; assembly: GCA_039654105.1. Taxonomy (NCBI): domain Eukaryota; kingdom Metazoa; phylum Chordata; class Actinopteri; order Cypriniformes; family Gobionidae; genus Coreius; species Coreius guichenoti. The sequence goes on along the minus strand of CM077188.1, from coordinate 21,734,124 downwards.
CAATCAATCAATCAGTTCATCCTATGAACGTTCAGTATTGATTATTAATTAATTCTAAGAAAAGAATATTTTTCATGGCCACAGAAAAATAATTCTTCCTTTGTATTTACATAAGCGCTTAGAGCGCATAACAAGATCGATCATTTAAGTGACAATTTGTTTGCAGGCAGGGAGTCAGAACCAACATATATTGTGCACAAACTTTAATAACTAAATCATGGACAAGATTAAACAGACATAAAAAAAAACATACATACACAAAACATACATGGCAAGAGGCAAAGTTAAAGTGGTTAGAAGAACCGGGTCAGTACAGATGGATGAAGTTATGGAAAGACTCTAAAACCTGGGAGAACCATCCCTGATAAGCTCCTTTGTCTGAGCAAAGGAGTTTACAGTTTTACTAACTACACAGTGACTTGTATTTCTTAGTACATTACTTGCATTTGCCCGGGAAGGCGTCCAGATATACAGTCGCAGGAGAAAGTCTTGATGGTTCCGTCCGATGGCTTTGCAGTGGCGATCGTTTCCTTCCGTGTTGAGCGAAGGAACGACGGTGAGCTTGCATGGTTGCTTTGACTCCATCGAGGTTGAGGAAGTTGCACACGCCGTGAGGAGTTGTGGTGGCATCTGGTTTCCTGTCCCACACACACACATGAGGCTGTGTGTGTAGGCCTTATCTGGCCTGGCCTGTTGGCCGGCTGATAGACAGCCAAGATGACGTGTCGTTTTGGTCCAGAGGGAGAAGAGAGGGAAAATCTGTGTGCCTCTCCTTAAGAGTCTGCAAGAAGTCCCACCCTTTATGATCGAGTTAACCAATGGGATTGTTGGGATTTCCCAGCGGGAAATTCCTCTGTGGGAGATTTATGGCTCTTTATTTCAAGCAGGATTCAATGGGTCTGTGCCCATTTATACTCCAGTTAATGCAACAAACACATACTACCTCTTACAAGGAAGTGACATACATGAAAGTGTAAGTCGTGAAGTGAGCATTAATTTGATAGGAGACGCGACATATATGAGGTTACATGAACTAGCAAGTTGCTCATAAGACATGCATAAACGAAATAACATACAAGGGACACTTTACAAGACAGTTATATGCGTACATACAATATCCTGGAGTGCATGTTTATTTATAGACGGTTTGTCTATAACTTGAGGCAAAAGCGTGTGTTTTACAGGCTTTGTGTCTTAACTATGGCCTTTTCCATGTGGCCACATTTTTTAGGGCCATAAAACGTCTTATCAGTTGCTATCCAAGGTAACTGAGGACCTTTCTCTGTTGTGTTGGGGGAAGGTCTGTTACTAAGCTCAAAGCATTTAAAACATATTTGTTAAATGTAACAGGCGATTATGTGTCTGATTTGCCTCAGTCGCTACATTTATATTTAATTGCCTTTGTCATCATCATCTCTAAGCAAATCTCAAAATAGTCAATTTTTCATAATGTACATTATAATTTTGAGGTGTCTAGTTTAATTTATAGCATTTAAAACGATTGATTTTTAGAGTTTTATTTCTAATTTATTTAGACATAATGGTATAAAAGTAAGTAAAAATGAAAATCCCAATAACCAAGTTCATTGATCTAATTGAATAGTCCTATTTAATGAAATTATTCAAACCTGGTTCACATAATGTTTTGTGCATGTGGGAAATAATTAATAGATGCATCAATTTATGCACATATTACAATCTCCTCATATATCCCCATTATTGAAACACCTGCATGTAATATCTACATTTGAGCTTGATGACAAATTAAGGGCAGGGAAGGTGTGACAAGTTTGTGATTCCTTTTCACGGGCTGGATTTTGAATGCTGATGGCTTTAAGCATGATGGATAGAGTTGTAATGAATGAAAGGTGAATTAGAGGCATAGGCTTCCCGTCATAACCCTGCGAGACTAATCAACAGCTCAGCGTCTCTCTGTCCAAGCCCTTCATTCCAACTCGAAAGAATGTAATCCAAAGATAGATGTGCCTCAATTACATTGGAATAGATCAAATTTCACACCCATTCATTTGCTGGCAATGCGGTGCATGATAAACATTGTATTGCTTCATTAATAACCAGACGTCACCCTCATTAGACCCCCTTTGAGCTTGACTAACAGGAGGAATCATTAGTCAAAACTAATATTAACAGGTACATCCGATTTTCATACCTCCCACCTTATTAACAGAGAGCCTACCCAAGTGGCCATTAATCACCCGCTGCTGAATAAGCCATGCTCCAGTGCATGCACGCACACACCTGCTGTCATATTGCCTGACAACGTTTCAAATCAAACAGAAGCAGCAGAGAACACACATACTGATATTAACGCACATATTTACATGCTGCTTCTTGCGTTCTTGTGGCTGCAGATGAAGTCTTGATATTTACTGCCAAATCCTCTCGTGTTTGTATGTCAGCTCCAGGCGTAGGGAAGCGGAGGAGTGAGGAACATCTTCCTCTCCTCTGTCAGGCCAGCGGGTCCAGTGCGGGCCTGCTGACATGGCACAGCGAGATCCCTTACCAGCCAAAAAGAGCTTTTCTGTGACCATTTGGAGCTTCAAATGGGCAGAAGCAGGGGCTGGGTGATTGACAGGTGGGCACTAGGGCTTAATTCCAGAGGAATAACTCCAAAGCCTGAGTAAACAGCCCGCTGTATTAGGAAGTCCAGTGGAGATGAGCCACCGAGGTGGTGCCGGCCACCACATAATCCCCCGCAAGTACAGCCAACATTGCTCTTTTAATTTAGTTTACACCCAAGTGGGTTTAGCTGTCTGCTGATGGTGAGTGGGTCATTTTATTCAGACGCAGGGCCCAGTGGTCTCGCTCCCAAGGGATCCGGTTCACTAGAGGTCACTTTAGTGTTCAGGGGTAAGAGAAAGTATGCATCTCTTTTAAGTAAAAAAATTATCTTTTTCTTTATCTTAACATGCTGTTGTCTTGAGTGAAACTTTATCGGTGGCACAACTGTATCATACTTTGCTGAGCACAAATCTTTTAGCACTTTGCTAAGCTAGTATGCTAAGCTAACGTTTTGCTAACTGAAGCTTTACTGAAAACACAAAGAAAGGGAATTGTTGAAATAGCTATTCATCTTTATTGTGACGTATATGCGAGTGAAAAGACTCTCAAATGAAAAAAAATGTTGGGCGGGACTTGATTTTGTCCATTGGTAATTGATTGAATCTTTGTGGTTTGCTATTGCTGTGATCTCATGTGAGTGACAAGTTGTCCCGCCCTCGTGCCAGTAAACACGTCATCAGAGAAGAGAAGAGATGTTGTTGCAAGAGGAGGGTGGGGGTGATGGGGGGAAAAATCGGAGTGTCTATTTACACCAAGTGCAAATAGCACGCCTTGTTGGCAAGTGCTATTTACACTAGCTCCGCCCAACAATGCCTGGTTGGGCCACACAAGATGCATGTGTTTCAACATCTTCAGTGGCGTATTCAGTAGAGCGTAAGGCTTGTGGAACTAGGTGTTGACGCGATCGACTCGGGTTCGATTCTGCCTTTTGCCGAACTCGCTCTTCTTCCTTTTCCCATCACATATCACATCGGAAAGGCATTTACTTTCAATAAAATGAATAAAATGTTCTAAAAGTGGAAATAAAGTGGCTAACGAGAAAGTGCCTTGTAGAAATCATTTTGATTTCTCAGCAACTTTAAAGTTTCTCTTTTGTTGAAAACAGCCAGTTTATAAGCACTTCTCATTATAAGTTTGAGACAATGGCTGGCACATGTTATAAGTAAATTGAGCCGCTCTGAGACACTGAACTGAAAACACTGTATTATGAGCAGCTCTTGTGCGATTTCAGTTTAATTTCAATTAATCGTGTTAAAATAAATTAATTACCATATTGTTCAGAACACAAGACTGTGTTTTTTTCTTAGAAATACATGCCTCGCTGACGGGACCAAATTTGCACTGTATGTGATTTTAAAACGTAAGACGGTGCCCAGATTTCAGATAAGATTTTCAGAAAACCAGATAAGATATTTTGAAGAACGTTTTCAACTGTGTTTATCCATACAGTTAAAGTTAATGGGGTCCATTAACTTTCATCTTTCATTCTTATTTTGAATTCCACCGAATTAAAAAAATACCAGGTAATATCAGTTGTTATGTTGAAGTTATGTTGAAATGAAAATCTACACACTATCAATTAGGGTTAGAAGAACTGTTGCCAAACATATAACATGCTAGGAACATAATAATCACTGCAATAATGATCCAATCATAGACTCTTAAGCATTTGCGACTTTTTTTTTTTTGGGCTGTGCAGTGTATATATATCATATATAAGTCCCCACTTATTGTATTGTTCCTATTTCCCCAATTATATGTGTTGCTCTATCACACAGTCTTTGTTCACTCCAAGTAGACAGCATTGATCAGATCCAAGCAAAAAGTTGTATGTTTGCCTTGTAGGATTGACTACCCAGCTTGTGGCATTAGGATTATGCTAGCTTTATCTCATTATCCAACTTTTAGCCCACTGTACATGGAATGACAACAGTTGAATAGCAGCATAGAAGTCCTGATTATCTAAGAATACCCTTTTCCGTCTCTCACACAATGATGTTGTCTTTCTAAGAGGTCGTTTGGTGTGCATTTGTGTTTGTCTGTCTATTTTTCCTCTTTTCATCATTATTGGTCCACCATTAAACAGAGGACGCCAGTGAGCACATTAGCATCTGCCTGACTCGGCCGACCCCATTGAGGACTGGAGGCAAGGGGAGGGATGGGACGTACTCTAAATTTGTGCTCTTGACTTCAAGAGATTGTTCTTGCAATTATCGGAGGACCTTTTCAGGCTAAATCAATACAAATGTAACAACCCGGGGTTTGCAGTGCAATGCCGTGACCTACTTGATGGATGAATCCGCCCGTCTCTTCCGTAAGTGACTTCACTGGAGAGAGACCAAGAGTAGATCATCCTCTTCAGAAGACAACTTCAGCAAAATACCCTTGTCAGCTTCATGAATGTTTATTTTCAATTACAGTACTTGTGCAGTGGTTTAAGTGAACACATGGCTGTCATAGCCAAACAAAAACTTTAAGCTTCACTTGCTCAGCATGATTTTTACATCGTAGATTTGTTATATTGGCTTATTCCCCCTGGTATTACTCCGTTCTACTGTGAAAACTTTGAATATTTTTTTTTTTCTTTTTTTAGATTATTTAGGCACCAATTTAAATTAGTCTAAATTAACCAATTTAAATTGGTCTAAAGTTGTTGTTAGTCTAAGTTGTTAGTCTAAAGTTGTTGTCACATTAGTGAAAATTCAGTCTGAAGCAGAGCTTACACAGAAGTCACTTTTAAACCAAGCAACTTTCTGTTGGTCAACACAGCGAATTTACGTGACCAACTTAAACACGTTGCGAAATCTGCTGTCGCCCTCACACAAAATTACCCATTGCATAGATTTATATTGAAATGACTAGATTTTGAATGCAAAAATTTGGCAAACAACAGTAGATGTGGCCATTTTAAAAGGGGTTAGTTCACCCAAAAATGAAAATTCTGTCATTAATTTCTAACCCTCATGCCGTTCCAAACCCGTAAGACCTTCGTTCATCTTCGGAACACAAATGAAGATGTTTTTGATGAAATCCGAGAGCGCTCTGACCCCTCCATAGACAGCAATTTAATTACCACTTTCAAGGCCCAGAAAGGTAGTAAAGACATCATTAAAATAGTAGGAGACTAGGGCTGCAGCTATCGATTATTTTAGTAATCGAGTATTCTACCGATTATTCCATCGATTAATCGGATAAGAAGTACTTTTTCTTTTTTAAAGAGCAATACTAAATATACAAGAGAAAATAAGACAGGTATCTTAAAATGAACTAATTTGTTTCCTTTTTAGAAAAATTTTAAGTTTTATTGCTGAAATTGCATACATTAATATCTGTGAAAACTAAACCAATTTAGTGCATTCAATTGCCATATATTCAAATTGCAAATACAAATATATGAATAAAAAACTATTAATTTGAATATTCACATAAATAAAAATATAAAAATCAATTTCAAATTACTTTAAAAAGGTAAACATAGTACAACCTAAAACCTATAAATCAAAATAATAGTAAAAATAATAATGCCTAAACATTGCATTTATGTTGTGCAACTTAACTTTCAAGTTTCAGCTTCAGCTCAGGCAGGACATAAGCTTTTACTGTCTTTTTGGAAGGCTTTGGCTTTTGAAGAAGCAAAAAATATTGGACAGGAAGGTAACTTGGAACAAGAACAAGAGTAGAGATGGGCATACTAGAGATGCTCGGATCAGCTCTAACGTCACTGAATCCGCTGTTAAAAACAAACCATCACCCGCACATGATTTTCTCTGATTTATATATTCGCACCCGAACGTCACATTGCAATTATTCAAATTCTCAGTGTTAAGCGCGATGCTATCGTAACATATTAGCTACACTGAAGTAGGTTGCTTTAAAAAATCGTCTTTGGCGAAATTACATAACGTGAGCAAAAGCGAGAGATGTGTTTGTATTTAATTCAGATAAAGTATATCGCACATACAGATCTACATTTTGAGCTAATCATTCATCATAGTAACACAGCTTGTTTTATTAAGTTAGGAGCTATAAATATGATTAAAGTGTGAGATTTAAATTACGCCAATCAATGAAAGCACGCAGCTCTGAAAGCAGGAGCGCTGCACATTACGCGCACACAACAGTTAGGTTCTGCTATTTGTTGCGCTTAACTTTGAGAACATTTTAATGGCGTATTTCGGAGATATCAAGTATATATCAAGTCCCATTAAACATTTCACATACACATCACAATGACGGTGATGCATGTGCAAACTCCGTTCATGCTGGTTGCTTCATGTGTTTCGAGTTGCTCGTATCGCTTCAGCTGACGCGCGAACTGCCGCAAATGAAACTTAAATGTTCAGCGTCGCATCCTGAAGCTTAACACACAGTTGTCTTCAGGTAAAAATAGCGAGAAAATTAATTTAAATAAATTATATTACCAGTGCTGATGCCGCTTTCTCTCACATTGCGGCCTATGATCTTGAAATGAGCTGAAAACTAAAGTTAAAGAATGACACACATTCATTGCGTTTTACCCTGAAATGAGAGTTCCGCGTCTTTATTAAAATCAACACGTTAATGATTTATCTCTCATCCACCCGCAATTTTTGGAATGTTACTTTTTATTACTTTACCTGACCCGCGGATATAACCGCAATCCGCGCATACTCCGAGTCCTTACACAAAAAATGTCTTTCTGCAACATGACCATGTGTAGTTAAATGGACTAAACGAAGCATCATTTGCCTCGATGATTTTTTGAATTCGAGTTACTCGAGGAATCGTTTCAGCCCTATAGGAGACTGACACGGGCTAGAAGAAATTGATGAATAAAGTCGTTATTTTTGTTTGATTTTTGCGCACAAAAAGTATTCTCGTCGTTTCACAAAATTAAGGTTGAACCACTGTAGTCACATGGACGATTTTAGCGATGTTTTTACTACCTTTCTGGGCCTTGAAAGTGCCAAATCAAATTGCTGTCTATGGAGGGGTCAGAAAGCTCTCGGATTTCATCAAAAATATCTTCATTTGTGTTCCGAAGATGAACAAAGGTCTTATGGGTTTGGAACGACATGAGGGGGAGTAATTAATGACAGAATTTCCACTAACTCTTTAATGATATGGCCCCATGTGCTATGTCATCTGTCATTTAAAACTAGTGTTATGTAATTTAAAAACATTATTTAAAAAGATAGTTCACCCAAAAATGAAAATGCTTTCATTTACTCACCCTCAAACCCATATGACTTAATTTTGTCTTCTGCAGAAAACAAAAGAAGATCATTTAAAAGAATGTTTCCACCTGTTTGTCCATACAGTGAAATTCATTGGGGTATATATACACTACCGGTCAAAAGTAAGGTTTTTTTAATGTGTTTGAAAGTCTCTTAATCTCACCAAGGCAGCATTTATTTGATCAAAAATACAGTAAAAAAAATAAATAAAATAATAATAATAATAATAATAATAATAACACTATGAAATATTATTAAAATGCAAATTAACTGGTTTCTGTTGTAATATATTTTAAAATCCTGTGATGGCAAAGCTGTTTACTTTTACTTTTATTTTCACTGTCACATGATCTTTCAGAAATCATTCTGAGATGAGTTTTAAGAACAGATTTAATTTTGTTTTTCTTCTTTTTATTTTTATTTTTGGAAATCATGATATGCTGCCATTCAAAAGTTTGGGGAAAGTAAGTAAGATTAAGATTAAAAAAAGAAAAAAAGAAGAAATTAATACTTTTATTTAGCAACGGCACAAATTAATTGATAAAGACAGTGAAGACATTTATGAAATTATTAAATATTACAAAAAATATATATTTATAATAAATGCTGTTCTTTTGAACTTTTTGAACAAAGAAACCTGGAAAAAGTTTCCATAAAAATATTAAGCAGTACAACTGTGTTTAACATTAATAATAATAAGAAATGTTTCTTTAGCACCAAAGCATATTCAGCATATTAGAATGATTTCTGAAAGATCAGCCTTAGTGAAATTGAGAGACTTTCAAAAACTTAATGTTTCCAAACTTTTGACCAGTACTGTGTATATTGGAAAGATATGATTTTATGACATTGTTAGTGTCTATATATAGTTGAGAAATCTTTCGCCCTCATGCCTCATTTGAACCCTTAAGGGTAAATTTGACTACACCTTAATGCTGTGGCCCCATGTGCTACTGTATGTGGTCTGTCATGTGACCACTCCCCCTAAAATCTGACTTTGTTAACACCAATCAGTGCGCTTATAACAATGTTAACCAGTGCCGCTCACCACAGTGCAAGCTCATGTGCTTGGCATTTCCCATTACTTAGCGTAATTATGCGTGCTAATTATTTTCCCATTATGATTACACAGTGGGGTGGCTCTTATCAAAATAAAAGTGTCGTTTTTTTCCCCCCCAAATAGTTGCGTTAGCTGTTTTTCCCCCTTTTTATTGTGATAGTGACTGCAGTGCTTAAGGATTATGTGGCCTGTACTGATATGGCTTTTTTCCCCACTCGTTTGTATTCCTTCTTTTTCTCTTTCTGACAGTGGTGCTCCAGGCCAGGTTGCTCAGTGTAACGGTAGCAACTGACTTTGCTCATTGTCGTCGTGTGAATCCTGTTATAGGCTATGTGGCTAGCGTTTATGGTCAAGGCAATTGTCTGCCTGCCCCTCCTCGCGGATTTTTAATTCCTATTATAAGGCACCAGAATATGGTGGTGTTACTCACTTCTGCTCCCTTACTTCCTGGAGTAGCTAGCTAACTTATCTGTGTTTTTCAGTTATGGAAACATATGGTGTTTTTAGTGTTAATGGTTGAAATTAGAGTAAATTTATCTGTTCAAATGCTGTTAATTCATATTATTTTACCAGTATACCAGTGTGTGATTGTTATATGTTTAAAAAATAGCTAATTACTTTTTTCAAAAGGGTAACTTGACTGTAGTTGATCTGCCATAAGGAGTAGCTTGTAACTTGGCGAATAGCCTCCCCAACATTGCTACACATTACTAGTCTCAGCCTCAGTCACTCCCATGTCTGATGCATATGGCACACAAAATGGGAGTTTTGAAGTCGACATTTGATTGTTGAGTTCTACAGGATTTCCGGGAGACGCGTGTGTCGCGTTCTTTAACGGTCCTGGAAACAAAGCTGTCATGGAGCCAAACCCCCTCATGGAAGAAGAAAGCCGTCGTGTTTACAACTGTGACAATGAGTGCTTATCATGATCAACTAAACGCTTGATTTTCAAAAGTATGTGAAGTTGACGGCTCCAAAGTTCTTGAATGAATCCTTTATTAGATGTACGCCGGTCTGTTATCGTAGGGACATCGACTTTACATTTTCTCGCCATTAAACATGACGCGGAACAAAAAAATTATTGGTTGCGTTACATGTCAGTTGTCCTCTTGGGCGGTTCTTGGCCAATGAAAGCTGCAATGGAGTCCAGACCTTCTGCCGTCAGTCTGAAGTTCTGGCTACGTGAGACTAACAGTGAGATTGACAGCAAGGGTGATTTCCTCTTGGTGGGGTGAATCAGTTTGATATGATGTATATTGACCTTCAACATCCATGTTACCCCTGTTCTTGGCCCTGAATTGAGGAATATCACATGAGAGGAAACAGGCGAGAAGGGGACAGCAGCCAGCTGGCTGGCTGAGCTCATTAGGTGGGTCGGCAAGATGTTTCAGTCAACTTCTTCTGACATCAAACCCCTCCAATGGCAAATAAGCACCTGCCTCATAAATATTGGGCCTTTTATCATAAAACGACAGATAGCAGTCTAGAAACTCTCAAGGCCAATTCACAAACAAGTCTAATGGAGCTAAATAACATGACAATATCCACATAAAACCAATTCACACCAAATTTTATTTTACCTGGATAACTTTTTTTTAATTCCCTGAATTCAGACGTGATACAAATAGGCCTTATTTTCATGTGCATACAAAGATCTGAATAAAAAAATTATTCAGTTTCAGGAGCCATTTTTATATTCAGTTTTGTTTAAAAAGTCTTTGTTTATGTTTTCAGACTCACATTCACTCCCTTGTGCTTTGGCTTTTGTCACTTAAAGTAGCTGTGTGATTTTTTTTTTTTCCTTTTTGCGGCGAGGCAGACATCACAGAGCGAGTTCCAGATATTTTGGACATGCGGGACAGATTACCAGACTGATGAGAATAGCTCTTGTACCAAAGTGCTTTGAACGGAGAGTCAGTTAGTTAGTTCCCATCGGACCTAGTAGGGTCAGATTGCCAAAAGGCTCAGTTTGACTGCAGACCCAACACACATACCACATAACCCGACAAACCTGGATATAATAGCTTTTGTGGCTGTATTAGCCTTTATCTTTTAGTCCATTTGGTATTTTGAGCACAGTAAGCCCACAAGACCCAACCCACTTTGTTGGTTGTGCATGTTGATTTAGATTATTTTCTCCTTGTAAACACACAAATACACATAAATATACATGATAAGCTCAGGGCTCAACAGTAAAGGATTTGCTTTGCTGGCTTGGTCAGGCCAGCAATTAACTTTTTACTAGCCCTGCCATCATTTTCCCTCACCCCACCAAAACAAGGAGAACTAATGAAGTAATTTACAAATCAGGTGAATGTAATGAATAACCAGACAGACTGAGAAACTAGAGCTGCGTCTGAAATCGCAGTAGGCACTTATTTTGAATAAGTAAGCTAAAAAAGTATGTTCTATATAGTATGAATGTGTGTAGTATGAATGTAATCTACATTTCGCCATGTTGTCATTATCATGGAACCTACCAGCGTCAGTCACGTCACTTCACTGCCATTCAGAAATCCTCTCCCGTGGCCTCATGGGACAGTAAAGTGTTCATCGTATGCACACTTTTAAAATGTCGCCAGAAGAAGTAGGTCATCCGGGTACCTTTTGCCTACTCTTTTATGAGTACTGTGAATTCAGACATACTTCTTTTGTCACATAATGTTTTACTATATAGTAGGGAAGTATGCAATTTAGGATGTAGCCTAGGTCATGGGGAAAACACAAAGAGACATAAAACTAACCATAATAATACCGTAATAATTTTATTATTTCATTTTATTTTTTATAAAATTTATATACAGTGGTGGCCAAAATTATTAGAACACCTGACAGATCTGAAAATATTGACCTTTTTTGCCTCCAAAACATGATTTCATTTCATAATATTAATGAAACATGCAGATAGCTGCTCTGACAACTATTTTTATCCACTTCTAACTTTAATATTTGGTATGTCCACCTTTTGCAGCTATTACAGCAGCACATTTCTCTGGCATAGTGTCAATATATTTCCTCTGAGAACTTCAACACTAATGTTATCCCATGCTTTCTGCAACTGAAGCCAAAGGCTTTCCTTTGAATGTACAATAGATCTGTCCAGTTTATTTTCCAACTCGCCCCAAATGTGCTCGATGGGGTTGAGGTCCGGACTTTGAGGGGGCCAGTCCATCATTTTCAATGTTCCAGCAGATTCCTTCCGTCGCAGGTAGTTCCGGCAATAGTTATAAGAATGTTTCGGCTCATTGTCCTCTTGGAAAATAAATACAGGCCCAATAAGACGACTCCCAGATGCCAAGTGTTCTAATAATTTTGGCCACCACTGTAGCTATATCATGTTGCTTATTTATTTACATGTATTTATTTATGTTTATTTTAATTAAATGTTGTTTTATTAAATGTATACATGTTGCTTATATTATGTATTTATTTATTTTATTATTGTTTTTAAAACAACATTTATCGAAACATTTATTTTTTATTAAATATTAAATTTGATAAAAAATAGTTTTTCAGTTTCCATAAATATCTGTAATACTGTAATATATATAATTATTTTATATGTAATATATATAATTATTTTTATATCATTTATTATTATTATTATTATATTTATTATTATATAATTTTCTTTATATCTCGCTGTCCTGCTCAAAGCCTGTAACCTGTAACGGTGCTTGTAAACTGCCTGTAAAGGTAGAGCTGACTTGCAACGGTAATATAGCCAGGAATTGTCCTCCATGAGAGCCAGGTGACATTCACCATCTATCAACATCACCAACCCCAGCAAGAGGCTGAAACATGTGTGTTTGTCTGACAGGTCTTTCACATTGATTAAGCTTTGAGTCCTTAGGGTGAGTCCATACAAGTAAAAACCCACCTTGTGCTCTTTGACACTCTACCCACCATACATCTGCCAGAGATACAGTAGTAAAAGAAGAAAGAGCCATATTCATGACCTTTATTGCATTAAGTACATCTAGAAACTCTTTCCTAAATGAATGTGGAGTGGATCAGAGACGGTTATGTCTCCGTGCTGCATTTAACTAGAACTGCATATGAAGGTATTGACTTCAGTCCACATGGAGGTCAATCGAAGTTCACAAGCCAAAGCTGTATTTATGACAATCTATAAAAGAATTTAGGATCCTAGTGGGCCTATCAGATTAATTGACACTAGGTTCAACTCTCTCCTTCCTATTTGAATTCTATTGGCTTCTGGTCTAATTTAGATTCTTTTACAACAATCAAAGTGGTCAATACATCAATTTTTATAATCTCATTTTATTGGTGTTTTATATATGAACTCTGACCCCCTGTTCTTTAGCCCCTCAAGAACAAACATCTCTCTGTGTATTCTTTAGGCTCTGGGTTGTTTGCTTGGATTTTCTTCCTCTGTGTGTCTTCCACAGGGGTCAAAAGTTGTTTCTATGACAACAGTGTTTGACCAGGCCCCCTTTTGTCACTCTATGTAGAGCTTTTTGTCTCATAAAAGATCCTTATGATTGGCTTTCCATGAATACCCACAAATCCTACAGTTGTAGTCGGCTCCCTGATTGATATGTTGGGCCATATAGGCCTTTTTTTTTTTTCTATTTATTGGTATCATCTGATGTTGGTTATTTTATTTATTTATTTATAGAATACTTTCATAGATTTTTTTTTTATATATATATGGGACTTTTGTTATATATATATATATATATATATATATATATATATACAGTGGGGAGAACAAGTATTTGATACACTGCCGATTTTGCAGGTTTTCCTACTTACAAAGCATGTAGAGGTCTGTAATTTTTATCATAGGTACACTTCACATTGTATGCTTTTTAAATAATTAATTTGCATTTTATTGCATGACATAAGTATTTGATCACCTACCAACCAGTAAGAATTCCGGCTCTCACAGACCTGTTAGTTTTTCTTTAAGAAGCCCTCCTGTTCTCCACTCATTACCTGTATTAACTGCACCTGTTTGAACTCGTTACCTGTATAAAAGACACCTGTCCACACACTCAATCAAACAGACTCCAACCTCTCCACAATGGCCAAGACCAGAGAGCTGTGTAAGGACATCAGGGATAAAATTGTAGACCTGCACAAGGCTGGGATGGGCTACAGGACAATAGGCAAGCAGCTTGGTGAGAAGGCAACAACTGTTGGCGCAATTATTAGAAAATGGAAGAAGTTCAAGATGACGGTCAATCTCCCTCGGTCTGGGGCACCATGCAAGATCTCACCTCGTGGGGCATCAATGATCATGAGGAAGGTGAGGGATCAGCCCAGAACTACACGGCAGGACCTGGTCAATGACCTGAAGAGAGCTGGGACCACAGTCTCAAAGAAAACCATTAGTAACACACTACGCCGTCAAGGATTAAAATCCTGAAGCGCACGCAAGGTCCCCCTGCTCAAGCCAGCACATGTCCAGGCCCGTCTGAAGTTTGCCAATGACCATCTGGATGATCCAGAGGAGGAATGGGAGAAGGTCATGTGGTCTGATGAGACAAAAATAGACATTTGTGGTCTAAACTCCACTCGCCGTGTTTGGAGGAAGAAGAAGGATGAGTACAACCCCAAGAACACCAACTCTACCGTGAAGCATGGAGGTGGAAACATCATTCTTTGGGGATGCTTTTCTGCAAAGGGGACAGGACGACTGCACTGTATTGAGAGGAGGATGGATGGGGCCATGTATCGCGAGATCTTGGCCAACAACCTCCTTCCCTCAGTAAGAGCATTGAAGATGGGTCGTGGCTGGGTCTTCCAGCATGACAACGACCTAAAACACACAGCCAGGGCAACTAAGGAGTGGCTCCGTAAGAAGCATCTCAAGGTCCTGGAGTGGCCTAGCCAGTCTCCAGACCTGAACCCAATAGAAAATCTTTGGAGGGAGCTGAAAGTCTGTATTGCCCAGCGACAGCCCCGAAACCTGAAGGATCTGGAGAAGGTCTGTTTGGAGGAGTGGGCCAAAATCCCTGCTGCAGTGTGTGCAAACCTGGTCAAGAACTACAGGAAACATATGATCTCTGTAATTGCAAACAAAGGTTTCTGTACCAACTATTAAGTTCTGCTTTTCTGATGTATCAAATACTTATGTCATGCAATAAAATGCAAATTAATTACTTAAAAATCATACAATGTGATTTTCTGGATTTTTGTTTTAGATTCCGTCACTCACAGTTGAAGAGTACCTATGATAAAAATTACAGACTTCTACATGCTTTGTAAGTGGGCAAACCTGCAAAATCGGCAGTGTATCAAATACTTGTTCTCCCCACTGTATATACACACTAACATTTAAAAGTTTAGTGTCTGTAAGATTTTTTTAAAGTCTGATGTTTACAAAGGCTGCCTTTATTTGATCGTATCAAATTTCTTATTATCATTAATTTTGAAAACAGTTGCGCTACTTAATATTTTTGTGGAAAATATGATACACTTTGTCATGATTCTTTGATGAATAGATAGATAGATAGATAGATAGATAGATAGATAGATAGATAGATAGATAGATAGATAGATAGATAGATAGATAGATAGATAGATAGATAGATAGATAGATAGATAGATAGATGTTGATAAAATGTGAAATCAATTGAGAATTTACCGCTTTAAAACGCTATGGAGAAAGTCGTGTGAGTTCATGTGACCTAGAACTAAAAAGACTGATGAAAAGAGGAGAAAACATCATTCTGCACCAACATAAACTAGAAAGCTTTTTAAACTACTCATGATGACCACCTTTACTAGAATTCATCACGTTCTGTTGTATTTATCGTGGTAAATTTTGACTAAAACTTTACTGAATTTATAAAAGATAATCTGTTAAGGGAATAGATTTTTCACTAAAGATTTATATTACAACTGTGGTGTGTTGTAGCTATAGTTTCTAAACGTGTATGTTGCTATTTTTCATTACAAATGCTATGCTGTCAAAAGTTTAACATTAGCCTTAGCATAGTACTGAGGAGTCACCAATGGTCTTACCTCCTTATTGTAACAAATGCTATAGTTAAACAATTACAAGAACTTCGTTAATTTTTCATAAGGCCAAATACATGTTTCAAAAGGACCTTCTTGAATTAAAAAATGTTAAATGTGTTCCGCTAATAATGGCATATATTAGGTAAACCTGGCTTTCAGATATTCCAAAAGCTGACAGAAAATTAACATTTTCAATATAAGAAAAATTTAAGTACAGTTAGTTTGACCTATCATAGCACTTTAATTTAGAAAATTCTGTCAAACTGGTAAGTTTTTAGGTGCTTAAATAAAATACAAAGTATAACAAGTAATTGTTAACTAGGCTATTACTTTTTTGCAGTTATGTTATCAAATAAATAGCAAATAAATAAACCTCACGACGAGGGAGCATGCCCCGGGACCCCGCTAAACGGTTCACAATCAAAGGCGTAGTTTTGGTTTGAACATTGGGGGGCAATGTTCAAACCAAAACTACGCCTTTGATTTGAATGTAATCAATTTATTGTTTATCAACCCTAACATAATTTTAATATCATCCATCCCTAATTATGGCCCAAGCCATATTTATCCATTCTCTAAACTGCTTGTCCCATGTAGAAGCCATATCTAGGAACCATAATATCATTGCAGGTGCCCTTTTTTTTTACTAGTATAAGCAACCGCATAGCAAAGTGCTAACAACGTCTCAAAATGCCTTACCATTGTACACAGGCAAGTGCTCATGTTCAAAAAAATTTAGCTGTCTATTATAATCTAACAGAATCTGTCAAATGTTCTAACACGGGATTCACAAGGCCTCTGGGCTTGTTTTCCATCGCATTGTGAAATCAAAGTGTCTAATATACGCCAGTAAGTTGCTAAATGTTTTCTGGTGCGTCTAATTCTTTACTTCAACACCTAAGGTGGAAAAAAGCGAGGTGTCATCACAGTGAAAGTCAAGGTGATTATGAGGGCAAATTTTTCGTGCCTCACATTAGGCAGACTTGTACATCAGTTAAGCTCAGAAGCCCCTGTAATCCCTCCCGGTTTGGCCTGAAACTCCAGCGTTCGCAATGAGCTTTAGAGGTGACTTTGTTCTCTGGAGGCGGTAGTTGAGGGTTTGAAAGGGCAGAGGCCAGTTCTGTTTAAAAAGTCTGCCGTCGTCCCACAGGAGATGCTAGTGGGCCTCAGCACGCTGGAGTCTAACACCCTAACCGAACCACTAACCTCTACACCCTCAGAGCACCAGGGCCTGAGGGACACCTTTAACCTAAGTTTATCCTAACAAATGTAAGGCACCGCTGTTTAAACGAGAAAGAAAAACAGAGTTTAGGCTCATTAATCTCCTCAGCTTTTCTTTTGTCTGTCCCTTCGCCTCTTTTTCCCTTTTGGCAATGTCATGGCTATGTTCTTCCCCATGGGTTTCCAATCTGGGAAAACTCTGTGACAGTTTTGTATGTGTTTCTGCGGGTATGAAAGTGTGCCAGTCCCATGCTTAGAGTCCCGTTGATCCCATCCCAGTGTTATTTTAGTATCATTGGTATACTATTGTAGTTTCTGTTAATATTTTAAATTACATTTCATTTTTATATTTTCTGTTTCCGTTAAAATTTTAGTTGAAGTTTTAGTAATCTTGTTGTGTTTTTGTTATTTTTATTTATTTATTTTTAAAATATGTCTATAGTTATAATTTTATTTTAAAGTTATTTTAATACTTCAACTTAACTCTTTCCACACCATTGTATTGACAACGCTTTCCCACCATTGATAGAATTTCCCGGCTTTCCGTGTTTTCACTGTTATATGGTAGACAGGCAAAAAAGGAGCAGAAACAAGCGATAAAAGCATTGCTTTTTTGTTTGTTTGTTTGTTTTGCTGTTGTTTTGAAGCAGAGGCTCTGTTATTTCTTTTGATATATTGCATTTTCAGATATTCATACAACTAAATAATCTAATAATCTAAAATTATTAAAAACGTTGGCTTTGGAAATATTTTTCAAAGTTGTAAATAAAAAAATAATAATATTTGATTAGTTTTACAGTATTTCAGTCTTTCTACTTCAAAATTTCACACTTAATCCCATGTGTTACATGCTGTTTCTTTGTAATAACTTAATTATTTACTAGCAATTTCTGAGTGAAAATTGTCTCCATCGATTTTTTTTTTTTTTTTTTGTAATCATTTTCTTAATGGTTTTTAGTTAACAATAATAACCCTGTCCAATCCCTGACTTTACAGCCTTATCAGGTCACAGGTGTGTGTTATTTGGCCACTTACTAAAAATATCAAATGGCAAATCTTCTCAGATCTGGTAGAATGTATCAGAATCCAATTTCCAGAGTAAGTACCAAGCTAAACAGAAACCCTGTCATGGAGAGCAAGCTGTCTATATTTGTTGAGCTCTTGGCAAATAAAATCCAGAGATTTCCCCTTGTAATTTCCCCTCGCACATGTCTTTGTTATGATATCCACGCACCCCGAGACTGGCGGTTTTGTCAAAGCCACCCAAGCGCATTGATCTTTACGTTTCATTGTGGCAGATTGAAGTCTGTCTGTTTTTTTCAGTGCAATTTAGATCAATACTTTCACCCTTTAGTTTTCTCTCTGTGTAACCTCTCACAACTGACAGGTTGACATCAATTCCTCATGACAGATGACAAAATTCTGCCATGCTGCATTCGTCTTCCGCTAGGCCCAGGAAGGGACCTTTCTAGGTAATGGGCTCAAATAAACCCTCTCTGAGAGCTGTGAAGATGTCGGAAAAGGTGTCTGCCGCCACCATTCAAGCAGGAAGGATTCGTAGATGGAGGGTTGAGCGCAAGTAAACCGTCGTAGGGAATAGTTGCAGTATCAATCCACAGCCGTGGTGACAAATCCCCCCCTTTCATCCCTGTGAATGGAGGACTTATTTTTCCCAGGCAGCTTAGGGAAGTATTGTTCAAGGAGGTTACTGTATTATCATATATGGAGCTCGCAGCAGCAATGCCCTCTGTGTTTTTACGGAGAAGAGATGAGACGTTTGCCCACGATGGGAACTGTGTGATTAAATCCTGATTTAGGGATTGGGGTGAAATCCACGTGGAGGATTTCTGCAGATTTCCGGACACACTCTCATTCACTAATGTACCGGGCTGGAGTTGATACAGTAAGGCCTCATGCAGTGCTACAGGCCTCTCGAAATCCCATGTGGAGGTTTTGGAAGAGCACAGGAAATGTATTTGTACCGCATGAAAAGGCTAAATGCTTTTTGTAATTACAAGCAAGACTAGCAACTGGTTGGAACGCATAGGCAGCATCTCTAGACAGGAGACTCGACTTATCATTGGTTCTTTTGCTGTTAACATGTTGCTAAGATAACGGCTTAACAACATTTTTGAATTACTCTGAGCTATTTTTTATTATTAATTTTTTTTCAACTTGGCCTCAATCTTGAATTTTTCTCCTCTGAGCTTGTCAATTATGTGTTTTAAGTACCCTTAAATCAGTAAGACATGGAAATTCACTATACTTTTCACTATATTAATCTAATTTCTAAATGCATCTTGATTGATATGATCTCAATTGATATTATTCTGAGCGATTCATCCATGCATATGTTTATTCATTTGAATTTTGACCTCATCATTTTTAATCAAACCTTTTTTCTCTCTTTTCACGTGTGCCGGACTTCTCCAATTATTTTGTCCTTCGTAAACCCCACCCCTTTCTTACAAGCTACCTTCATCCGATGGACATAACCAATAGATAGAACCAAGTCCCCGCCCTACATTTTTTGGTTACACTTTATTTCGATAGTCCACTTTAGACATTCTACTAGCTCTATGGCTGCATTTACATTAAATTGCTTAAAGGGTTAGTTCACCCAAAAATGAAAATTACCTCATGATTTACTCACCCTCAAGCCATCCTAGGTGTATATGACATTCTTCTTTCAGACGAATACAAAAAATATCCATATTTAAAAACGTTACAAACTAAAATAATTAGCTTCCGACAGATAGATGTACGTATTGATTTACGGCAAAAGAGTAACCTCTGACCTGACGCATGACGTATTGACGAACGCGGAAGTGCAGAGAATAGAGCGAAACAAAACATCGGTCACGAATTAGAAGTCTAAAATGAGAATTTTAAAGAGAAATGCTGGAGGATTTCGATATAAGAGAAGAGGAGCTTGAGTTTGTTGCCCAGCCCTATTTGTCTAAACCACGAGAGGCGTCAAAGCTTACGCACTTTTGGCATAAGTCGACTTGCGTAGGCCGTCTGCCGTAAGCTAGTTATTTTAGTTTTTAAATATGGATATTTTTCTTACACAAACGCATCGCTTCACTTCAGAAGGCCTTTATTAACCCCCCGGAGCCGTGTGGAGTATGTTTATAATGGATGGATGCACTTTTTTGGGCTTCAAAATTTCGTCCTCCATCCACTGCCATTATAAAGCTTGGAAGAGCCAGGACATTTTTTAATGTATCTTCGATTGTATTTATCTGACAGAAGAAAGTCGTATACACCTAGGATGGCTTAAGGGTGAGTAAATCATGGGGTAATTTTCTATTCCCTTTAAGTGACCCGATTTTTTTCCTCCCATGTGGCACAGATCGGATATAACCCACGAACATGCATGCAGGAAAAAAAAAGCACATGGATTATTCTCAGATCGGTGTCAGGCCTCATTGATATGTGGAAATAAATCTGATATGAATCGGATACGTGCATTTGTGTATGCCATGTAAGCAGACAGATCGGATATTCCTCTGTCAATGTCGTACACCATTGAAAAGGCGACAGTGGAGAATGACGTCAATTCAGGCGGACACAAACTGCGATCACATGACTCTTTTAAATGGTGCAATGGAGGACGAAGGCTCAACCCACTGAAGAGACCAGTGTTTTGCTGACCTTTAAAGATGGTGCGAAAATAATTACTTGCATTATCATTTTGTCTGTGGCAGTTGCAGATTGTGCCGTTTGTACTTCCTTTTCGGCCAAAGCTTTTCCGGGTCAGTACGTCTACGTTGGGTTGTTTCACCAAGTGTAAGAAGATGTAAGCTGGTCATCAAAAAAATTGGATATAGTCAAGAAATCGGAATTGGGCGTCAATACCTGCAGTGTAAATGCAGCCTAAGTAACTTTGCAACTACATATCAATTAACTCTCATTAGAGTATTAGTAGACTGTTAGGTTAGGGTTAGTAGAATAAGTTGTCAGGTAGTTGCAAAGTTACTTATAGTCATGAGGATGTCTTTTGGGGGATCATCAAAATAAAGTGTTGGCAGATCTTAAGCAGACAGTCTATTAAAATTCTAATGACTGGTAGTTGACGTGTAGTTGCAAAGTTACCTATAGTCTAGAATGTGTAAAGTTGACTATCGCAATAAAGTGTAACCCATTACTTAATACTCATAATCTGTTTCACTCTGATGTATGTCACAATATGGAACAAAAGATCTGTAGTTACTTCCAGTACATCATGACTTTAAATGCACTTAAAAGCATTTGTCTATTGTATTCTCCTTTTTTTTTTTTTTTTTTTTTTTTTTTTTTTTTTTTTTTTTTTTTGCTTTTGAGAGATTTGTCAGCGCACTTTTTTGTCTTTCCAAGCCTTAACAAATTTGGCCTGTCAAATGGAACGGGATGTCTCCGGAAACAAGATATAATCCTTGGGCATTGTAGTTAGGCTATGTATTCTTTTCTTTCTATTCCTAATTGCCTTTGTTTCTGTTGAAGACTTTAACTCTATAAATGGCTCATTGTAAATTTATGCCATGTAATTAGCTTCTACAAGATGTTTTTCATTCTCGTAGTATTATTAATGCACTGAGGTTTATTGCAGTTTATTATGGTGCAAACAGTGTTTCTTACCTCATATTTTAAATTATATATAATAAAAAAGTCATGTTGTGATGTAGTTTCAATTGTTTATATTAGCAAAGCTTTGTAAAATGAATTTAATAGCTTGTAGAGTACGACAGCGAGTAGTTATTAGCTTCTACTAAAGCATTAACATAATGTGACACATCGATAACAATTAGGGAATTAAAGTTACTTCTTTTTATGTTTCCAGTCTTTGTGGTTATTTGAATGTGTTTCATCAAGTTGTTATGGGGTCCTTATTTTATACTGACTTATTTTTGTTTGTGTGTGTGAAGAATATGGTTATGAATGGTTAACGCTCAAATTAAACTCAAGGAAAATGCGAACCCTTTAAAATTAGTACTGCGGTTGGACATGTCCAGACAACTGTCTGATATTCAGTTTCATTGAAATAATGATATAACAGGATTGTTGATTTCTTCCTCTCCTTAATGTGTCTGAAGTGGGTCACAAAGGTGATATGCTGAAAATTCTAGCTTGGTGTGCCCTGAAAATGAACTGTGCTATGTTGGATGAATTTCATACGCGCGTAGACTCAAACACACCTGCACACATGTATACACACTTCATTAAAGATGCATTATGCTTGATATATGGAAATCAATGTTCTCCTGTTGCTGAAAATGTTTTCATGAACAGATTTCTTTCTCCCCCTCCACTCATACTGCTGCTTTTTATTGATTTAACTGTCATCTTTCTGTTATATCTCTATTTTATTTTGTCATATCAATCCATCTCAGCCTTTAATAACATAGAGATTATATTCACATTAGTGATCAGCCCATAATAAAATTGTGTTTGCAACCGTACTATTTATTTATTTATGTTTGTTTGTTCGTTTGTTTGTGCATGTTTTAAATGCTTTTTTTTAAAGTGCACAATTTTATAATTCGACCAGTCATGATGTGGCATGTTTGAATATGCAAAAGTGTGTAATATAATATTTGTGACTTTAACTGCATATACAGTATATTCTGCATAACTGCATTTATTTATTCATTTATTTGTGCATGATTTAAATGTTTTTTTGTTTTTTTTGTTTTTTTAAAGTGCACAATTTTATAATTTGACGAGGCATGATGTGGCACGTTTGTTTATGCAGAAGTGTGCAATATAATATTTGTGACTTTAACTGCATATATACACTACCAGTCAAAAGTTTGGACACACTTTCCCATCAAAGAGAATGGGAAAGTGTGTCCAAACTTTTGACAGCTAGTGTGTGTATATATATATATATATATACCGCTATGCAGTTAAAATCACAATATAAAAGAGCATAATAGTCCATGTTGAAAAGCTCAGACTGAGATTTCATACAAACACAAATTTAATTTGTGAATATTATTTGTTTTCTCAAATGAAATGCAGTGGAAACGATGTTATTCACTAGAGAGTCATGTTGAGCAATGCAATGCATTGTTGATTGCAATGCAAATGGGCTTTTGTTTTGTAAGGATTTACCAATAAAAAAATCTACACTAATAAAATACCACTGGCTTTGTTTTTACTAGTTAGACTCAGGCTTAGTTAGCCCTGCATTAATGCTGGTGAAAAAGACTCCATGAGCTGAATCCATTCAGTTTTATTTCTCATTATGGCACTAAAACTCAGGATCTGTAAATTAAAGCTTAAATAAATGACTTCAAAGCCCCGATGTTTTTTGGGAAATGTCCCCTAGTGGCAGAAATTATCTGAACCGCAGAACATAGCCGATACCTAGTTCATACAGAGCTTGTGATAGGTGTGCAGATGGATTGCCAATAGCACTGTAAGGTTGGAATCAGCCCTACTGTGTCATTAGAGTGCAATTAAAGAGCTTTTGCATTCATACAGTTGCAGAGAGCGGCATGCAATTATCCCTGGACTATTGCTAAAAGCAGCACAAGGGTCTCAACATGCA
The DNA here is from genome assembly GCA_039654105.1 of Coreius guichenoti. Taxonomy (NCBI): domain Eukaryota; kingdom Metazoa; phylum Chordata; class Actinopteri; order Cypriniformes; family Gobionidae; genus Coreius; species Coreius guichenoti. The sequence continues at coordinate 21,710,516 of CM077188.1, read as the reverse complement.
TCACCGATGTCCCCGGTGCTAATGAATTGAATTACAGACCTGTGCCTATATCAGGGGGACTAAATTGCTGGATCTCTCTGGAGAGCCAGGGCACTTGACTGGCCATATATGAATGATTTCCATTGAGAACGGCCAGACTTACCCCCAGTAACTATTAAACCTTTTGCTCACAGCATGTCTGCATGCAATGGAGAACCCCAGGGTTGGGGTATGAATCAACAGTGTTATTTCAGATCAAACAGTGACGCAGTTAAACAGGTTTGAGCCTGGTTAGTACCTGGATGGGCGAACTCCTTGGAAAACCAGGTTTCTGCTGGAAGAGGTGTTAGTGAGGCCAGCAAGGGGTTGTCACCCTGTGGTCTGTGTGGGTCGTAATGCCCCAATATAGTGACAGGGACACTATACTGTAACAAGCACCATCCTTCGGTCATTAAAAATCCCATGGCACTTCCATAGCTGGTGTGTGGTGAGTGAAACTGATGAACAGATAAAACAGATGAACGTGAATCTGGCCATTAACAAAAGCAAACGTGACACAAAAACGCATTTGCTGAAGCAACCATGCCATTTTAGCTTGCTTCTACAAGACTTTGAGATCTTTTGGTCGTGTCTCATGTTTCATGGGACTCGTAACTGTGTGCACCGCAATGCTGTATCGGGCAAGCAAGTTTACTACATCAGAAAAGCTACACATATGAAGCTGGTTATGTGATGCAAACGTCAACATGTATTAGTTTATTCATGCACTATGGTAAAAAGTGTTTTTAGGTTATAAGGTGTTTATAGGTGTCCACTGCGGCACCGCTTCCACTGTCATTTAGCTTTTTTTTTATAGAAATAAAAACCATTTAATTCAGTTGGATAACGGTTGCTTCAGTGGTAAACTATTGTAAACGCCTGCTATGCTCTTCCAGCACAAGCTACAGTGCAGCAGGAATCTGAGAGGGCGAAATGACTGACAGGACCATGGCTAAGGATTTGATGCGCAACAGAGTCTAAGCGTCTGATAAATGTGTTATCTTGTAGAATGCGCGCTATACACAGAGCATGTGCGATCGCGAATTCGAAAGCGAAAGTAAAACGCAAGCTCCCTGATGCGTGCAAATTAGGCTACATAGAATAGCCTGTCTCCCAATTTTAAACCTATCTTAGGCTGGGCTGTGTAGTTGTAACCGCCCCTTTATCTCTGGTCTCTGTTTTGGTCTTTGTTTGCACTTTGAATATCGAGAGAGTACTTTGATTATGGTTGCACTTATTGTTTGCACTTAATAAGACTAATAAGCTAGGCGGTCAATTAGGAGATCACACACAGCCTCAATCAGAAGTTCTGGAAGCTCATAATTCTTGTACAGTAAAGTCTGAAGAGACTCATGTGAAATCATACAGGAGAGAAGCCAGTCAGTTGAGTTTGTGGAAAAACCTTTTACAGTATTGCATATTGTTGTCTTTCAATGCATATGATAATTCATGCTCAGAAAGTAGAACTGAAATGACATTCATAACAAGATGGTTAGTTAAAACATTTCAAAATGCACCTGCTGACTATTTTTCTAGTCATGAATTTTGTCATTGAGTATTTCTTAAAAATACTGTGCAAAAATCTTGTTTCGTTCTCGTGAATCCAGTCTCGTGTCTTGTCTCATCTCTTCTCGTGAGCTAAGTGTCTCGTCACACTCCTAATAAGTATATTCGTGTTTCAGAGCAAAGTGCGTCAATGCTGTGTTCTTACACGCGAACAGCTCCATTTCTGCACATGCTGTGTTTAATGTGCATTTGGGAAGGCAACGGGCACCTTTTACTTTTATAATTTCACATTCCCATAATTTCCCATAATTTTTTATAATTTTTGTGGACAGATGATTACAGCATTTCACTAGATTTGTATTGAAAACAGTTTGTAAACATATTGTCACAGACATTTAAAGGTCTTCCAGCAGTTTTCCTAGCTTGCAAGTGAAGCCATAAGTATTATCATTTTACTACCGTAAAAAAGTAAAATAATCAACATACTTATCAAGATATATATACACTCACCTAAAGGATTATTAGGAACACCTGTTCAGTTTCTCATTAATGCAATTATCTAATCAACCAATCACATGGCAGTTGCTTCAATGCATTTAGGGGTGTGGTCCTGGTCAAGACAATCTCCTGAACTCCAAACTGAATGTCAGAATGGGAAAGAAAGGTGATTTAAGCAATTTTGAGCGTGGCATGGTTGTTGGTGCCAGACGGGCCGGTCTGAGTATTTCACAATCTGCTCAGTTATTGGGATTTTCACGCACAACCATTTCTAGAGTTTACAAAGAATGGTGTGAAAAGGGAAAAACATCCAGTATGCGGCAGTCCTGTGGGCGAAAATGCCTTGTTGATGCTAGAGGTCAGAGGAGAATGGGCCGACTGATTCAAGCTGATAGAAGAGCAACTTTGACTGAAATAACCACTCGTTACAACCGAGGTATGCAGCAAAGCATTTGTGAACCCACAACACGCACAACCTTGAGGCGGATGGGCTACAACAGCAGAAGATCCCACCGGGTACCACTCATCTCCACTACAAATAGGAAAAAGAGGCTACAATTTGCACGAGCTCACCAAAATTGGACAGTTGAAGACTGGAAAAATGTTGCCTGGTCTGATGGGTCTCGATTTCTCTTGAGACATTCAGATGGTAGAGTCAGAATTTGGCGTAAACAGAATGAGAACATGGATCCATCATGCCTTGTTACCACTGTGCAGGCTGGTGGTGGTGGTGTAATGGTGTGGGGGATGTTTTCTTGGCACACTTTAGGCCCCTTAGTGCCAATTGGGCATCGTTTAAATGCCACGGCCTACCTGAGCATTGTTTCTGACCATGTCCATCCCTTTATGACCACCATGTATCCATCCTCTGATGGCTACTTCCAGCAGGATAATGCACCATGTCACAAAGCTCGAATCATTTCAAATTGGTTTCTTGAACATGACAATGAGTTCACTGTACTAAAATGGCCCCCACAGTCACCAGATCTCAACCCAATAGAGCATCTTTGGGATGTGGTGGAACGGGAGCTTCGTGCCCTGGATGTGCATCCCACAAATCTCCATCAACTGCAAGATGCTATCCTATCAATATGGGCCAACATTTCTAAAGAATGCTTTCAGCACCTTGTTGAATCAATGCCACGTAGAATTAAGGCAGTTCTGAAGGCGAAAGGGGGTCAAACACAGTATTAGTATGGTGTTCCTAATAATCCTTTAGGTGAGTGTATATATATATATATATATATACAGTGGGGAGAGCAAGTATTTGATACACTGCCGATTTTGCAGGTTTGCCCACTTACAAAGCATGTAGAAGTCTGTAATTTTTATCATAGGTACTCTTCAACTGTGAGTGACGGAATCTAAAACAAAAATCCAGAAAATCACATTGTATGATTTTTAAGTAATTAATTTGCATTTTATTGCATGACATAAGTATTTGATACATCAGAAAAGCAGAACTTAATATTTGGTACAGAAACCTTTGTTTGCAATTACAGAGATCATACGTTTCCTGCAGTTCTTGACCAGGTTTGCACACACTGCAGCAGGGATTTTGGCCCACTCCTCCATACAGACCTTCTCCAGATCCTTCAGGTTTCGGGCTGTCGCTGGGTAATACGGACTTTCAGCTCCTTCCAAAGATTTTCTATTGGGTTCAGGTCTGGAGACTGGAGACTGGACATGCTCCTTACGGAGCCACTCCTTAGTTGCCCTGGCTGTGTGTTTCGTGTCGTTGTCATGCTGGAAGACCCAGCCACGACCCATCTTCAATGCTCTTACTGAGGGAAGGAGGTTGTTGGCCAAGATCTCGCGATACATGGCCCCATCCATCCTCCTCTCAATACGGTGCAGTCGTCCTGTCCTCTTTGCAGAAAAGCATCCCCAAAGAATGATGTTTCCACCTCCATGCTTCACGGTTGGGATGGTGTTCTTGGGGTTGTACTCATCCTTCTTCTTCCTCCAAACACGGCGAGTGGAGTTTAGACCAAAAAGCTCTATTTTTGTCTCATCAGACCACATGACCTTCTCCCATTCCTCCTCTGGATCATCCAGATGGTCATTGGCAAACTTAAGATGGGCCTGGACATGCGCTGGCTTAAGCAGGGGGACCTTGCATGCGCGGCAGGATTTTAATCCATGACGGCGTAGTGTGTTACTAATGGTTTTCTTTAAAACTGTGGTCCCAGCTCTCTTCAGGTCATTGACCAGGTCCTGCCGTGTAGTTCTGGGCTGATCCCTCACCTTCCTCATGATCACTGATGCCCCACGAGGTGAGATCTTGCATGGTGCCCCAGACCGAGGGAGATTGACTGTCATCTTGAACTTCTTCCATTTTCTAATAATTGCGCCAACAGTTGTTGCCTTCTCACCAAGCTGCTTGCCTATTGTCCTGTAGCCCATCCCAGCCTTGTGCAGGTCTACAATTTTATCCCTGATGTCCTTACACAGCTCTCTGGTCTTGGCCATTGTGGAGAGGTTGGAGTCTGTTTGATTGAGTGTGTGGACAGGTGTCTTTTATACAGGTAACGAGTTCAAACAGGTGCAGTTAATACAGGTAATGAGTGGAGAACAGGAGGGCTTCTTAAAGAAAAACTAACAGGTCTGTGAGAGCCGGAATTCTTACTGGTTGGTAGGTGATCAAATACTTACGTCATGCAATAAAATGCAAATTAATTATTTAAAAATCATACAATGTGATTTTCTGGATTTTTGTTTTAGATTCCGTCTCTCACAGTTAAAGTGTACCTATGATAAGAATTACAGACCTCTACATGCTTTGTAAGTAGGAAAACCTGCAAAATCGGCAGTGTATCAAATACTTGTTCTCCCCACTGTATATATACACCGATCAGGCATAACATTATGACAGGTGAAGTGAATAACACTGATTATCTCTTCATCACGTTAGTGGGTGGGATATATTAGAAAGCAAGTGAACATTTTGTCTTCAAAGTTGATGTGTTAGAAGCAGGAAAAATGGGCATATGGGCGTAAGAATTTGAGTGAGTTTGACAAGGGCCAAATTGTGATGGCTAGACGACTGGGTCAGAGCATCTCCAAAACTGCAGCTCTTGTGGGGTGTTCCCGGTCTGCAGTGGTCAGTATCTATCAAAAGTGGTCCAAGGAAGGAACAGTGGTGAACCAGTGACAGGGTCATGGGCGGCCAAGGATCATTGATGCACGTGGGAGCGAAGGCTGGCCCGTGTGGTCTGATCAAACAGACGAGCTACTGTAGCTCAAATTGCTCAAGAAGTTAATGCTGGTTCTGATAGAAAGGTGTCAGAATACACAGAGCATTGCAGTTTGTTGCGTATGGGGCTGCACAGACCAGTCACGGTGCCCATGCTGACCCCGTCCACTGCCGAAAGCGCCATCAGTGGGCATGTGAGCATCAGAAATGGACCACTGAGCAATGGAAGAAGGTGGCCTGGTCTGATGAATCACGTTTTCTTTTACATCACGTGGATGGCGGGTGCGTGTGTGTTGCTTCCCTGGGGAACACATGGCACCAGGATGCACTATGGGAAGAAGGCAAGCCAGCGGAGGCAGTGTGATGCTTTGGGCAATGTTCTGGTGGGAAACCTTGGGTCCTGCCATCCATGTGGATGTTACTTTGACACGTACCACCTACCTAAGCATTGATGCACACCATGTACACCCTTTCATGAAAACGGTATTCCCTGGTGGCTGTGGCCTCTTACAGCAGGATAATGCACCCTGCCACAAAGCAAAAATGGTTCAGGAATGGTTTGAGGAGCACATCAACGAGTTTGAGGTGTTGACTTGGCCTTCAAATTCCCCAGATCTCAATCTAATCTGTGGAAGTGCTGATCAAACAAGTCCGATCCATGGAGGCCCCACCTCGCAACTTACAGGACTTAAAGGATCTGCTGCTAACATCTTGGTGCCAGATACCACAGCACACCTTCAGAGGTCTAGTGGAGTACATGCCTCGATGGGTCAGGGCTGTTTTGGCTGCAGAAGGGGGACCAACTTATTATTAGGTCATAATGTTATGCCTGATCGGTGTATATATATATATATATATATATTATTATTAATATTATTATTTAATACCAATCAGAACAAGCCTGGGGAATCTCAGATACTTTGACTATGGCCAAAAATGAATTAAATTAGATATTGTTTAAATTTTATTCCCTTCATTTTATAGAAATTTTTCCCTGTGGTATCGAAAATAGTATCAAATATTGATAATTTTCAAGTTATTATATGAAAGTTAGACATTTTTGTATTGTGACAACACTAATGTGTAGCATGCAATTATTCATTAACATAATTTCATGGTTAAGAATGAATACACCGTAAACAGTTTTCAATTGTTTGTTTGTGACCACGATATAAATATTTTTTCCCTGTATGTCATGTGTGGGGCTCTGTAACTTTCTGACATCTCTAAACAAGAAAAAAAGAAAAATAGAAAGAATAAATATATTTATTTATTTGTGTTCCACAGAAGAAAGTCATTTAGTTTAGACTGACATGAGGATGAGTAAATAATGACAGAATTTTCAGATAAACTATTTCTTTGAAGGTGTCTCTCTCTCTTTCTTTGCTCAGACACTCAAAGGCTGAACGTGTTGATAGGACACTCTGTCTTTATTGATTGAGCAGAGATACAAATCTGTGGTCTGAGTCCTACCGGTGCCTGCAGTATCCGAAAAGAGAGAAAACAATTTGTGAATGAACAATATTTAGGTAAAAGAGCTGTCCGAGGAGCAGCAAAGGCACAAAGGCATTATTTATCTGAGTTTTCTCTATCTCTCTCTTTCATTTCCGTGCTCTTAATGCATATTTCAGTGGTGTGTAACCATTGGTTACGACTCTAATAAGGATTCCTCTGTTTGCCCGAAGCTTTGACACCCTGTAAGTTTGCGTATGTGGCTCTGAACTCAGCACTTCACATATCTTACTGTGTAATTCCTGCTGTCAAATGGGTTGTTGCCGAGACGATGGTGCAGTGTCGGAGGGTTGAAGATTACCAGTGTTGACACTTGTGTCACTGTGATTAGTGAAGAATTAGCCGAACTGCACAACAGGGGAGAACCGGACACAACCGGACCCGAGGTTCATCAGCCATCTCCAGAGAGAGAGAGAGAGAGAAAATAGATGTATAACGTTTCTCCGCTTGGTCTCTCTGCTTTGTAGAGTTCTCCATTGTGTTGAAACAGTGAAGTTGTGTGTTGTACTGTACAAAGAGGTCTGGTTTGCAATTGCGGTCTGTATTTCACTGATCCCAGGTCAATGTGTATCGGCTGGTTCTCTGAATTGTGTGTCACTGTTGAGAAAGAGAGCTTTGTAGGCCTGTAACCAATAGCAGTAGCGGGTTTGTCCTGTTGAATGTGAATCAGATCGGGCAGACTCATGCCCCCGGCTTAGACTGTGGCTTTAAAGTGATAGACAAAGCCCTGGGTTATACACGTCAGACGTGCTGAGCCCGGGGTTACACGCATGACCTCACCACTCAATGTGACATTTACAGAGTGTTGCTGTCATATGAGAAAAGTATGAGGTGCAGGGCCTGCTATCTGAAACAGGTATTTGGCACATCAGTCAAGACTAGGTCTATACACTACCGGTCAAAAGTTTGGAAATCTCTTATGCTCACCAAGGCTGCATTTATTTGATCAAAAATGCAGTAAAACAGTAATATTGTAAAATATTATTACAATTGAATAACACAAGATTTTAAAATGTCACATGATCCTTCAGCACTCATTCTAATATGCTGATTATATGCTCAATTCCTATCAATTATTATCGGTGCTCAATTATTAATAATTGTTCTTCTTAATATCAGTTTTGAAAACAGCTTAAAGGTGCAGTGTGTAGTATTTATGAGGATCTATTGACAGAAATGCAATATAATATACATAACTATGTTTTCAGTGGTGTATAAAGACCTTACATAATGAACCGTTATGTTTTTATTACCTTAGAATGAGCCATTTCTATCTACATACACCGCGGGTCCCCTTACAGTGAAATCGCCATTTTGCGCCGCCATGTTTCTACAGTAGCCCTAAACGGACAAACTGCTCTACAGAGCGCTAGTCACTCTATGCTCTCTCCGGCGATGACATTTTTGTCCTGTGTCGGCCCCCGTAGCTTCTCTATGTGCTTTTAAAGGGAGGGGTGAGCAGCGGGTGATTGCAATTCACAACCTCACCGCTAGATGCCGCTAAAATTCACACACTGCACCTTTAATATTTTGTGGAAACAAAAATATTTTTTTCATGATTCTTTGACGAATAGAAAGTTCAAAAGAACAGCATTTATTTAAAATATATATATGTTTTGTAATATTATAAATGCCTTTACTGTCTCTTTTGAACAGTTTAATGCATCCTTGCTGAATAAAAGTGTTAATCTGAGTAAAATCTTACTTCTTTTGAAAGGTAGTGTATCATGGTTTCCACAAATATATTCAACACTGACAATAATAATAAATGTTTGTTGAGCACCAAATCAGCATATTAGAATGATTTCTGAAGGATCATGTGACACTGAAGAGAATTCAGCGTCCTGTCGTCACTGGAGTAAATGACATTTTACCTTTTTATTAAAATAGAAAACAGGTCCCTTTCGAGGAAACTCAAATTATTAAAAAACTTAAACTATTATAAAAAAAATATTTTTTGTAATATTTCACAGCATTGCTTTTTTTTTTTGTATTTTTAATCAAATAAATGCTTCTTTGGTAAGCATAAGACACTTTTTTCACAAACAAAAAATTCATAATTATTTGTATTTGATTTTATTGATAGGACAGAGAGAGAAGGACCAAAAGTGGTGGGGAAAGAAGGAAAGAACAGGATCCGTATAGTTGCAAGCCAGACTCGAACCTGCATTTCCGATGTTAGCACTGTAGCTCAATATTAACCACTACACGTGTCTTGCCTACTGAAAAGAACTATATTGTGTTTTATACCAGATAAATGGTCATTAATTATGAAGACATGAAATAAAATATCATCACACGCAGACTGAGCCCATTTGATGGCTGCCCCATAGAGTGATGTATCTAATGAAAGTGTGCAGGCTGAGCTTCAGGTCCATGCTGTGACAGCCGGGAGGACAGAAGACGGATTGGTCGGTTTAAGACTCGACAGCGCTGATGCACTGCAGGGATTTTGAGCCTTGGCCCCACCATGCTGAATACTCCATGAATTCATAACTCCCAGCTATCTCCACCAGGACACGTTCTTTATTAAAAACCAGCGCGGCTTCATTCTCTATTCACATGCCCACACCAGATTACTTGCCTACCCAGGTCATAAACATTCTGTAATCAACTCCAGGGTCAGGAGATGTTATAGTCGCTGTCTTTTTCCATCGTCTCTGTTTTATCTGGTTAGTTATTGTTGGGAGATTTGGTTGCTGCATGCTTTACTGTGGGTCATAAGCGGGTTCAGATGGAAGTTTTTAGAACTTATACCACTTGAGGGTTTTTTCAAATTCAGTTTATGCATGCAATTCAGTTTCTGACTATTAAAAACAATTTCTGACACACAATCCTTGTATATCCTTGAATATATATATTAGTGCTGTCAAAATAAGCACGTTTTAACACTAAAAATATTTATGCAGTAAAGAAAGGTGTTTGGTAACTTTATTCAATTTCTGTATATGTCTAACAGGTAGGAAGGCCAGAGGTAAATATGACATTTATTATAATGGGTTTATGTGAAGATTGTTTTAAAGGTGCAGTGTGTAGTATTTATGAGGATCTATTGACAGAAATGCAATATAATATACATAACTATGTTTTCAGTGGTGTATAAAGACCTTATATAATGTACCGTTATGTTTTTATTACCTTAGAAGTGATACTGGACTTCATTCGTAAAAAGATGCCATTACAACAAATATTTAAAATATACAGTCTTTAAGTAGTTTATACATTAATTTGGAGAGTAACTGTGAAATTATGACAATATCTGTGAACAATATAACTGAAATTATTACAATATTATATATATATATATAGACATATAGATAGCTGATTTGCAACTGAACTCAATTTTTTTTGAGTGAAATTTTGAATTGAAAAACAAATCTTCATAAATCTGTGGACGTTTCTGTAGGGTTCTGCGCTCAGAGATCGCATGTGGACATGGTCACGGATGAGTTATCAGCACTGTGCTGCATATCTCACCAATGTGTATGTCACAGTACTATGGACCATTAAACCAAATGCCCACCATCTGTGCATGGCAATTACATGACTATATAGTGTCACAGAGATAGTTTTGCGTTATAAAAATATAGCTCTAAATAGGCATGTTTTATTACATGGCATGAACTCTCAAACACTTCCTGTCACTTAATGTTGTGAGATTGAAATGGAGGACAGGGAAGTCAGCCAAGCCGAAGGGACACAGTCCCACCTACGGCTTTGTACCTTTGTCTTGTTTCACAAATCATTGAACGCCAATCTCCGAACAGGTGGCTCCCCAGCAGAGTCCTCACCTGTTGTTCACACTACACGCGACGACTTGATAAGTAACCAGATATAAATAACCAGATCTGCCTCAAGACAAGCACACAGGCCCTAATTAAACAGCGTAAAGCAGTTAAACTGTGCTTATAGCAGGCATAATGTGCCTCTTCAAGCTGCCAAGTACATGGGAGATCGTCACAGGAACTAGATCCAAATATGGAAGGCTGGAAAAGCTCGGAGCAGCATCCTCGCTGGACGACTGTGTGAGCAGAATGCTACGCTCCGACAGGCTAATTTATCATTGTCCTGTTGCCAGGGCAACTCAGAATCATGTGATCCCCGGGCAGTGTACTGGTGACTAGAGAGTGACTCTGGTTTGAAGAGAGGCTTCCTGTGATGAGAGAGGCGAACTGACATTTCTCCTAATAATCAAGCGTAATAGGAAAACGACAGCCGGAATCTCCTCTGTCTGTCTTTCTCTCTTTCATGTTGTGATAGTTGCACAAAACATCCATGCCTTCCTCCTAATTCCGCTTAGCAAAATGAGTCTGGAGTTGTTTGTTTGCTTCTGTCTGCGATTTGTTTGTCTGTCCGTGCGTGTGTGTTTGCCTGTCGGCCGCTGATGAATTTAAATGACGTTCGCGAGAGCGCTGCCGCGGAGCAACACTTTCTCTTTGTGACATGCTGGCTGGCTGCCGCGTACATGCTCGCGGGCTCTGTGTCTAATGATGGAAGGGCCGGGGAGCAGCCAGGATTCCTGTGGATCCTCGGTGTAGGAGAGCACCCCCCTCCCCCCCTTACCCCTGCTGAAAGGCCCTGTGAGATGAGCTCCGCTCATTTGCAGGATTTACAGAATTTCTATTGCAGACAGGCTGCAGGAGTGGCAGCGCTCGACCAGATTTCTCAGAAAGCAGCCTGCTGTGTTTTCGCTTTCCTGGCCTTTACATCACTCCAGCCTCTCTCTCAGCTAATGTAGATCGCTGTTTCTCTGACCATGGTCACTTTTGATCCTTCAGATATGCTTTTCAAATTCACTAGCTTATTAATTTGTCTACTAACAGTCACAGACATTTTTTTTTAACAAATGTCATTTTAATTCCATGCAAGTGCAATTTTAAGCAGTTTAGAATATAATGGTCGTACTTGACTGTAACCTGATCATCAATTTTTCAAGTGAAAATTTTGGATTGAAAAAAAAAAAACATCTGTATAGAATAGAGCCGTTTTTACATTCAAATTGGAAAGCATGTTTCATGGTTTTTCAGACATTGTCCATGTGGAAATGAAAAAAAATTACATATGTATAGGTCCTTTACTTATCCTTTTACTGGCTGATACACTGCAAAAAAAAATGATTTTCTTACTTATTATTAAATTATTTACTTAAATTATTTTTGTCTTGTTTCCAGTCCAAATATCTAAAAATCAAGATGCTTTTACTAGATAAGTAAAATGACATAAGATATTTTTTCTTGTTTTCTGGGAAAAAAAAATCTAAATGAATGAGTTTTTTTTTTGTTTTTGCCTAAAACAAGCAAAATTATATGCCAATGGGGTAAGAAAAATAATCTTGTTTCTGTTTGGGACAAAGTTGGGAGCATGAAATTGTCCAAAATGTCTTGCTATGCTGAAGCATTAAGTGTTTCTTTCACTGGAACTAAGGGGCCATGCCCAACCCCTGAAAAACAACCCCACACCATAATCCCCCCTCCACCAAACTTTACACTTGGCACAATGCAGTCAGGCAAGTAACCGCCAAACCCAGACTCGTCCATCGAATTGCCAGACAGAGACGCGTCATTGGTCACTCCAGAGAACACGTCTTCACTGCTCTAGAGTCCAGTGGCGGCGTGCTTTACACCACTGCATCCAACACTTTGCATTGCACTTGGTGATGTAAGGCTTGGATGCAGCTGCTCGGCCATGGAAACCCATTCCATGAAGTTCTCTATGCACTGTTCCTGAGCTAATCTGAAGGCCACACGAAGTTTGGAGGTCTGTAGCTATTGACTCTGCAGAAAGTTGGTGACTTCTGCGCACTGTGCGCCTCAGCATGCGCTGACCCCGCTCTGTGAGTTTACGTGGCCTACCACTTCGTGGCTGAGTTGTTGTTGTTCCCAATTGCTTCCACTTTGTTATAATACGACTAGCAGTTGACCGTGGAATATTTAGTAGTGAGGAAATTTCACGAATGGATTTATTGCACAGGTGGCAACCTATCACGGTACCACGCTTGAATTCACGGAGCTCCTGAGAGCGACCCATTCTTTCACAAATGTTTGTAGAAGCAGTCTGCATGGCTAGGTGCTTGATTTTATACTTCTGTGGCCATGGAAGTGATTGGAACACCTGAATTCAATGATTTGGAGGGGTGTCCCAATACTTTTGCCAATATAGTGTATATACCCACATTCAGTAAGCTAGCAGTACAGTATAGCAGGATCAGAAGTCTGTTTTGAATAAAAACACCTCATGATTGGCTTGTCAAGGAGGAACCTGCTGGAAACCTGGAATATTATAGCAGAACGACCAGTGCACGGTCTTTTAGTCTCTTTCTAAACCCTGGGTGTAAGTTGCAAAAGTACACACCCTCTCCTCCTCCTCTTTATTCTCCTCCCTCAAGCAGCGAGACGCACAGTGAGATCGCAGGCCTCTTTGACCTGAAGTACAACATAAGTGGCTTTCTCAACAGAGCCCAAACAGACTGTTTTCCTGCTCTGCAGGTCGGTAATCCGGAGGGGTGTCGGAAGAGCCTCAAAGAGCATTATTCATCTCTGTGTGCATGCTACGTAGAGAGAGATTTCATAAGGGCTCGCCCGGGGGAAACAAAGAATGTTATGCTCCCGCTCCACTGGTGTAAATCTGGTCAAATCAGCGAAAAGCCTCATAAAATAAACCTTTTACACATTCATCTAACAAATGAATCCAGCATTAAACAGTTTATAATGTCTAATTTGTTTACAATGCCATGTACGGTGCTTCTAGTGACACTTTATAACGTGTGACAGTGTTAAACAGGAATTAAGGCAGAAGAAGAGAGGTAACAGGTGGATTAGGTAAATGAAGTATCAGTATTTAGGCGTTAATCTGTTTTAATTAATAAAAACTTGATCTTTTAGCAGCATCTTTCTCTATTTTTAAGAAAGGAGAATTCTGAAGCAAGTGCACTGTGAAATAGAATATGGAAAGTAGGTCATCTTTTTTAAGCATCATTTAATTAGATCAGCGACATGGCTTTTGCACATGAAGTTCACTCCAGGGTCACACTTTTGGTGTTTGACTACTAGAGATATTTTGTCTATGGACTATGGATCATTATTTTATTTTATTTTTTTATTTTTTTCTTCTAAAAGCATTTTTTAAATTTATTTAATAATTATTTTGTATTTAAGTACTACACATATTTTATAAAAAATAATATTTACATTCAGGGTAATTGACTAACTTTTTTGCTCACAAGCCACTGTTGCTAGTGGTTTTCCAAAGTTACTAGCCACTCAGCATTTTCACTGGGAAATTACATTTTATATGAATAAAGTTAACTAGGGCATGCTAAAATTTACTTGAGCTAGATTTACAACCCTTTTAACTGTAAATGACTACTGTACACACCCAAATCAAGACTATATGAAATGTGTAACACTTCATGTCATTATCAACAACCTCTGATGAAGTTGTGTGTAAAGCTCTTTTTTTATGAAAACATGCAGTCTATTAAGACATGGAAAGAGTAACTTCTTATTGCATATAATAAAAGTGGTGCAGGGGTGTATAAGATTAATTAAACTAAACAATAAATAAACCTAGACAGAGAAACACTGTCTGTTTAAATATTTATTAGCAACAGCAGTAAATACTGTAATGCAGATTAGAAAAAAAAAAATCTCTGCACTAGAAACAAAGAGCAAAGAAGAACACCACACACTATCTTGTAGCAAACCTTCCATCTTCGATATGCTGCCGATATGACCAAGGGACATTTCATGGTCCTTTATAGACTTGACTTTAAAATTGGTTGTCCCAACCACAAAAGAGACCCTCTTCACCGCTGTATGTCTTCCACTTCTGACTTCCAGTTTTTGTTGAACTTTCTTTTCTTTTTCTTTGTTTCCTCTTACTTTTCATCATCAGGTTTTCTCTTGTGTGTCTGGGTTTTGTTACACTTTCATGTGCCGCATAGCTCACTTCTTGGCATGGGCGTAAATTTCAGTAAACAAAAAATATCTCAAAGGCAATTTTTGAAGGGGACACAAATAATACAGCCAAAATTGTACTTGTAATGATATGTGTGGCATTTTGGTGCACTGAAAAACTATCTTATGTCCGTTTTTCTATTCTCTGTCATTTTTTCTGGCCAAAAACACAAAGCAATAGTTGTTTAAATATGAGTTATCATAGGTTTACTACACGGTAATATAGTTATTAAATTATCTTGCTTCTTCCACATAGTACTGAGCAAAACCCAACACAGCAGTAAATCTACAATAGAGCTCCGGAGGTTGACGTCACGCAATCTAAACGCCGCCATTTTGGCAGGCAATCAGGGGAGCGCTAGAGCGGCTGTAGCATTGGTATCTATAGTGGTCGAACAATAATTTAAAACTGTTTAAACCTTACTATTTCAACATGGTGGACAGCTGCTGTGCGCCAGGATGCCAGAACAGATGGGGGAAAGCAAAGGGGAAATCATTTTATCATAGTAAGTTGTTGAAATGCCGTGAATTTCAGTTTATTCTTCATTCTAACTACTTTTGCCTCACTTAACTAATGATAAAAATAAGTTCCCATTAAATACGATACTTAATAATGAATAACATAAGTGCTTATATATATAAATAACATTCAGAGACTGTAGGCTATTTGAAACGAAATTCAGGATCAATAAATAAATACTGAAACAAAAAAATAAATTACATTATTGATTTTATTTGACATGCACAACACGGACCGATGGGACAAATGCACACAGCGGCGTGCTGTTTTGGACGGGTTCGTGTTGAAGAGCCGCTAATAAAGTAGCTAATTTATTCACATAATGTTTTCTTTCTTAAAATGTAAGCGAGTGTAAATGTCAGCATTATCATATACATAAAGAATTGAAGTCTGTCATGTAAAACAAGAGTTTATTGATGCAGTTCAGTCTGTCTGCTATTTTATTCTATGGGTTAACGTTACTCCTGATCGGAGGCTTCCGTAAATATTTAGTTTATACGTAGATTTAGGCTTCAACTAAGTTTAATGGTGCAACACAAAAATATTTAGTAGTGCATAAGTTGTAACTTAGTGCCCATTTACGTCAAAACTAGGCTAATTGTAACTTGTGCACAGCTGGTGCAACCTGCCCCAGGATACTGCAGGTCAGGAAAGCTATCCGTTCCTTTATCGATACACGTGAAAAGCACCCCGGGGGCATTATAGGGATCTGTTAAGTTTTGCTATGTATAGGTCTATGTCTTTTGAATTAAAGTGCGCAGTGAACTCTGTTGCTTTGAAACTCATGCTGGCGTCATTCATTTCATATTCGCTCCCGGCTGTCCCTGCCTGACAATATGGCGTTGTAAACAGAAAGGGTCACGTGACGTCCGGAGCTCTATATTAGCCTAATGTCACACATGGGCTTATCGCCGTGTTAGTTGTAGTGGGTGACTTACAACAAGCTACCAAACAATAATCGCTAAAAATATCAGACTTTTTTTTGTCATTGCTAATTTATTAATAACTCAGCATCGTCTGTATTAAAGAGAAAATAATCACTTCATCCGATGTTTAAAGTAAATAAAATAGCCTTAACAGACTACTTACCAGAGTTCCACAACTTCTGAACTTTGTACTCTTCCACCGGACTTGTAGGTGAGGTGCGTGATGGACCAAACCACTGTGAGGCAAGAGAGGGGGGGACTCAATGTTTCTAAACTTAAAACGCATTTTTTGCCCCGTTTGCGTTTTTATTGTTTTACTACTTACACAATTATTTTAAGTATATATCAATATATTATTTACAATACACAATGTGGTTTTTAAATATATTTTTAAGGGGGGAGAACCCTCAGATGGGGGGGTCCCAACGCCCCCCCCCCCCACCCCCCACGATTTATGCCTATGCTTCTTGGTTACAGTGTCATGTGACATCGGTCACTAGCATTAAGGCAAGGCAGTAGACGTCTCGAATGGATCATTGAGCAAACACTGTGTGCACTCATGTTGTAGTGACACATTACAATTAGTTTATTATTTAAGATGCCTTTTGAGAAGACTACAATTATATTTACTATATATATATATATATATATATATATATATAAAAATTCAACCCGCCAAAGTGGCTAGTGTGAGTGACTGTGTCGCACCACTGCTGAAGTTCACCCGCATTTGGCGGGGTTAATGTCAAGCCCTGTTTACATTGCTTAAAAGTTCATGTTGCATATACTGCAACACAATACTATAGCCAGTATAGGTGTGTTCTATGCTAGAGTGTGTTTTGTTCATTAGCCAGAAAGCTTCATTACATATGTTTGTTTTTTATCTGTTTAAGAGGCTGATCTCTCTCCCCCCATTCTTTCTCTTTCTCTCTCTCTATCTCTCACTCACTGTGGGGTGTAATTGGATGTTTTAATTGGGTTAGATTCTACAGCTGCAGTTCAAAGCTGCGGGTGTAATCTGGGTTTATGCTGGCCTGACATTAATCAGTTTTGCATGGGCATCCTGGGAGAAGCCGGGCTCCTCCAATACTGTGCCAATGTTGAGATGCTCTGTGGAGCTTTATTGGCTGCACAGCTTTGGACACGGAAAGAGGATCGAGAAATGCAGGAGGAAAAAAAACAATCGGAGAAAAGAAAAGCCAGACAAAGGAAACGAGGAGAAAAAGCCATTCAGAGCTCCTTCAATTAGCAGATGGTTTATGAGGCAGCACTAGAGCATGATGGATTGGGCCACTGGAGTGGTTTGGATAGTATAGCATGTCACACATTAGAGCTCAAGTACTTCTCCTCCTGTATTTGGACAGTGCAACCTACGGTACCACAATAGATATGTATGGAAAATAACTTTTTTTTTTTTTATATACAACTACTATACTTTAAACAACTACTATAGTCAACCTACAGATTTGCAACTGATAATATTATTTTTTTTACAAGTCAGCCCATTCTAGAAAAAAAGTTTATTTTATAAGTTTTATTTTGGTTTGTAAATGCATTATTTTATTACATAAAAATAATTGTTTTCTATTAATTTACTTTTTAGTAGTGCTGTCAAACAATTCATCGCGATTAATCGCATCCAAAATAAAAGTTTGTGTTTACATAATATATGTGTGTGTACTGTGTATAATTATGTATATTTGAATACACACACATACATGTATATATTTAAGAAATATTTGCATGTATATACTGTGTATATATATAATTTATATTATATAAATATTAATATATTATATATAAATATAATAATTTTTTTCTTTCATTTTTAGTTAACTTATACTTTAAACAGCTACTATAGAGGGTGTGCACGTGACAACGCCGTCGACCACTGAGTGGCAAAGCATTGGTTTTCAACATGAATGCTGCAAAAAAAAAAATACACAAAAAGCATCTAAAACGGGAAAGAGCTTTGAGATTGACTGTACAAATAGATTTGACAATAAATCTGAGGTATATTTTTTACAGACTGCCGAAAGCTACAGAAAAGAGAAGCAAATGGATCGTTCCAGTTCACAGAAACAACTGGACTCCAGGCAGTGAAACGTGGATTATCATTTTGTGTCAATATGTTGAATTTTGGGGTAAAATCATACCCTATATGTTGTATTGACAACACATGAATTAATATTTACCATTTTATATTCTGCATAATTGGATGTTTTTAAATAAACACTGAAAAAAAAACTAAGTTTTAGGGCTGGACGATATATATATAACATTGATATAAGTGATCATCCGGATTTTGACCTACCTATATTGTATTTATATAAAGCATTCACAGGCAAATTTGCTTTATGTATTTCCCCGGCGCTCGACACAATTCCTGGCTGCATGTCAATATCCATGGATCACTGTCTGGATCTTTGTTAAGCTGTAAGGAACACTATCGAGTCCATCCTTTAGTTTAAACTGATAATTGTTTGTTTTACTCGCGTTTTCGCAGTTTCCCCTATTAAATCCAGTCATGCAGCAGCTCTTTTGCCACTCAATCCGGCTGAGGGGGCGTGTTCCAGCGGGGAAAGTGACGTCAATGCACACCCTCTGTAGTCAATCTACAGTTTTTCCATTGAAATTGTATGATATTAAACTATAGGCAATAGTTTTTCCATTTGCTAAAATACATTTGCACGTCAGCCCATTCAAGAAAAAGTCCATTTTGTTGGCAATGACCAGTGGTGTAAAGTATTTGAGTAAATGTAATTAGTTACTGTACTTAAGCATCTTTTTGGCTACTTTGTAGTTGTACTGAGTATCAAATATATTAGCAACTTTTACTCTCTACTTGACTACATTTTTGAAATTTACTTTTTACTCCAATACATTTGTGATGAGTAATGCAATTACACATTACATTTTGCCAGAGGTGTCAAGTAACGAAGTACAAATACTTTGTTACCTTACTTAAGTAGAAATTTGGGGTATCTATACTTTACTGGAGTAATTATCTTTTTACTTCTACTCCTTACACTTTCATGCAATTATCTGTACTTTCTACTCCTTACATTTTAAAAATAGCCTTGTTACTCCTATTTCATTTCGGCTTGTCATCTTTCAAAAAAAATAAATAAAAAAACTATAGATAAATCGCACCATCAAGAAGTGAATTTGATTGTGGTTGGATGAGAAGTATAAACATATACCATTCCGACACCCTATTGGTTTGTACGCGATCCATCGCACCTGCACATGACACAAATCATGTAATGCTCAGTAGTACACATATATGGTTCTTTAATGTATTTGCATTGTACTAAAATGCGTTCATTTTCAATGGGCATATATGCGTCTGAAACAGGTAGCCTAGTGCATCCCAAATTTTTCAACATTAACATTTTAATATAACATTATAGGCATTATGGCCTTTAGAAAAATGTTTTTTTGAGGAGGTGGGGTAGTGCACTATAGGCCCCTGTGGTGCGGCCTAAGCTTTTGTCCTTAATGGCATTTTCTTCCTTACGTTACTTTTACTTTTATACTTTAAGTAGTTTTGAAACCAGTACTTTTACACTTTTACTTGAGTAAAAAGCTTGAGTTGATACTTCAACTTCTACGGAAGTCTTTTTAAACCCTAGTATCTATACTTCTGAGTAATGAATGTGAATACTTTTGACACCTCTGCATTTTGCATGGCACCTAACTTTTTCTGCAGCAGTTTGTTCCTGCTATAAAGAAATGATATCACCATCTAAGGGCATTGAAGGTACTATATCTTCTGCGTTTTGCCTTTACTTACAAACTTGTCAACGAGGCTACTTTACATGAATGCGAGTGTATTAGCAGGGAGTTGATGAATCACAAGTGTTTGATTTATGAGATGAGGTCATGACTTAAGCCAGTGATGAGGCCGAAACCAGCACATCCAGTGCAAGTAGACTTTGACTATTTAATTTTACTTAACATTATTTTATTTATCCGCTATATTGACAAGACCTTTTTGAAGGATATTGGTTTACTTATGGCCTTTTTGTGCACTTGAGCCTAACTGAGACTTGAGAGTTTGTAGACGTTTAAGAGGCTGTTGTCAACCTTGATTTATTGCAATATTGTGGTGTTCAGTTTTATTTTGATTTTAGAAAATAAACATGATTTCTAATCTTACAAATCAATTGTTTCTTATTTTCACTGGTATGTCTCTCAGGTGTCGAGGATTAGTGCATCGTTGAGCCTATATTTAGTATGAGTAAAATACTTAAGTACTGTTAAAATCAGATACTCTAAGACTTTTACTCAAGTCGTATTGGAATTGGTGATGTAACTTGTAGTCATTTTCTCTGTAAGGAATCTGTACTTTTACTCAAGTATGGTTTTCAGGTACTCTTTACACCTCTGGCAATGACTTAAATTAATCTGGCACTTGAGCAGCCAGATTTTTCAAACCTAAGGTAGTTTAACACACTGTCAGAAAAAAAGGTACAAAGCTGTCACTGGTGCAGTACCCTAAGGTACAAAATCTAAACAGTACAAATATGTACCTTTAAGGTACTATTATGTACCAGTTAGGGGTAAATAAGGTACAAAGATGAACCTTTTCGCTTTTGTACCTGTGCCAGCTTTGCAGGGGTGTCCAAACTCAGTCTTGGAGGGCCACTGTCCTGCAGAGTTTAACTCCAACTTGCCTCATCACCCCTGCCTGAAAGTTTCTAGTATGCCTGTTAAGAGCTTAATTGGTTCAGGTGTGTTTAATTGGGGTTGGAGCTAAACTCTGCAGGACAGTTGCCCCCCAGGAGCAGGATTGGACACCCCTGGTTTAACACATTTGCTGCATGTTTTTGTATTTATACTGTTTGATTTACGGCCGGTGGTGATTTCCTGCTTTAAAATAAAATCCATCTACATGGTCTTTATGACAAAAACTCACACTATTAGTTTGTTTGAAATTCTAAAAGTGTTTCTTTTTTGAAGACTGATATCAGAGAATATGTTAATGTTGTCCCTTTTTTAGTTTGCCTTCTCCTTTATCTCTGCTAAGGATGACCTTTGGTAAGTTCTTACCCTTTCATAAAACATAAAGATAAAGAGAAATAACAGCGTTTTTATACTGTCTCGTCCGGCCGAGTGGAAACCTCGGCCAATTAAGTGGCAGTGGGTGGGCAACCGGTGAACTTTGTGATATTTCACTGTAGTCTGACACATAGAAAGAAAAAAGAAAACATCCAAACTGTAGAATTAATTTTCAGACTGATTAGTACGCAAGCTTTTTTCAAAGTCGGTTTTGCGTGAAGGGAAACTCCTGATATGCATAAATTGCTATCGCCTCTGCATCTTTCTGTTTACCGTGAGTGACAGTGGGCCTAATCATATGCAATGGAAATGAAGTCCAGGAAGCTCGATCAAGGGTCACAGAAAAAGGTTTTCCTGTTATCAGCGTGCAGAATAAGCATGCTAAATGCTAGCAGACAAGCTGTTTCTGAGCATTGTGGCAATAACAAGAGGCTCCACGCAGCCAGAAAGAATTCTGAGTCCTATGCGACAGCGGGTCTGTAATTTGTAAGCTCCTTTTCACCTCAGTTAATTAAAAGCCATACAACAGAGAATGCCTGCACTTTACCGTAAAGCAGGTTGCTGGAATTAGATGAATAAGAGATGAGGGTTGACATACAGCCTCTTCAATTTCACACAACACAAATAGCTTTGGGTTAGCTGTAATTATCTGCGGATGTGTCCATTAAGGTTGGGGATGAAGTTTTAATCTGATGTTATTATGCAGAAAGGATGAAATCATAATGCCTTGGCTGCTCGGGGTCTCAGCACAGTGTCTAGAAAAGCCTTTGAGGTGCTCTGAGTCCCGCAGGTGTTTATCCTTGGAAGGAACTCAGGTGTGTGCTCAAAGCAAGATTCATTAATGTAATAAGTTTGTGTAGCACAAAATAAGTTACACAGATTTGATTGTGACCTCTCCATATTTAAAGGCGTGCGCAATCGATATGGACGGCCAAGAACAGCTTTCATTTTCATTAAGGAGCCCTTTTGGAGGCTACGGCCAATCAGCAGGGGAAATGACAGCGAATCCAAACTTCTTTTCAAAGACAAGCGGGTCAGTTTAATTACTGTTTGTCAGCTTTTTAATTACTTTGATACCGCTAAGTTGAACGTCTGCACTTGGGTTTTCCAATTGACAACTTTGTAGGTTCTTTATTCATCTGTTTTATAGACATTATCAGTTCAATCGCCGTAATGGATTGTGCATATGTCCTTCAGAGCTATCACATTAGTAACTTACTGGCTCAAGATCAGGGATGGTAATCCAAAGTTTGTTGCTTCAAACGTTAGATGGCTGTTTGTGAATTCGGAATTACAAAGATTGAGTCTTTGAGAAAGATACATATTGACAAGTTGCTCTCAATGGACTGTTCTTTTAAAAAGTTGCTTTTATTTACTTATTTAGCCAGACTAAAAGTCTAATCTATCCATCCATCCTTTCTGGTAAACTTCAGGTAAATTCAGTGGATAATTCTGCAATAAATAACTTCTGTTTGTGTCAGTGTGGTACCTTGTAAACATGACGTTGTTTCCTGTTGAACTTTTTTAACACCCTCAAATTTTTTGTATAGGTTTAAAATATATGCGTGTTACTACTTCAAAAGTTCAGTGTTATTAAAAAGGAATATTATGTATTTTTGTGTTAGGCTGTTAGCTTAGCATCATGCTAACTTGAAATGAACAGCAACAGTCCGAAATCGTGTACTGTCTGAGTAGGTACTACATTTAAATTTGAACTTACTTTGCGACCGTTAAAAAAGTATGTTCTATATAGTATGAATGTGTGTAATATGAATGTAATCCGGACGTACTATATCCACCATGCTGTCATTATCACGTGACCTATTAGTGTCAGTTGCGTCACTTCCACAGACTGTAAGACTGTATGGAAGTGACGTCACTCGTAGGTTGCCGAAGAGCATTTTTGAAGCCTAAAACCTGGCCGTTCCATTCAGGTGATATTAGAATTTATCCAAATTTCTGAGGCCACAGTTCCAGAAGTATTTTTTCTATTCATTTTTTTTAAAATAGGGATTTAAAAAAAGTCTTTGTTAAAGAGTTAAAAGCCATTAACCAAACCAACCAACCAATGACGAGGTGAATAACAACATTACAAACGTTGATTGGAAGCAAAAAAAGTATTTGAAAATCAGACCAAAAGACAAGGGTACAAGACTGAGTACTTAGCAACTTTAATGACGGAAAGAATGTAGTTTTTCACCAGGATTTTAGCTGTTAAACAGAATTATTATTAGATTGAAATAATGCATGCTGATGGCTTCAACAAAAGCATATACAATCGATTAACAACCCTTTACCTCACAGTAGGTCTGTCTTTAACGGTTTATAAGTAATCATTTAAAATCTGTTCCCCTATGGAGAAAATAAATGGAACATTTACTTCCAGAACTGACTGTTGCACTCTATTTCAGTCTTGGAAGGCAGCTGTCTATGTAGGCAGTGAAAAAGCTAACTAGGATTTGGTAAATTGCTAGTATAATAGCTCAAAATAAGAAGGAAAAAACACAAAAATGTCTGTTCTTTTAAAATTACTGTTTCACTGTCTCAATCTAAGCTAATGTTCTGTGGGGTCTCTTTTGTGATTTGAAAAACATATTTCATGCAGGTTAATCACTTTCTGTATGTTTTTAACAAACTGTAATTAACTTTATCACCAGAGAAGGTGATTGTAAGCATAAATGTGGGCTGTTAGCTGTTTTCACAGCTTGGCCAAAACTTCCTCTGATCTAGAAATGAGCAGCACAAGCAAGAGACGTGACTACATTAAAAGGAGCCGCCTAACCGGCATTTCAATTACTCAAAGATCCGGTGCCCATGCTGGACACCAGATAATAAATTGGGAAACCCTGCTGTTAAAGAACATTGGAAAGAGACCTATAAAGAATTTGTGTCATCAATGTGGCATGAATAGCAGACAGCCCTGAAATACCAATGGGGTGGCATCTCATGATCAGAAGAGAGTTAGCGATTCCAAGGAATTTTAGCAATCGTTGGTGAAGCAACAAAATAAGCAATAAAAAAGAAAGACAGAGAAGCCGTGTGTCGCAGTGCAAAAAATAGACCAGTTGGGAAGGATTCAACCACTTCCATTTTGATTTCCAAAGAAAAGGAATATGTTCTCTCCAGGGGCACCTCTATATTTCCATCTCTATCCTTTTGTCACTATCTCATTTGTTTTTATTTCGGCTGAATGCAGAGGAGAGCGATGTATTAATATCGATGGAGGGGTACATTCATCTCCATGAAGAGCATAGTGACGATAATAAATTATCGTCAGCACCTTGACTGACTTATTCTGACAGCTATTCTATTCAGCAGAACCGGACTCAACACATCAGTCACCGCCCCAGGTATATTATAATGAGAGAGATCCAATACATCTGTGGCTATATAGGCTAGATAGGTATTGACAGCGCTTTGCTCCAGGGGTGACCGTCATAATTATTCTGCACAGTCTGACCGTGACATCCCACGTTATGGGAATAAGCATTTTATTATGACAGTAATACACATCTCATTTCCGTTTGAAGCTGCAATATAAAAGGGGCCCCGGTTGCATCATCAGTGTTGAATTTGAGACATTTCAGCCGTGCTGTGCGTAAAGGACGATACGTCTAGTGTGATGTCTGCTTCCATTAGGGCTTATTTTTGGTTCTGTGAAAGGACGAATTTTTTAAAAGGAAGAATTTAAAACCTGCCTCTGACAATTTCAGCTTTTCCCTGTGTTGAAAGGTCAATTTCAAATGGACGGCTGCAAAATAAAGGCTTCTCTGTCTCTGTCGGTGGAATTTGTTTCGCACAGGCACGAGGAGTGAGACTAAATGGGGTATTATTTAAATACACTGCCCTCACTTGACATTCTAGCTCTTCTCTCAGTCAGAGACTTCAATGTTATTAAACTCTTCAGCGGGTCATCGTCGCTTCAGTCTCCTGTGGTCCGGGGCCTGGTAATTTCAGACAAATAAAACCTCATGCCTGTTAAAGGAGGTACTGTAGGTTCTTTCTAGGCAAATTAGTCCACCGTTAAAGGCTTGCCACACTTTAGAAGACTGGCTAGTGTGACATTGAGAGATATTGATGAGTTGTCAAGAACAGAGAGATCTCTCTAAAGCTCATGTGAATTTTTAGATAAAACATCAAGCTATTTTTGCAGTGGCCCTCAAGTTCACACAGATGTCCTAGCGGAGTAACCACAGGTGTAAAAAAGAGGTCGTTACAAAATACATTTGTGTATTTGCAGAGAACAGAAACATGGGTAATGCCACACTGTAGATTGCTTGCATTATTTTATAGTAGGGGAGAGCGGGGCACAACCTAACTGACTTTCTCAGTTTGTGTAAATTCACTGGGGTTCAGAGTGTTTATTTTTTCCCACATTGATTTCCCACATGTCTAGTACAATTATGTGGTTTTGTTTCATTAGTACAGTGTATACTTTTTTTTTTATTTACCCCGAAGGAATGGAAGTGAAATGTGACAACATGCCCCATAGGTGGCATGTTGTCTTCCAAAGATTTTTTTAATTTTGGCACAATGTTTTCTCTATATAGTGTTGATATGGCAACTAGTAAATACATTAAGTTTCGTCATGCTGGCATGTGTGGAAAGTTTTAAACCATGTGTGTTACAACTAACCCCACGTTAGGTTGTGCCCCTTCTCACCCCTACTCTGTAAACCTGAATAAGTTGAGGCAGTCGGTTACATCAAATTTTTTTTAAGTTAAGAAATTTAAAGTTAAGCAGAACTTGCAGATTTTTATTTTGTACTCATACATTTTAATTGCTCTTAACTTCTAATTTGATAATAATTTGAGAAAGCTAATTCATACATTTAACTTAAAAATATCAACTAAATATTTTTAGTAGTGGAAACTTGGCTAGCTTTAACTAGCTAATTCAATAAATGCTACCTTGCTAATTGGTAACACAATGCTTTGATAGCATTAGCATTAGCATAGCACTTGCTGAATGATACAGCAATATAAAACATTTAACATATATCTGTTCTCAACCCTCTGATTTCAGATTGATTGATTGAGCAAATTACACTACCGATAATAAGTTTGGAGTCAGTAAGAATATTTTATTCAGCATGGATGCATTAAATTGATCTTATTGAAACTTATAAGAAATGTTTCTTGAGCATTAAAGGTGCAGTGTGTGATTTTTAGCGGCATCTAGCGGTGAGGTTGTGAATTGCAATCAACCAGCGCTACGGTAGCCGACACAGGACAAAAATGTTGTCGTCTGAGAGAACAGAGAGTGACTAGCGCTCTGTAGAGAAGTTTGTCCGTTTAGGGCTACTGTAGGAACATGACGGCGCAAAATGGCGACTTCACTGGACCCGCGGTGTATGTAGATAGAAATGGCTCATTCTAAGGTAATAAAAACATAACGGTTCATTATGTAAGGTCTTTATACACCACTGAAAACTATATATATATATATATTTTATATATATATATATATATATAATATTGCATTTCTGTCAATAGATCCTCATAAATACTACACACTGGACCTTTAAATCAGCATATTGGAATGATTTCTGAAGGATCATGTGACACTTAAGACTGCTGAAAATTCAGCTTTGCCATCACAGGAATAAATTATATTTTATAATATATTAAAATAGAAAACAGTTATTTTAAATTGTAAAATAACTGTCCCTACTGTATTTTACGTCAAATACTTGATGAGCATAAAAGACTACTTTACCTTTTAAATCTTGCAATCGTGCAATATATATACACTCACCTAAAGGATTATTAGGAACACCATACTAATACTGTGTTTGACCCCCTTTCGCCTTCAGAACTGCCTTAAATCTACGTGGCATTGATTCAACAAGGTGCTGAAAGCATTCTTTAGAAATGTTGGCCCATATTGATAGGATAGCATCTTGCAGTTGATGGAGATTTGTGGGATGCACATCCAGGGCACGAAGCTCCCGTTCCACCACATCCCAAAGATGCTCTATTGGGTTGAGATCTGGTGACTGTGGGGGCCATTTTAGTACAGTGAACTCATTGTCATGTTCAAGAAACCAATTTGAAATGATTCGAGCTTTGTGACATGGTGCATTATCCTGCTGGAAGTAGCCATCAGAGGATGGGTACATGGTGGTCATAAAGGGATGGACATGGTCAGAAACAATGCTCAGGTAGGCCGTGGCATTTAAACGATGCCCAATTGGCACTAAGGGGCCTAAAGTGTGCCAAGAAAACATCCCCCACATCATTACACCACCACCACCAGCCTGCACAGTGGTAACAAGGCATGATGGATCCATGTTCTCATTCTGTTTACGCCAAATTCTGACTCTACCATCTGAATGTCTCAACAGAAATCGAGACTCATCAGACCAGGCAACATTTTTCCAGTCTTCAACTGTCCAATTTTGGTGAGCTCGTGCAAATTGTAGCCTCTTTTCCTATTTGTAGTGGAGATGAGTGGTACCCGGTGGGGTCTTCTGCTGTTGTAGCCCATCCGCCTCAAGGTTGTGCGTGTTGTGGCTTCACAAATGCTTTGCTGCATACCTCGGTTGTAACGAGTGGTTATTTCAGTCAAAGTTGCTCTTCTATCAGCTTGAATCAGTCGGCCCATTCTCCTCTGACCTCTAGCATCAACAAGGCATTTTCGCCCACAGGACTGCCGCATACTGGATGTTTTTCCCTTTTCACACCATTCTTTGTAAACTCTAGAAATGGTTGTGCGTGAAAATCCCAGTAACTGAGCAGATTGTGAAATACTCAGACCGGCCCGTCTGGCACCAACAACCATGCCACGCTCAAAATTGCTTAAATCACCTTTCTTTCCCATTCTGACATTCAGTTTGGAGTTCAGGAGATTGTCTTGACCAGGACCACACCCCTAAATGCATTGAAGCAACTGCCATGTGATTGGTTGATTAGATAATTGCATTAATGAGAAATTGAACAGGTGTTCCTAATAATCCTTTAGGTGAGTGTATTTAAGTGTGCTATCTATTTTCATGCCTTACGCTGTTAACTTAACAACATGCTAACTTCAGTCTAAATTGATATGAACTGCAAATTGAGTTAAACACGATCTGCGAGGGAGTTTTTACCAATGCAGCACATTCTAAATCACTCACTTATAAGTTTCCTATGTAGCACACTAGCTGCTAATAAAAAGTGTCAAAACCCCCAAAGAAACAAGAAAATGCTGTATTTGCATATGGCAAAATCCTTCTAAAAACAAGCTTCTCTTTCTCATCCTCGCTCTCATTGCATATATCTCTTTCTCCAATCCCTCTTGGCTAAGTCTTGGCAATCTAGCTTAAAAAAATGTTGAAAGGGAATGTCCGGGTCTGCTGGCCCAGAAAAAAAAAGAGGTCATCTGCTTTTTTTATTCATGTATGAATAGCTTGTCTCAGCTCGTATGTCTGTAGTTAAAGAAGTCTCCGCCTGCCCGGATATATTTGCCCATTCAATTGACTTTTCAAGTGGACTTTCATTTTCCCGAGAACACACATCAACTGACCGCTGATGAGCAGCTATGGCCAAACACAGTTCATTCCTCAGACTCCGACCTGCAAAATGGAGGGCAGTGCGGAGGTGATTTTTTTTCTTCCCTGTGTGTCCTGGTAAAGTGTCAGAGATGATGAATGCAGTGAGGCCTCTTGGCGGGAGATTCCACTTTTTCTGTAATTGTCATGCAGTAGCTTGGATCGACGTCTCCTAATGCAGTAACCAGTCTCAACTCAGGCACTGCGCCTGTCTCTCAATCTAACCCCTGAAACACAATCTACAGACCAGGATGATAGCCCGCCTCATTTATTTTCGGTATTTGGTTCTCACTCCCTTCATCTTTCTTGCATCATTGTTGCCTCTATGAATACTCAGCTTATTAAATGCATTTAATCAATAGATCACCCAAAAATAAATAAATAAATAGATACATATACATGCATGCATTTTTTTTTTTTTCTGTGAAACACAAAAATTACTGTTCATTTCTGGGGGAGATATTCCTTTAAGATGGTGTTTGGAAGAGCATCAATCACTATATACTGGATAAATGTGAAATATGCATTTTTTTTTTTGTCAAATTCATTTTTAAAATGAGAAGTTTTAGTCACAATAATGACAATTATAAACTTTATGAAAGTTATGAAAACTGTTTGGTTTAAATCAAAAGAAAGGCAAACTGTTGTATTTTTTTTTGTTTTGTTTTGCTTGGCACAGTATATGTACGTACATTTTCTACGTTTTATTAATAATAGAGTAGAAATAGGATATTAAGTTAGGACTATGTCTTAATATCTCAAAAAATAACCCTAATATTCAGTATGAAATCAAAATGTACTTTATTTATCCACATTCCTTGCCTTATTGCTTATTGTGCATAATTCATCAGTGACCATATTTTCTAAAAGAAAATCATTTAAATATTTTGTTGCCATTTAATTTTTTATTTTTTTTATTTTTTTTTTTTTTTTTAATGTTAGGGTTATTTCATAATTTATTAAATGCATTTTTTCATAATTTTTATTATTTTAAAAATCAAAATTTTTAAAAATGTAATAACTTGCTCCACCAACTAATGTCTTTATAGTGTATAGTTTTGTTTTGCTTCTGCAAAACCTAAAATACATCTTAAGCGATATCATTTTTTCCTCTCCATTGCAGATGCAAGTTTATTAAACAGTCCAGTGTAATAAAAAAATGTGCCTGTGGGTACATTTTTGCAAAATGATATTGTGTCGATTGTAGCAAATTTTACAGCAGTGTAAAAATCCAATGAATTGTCCAATGACTGGCGCTAAATAGCGTGTTCAATTCTCTGTGACTGTGGCAATACTGTATTACTTTGGTTAATAATGTACCTATCACACATTATCATGGCACTAAGCTCTACCCTAAACCTAACCGATAATGTGAGCAGAAGCAAATGTCAGATAAAAACGCAAGCTACCATGCCATTAGAGATTTCTTTTACTAAGCTTTGAGCTCTTTTATGGAGTGTCGAAACTCGTGTTTCACGGGACGTGTACATGAGCACTCTGCATCGCAATCAGAAAAGCTACATCAGAAAAGCCAGACATATTGAGCTGGTTATATAATGCATACGTCAAAATGTGAATCATGCGCTACGGTAAAAGTGTTTTGAGGTCATAACATAGTATTGTGGAAGGAACCACACAAAAATAATCCCTCATCAATCCTTTTACATGTAAATTTAAGATATTCTAGCTGAGACCCCAGTGTGTAGTTTTTAAGGCGACCGTTATTTTTGAATGTATCATCTTTATTCATTGTTTTTATGCCGACCTGTCAAGTTTGTATGTGATATGTGACTCTGAATTAAGCTAATAGGCGTTCTCATTCACGTTCCTTTTTGACCTTGCACAACAACCATATGGTGAATACTATGGTGAATTCACTTCAAAAACGCTTCATCGTTCCGTCTCATAGTACTCAACATTCAACCTGTGATATGCACCAATCTGGTCAGTGACTTCCCGTCTGCTCTCCACACTACGCAACGCACACACATTCTCACCCACACATATTTACGCCATTCATAAACGCACACACATTAACATTTGTAATGTTTGTATTCTGTCGATAAGGAAAGACGACCCCAGTTTCCGGTGACGAATCTTGGAACTTTCTATTTCCATTGAACGGCCTCGTATTCGCATGAACTGTGTAACAAACTCTCTCAGCTTGAACTATTTAGTAGGCCAGTCACCGAATTACTAAACTGAGCTGTTGTTGCATTCAAAGTTCTTGTTTTTTGTTTTTTTTCTCTATGCAAAATTTAGTTTTTCTTTCTTATGGTTTATATCAATTAAATGAACTTGAGCAGTT
Organism: Coreius guichenoti; assembly: GCA_039654105.1. NCBI lineage: Eukaryota > Metazoa > Chordata > Actinopteri > Cypriniformes > Gobionidae > Coreius > Coreius guichenoti. The sequence continues at coordinate 21,679,482 of CM077188.1, read as the reverse complement.
ATCTTGTTTTCTATCTTTATTTGATGTTTTTAGTTGAGGTTTTTGTTTTAGTTCTGCTCATCATATGTAACTGGTGGTTTTTAGAGCTATCCGGGAACAGTTTAAAATTTGACAGTTTTTTCTGTCTGGCGCCCGAACTAATAAATAAAAACATAATTAATTGTAAAAGCGGGTGTGCCACCATTACATTATATATATAAAAGCCATAAATAGTAATTTCCCTAATTCTACAACATTCGATTGTTTAAAAATTACTTATAAATCTTATAAAAATGTGTCCATAAATCTAGCGTCAATTCTGTTACCGTACCATACTTTGCCTTTAAATTGGTGGAATTATCTCCCACAACTATGTAAGATACAGGAAATGATGTCACTTTCCCTCACTGATAAGATCTGAAACACTGAAAGGTATGCATGTGCTCTTTGAGAAAATATTTTAATCAAAAAAGTTATTTTGTAAAACGTCAAAATTGTTACCACAATATCAAAAGGAAAACAGAATTCGTCACTGATCACATGGTGGGTTGTTTAAAAGTCTTTTAATAATGATTTCATTAGTGCCATGTGCTCTTAGCATTTATGCTAGCAAGTGGAGTTTTTGGCTAAAAAGTTTAAAATTATCAATCCTGTCACCGTCAAACTCTGTTACCAATGTTATTTCTACACATTGCCTAATTTGTCTGTAAAAGAGTTGACAAACAATACTATAAAGAATTATTTTTTCATTAAAAGTAAAAAAAAAAAGGAAATAACTTGTGTTTGGCAAGCACTGAATTATTAAAATTGAATGTTTTCAATAAGAGTACTGGAATACAGTTTTTTTTTCCTTAACTTTTTGAAATGCAAAATGTATCTCCAATTATAGAATCACTCATGTATAAGTACATTTTTGCAGTAATGTAGCCATAGTCACATATTTTCAATGAGCCTGGGTTGATATTTTCAGCCTTTTTGACATTTAGAATAGGTAGGACTTACAGAAGAGTAGACATAGGGCAGGAAAAAAGGGGTGCAAGATTCAAAAATGTTGGAGCACATACATTAAACACTAGGCCCCGGCTTTGACCATTATTCTGCTTTGATTTGTATAGAGCTCTAGATGTTCTCCTTGTTTTTGAAAGTCACTCGCTCTAATAAATTGCCATGTTCATGAAACGTATGCTTGCTTTTTTTGGAAAAAAAGTGTCTGCTAAGGACGTCAGTGTTAATGTGTAGTTGCGGCACAATATTTCTGGTTTTGTCTGTGTGTGGACAGTGGCATCTGGAGCTGTCAAACTGTGCAGAGTGAATAAGCCACTGTTTGGGTGCTCGGGATACGCTGGAGAGCCAGGAGCATACGGTGAGCATCTGCGGGGTCTCCATTAGCAGGACCCTCGCTCCGTCGTTATTCAGCCAGCCCATTTTAAAAGCAAATTAGCCACTGCCTTCAGACGTGACGACCGTTTTCCCCCTCCCACCCAGCGGTTATTCATAGACCTAAATGTCAAAGCATTTAAGACAAAGAAAGGGGTTCGTCCATTAAGGCCATCAGCTGGAATGGTGATTTGGTGTTTAGCTTGTATCAGTGGCACTGGCACTAGGTCCAAATACTGAGTGCTCGGCTCATGCCCTTATAAAACCCCAGGCTTGGGAGCAGATGATGGGCTTATTTACCACTTTGGGAAATAAGAGGTATTGAGAGGTATTGATTAATGCAGTTATTACAGATTTAATTGCATATAATTGGTCCCATTTTGGTCGTACGCAGGGGCAGCTTGTTGTGTGTGGCTGAAAGTGCACAAGCATGTTTGTTTGCTTGAGTCCCGTGGATGATAAATTTCCAGTAGTGTGATATTTACCCAAGTAACCAGCAGAGGGAGTTGGACTCGGCTGAGCCTTGTGGTCTCTGTGCCCACTCAAACACTGATCTGAGAGCCGGACAAAGGGCACTGATCATCCCCGGAGAGCGGATGCCGTCTGCCGCATCAGAAAGAAGGATCACAGTTCACCTCCCCTTCTCTGATTGTTTTGAAAGCTGTGCATGACTGTGATTTGCATGAGCTTTGTGTTTTCAGAATGACTAGCATATGTGTATGCAATTAAGCTAATAGGCGTTCTCATTCACACTCCTTTTTGACCTTACACAATAACCATATGGTGAATAATGTTTTACTTTTTTAAGGGTAGTTTTAAAAAGGAAAAAAAGAAGGAAAAATTGAACTTTTTTAGGCCTGCCAATGATGATTATGATTATTTTTTATTTTTTTTAATCAAATTAATTTCATTACATGATTAATTAATCAAACTAACAAAATAAGTTTATTTATGGATATTTAATGGTGCATATTTTTCAGATTTAATTTAGATAATTTTTTCCATCATCTAACACTCACTTAAAGTTCATATTTAAAAATACTAAGAATTCAATAGCACTGTTAAATCTTAGCAAATCTCAAAATGAATATATTTTTTTTTTATGCAGTAAATTATATTGTTGTATATTATATTGATGTTTACTCATGTCATTTAAAATGAGTGATTTTAGTGTTTTATTTTTTCATTTATTTAGACAAAATGTGACCCTGGACCACAGAACCAGTCATAACTTGCACAGGTATATTTGTGGCAATAGCCAACAATACATTGTATGGGTCAAAATTATAGATTTTTCTTTTATGCCAAAAATCATTAGGATATTATTTAAAGATCATGTTCCATGAAGATTTTTGTATTTTGTAAATTTCCTACCATAAATATATCAAAAGTGTATTATTATTAGTAATATGCTTTGCTAAGGACTTTATTTAGACAAATTTAAAGGCGATTTTCTCAATATTTAGATTTTTTTTGCCCCCTCAGATTCCAGATTTTCAAATAGTTGTATCTCGTATAGTGGACAAATATTGTCCTATCCTAACAAACCATACATCAACGGAAAGCTTATTTATTCAGCTTTCAGATGATATATAAATCTCAAATTCAAAAAATTGACCCTTATGACTGGTTTTGTGGTCCAGGGTCACAAATAGTATAGAATTTGAATATCTGTCTTTTATCGACCATAAAATAATAATCAGTGTATTGGTACCAGACAGAATTTTAGTAACAGTGCAATATTTTTTTAATCGTTTCTCTTCATATGCAGATGGATGTCCATTGCATCGCCTCTCATTGTTTTTCAGCATCTGACCCAATGAGTGCCACTTTTTTTAATGGTGTGAAGAGTGATAAAGAGTTCAACACGAAAACACAAAACCCTTGCATTTTGTATGAGACCCCAACTTTTTTTGAATGCAGTAATGTCTGCTTGGTGAGTGTGGTTTGGTGCTTTAGGTGCATGGGATGCACTTTACGTACGGGTCAGGGGACATGATTAATTAGGTTCATTCATCACATTATTTTATTGTAATTAATCACACTAAATAATTGTTAAATTGACAGCCCTAAACTTTAAATATGCCAAGTTTATTGTAGCATTATGAATTACTCATGACAGCTGTTTGTGATATCTCTGTGTGGTAGTGTGTCTAGAGGTGAAAGCGAGAGAAGAGAAACCATCTTTAATTTATGACAGGTCTTCCACTCCCCCTACAGCCCTCTCAAGCCGTACGTTAGGACTCACTCTCTTCTCTAATGCTCCTATCTTTACCATTCACAGCCCTCGCTAGCTCTGTTTAACTGATCCCTGAGACTGAAATGGATGGAGGGAAAAAAGAACAAGAGCAGAGTTGCATTTCTCCATTTTTGCTTTTATCTAAAAAGCCCTCCATGCATATGTCCATGGGACCTTGTGTCATCATTTATGTAAACGGCTTCTCACAGGCACATATATGAGACACTGAGAGTGCACTAATAGGGCAAAGTAAAGGAAAAGAAAGAAAAACCTACACCAAGAGCCTCCGCGTATCTGGTGACTATTTATACATTTTCCTCGCAAATAAGTTTAGATTGTTTCTTTAAAATTCAACAGGAAATCAAATTATATACACTACCAGTCAAAAGTTTGGACACACTTTCCCATCAAAGAGAATGGGAAAGTGTGTCCAAACTTTTGACTGGTAGTATATACACTCACCTAAAGGATTATTAGGAACACCATACTAATACTGTGTTTGACCCCCTTTCGCCTTCAGAACTGCCTTAATTCTACGTGGCATTGATTCAACAAGGTGCTGAAAGCATTCTTTAGAAATGTTGGCCCATACTGATAGGATAGCATCTTGCAGTTGATGGAGATTTGTGGGATGCACATCCAGGGCACGAAGCTCCCGTTCCACCACATCCCAAAGATGCTCTATTGGGTTGAGATCTGGTGACTGTGGGGGCCATTTTAGTACAGTGAACTCATTGTCATGTTCAAGAAACCAATTTGAAATGATTCGAGCTTTGTGACATGGTGCATTATCCTGCTGGAAGTAGCCATCAGAGGATGGGTACATGGTGGTCATAAAGGGATGGACATGGTCAGAAACAATGCTCAGGTAGGCCGTGGCATTTAAACGATGCCCAATTGGCACTAAGGGGCCTAAAGTGTGCCAAGAAAACATCCCCCACACCATTACACCACCACCACCAGCCTGCACAGTGGTAACAAGGCATGATGGATCCATGTTCTCATTCTGTTTACGCCAAATTCTGACTCTACCATCTGAATGTCTCAACAGAAATCGAGACTCATCAGACCAGGCAACATTTTTCCAGTCTTCAACTGTCCAATTTTGGTGAGCTCGTGCAAATTGTAGCCTCTTTTTCCTATTTGTAGTGGAGATGAGTGGTACCCGGTGGGGTCTTCTGCTGTTGTAGCCCATCCGCCTCAAGGTTGTGCGTGTTGTGGCTTCACAAATGCTTTGCTGCATACCTCGGTTGTAACGAGTGGTTATTTCAGTCAAAGTTGCTCTTCTATCAGCTTGAATCAGTCGGCCCATTCTCCTCTGACCTCTAGCATCAACAAGGCATTTTCGCCCACAGGACTGCCGCATACTGGATGTTTTTCCCTTTTCACACCATTCTTTGTAAACTCTAGAAATGGTTCTGTGTGAAAATCCCAGTAACTGAGCAGATTGTGAAATACTCAGACCGGCCCGTCTGGCACCAACAACCATGCCACGCTCAAAATTGCTTAAATCACCTTTCTTTCCCATTCTGACATTCAGTTTGGAGTTCAGGAGATTGTCTTGACCGGGACCACACCCCTAAATGCATTGAAGCAACTGCCATGTGATTGGTTGATTAGATAATTGCATTAATGAGAAATTGAACAGGTGTTCCTAATAATCCTTTAGGTGAGTGTATATATACATATATACATATACACACACAGTATATACAGATATATTTATATATACAGTCAAACCAAAAATTATTCAGACACCAGAAATAATATTTTACTAGTGGGTGCAGGACACTATAGTTCATTTATGTAAGTGAGGATAGCAAAATAAACTGTGACATATTATACCCAAAAATTCTTCATACAGTGGACTACCAGTAAAACTGATAAAAATTTGGGACCGAAATTCAGACACTTTGACCTGACCATGTTTTGCTTAAGTGTTTTTTCTTTAATTGCTAATGAGATCTTTTACACCACAGACTGAACAAAATTAAGCATTGCTTGGTGTTTGGTTGACCTAAATTGGTATTATCTTATTGTGCACTTACTGTAAATTTAACAGCTGACAGCTGATTGGTTGATTGTAATCCATTACATACCTTTCTATCAAAGTTATCTGACATTATCAAGATGAATTTCTTGTCATATTTTATCACCATTTTCTAAACTATAGCGAATAAACTGTGATAATGTGAGAAAATGTTGAAGGTGTCTGAATACATTTTGGTTTGACTGTGTATATATATATATATATTTAAAATACATATATCTTTCTTACTCTGAACAGAGTATCACAGAAAAGTATTGTAAATTTCCGTACAGACGGAAGTTTATGCTATTCATTGTACTCATTCACATACACACGCCATCTCCTTTAATTCATGTGAATTCTGTGCAAATTCCCGGAAGAGATCTCTCCAGCTGGAGATTAGTTTCCTCTTTAGGATTCCACCCATGTTTCAAAGGGTTTTCACTCTGTATAGCGTCTCTCATGGTCCTTCACGTATGTTCTCTTTCTAAAATCACATTGGCTTAATTATGTGTAGTTTAGGCTCACTAATATAATCTCTCATGATATAGCATAATTCTCTGAGATCAGTGAGGTGGAACTAATCTGGATTTGATCAAATATGTGGATTTGTGTGCCGGGGGAAAATAACTGTTTAATATCACTCTTTCTTTTAATAATATCACTCTTTCTTTTAATAATATCACTCTTTCTTTTTCTCTCTCTGTCCAAATCTCAAAAGACTAGCTTATTTAACTCTTAGTCACTTTCAAGATTTGACAGTTTTATCACCTTTTTGATATGTGTGTGTGTGTGTGCGTCCAGGTAAACCCTACGATATGAGGACAAAATGTCCCCACAAAGATGGCAATATCCGAAATCCTTGTCCGTGTAGGAAAATTTTTTGGTCATCATGAGGAAAATAGCTCATAAATCAGACTAAATTATGTTTTTTGAAAATGTAGAAGTGATGAAAGTTTTCTGCAATGAGAAGTTTTAGGGTTAGGGGATAGAATATATAGTTTGTACCCTAAAAATCATGAAAGTGTGTGTGTGTGTGTGTGTGTGTGTGTGTGTGTGTGTGTGTGTGTGTGTGTGTGTGTGTGTGTGTGTTTTTCTCTCCCGATGGGGACTAAATTGAGGTCCCCATGAGGAAACAAGCTTATAAATAAATCATACAGAATGAGTTTTTTTGAAAATGTAAAAATGCAGAAAGTTTTCTGTGATGGGTAGGTTTAGGGGTAGGGTTAGTGTAAGAAGATAGAATATACAGTTTGTACAGTATAAAAACCATTAGGTCTATGGAGACATGGTGAACCAGACGTGTGTGTGTAAGTGTGTGTGTGTGTGTGTGTGTGTGTGTGTGTGTGTGTGTGTGTGTGTGTGTGTTTCTTTTGTGTAATGTTAATAGATTTTATGGACATGCACCAGAACACTAAAGAACAGACAAAAGTAAAATGTCTTTTTGGAAATGAATTTAATTAAATTTGTCTTCCTTAAATTAGACTGAAGTTTTCAGATTTGTTTTCCTTTTGTAAAACGTACACCTTAAAAATGTCCTAATGTTCAGAGAAATCCAAACGTCATAACATCAGTGTGATGTTTCTTTTGTCCAAGAGAACGACAGGTCTGGTCACAACTGTCGCATGAGCGCTAAGCTTTTCCTGCGATAAATGCATCTAGTCGAGAAATGTGCGTCAAATCAGGGTCATTCAAAAGGGTTTTTTTTCTTCCCTTTTCTATTCTCACCCTCAAAGAAGGATACTAAAAGAGAACGCACTCTGTAGGTTTGATTGCTCACTCGCTCTGGTAAAAACGTCTCTCTTACTTGGATTTTCAAAGGTGCACGCTACAAAGAATTACAAAAAGAGCAAGAGAAAGAAAGCAGCACATTTGGGTTGTTGCTGAATTAATGATTCAAATGAAGCAGGTTACAATATTCAAACCTTTTTTTGATTGTAATGCCATTCCTCCTTATGCTGTCAGGACAGTAATCATGTAAATAGTTACTTTACTGATTAATTAAATTCTTGAGTCCATTTTAGCCTGTAGGACCAGAACAAGTGTGCCGCACACGTCCTAAAATGTGAAGCCACGATATGAGGACAAAATGTCCCCACAAAGATGGCAATATCCGAAATCCTTGTCCATGTGGGGACATTTTTTGGTCATCATGAGGAAAACAGCTCCTGAAAAGTGAAGCCAAGGCATCTCGGTCGCCCTCAGGTGATTGGTCCCAGTATAGCTCATAAACCCGCTCTCTCCATGTATTCTAATGGGACGCGAGACAAACTAAACAATCAAATTACACTTCAAATAATTATTTTCCAAAGACGGTTTGTCATTTTAGGTAGTTTTTATCACGCTGATGTTAGTTCAAGTGTTAGTTTTTTAAAATAAGTTTGATTTTATTTAGTTATTTGATGCTATAAAAACGGGGATGTGACGTCATGATTGACAGCTGTGATTGACAGCTTCTCTGAGTGAAGTAGTCACTGAGGCACCAACTGACTTTTTTCTGGATTTTTGGGAGGAGAATTGAGCTTTAGCTTTAATTTCTACATTTCCATAACTGTTTATTTCACACCGACATAATGAGTTGTTCTGCAGCTAAAAGATACTGCAGGAGTGTGGGCGGGGTTTGGATATCGCAGCTCTACTTCCTGCCCTCTACTGCGCAGACTCGGATCCCGAGGTCACTACTGCACAGATGCAGGTCCCAAATCAGTGCAAGATGTCAGCGCTATATTCGGACATTGTCTTCACTTTTCTACAATGGAAAATAGGTGAAGGGGCGTCGTCCATCTTTTTTTATAGTCTATGGACCAGAAGGACAATACAAGGATAAACACCAAACATATTTAATAAAATTTTTAGGGCATTTTAGTCATTTTGTCTACTCGAGAGATATTTTTTTGTGTACATATGCGTCAAACAAATGTCTTTTCATGCATCTCGCATTAGCATTTTCCCTCATGAACTGCACGTTTTCAAGAAGCCATATGAAGTTAATAATTGTTCCATTAATTTTTGCTCCGTCTAGCTGTTTCTCTCCGGGTCATTGATCGATTTTTCTCTTATGAATCGGAGCATAGAATGATGGAATTTATGTCGTGAAAATCACAAAATTAAAATATTTTGCATTTTGGGTTTAGTTCTTACTAAATTTGTATCAGTATGAAATTCTAAATTTGATAAATTATTGGGCTGTCATGATCACTCTGGTGGTTGTGAGGTAACATAAATTTTACTGAGAGCGTTTTCATTCTCCAAAACAGTGTGTCCTGACAACAAGTGACTTGCATATGAAATGAAAGGGACCTCAGTCATCGTTGTATGCAACAATTTTATTTTTATTTTTTTTGTGAGATTATTTAAAAATAAATACAGTGTAACAGTATGAATAACCTAGTATTAAATCAGTTGAATTATGTTAAATTAATGTATGAGCTCTTTGTGTATCATAAACAAGCTCTCTGAGCGTAGTCACACCAGATGATTGTGTTGAAGAGTGTTTTAAGATGCCTGTTGTTATTATCTGTTGATCAGAAGGACATCCAACACACTGAATGACAAGAACACTTGAGGCTTTGCAGGATGAAGTCGTTAATGTAGAAGTTAGCGGGAAGAAGATGGTCGAAGGGGAATGAATGCCCTCTTAGTTTTGTCTTTGGGATAAAGCACAATACTTGCTCAAATCAATATATCATGCTGTAGTGGTAATTAAGAGGCTGAATCTGCCCTCGAGGGGCTTACAGACAGTATGGAGTCCATTTTGAAGCCTTTCTTTCCAGTCTCATGATAGACTCAAGCAGGAAGCAGTTGCTAAGAAACAGTAAGTGTGGTTAGAGATATTAGTTATTTCTTTATTTTTCTTCCTTTGCTTTTTACTTTCTTTCCTCACGACAAGTTCTTTTAAAAGTGTTATCGAAAGAAAAATCAATGACTTACAGGCGTCAGACAGTTTAGTGGTGGAAATGGCTGAGATTCATTTTTTTTTCAGTGACCTTTCAGATGTATTTAAATATAAAATCTTCTATAATCTATAATTACATTAAACATATTTCATGTTTCTGTAAACAGTGTTTTCTTGTGTATTTAGTACAAGCCTTTATTAACTGTGTGTGGCACAAACACTCATTCAAAAGAATCTTTGCTTGGAGATAATTACCTGTGTAATGTTGGCTAAATAAAAGATGGACCTACTGTAATGAACTGCTCCGAGAGACACAGGTAGAGGATCCAAACGCAGCTTTATTGAAAGGGTAATCCACAATCGTAGTCAAGAGTTCAGGCAAGGTCAAAACACAGGCAAGCAGTCCAAACAGGCAAACAAGACAGGAGAGACAGGCAAAAGGGTAATCCACGGAACGGGCAAGAAATCCAAAACCAAGAGACAAGAAACCAGGGAAAATGCTCAGAAATGCAGTAATACAACAAACAAAACTTATCAAAGAATGACAGGTTGAACAGGCTAGATATAGGCAGAGGTAATGAGGTAAATGAGACACAGGTGAAAACAGTGAGTGCTGATGAGTCCGGGCAAAGGATTATGGGTGATGTAGTCTATGATGGAATGACAGTCCAGGTTGGAGTGCCCTCTGGTGGTGATCAGGGGCACTCACACTGGTGAATTGTTACATAGTCCCCCCTCAAAGGAGCAGCTTCCATATGCTCCTGAAATGGTCTAGGAGGGAGGTGGAGCGGAGGCGGACCCGGGGTCGGGATGGAGGGCCCTCTCTGGACTCGTGACAGGAGGCGGAGCCCTCTCTGGACTCGGAACGGAAGGAGGCGGAGCCCTCTCTGGACTCGGAACGGAAGGAGACGGAGCCCTCTCTGGACTCGGAACGGAAGGAGACGGAGCCCTCTCTGGACTCGGAACGGAAGGAGACGGAGCCCTCTCTGGACTCTGGTCACGGGCTGAAGCCCTCTCTGGACTCTGGTCACGGGCTGAAGCCCTCTCTGGACTCTGGTCACGGGCTGAAGCCCTCTCTGGACTCTGGTCACGGGCTGAAGCCCTCTCTGGACTCTGGTCACGGGCTGAAGCCCTCTCTGGACTCTGGTCACGGGCTGAAGCCCTCTCTGGACTCTGGTCACGGGCTGAAGCCCTCTCTGGACTCTGGTCACGGGCTGAAGCCCTCTCTGGACTCTGGTCACGGGCTGAAGCCCTCTCTGGACTCTGGTCACGGGCTGAAGCCCTCTCTGGACTCTGGTCACGGGCTGGGGCCCTCTATGGACGCTGGTCAGTGGCTGGGGCCATCTCTGGACGCTGGTCAGTGGCTGGGGCCATCTCTGGATGCTGGTCAGTGGCTGGGGCCATCTCTGGACGCTGGTCAGTGGCTGGGGCCATCTCTGGACGCTGGTCAGTGGCTGGAGCTATCTCTGGACGCTGGTCAGTGGCCATCTTGGCAGAGGGTTTTGGTGTGGAGGCAGCCATCTTGGCAGAGGACTCTTGCGTGGCGGCGGCCATGACGGGACGAGACTCTGGAATGGCGGCCATGACGGGACGAGACTCGGGAATGGCGGCCATGACGGGACGAGACTCGGGAATGGCGGCCATGACGGGACGAGACTCGGGAATGGCGTCCATGACGGGACGAGACACGGGAATGGCGGCCATGACGAAATTGCTACATTTGTCCTCTGCGACTCCCACAGTGAATGCAGAGCCGCTTACCTGAAGGCCATAATCAAGGAACTCACTCAGGGAACCTCAAGGACCATCACGGACGAGTTTGGTTTGTAACTGTTTGTTGAGTCCATGGCAAAAAAAGTCAATCAACATAAAGTCCGGGAGGTTGGTGATGTTTGCGATGTTCAGAAAGTCTCTGATGTGGTCCTCGAGTGAGTGAGTTCCTTGGCATAGACGGACGAGACATACTGCTGGATCCATGCTTGGCTAAGTCTTCTGTTACGAACTGCTCCGAGACACGAAGGTTGAGGATCCAAATGCAGTATTTATTAGAAGGGTAATCCACAATCGTCGTCAAAAGTACAGGCAAGGTCAAAACACAGGCAAGCAGTCCAAACAGGCAAAGAAGACAGGAGAGACAGGCAAAAGGGTAATCCACGGAACGGGCAAGAAATCCAAAACCAAGAGACAAGAAACCAGGGAAAATGCTCAGAAATGCAGTAATACAACAAACAAAACTTAGCAAAGAATGACAGGTTGAACAGGCTAGATATAGGCAGAGGTAATGAGGTAAATGAGACACAGGTGTAAACAGTGAGTGCTGATGAGTCCGGGCAAAGGATTATGAGTGATGTAGTCTATGATGGAATGACAGTCCAGGTTGGAGTGCCCTCTGGTGGTGATCAGGGGCACTCACACTGGTGAATTGTTACACCTACTTTGTGTAGGAATCTGCATATGTGTAAAATATGTGTATTGATATACATTTGACCGCAGGTTAAAGAGAACTTTAGAATGTTTTGGACGTCTAACTCTTAGTTTAGTGCTTTGAAAATCAACAGTTATTAAATACATTTAAAGGTGAATCCAGTTGTAATGGAATAATTTGGATAATAAGGTATCTCGAATAATGTTCTCATCAATATAAAGAGTCATCCCTTTCAGTAAACAATGGTTTAAAAGGCTGAAATGTGACGTCTAGTAAAACTTGAATTTTCAGAAATAATCTAACTGCTGATTATAATAATTTTTTGAACAATTTAAAGAATATTAATGAGATGATTCACCCCCTCTTTCTCACAACCTGCATCATCACATAAGGTTATGATGCTGTGTGAATTTGTCTGTTCAATCGCAGGAAGACATAAAAGAGAACTCACTTTAATATTTGCCTGCTGTCTGAGACGGTGCCGAATTGAGAATTCTTTTGCATCTTTTTGCACTTGAATATTTAAATTGACAAGGCCTAAAAACACATGCAAATGATTTTGTGACAATGCAGCACTGGTTCGATCGGGACAGTGACAGTTCCTTCAACTGTCCCGAGTGTCTTTCACGCTGGCCCTGGTCCATCGGCCAGTTCTTATGAGATTAAACCTGGATAATTTCAGATACATAAACGCAGTTTTATCCATATAAAATTTTCTGTTATTACATCTGTTAAAGTAACGATTTCTGTTCGGATTTTCGGGCAAAATCTCACTTCATCCCAGTTAATTTACCTAAAGTGGTTTGCTCTGATGATCGTTTCTGTGAGGACGCATCGCGTGCTGATAGAGAAGCATGTCCATTGGTTGCAAACTGCAGGTATAATGGCCATTCAGGAAAATCGACAATGTGCAACCTTCTATAGACTTCTATGAGTGAATAAAAGATAGAAATCTTTTTACCTAAAAATCTAACCAGTTTGAACTGGAAACCTGTCCCCCCTCGAAATTCACTGCCGTCACTCCCTCAGCTGTTGTGTTATACCCACACTGCAGTGTTAGTTTTCTGAAATGTAATGCCAAGGTGTTATAACACAAATATAGTTATAAATCTACATTGAATAATAATAATAATAATAATAATAATAATAATAAAATAGATTTACAATGTGTCACGATTATATTCTTTCATGGACTTTTAGTTTGTTTCCTTTGTTCTAGTTTTCCTGCCAGTCATCTGTTAACATGGATATTCACAGCTGATCATTATTGAGTTTGTTATCATTGAGTATTTAAGTTCCTCATTTTCTTTCTGTCTTTGTCCAATATTATTGGTGTTTTGATCTAAAAAGGATTATGGCTCAAACCGAACAGTTTATTGCCCATGCTGGGCTTCTATTGTTTGAATTTTCACTTCGCTTTTGCCAGATCACTGAACGAACAGACTTTGATAATGAGACTTTAAAGTCTCATTTCTGGATTAGGTCAAATTTTCACTACCCTTGTGACTTACCTGCCACCCCCCATGCAGCACACGGATTACAAGCCAGAGCCCACTGCAGACGGGGAGTTTACGCCTGCCATGGACCCTGATCCGGAGCCAATGCCAGCTAAGGAGACTAAGCCACATGCGCCCCGGAGCCTGAGCCCCAAAATAAGTCTGACCAAGTGTGTGAACTGGCAACATCTGTGATAGAGGGGATATTGGTGGAGCTGGACATTGACGAATGCTTGATAGACTGGGAAACTGAGGTAATGCTTCCTACCCTGCCCTGCCCTGTACCTTTTGAGCCTTCATCATCGCCACTGGTCCTGCCCAACATAATGCCTATTTCATCATCTTGTATTGAGATGGAGTTATCGTCGTTGATCCCGCCTAGCCTCCCTCTCCCACCTCCACTGCATTATTCACTTCCACTGCGTTATTCAGCCCACCTCCGCTGGTTCCCTTCAGCCCATCGACTTCTTCCATAAAACAATGCTGTTGTGTGGTTAATCCTTAGGTCTTCCGGTCACCAGCTTCGTCCAAGCAAGTGGATCCCTGGCTCTGCCTCCAGCTGCTGATCCCGTCACTCCACCTCGGTCCATCAACCCGTCGGCTCCACCGGGCTCCCTCGTCCCTCCGGCTACACCTTGGTCAGCTATCACCCTGCCTGCGCCATGGACTTCCAAGCCATCCACTGCACTCCGTCTCTCCACCCCTTAAGCTTCAGCAGGCTCCGCCTTCCCTTCGGCTTTGCCTTGATCCTCAGTTGCACTGGCTCCGCCTCAGTCCTCAGGCACTCTGGCTCCACCTTGGAGACTCGTCGCTACAGCTCCGCCTCGGCCTCCTGGAGGTGTCAGCCGTCCCCATCTGCTCTCCATCTGCGCTCTGGGCTCCACTTCCTACGGCTTCATCTACTTTTGTCCTCCCTTGGGTGTTGTCAGCAAAAGCTCCACCTAGGCTCCTCCCCCCATTGATTCCTCCATGGGTTATCGACCTGGCTGTGCTCTGGTGACCTGGCCACTCCTCCTATCCTCACCTCCATGGTTCCTTCCACCATCATCGCCACCTTGGTTCCTTCCACTGGGGCTTCCTCCTTCACCAGTCCCTCGTCCCCCTCTGGAACCACCTCCTTAGCCATTTTACGGCACGAGGCCGTGCCTTCCTGGAGGGGGGGCGCTCTGTCACGATTATGTTCAGTTAGTTTCACTTTCATGCATTATGTCGACTTTTAGTTTGTTTATCGTCTGTTTCCTGTTTCCTTTGTTCTAGTTTTCCCGCCAGTCATCTGTTACCATGCATATTCATTTAATTATCACAGCTGATCATTATTGAGTTTGTTATCATTTGAGTATTTAAGTTCCTCATTTCCTTTCTGTCTTGGTCTGGTATTGTTGGTGTCTGTATTGCACGCTGTCTCGAGTTGTTTGCTTTTTTTAATAAACCTTGTTACTATTTTGAAACTCTTAACTTGCCTTCATCTTCATCATCTTTGGACTTTAAACGTGACACAATGTTAATATCTGTGGAAACGTTTTATCTGACTTTATATAAAGAACTATACAATAATAGTTACATTTTGTGACAAAGTTCACATTTGTTCACTCAAAAAATGAAAATTCTGTCATTTATGCACCCTCATGTCGTTTCAAACCGTTATGACTTTATTTATTCTGTAGAACACAAAAAGAAGATATTTTAAGAGAAAATTGGCACCCAAACAACATTGCCCATTGACTTTTATTATATGGAGCAACAAAAAAAAAAGTAAAAAAACATTTTTAATCTTCTTTTGAAACGACAGATGGTGAGTAAATGACAGAATTTCCAATATTAGGTGAAATTTCACATTGTTGAATATCACTGAGAATATTTTCAGATTCAGTATCGCTTTGGGAAATCTCAGAGTAAATCTCGATTTGAGTGGTAATGTTTCACTTTGGGAGATTTCAGGATAAAGCTCTCTGTGTAAGGGCTTGATTGTAAATGACTGTAATCATGATAAATAGAGATGCATTTAAGAGTTGCATATGGCTTTGTTTATTCGTTATACCATTATGGCAGTTGAAGTTTAAAGATAATGGATCCTTGCTGTTAACACAATATTTCATGCATCTTGTCTTTTTAAATGAAATGTGAGATATAGGCCAAGGCCACAACGCTTTACATGTTTGGATGGTGAGAGCCTGAGCAGGAGTTTAAGGGGTAGGTTTTGTGTTTGACCCAGTACAAGTTTATTTGACCATGCTTTTGGATGACTGACAGTCTCCAGGTCCAGCTGTTCAGAAAGAGAGAAAGCTCTGACAAACCGTTATTGTATAGTGCACAGTAGTCGCTTTCTTTACCTCTAGTCTGGGCTAGATTTATCTAAGGAGAAATAGCGAGAAAGCAAGCAGCAGTACACGACAAGCCTCCTTATAGATGTAGCAAGGTGCTTTTAGTGTCAGCTCTCCCAGATAAGACAGAGTGCCAGAGTGTGTTTGCTGCTGGAGTGTCAGGCCACTGGCTGAAGCTCAGCTTCCTTTGAGTGTCATTCTTAATCCTGAACTGAGCCAAGCGCCCACTGGGCCGAAATGGCGGTCTGATTGGGCAGAGGGAGCTCACCCATGAGGCGGGAGGAAGCACAGAGAGAAAATCTCTCTCTCCAGCTGCAGACTGAACACAGGCTCCTGGATTTGGGTCACAGAATATCAGCGTTAGCCAGGAAGAGAAAAAAGGAAAACATTAATCAATGATTTAATGGTAATCTGGTGCTCAGGTTGTTTGAGGATAGCTGTCTGTGTAGATGAAAGAGAGAGAGAAAACCAGCTGAGATACTGAGATGATTAATTTTTTTTTTTTTTTTTTTTTTTTTTTTTTTTTTTTGCAGGTTCATTCCACCAAAAGGGTGCAATATATATATATATATAGGAGTTCAACAGCTCAGATGGCATTTGAAAGAGTGTGACAAGATGAGCTGTTATTAAAGACAAGATTTGTTAGAAATGCAGGTGCATTCATACTGGACACATTCTAGAGCTTTTTAATTGTTTTTGTAAATTTGCAGCTTCTCCCACCATGTTTTAAAAGATGCCAAGTTATAGTTGTAAATAGTTAAGTGTTTAAAAACATGTTTGGAGGTTTTCATTTGTGCGGCATGTAGCTGTTTTGAGTGCAAAAATGTGTCCTGTATGTGTATATATATATATATATATATATATATATATATATATATATATATATATATATATATATATATATATATTATTAAGGTAAAGTGCATGAATATTAATTGGGTCAGGCATTTCTTGAAGTATCCATGTGTGTTTTAAAACATGTCATGTTAAGTTTAAAATAGTTAAGTGTTTAATACATGTTTTGAGGTTTTGATTCCATTGTGCAGCATATAGCTGTGGGTACATCCCAAAGTAAATTTAATGTAAAGTGCATGAATATTAATTGGGTCAGGTGTTGATTGGAAACATTCTGAACTCGACCAGTCAGATAATAAATATTCATGAACCATGCTTTCATAATAGTAGTCATTTACGTACCAGATTAGTTCACACTTAAAGCCTTCCTTTCAGCCAATAAGTTACAGGGCAAACGCAATTAATATTCATGAACAAAGCATAACCTTAGTATAACTTGTAAATTACAGCATACAGCAAGACTTGTTTATGTTTTATAACTTTTTTGCTTTAGTGTAGAGCCCTTCTAGTTACTTACTCTTGTCTTTATCTGTCTTTACCTCTAACCCCCAATCGTTCCCCGGGCGCCACAGCACTCTTCCGGGTGTGTGTGTCCACAGTTTGCAATGTGTGTGTGTGTTCACTACTCCTAATGTGTGTGCACTAACTTGGATGGGTTAAATGCAGAGGACCAATTCCGAATATGGGTTACCAGACTTGGCCTTCACATGTCACTTTCATTCATTTTATTTTCATTTTCATTTATTGGACTCAGCCATGACTTCCTGTCATTCGTCTCTTGACACATTCACTATAGCCTGCAACCGATGCTGTGAATAGCACGTTATGTTGATGTCATGAGAAATAGGTCTCAACTTAAGCTTGTGACACATCACAATCTTGCGCAGCCTTGCATTAGCTGATACTCCATAACACAGTGGATGTATTTCAGTGCTAAACAGGAACTCGTACACTCTTCCGAAAAAAAGGTACAAAAAGCTGTCACTGGGGCTTGTCACTTTTCAAAAGGTGCACCTTTGTACCTAAAGAGTGCATATTAGTACATATTGGTACCAAAAGTGTACATATTAGTGCCTAAATGTGTGTGTATGACTGTATGAAGCCAAGCACAGATTGTCTAAGCATAAATGCATGAGTGTTAATACCTAAAGCCCAGCAAAAGACATATTATACAGGTTGTTTCTAGCACTGCAAAGGGATCTAGTGATTTGATTAATCTTCCTCGAAGATTCCGAGCCTAAATATGTGTGTATTGGTGTCATCGCCTTTTCAAATGGAAAATTACAGAAACAACTCCCAGCTGTTAAACTGTGAAATGGGTTTATCTAGTAACTTATTCATACATTTGCATTTCTTCTCTTTTGAAATTAATTTCTCGCAGCAAATAAAGGCAATTACAGCAAGGAGAGTTTAGGAAATATGAGGGATTTTCCTTTATTGGGTAGGTTACGTGAGCACGAGCCGTTTCCTAGTGCGAGAATAGATAAGCTGGTCTTTTCTGCAGTTGTTGTTTCTGGATCTTGTGTAAGAAAGGCCTGGAGATGGGGTTTTAAGAAGCACTCTGTCTGACAGCCATGTATACACACTCTTACACGTACCCAAAACGACAATGTGTTGCAGACGTGTACGATGGTAGAGGCTACAGGGGATAATCAACCTGACTGGGTGATTAAACATGGCGTCACTCCTCTGTGAAAGATGTGGCCCAGTGGCAGATGTCTGGCCCTTTGCCAGGGCACGCGAGGTTGAATGGCATCGTTAACACGTGCCACGCTAAAAATAGTCTTGTTAGGCCCACGTTTTCATCACCGAAGTGACATCTCTATGACTGGGAATATCACTCATTTCCTGAGACCGGATCATCAGCGCTCCATTTAAAGTAGAGAATTATGCACCCAGTGTGAATTTTATCTGTTTTGAGATCACTTTTGTAGTTCTGGACATTTTGCTTTGGTAATTTTCTCATTTCTCACGTTTGAATCATTGATATAATTACATGACCGTGATCTCCCAGAGTATAATTTCCTGCTCCTTGTTTCCTAGGGAACTGTTTCTAAGGTTACAAGTTTAAATATTTTTTTCTTCCTCTTAACTTGCTACAAGGGGATGTTCCCCAATAGATTAAATTGCTGTTTACATGCAAACACTCGGCGACGACGCTTCTGGGCACCCCATACAAGAGTTGTTTTTGATTAGTGTTTTATTTAAATTGATCTGAAAGTGACAAAAAGTGCTTTTTGTGAGGCTGAAACACCTGTTTCTAAAAGATTGTTGAAGATTTGTGTGTCTTTAGATTGCCATCAGGTTTGATGGATCAAAGTACATCTAGAATTTGATATTAATCATGATTGCTGCTGTAATTAGAAACACATTTACACTTCCTACTCATTCTTATGCTCACAAAGGCTGCACTGATTAGATCAAACATACAGAAAAAGAGTAATATTGTCAACTATTATTACAACTTTAAATGTTCTGTTTAATGTAATTTATTTCTTTGATGGCAAGCTAAATTTTCAGCAGCCATTACTCCAATCTTCAGTGTCACATGATCCTTCAGAAAGAATAGAATTTATCTGAAATAAAAAAATATTTTGTAACATTTACTCTCACTTTTGATCAGTTTGTCAGTTTGGCATCAGATAGTCTTTGCTAAATAAAACTATTAATTTCTTTGAAAGGAAAAACGGAGTGTGTATTTACACTAAGTGCAAATAGCCTGCCTTGTTGGCAGAGGCTATTTACACTAACTCCGGAAAGTTAACTGGCAGAAAGTTTTGACACAAAATGTGACACAAATCTGCCTTTTGCCGAACTCGCTCTACTTCCTTTTCCCATCACATATCAGTTTGGAAAGGCATTTATTTTCAATAAAAATGAAGAAAATATTCGAAAAGTGGAAATAAAGTGTCTAATGTGTGTTTATTAATAAAGTGTTTATTGGTTAGGGGTAGGTGTAGGGAGGGCTTTATTGTCCCAATAAGGCAGCATCCATTTAATAACTTTTATAAATATAATAATTTACACTCTGGAATTATTGAATAGTGTTTAATGTACAACAACACTTAGGTGCAAATAGTAACTGCCACTATTGCCACTATGTTATAAGTATAACATCTAACTACTATTTACACTTTTTGCAAAGATAATACTGCTATTTTCACTTATTTGGTACAGTACTTAGACACGTAGACAGTACGGTACACAATTTTTTTCCGTTTAGATTGTCAGAAGTTGTGAACGGTACCAAAATACCAAACCACTTTTTTGGGACCCTTCCGTTGGGGTACCTAGCACAGTAGTCCCGGTATCTAAAGGGTGGAGCTAGACTTACAGCAGAATGTTGATTGGTTGACAGAGAATTGTCACTTGCGCATGCTACAAAGGGAATGACAACACAAGAGGCAGCATTTTTTAATATACAGTTGCAACACAATGTTTTTTTGTCTTGTGACAATCAGCCACATGCCGAGAAGCAAGATCTGCTGTATACAAGATCTGCTGTATGACCTCCATTGTTGTTTACTGTGTCTCTTTAATCTTCGTGTGAGAATGACATTGATCGTTACTTTCCTGCATACACCACGCCTATCAAATAAGGGTACTGTTGGTGGTGGAAAAGCAAGGGTTTACCATTCCGAATCATACTGTACTGTACCACTCGGTGGAAACGAGCCATTAGTGTAAATAGAATATATTGCTATTTTAACTTAGTGTAAATAGCAGCTATCGGTAATTGTACTTAATGTGAATAGCATCTATCGCTAAGATAATATGCTATTTTCTCTTAGTGTAAATAGAATCTAGTTGCTATTTACAAGTGCAAATAGCTGCTGCTGCAAAAAAAAAACACACACACTCACATTGGAAGTACCTGACACAGCTTGGAGAGTAACAATAGTTTTTTTTTTTTTTTTTTTTGTGTGTTTGTGTGTTGAATTAGACATGTTTCTGCCGTCACATCATACAGCCCAGCAGTATTTCACCTGATTAAACTCAGAAATGTACTGTTTCTTGGCCCAAGTTTTCTTGATCTTTGACAAGACGTGTCCAATAAATATCACCATCTTTTCTGTTCTTTTCCTTGTTTTCTCCCTTCTTGCCCAGTTTGAAGCCTCTCTAAAATGTTAGCGCATTTGAAATGTGATCCTAATATCTCTCTACATGTGTCAGGTTAATGAATAGTTTTGGAAGAAAGAGCAAGAGAGGTGGTCTCTTCTTCAGCGTACATTAATCTTCCACCCCAAACTGCTTATTTTCACCGTTATAAGGGAACAACAGACCTCCCGCTCTCTCTGCACTTCAGGTTGGTTATTGAAAAATAAGTGGCTTGGCAGTTTCTTGCCTGATGTGACTCAAGTGAGCCATCTCGCCATTGATCGGTCGGTTTGCGAGCGTTTCCGATCTCTCTTTCAGAGTGTACTGTGTCCCTTTCTCTGATATACCTGTAGGTGAAAAAAAACATTTGTGAAGGAGATCAATTAGTCTCACTCGAAGCTAATGGAAATCCATTGTCAGCTTAGAGGATGCTTTTTGTGGCGGGAGGACGTCCAGAGTGGGCAGACGCTTCTTTTGTGCCGTTATGCCTGTAGTCTAGACTCGTTCTGCACATATCCTCAGGTGACTGTCAGAATGTGTTACATTAAATCAGCGCTCTGCTTCAAATGCTGTTTGATAGCTGGTATGGAATGAATAATTCTCCATGTGGAGTCCTGGGTACGTATAGAACAGCTGGATCTCTTCCATGAATCCTTGCACTGCTCAAATGACTCTAAGTAACAGTCCCAAAATGCTTTATCATTTTAGGTTTATTCCAGCAGTTAATGTTGGGTTGGTCATTTTATGTCATTTTTATTGATTTGTACTGTATAATAAGTAAAGGAAATATTTTGCAGAAAAGGGGTGAAAATGACGCAAGCCGGGCTTGAATTCACTTTTCCCACATGAGCACCAAGGCCGCTAAGCCACAGCTCCAATGTGAGCGTTTTAAAACTCAGGTTAATTATTGATAATTTCTTCACCAAATTGTCATCTTACTGATGATGTTTGAGGAAATGTCTGCATGACTATGTTTAGATGTTTCTGTGGTATTCCAGAAATCAGTGAGGGATCAAACGGCCTCTTTGTTCAGTCATAGCTCTTCAACTGTTCCATTTCTTCTTCTTTTTTCTTTTGCACACGGTCCATCTCGTTTTTTATTTCACATCAAAATGTAATTCAGAGCCCTTTTCATGCTCAAATGGTTGTTTGCGTAACTGCCTGTGCTTTGGAAAATTGAGATTTCCATTTGTAATACACGGGCCTTTCATGGATGAAGAGAATAAGCACTCGGTGCTACTGCAGGAACCATCGCACCTCTCTTTGAGTTTCCCCATATATGATTCCATTTAAGATCAGAGACAAAAGGAATACTAAAGAGGTAAAACATGATCGTTTGACAGGCACGAATGAAAAAGGATTTTATCAAGGGATACGCCGCCCATCCATAAAAAAAGAGAATAAAGTCATTGTTGGTGCTCGCAGTAGGCACTGTTTTTTTGGAGTGAAGTTAACCAAGAAAAAAAGAAAAATTTCTGATTGAAGTCATCTGATGAGATTAGAGTTTGGCTGAATGGTCATCACAGGGGGAGATAGCAGATGCCACCCACGCAATTTCTCTTTCATTTTTTAACGACGCGGCATTCTGTGGTGCCGCAAATGAGGCTTCATTCATACTAGATTGACCTTTTGCCATGTTGTGGCAGGGAAATTGAAAAGACTTTAAGATTCATTTAACCCAGGGCTATTTATTTTTTATTGCACACTCCTTTCTCACACTTCTTTGATTTTTATCTGTTGTTAGACTGCCGTTGCTGCTCAGAAAAAATCTATTTCATCTGCCACAAATTACTCTGGCAAGCCCCCCTAATTAGACACACTGCACATTTGATGTGTGGTCTGACACGGCGTCGTGTTTTTTGAGTGCTATGCAACTTGCTGACTAGCTTTTATAAGTAGTGACCAGGGACTTCTGTGCATTTCGTTTTAGAGCAGTATTTTGACGATTAGGCAAAGAACTTCAGATCCCCTCTTGGCGCTTCTGGTTTGAGGGGAAATGGCGAATGATGCCTTGTTGTTGCTTTTTCCCAGAGGTCTTTGCTGGATGTCAGTCCAGGAGCAGCTCAATGGTTGGATATGAAAAGCAGCACATTGTTATCTTAATCATATTTTTTCCTCAGATGTTTCCTGTTTCGAAAGCGTCCCTCATCTCCTGCTGCAACCCCAAGTGTTACAACACAAAGACAATTTGTTCATTTTTTCCAACCTAGACGTCAAATTTTCTTCGCAAAGGAACTTAATTGAATGAACTTTCATGAAAGAAAGCCATTACTGTATCTGAGTCGTGAGATGTCCATATAAATTTGTAAAGGCTTAATTTTGTATTAGCATGCAAGGCGGCTTTCACCCACACAAATGCTAATTTTAATGGTCGAGCTCAGTTTAAATGTCTGTGAATGTGTTCTGGTACAATTGCTTCTCTTCCAAATCACAATCACACATATTGCCATCTTCTCCCTGGCTGTATTTCAGCTCTATGGCGGTCCCAGTCTGCTACACTTCAAATGAAAAACAAAGCAGTGTGTTCATGATTTATAATGGCTGCTATCCCTCTTCATCACCAGCATTCATTTGAATTCACTGGAAATTCTATTAGTCTGCTGGGGGTGGGGGGTGGGGGGGAAGAGTGTCTTGAAAGACTTCTTGTGGATTGAGGATCTGCACATTTTAATAGGTCCAAAAAGCATTAGGAGACTAATTTCATTAATATTGTCAATGCATAATCACCCCGTCGATAGATAAAGAACCAAGCCAATCGGCCCTTGCTAATCTGGCTCAGAAATAATGAGCAGGTGATGAGGAAGATCTGGTGTATGTTGGAAGGAATGTAGAAGAGCCACTTTGGCGGACAATACGTTATAGAGTCATGTAGAAATTATTAGCATACTGTCACCTTATCCTGCTAATTGTACTGGAGAACATACAGTAAATCCTGTAAATGTGCTCCATGGATTCAAGAGAGGAAATATATTACTGTAAAGGGGCCATTCATACGTGAAAAAAAACAGCTTATTCCTCTTAGCTGGTCTTCTAGCCTGGTCAGGCTGGTATAGAGCACTGCAGTGATGACGTATGTGTGAAAGTGGACTAGTGAATAGATTAGTTTACCTGTTCAGTGTGATGACGCTTAATGTCCTTGCTTTTTCAAGATAAGTTAAATTGTACATTAAGTTGTATTAAGCTTGTTAACAGAGATTTTAGCCATAAAAAAAAAAAAAAACATTGACTTGGAACTGTAAGTGCTAAAATTCTAAATAGTTTTGTCCTACAAAAATGTCATCCCTGCAGCACTCTATTTTGGCTGGTTTTAAAGGACTTTTAGAGGTATTTGAGCTGGTGAGGCTGAAAGACTTGAGCTATTTTAAGTGTTGTTGTTTTTCTTTCAGCAGGGATCTTCTGGGTATTTTAATTTGTCTGTCTGTCTATCTATCATATCTCTGTCTGTCTGTCTGCCTGCCTCTCTATCTATCTATCTATCTATCTATCTATCTATCTATCTATCTATCTATCTATCTATCTATCTATCTATCTATCTATCTATCTATCTATCTATCTATCTATCTATCTATCTATCTATCATCTTTCTGTCTGTCTGTCTGTCTATATATCTATATATCTGTATGTCTGTCTGCACTTTTAAAACATACTCTTTTTAGACATACTCTGGGCCCTATCATACACCCGGCGCAATGCGATGCCAGGCAAGTGTTTTTTACTAGTTTCAGCCCGACGCAGTTATCATTTTCAAGTCCAGCGCCATGTTGTTTAAATAGCAAACGCACTCACGCCCATCTGTTCGCCCATGGGAGCACTGGTCTGAAAACGAGGTGTGTTCAGGCGCATTGTTGGCGCGTTGCTATTTTGAGGCAACTGAAATCAACTGCACCATTGACCAACAAGAACCTGATCTAAAGTCAATAGCGCAGTATTTTCTGTGTTATTTAAAGGGCGCATTAGTAATACGCGCCTATAGGTGCACAACACGCAAACACTATGCTTATTACACACACACAGGGACGCGCAGCAAGACACAAACATTTTTAAATATTAAAAATAAAAGGATTCCTCTCAGAAGTGTTCAGTCTTTCCGCTCGCAAATTCTATGTAAATAACGAATCCGCCATGGTACAAGCGCAACTGGCTTTTAAAGGGAATGGGAGATAAGACTCTGATTGGTTTATTGCGCATTATGCCCAAAACACACCCATGACTCATTAAGAGAATAGGTACAACCCTTTTGGACCATGCGCCTGGCGATTAATTTTTTTTGTCGTTAAACTAGCAAAAGTGGATTCGGACACGCCCTAAGTGCACCTCTGCCATGCACTTCAGACCATACGCTCAGATCGTTAAAATAGGACCCTCTATGTCTAAAATCTTCTATATGTTCAAAATGCAAAGCCTCCCTTCTCAGTTTACCCAGATCTTTCACCCTTAATGAAAACTAGCTGCAAAACTGGGACATTCAGAAATGTTAATGGTTTTGATGTCAACTGTTAGCACATTACATTTTTTCTCAAGTGCTTTGGTGATTGAGTCATAACATTCTCTAAACTGTGAGTACAAATGTCACAACTGTTTGCTTGAACATCAGAACTGTATTGCATGTCTGCAGAACTCACCCAAAACATTTAATTTATGCTTCGAAACCTGGTTAATGTGTCAGTAATGTGCCACACCGGTCAAAATGTTTAGATGTTTTTTCACCTTGGAAATATTTGTTGTATACAATATACTTTTTAGTTGACTGTCTGTTTTCTACACTATAAAAGAATGTCAGTTTTGTCTAGCTGAATGCTCTTGTAGGGCCCTATGAAATCCGTTTTATTTTTTTCCAAATTCCGATTTTTTCCGTTTTAATTTTTCTGGATTTCGTTTTTTTTCCATTTGAATCGTTTTTAATTCAATTTTAATAATCAAAAATCATGTCTAAATAATAAACTGCATAAAAACAGCTATTTTAATATATATTTTAAAATTAAATACCCCCCCCCCCCCCCCAATTCTGTGTTGTGTATTTTCTGGTAATCAAATGAAGACATAAAATATTAATTTAATTTAACTTTTAATCATATGAAATTAAACTTTTTTGTCAAACAACATGCTGCAATGAGCTTTACTGTTAAAATTAAAACATGGAAGAAAACGTGATTATTCCTTAAAAAATAAAGTTTTGATAATATTTTATTATTATTAGTGTTAGTATTATTATTACATTGAGACTTGTCTAAATCCTACTGTACAACAGTAATATATTTCTGTCAAGTTAAACCGAACTTATTTTGACGGTTGCCGTTTTCTCAAATGAAACGATAAAATGCTCATAAAGTGACTCTCAGAGCGGCTCGAAGATGAAGTTCATGTCTTTATATAGTAAGGCTACAGAGGCTGAAAACAGCAAGTGCTTCAGTGTGTGTGAGAAACCGCGTGTATGCTTCAGTGTGTGTGTGAGTGAAACCGCGTGTCTGCGCCATTCATTCACACAGAGACCCCGCAGAACATGCAGGATTCGTATTTAAACAGTCTTTTTGCGGTGTAATATTCATAGACACATCTATATCGTGATTTGATTTAAGTGTACGGACCAGATTTTTATTTATTCATCAAAAAACTGACAAATTCCGTGAAATTCCGCGTTATGCAGTAAATTCAGTTTTTATGACTGGATTCCGCGATTCCGTCCGCGTTTTCTGCATTGCGGAAATCATAGGGCCCTACTCTTATGTATCACACTGAGATTTTTAGATACAGATTTCAGCAGTAGGTAAAAATTTACTAGGAAAAGTCAATACTGTTGTACACTAAAAGAAAAAGGACATTTAGGTGTCCTTAACTACCATGTCCTTACATCAGAAAATAAGTACAGTGTACTAATTGTGTTCATATTGTATTGCAAAACACTTTTGCTGCTATTGAGGTGGGATACGGGTAAGGTTAGGGACAGGTTTGGTTGGTTTAAGGGTGGTTTAAGGGACAAGAGAAGGGTCAACATTGTATTTAATTACATCTGTAACTACATGCAGATATATATATTTTTTTTAAATAAGTACAATGTAAAAACATGTATGTACACGTATACATATAAGTGCATTGTATCAAATGATTAATTTAAATGTTAGTACATATTAGTTAGAGACACCTAATATAAAGTGGGGCTGAACATTTTTATTTATACAGCACATTTATTTTTGTAGAAATGTGTTACATGTACTGAAAATTCACAGTTGCTTGTTCATTTTTACACACTCTGTTATCTCTCCCCCTAACACCACACATTCTTATATCTTCCTATTGCTCTTCCACAACAAGCAACTGTGAATTTTCAATTTACATGTAACACATTTCTACAAAAAAAAAAAAAAAAAAAAATGCTCTTGCTGTTTAGGGTTGTGATGTTCCTCCATGTTCAAAAATGGTAGTGATCATGCTGGGCAAACTCCATATAGCCTACTGTATGCTTCCAAACTTGATTAGTTGATTGGTAAGACTGTGATTCCTATTTCATTACAATGACAGGCCATTTACCAATTTAGCAGACATTACAAACATTCCAAGCCATAGGTATTTATGGAATATACATGCATGTCTGACAGATTTTGATAATTGAACGGATCATTTTCACAATGATGAGAATCAACACATCAGTTTTGATCAACAAGCCATGTGCATTTAGTTATTGTGCAAATTGTAGACAATAATTGTACTTACTCTTTTGCACACGTGTGCCAAAACACTTGCAATTTGCTTAAATCAATAAGAAATTCAAATCTGATGTGAACAAGAAACTGTTCAGATATCTGAACTTATTGTTTTGAGAAAAAAAAATCTAATTTGAGAATTGAGCCAAAGCAATTAAAAACTGTAATATATGACCGCCTACATTTGCAAATTAATGGCTATTTAGATTTTTAACAGAGGTGTCAAGTAACGAAGTACAAATACTTCGTTACCTTACTTAAGTAGAAATTTGGGGTATCTATACTTTACTGGAGTAATTATTTTTCAGCCGACTTTTTACTTCTACTCCGTACATTTTCACGCAATTATGTGTACTTTCTACTCCTTACATTTTAAATTCCCATTTCATTTCGGCTTGTCATCGTTTAAAAAAAAAAAAAAACCTATCCAGATAAATCGCGCCATCCGGACAGAGTGAATTTGATTGTGGTTGGATGAGAAGTATAAACATACACCATTCTGATACCCTATTGGTTTGTACGCGATCCATCGCACCTACACATGACACAAATCATGTAATGCTCAGTAGTACACATATATGGTTCTTTAATGTATTTGCATTGTACTAAAATGCGTTCATTTTCAATGGGCATATATGCGTCTGAAACAGGTAGCCTAGTGCATCCCAAATTTTTCAACATTAACATTTTAATATAACATTATAGTCATTATGGCCTTTAGAAAAATGTTTTTTTGAGGAGGTGGGGTAGTGCACTATAGGCCCCTGTGGCGCGGCCTAAGCTTTTGTCCTTAATGGCATTTTCTTCCTTACGTTACTTTTACTTTTATACTTTAAGTAGTTTTGAAACCAGTACTTTTCCACTTTTACTTGAGTAAAAAGCTTGAGTTGATACTTCAACTTCTACAGAAGTCTTTTTAAACCCTAGTATCTATACTTCTACCTGAGTAATGAATGTGAATACTTTAGACACCTCTGATTTTTAACCAATTTGTGATGAACAAAAGTGACCTGTGCCAGTATGTGAATGTTAGCCAATCATATCAGAGATAATTTGTATAAGCTTTAAAGATACAACAGCATGTTTAATGCTAAGGGTCAAAAAGAGAAACGGTCTTATAAACTTAAATTATGTTCTGTTGAACCCTTTAATGATGCTGTAAGTGGACTTCAGGGGTAAAAATCAGCCTGTGGCCATTATAATATTTTTTTTTTCCCTAATTTTTTTGCTTAATGAAGGGACGTGCATGGTGGAAAGAGAGGGATAAAAAAGACAGTTGATCAGTGGTGGCTTAATCACAGCGATTCACCTCTATCAGCTCTCAAGGTGCCATTAAATAAGTCACCCATTTACTTTTAATTATTATGTAATCAGCCACGCCTGACATGCAAGAAGCTTTAATTAAGTTATTAATTAGTTGAGTAATGTGATTTTTCTCTGGTACAGAAACCCAAGTCACCCGCTCATTTCATAAATGAAGGTGTAATTAACGTGTTAGCCAGGAGATACTTTTAAACGGATGCTTGGGAGATGGAGCAGCCACTGTCAAACTGGAAGAGAAATAAAACAACACGTGTGGCCAGAATAGTTGTGGCCGAGCAGCACATTTTAATGTAAATATCAAACGATTTTAATGAAAATATAATGCGTCAGAAATGCAGGGCAATATGTTATATTGTGTGTGTGTGTGTGTGTGTATGTATGTGTGAAGTATCTATGCTGTGGTTCCGCACATAATTGGCGCTTGTACTAATTTATTATCAGGTTTCAGTGTTGTATGGTGGAATTGTTCTAAAGTTCAAGAGGTTTGTTGTTGAGGTTTCTTCTTTCAGACGAACACAATCGGAGTTATATTAAAAAATATCATTGCTCTTCCAAGCTTTATAATGGCAGTGAATGGCAGTCCTGATTTTGAAGTCCAAAAGAGTGCATCCATCCATTATAAAAGTAATACACACGACTCCAGGGGGTTAATAAAGGCCTTCTGAAGCAAAGCGATGGGTTTTTGTAAGAAAAAATATCCGTATTTAAAACTTTATAAACTAAAATAACTAGCTTCCGGCAGAAGGCCTACACAAGTTGACTTACGCCAAAAGAGTAACCCCTGACGCAATGTGGGAGTAGCGTAAGCTTTGACGCCTCTCGTGGTTTAGACAAATAGGGCTGGGCAACAAACTCAAGCTCCTCTTCTCTTATATCGAAATCCTCCAGCATTTCTCTTTAAAATTCTCATTTTAGACTTCTAATTCGTGACCGGTGTTTTGTTTTGTTCGTCAATACATCATGCGTCAGGTCAGGGGTTACTCTTTCGCCATAAATCAATGCGTACAGTCGTATGTCGGAAGCTAGTTATTTTAGTTTATAAAGTTTTAAATATGGATATTTTTCTTACACAAACACTTTGCATCACTTCAGAAGGCCTTTATTAACCCCCTGGAGTCGTATGGATTACTTTTATGATGGATGGATGGCTTTTTTGGACTTCAAAACCAGGACCTTCATTCACTGCCATTATAAAGCTTGGAAGAGCCAGGACATTTTTTAATATAACTCTGATTGTATTCGTCTGAAAGGAGAAAGTCATATACACCTAGGATGGCTTGAGGGTGAGTAAATCATGGGCTAATTTTCATTTTTGGGTGAACTATCCCATTAATATTTTTATGTAAACTGTGATACAGTATAATGTCTTTCAGAGTTTTCTGATGAAATAAAAGTTTAAAAGAACAGCAGGTAACACTTTAGTATGGGGAACACATATTCACTATTAACTACGACTTTTGCCTCAATAAACTCCTAATTTACTGCTTATTAACAGTTAGTAAGGTAGTTTTTGTAGCGTTTAAGTTTAGGTAGGATTAAGGGATGTAAAATAAGGTCATGCAGAATAAGGCATTAATATGTGCTTTATAAGTACTAATAAACAGCCAATATACTAGTAATATGCATGCTTATAAGCAACTAGTTAATAGCGAGAATTGGACCCTAAAATAAATTGTTACCGAACAGCATATTAAATCTGTATTAAAGGTGCAGTGTGTAGTATTTATGAGGATCTGTTGACAGAAATGCAATATAATATACATAACTATGTTTTCAGTGGTGTATAAAGACCTTACATAATGTACCGTTATGTTTTTATTACCTTAGAATGAGCCATTTCTATCTACATACACCGCGGGTCCCCTTACAGTGAAATCGCCATTTTGCGCCGCCATGTTTCTACAGTAGCCCTAAACGGACAAACTTCTCTACAGAGTCACTCTCTGCTGACTCAGACGACGACCTCTTTGTCCTGTCGGCCACCGTAGCTTCTCTATGTGCTTCGAAAGGGAGGGGTGAGCGTTGGCCGGTTACAATTCACAACCTCACCTCTAGATGCTGCTAAATTTCACACACTGCACCTTTAAATATACTATAATGTAATGGTTTAAGCACCAAATGCAGAAGAAACAGATTTTGGCATATTTTGAAATTGCACTTCACAGTTTTTGGCCTCTTATTAGCGTAAAGCCCACTGTTGATCCTACATGAATTGCAGGATACATTATATACTGTACATTTCATGCTTGTGTATTTACAACGTCACTGCTTTTGCAGTTGTCTGCATTATATTATGGAACATTTTCTTGTGGGCAGATGTTTTTGATTTTCTGGCCTGTTTTGATGATTGTTTTTCTGTCTGCTCAGGTGGCTTGAATGTGTCCTGAATCAAACCAGATCGTCATCAGCTATTTAAAGCTGATTAGTAGAAGGATACACAGCTGCTCCAGGCATGATTTTGATAACTGTGAAAACATCTCACTTGTGGTTGAGTCTCGCTGAAGGGTAAAGCTTTGAATCGTATTATACTACAGGTAGAATCACCTTCAAACGTCGCTCTGGAGCGACAAATACCAATAACAAATGGCAGCTCCAGACTGAAGTAGTATGAAAAAAGATTTGATGTAGGATATGATTCAGAAAACTTTTTAGTGCTTGCAGATACTGCTGTCTGGCCACTGTTCAGACCTCAAGTAGAGTCAAGGTCATGGATATAATGGGGTTTGCAGAGAGCAGAGGAATTTTATTGTCAAAACACAATGCTCAGTTCTTGATCGCAGAGACGTAAATTAAAAGATCACAGAGTGGACAAAGTTTCATCCAGCAGTAAAAATACTGAATTGCAATTTTTGTTATGACTGTCTTTCTGTGAATATCCTTTCAGCACACACTAACGTGTTCGATCAGAGAATAATGGGACGCAACTGAACTGAAAGAGGAACTTGGAGCGTGAATGATCAGCTTAAGTTCATTCTCTACCTTTCCTGCTGACTCTGTGTGTCAAAAATCTGTGTTGTTGACCTTATTGAAAGGCCATTTGCACTGCATTTTACCTTCATTCCAAATGGGGTATTTGCTATACAAGGAAGTACAATGTAGGTTAAAAATTGTCTCTGATTACACTTATTCATCAGCTATACTCAAATCTCTCTCTATACCTGACAAAAAGAAATGTGATCATTTCACTTTGTACAAAACTTAAAACTACTGTGCTCACACAACTGTATTTTCTGCAAGCTTTTTTCAAGGTAAATTTTCCAAAGAAGGACACTTGGAGACATGACCGTAGCTAGCTATGAAGTCACGAGGTCTGGACCTGGAGGTGTATATAATAAAGGTTTTGAAATAATTGCCTAATATAGTATTAACTCTACTACTCTTGCACAGCACCAAGATCATCTCATCTGAGCTACCTCGGTGGTCTGTCACCGCTCGTCAATGTCAAAATATTTGAGATGACCAATCAAATCAAAGTAGGCGGGCTTTATGTTCACAGAAGCTGCTGGGCATGAATTCCACCGTGACGTTTCAGTTGTTAACGTTCATAAAGTTCAAGATATGATATAGGTATAGCTAAACTAAACATTTCATATTTGACAGCTGTTTTAGGATCGAAATGTTAAATGACCAACAAAAATAATCAGGCAAACTAATTTCGCCATTTTGAATTGAAAATAGGCCTATATAATTTACGTAGCATTCATGTAATGTAATAATTATAGTAACTGTCAATGTGAGATTGCAAGAAACATATAACAAAGCTGTTTTCATCATATTAGGCATAAGGTTAATAATGAATGTGTACATATTGTGAATTCATTTAATAAACATAGTTACCTAGCTTTCCTGGTGGCCTTCAATAAATTAACTTGTCTAAGAAAATGATTCATAAAACATAAATATCAGTTGACCCTATGTTTACTTTCTTTACTGACACAGACGAAAATGAAAAGACTATCAGTCAAAGCTCAGCTTTAGGAGAGGAAGAGACTGGGCAAGATAAGGAGACGGAGAGAAAAAAAGAGTGATGGAGACTATGTAGAGAGCATGTATTGACAAATAATTTACTGCCCACTGACATGGTTTTAAAGCTATTGTTATCCAATTTTTTTGGCCTTCAAACATTTTAAAATGCACATATGTATATCAGAGAAATTAAATTTTTCTCAGGGGAGCGTATGCCCCCGAAACCCCCCTTGCTACCTCAAATTTGGGACCTTGAGATTATAAAACCCTGCCTACGGCCCTGCTTGGAGATTTCAAAAGGACACAAAATAACCAAATGATATATGGAGTCCATATAATTCATAAATTTATGCACACCAAAGCACACACACAAAATTACAGAAAAAAACTTTTCGTTAATTACATTTATTTTGCGTTATTTGTGTTTTTAAAGTATATTATGAATTTTGAATTAATCGCATGCGTTAACGATTAACGTTAAAGATGCTTTCGTCCCCAGTTTCCCCCCTACTGTTTATATAAATTAGTTTGAGGATCACACCATTGACAAATGGCATATTAAGTCCATTCAAGCAACAAGTGCTCTGATTGTTGAAGAGTCAGTCATGGCCTTGTCCTGTTTATTAGCGTAAGTGGCTTTGCGTCTGTCTTATGAGTCATTAGACAGGTAGACGGACAAGTAATGAAACCCTGCTATGGATGTGTCTGGAATGGTAATGCTGAGCAATAGAAATAAAGAGGAAGTTTGAACTTTGAAACTCCTTATACAGTGGGGAGAACAAGTATTTGATACACTGACGATTTTGCAGGTTTTCCTACTTACAAAGCATGTAGAGGTCTGTAATTTTTATCATAGGTACACTTCAACTGTGAGTGACGGAATCTAAAACAAAAATCCAGAAAATCACATTGTATGATTTTTAAATAATTAATTTGCATTTTATTGCATGACATAAGTATTTGATCACCTACCAACCAGTAAGAATTCTGGCTCTCACAGACCTGTTAGCTTTTCTTTAAGAAGCCCTCCTGTTCTCCACTCATTACCTCCACTCAATGACCTGGAGAAAGCTGGGACCACAGTCTCAAAGAAAATCATTAGTAACACACTACGCCATAATGGATTAAAATCCTGCAGCGCACGCAAGGTCCCCCTGCTCAAGCCAGCGCATGTCCAGGCCCGTCTGAAGTTTGCCAATGATCATCTGGATGATCCAGAGGAGGAATGGGAGAAGGTCATGTGGTCTGATGAGACAAAAATAGAGCTTTTTGGTCTAAACTCCACTCGCCGTGTTTGGAGGAAGAAGAAGGATGAGTACAACCCCAAGAACACCATCCCAACCGTGAAGCATGGAGGTGGAAACATCATTCTTTGGGGATGCTTTTCTGCAAAGGGGACAGGACGACTGCACCGTATTGAGTGGAGGATGGATGGGGCCATGTATCGCCAGATCTTGGCCAACAACCTCCTTCCCTCAGTAAGAGCATTGAAGATGGGTCGTGGCTGGGTCTTCCAGCATGACAACGACCCGAAACACACAGCCAGGACAACTAAGGAGTGGCTCCGTAAGAAGTATCTCAAGGTCCTGGAGTGGCCTAGCCAGTCTCCAGACCTGAACCCAATAGAAAATCTTTGGAGGGAGCTGAAAGTCCGTATTGCCCAGCAACAGCCCCGAAACCTGAAGGATCTGGAGAAGGTCTGTATGGAGGAGTGGGCCAAAATCCCTGCTGCAGTGTGTGCAAACCTGGTCAAGAACTACAGGAAACGTATGATCTCTGTAATTGCAAACAAAGGTTTCTGTACCAAATATTAAGTTCTGCTTTTCTGATGTATCAAATACTTATGTCATGCAATAAAATGCAAATTAATTACTTAAAAATCATACAATGTTATTTTCTGGATTTTTGATTTTAGATTCCGTCACTCACAGTTGAAGAGTACCTATGATAAAAATTACAGACTTCTACATGCTTTGTAAGTGGGCAAACCTGCAAAATCGGCAGTGTATCAAATACTTGTTCTCCCCACTGTATCTAGTAGTTTATTCATTAGCATTATTCATTCATTGGTCCTTTGTCTGCAATGATCTCTGCTCCAAGCTGCAATTCTTTAGATTTATGGTAATAAAAGAGGTTGATGAGATTTCTGATGGACGCTGTCTGTCACGGATAAAAGATGCTACTGTCTGGATTTGGAGAGTCAGACTGTGATTACAAATTCCTAGTTTAAGAAAATCTAGTATAAGATATAAACACACTGATTTGTTTCCCTGAAATAAATTAAGCCTTTAGCCTCAGACTAAATCCTGTCTAAAGATGATTCCCTGTTTGATCTATGTGATTTCATTTTCAGAGATTTGAAAGTCAGCCCATTTCCCTACTGTCAGCATGTTTATTGCTCAATACAGCATTTCAGTTTTTATATTATTAGATTATATTTTATTAATTATTATTAATTATATTTTTTATTTTTTTGTCCAACAAGGTATTGGACCCCACTGACTTTTATTGTACGGACAAAAATAGATAATTTTATTTGTTTGTTTATTTGTTTTTCTTTTGTGTTCCACAGAAGAAAGAAAATTATACAGGTTTAGAGTGAGGGCGATGACAACATTTTCATTTTGAGGTTAACTGTCCCTTTAAAGGTAAAATATATAATTTGTGCACCACTAGCATCACAAGTCCTTTTGAATCCGAGTCCAAGTCCATACCAAATGTAACGTGTGGCTGAATCTATAAGCCGAGGTCTGCCGGTTGGAATCAGCGTAGCATGCCTTTGTTCAGAAGTTGGGGCTCCAGCCACGTTTTTAACAATGAAATTTCTTGTTTGCTTATTCTGGTCTGGTTTCAGCCCTGGTGCCATGTTGTAAGTTTTGGTGGTCCGGTAGGGCCTTTGTGGCCTGGCCTAAAGCTGTTTGCACTCGGAGTGCGCCATTCAGCTCAAAGTAGCATTATCGGCCTGACCTGCTGTTTTAGAAACATGCTGCAGGTTCCAGGAATTGGCCTGTGCTTATTGTTGGTGTGCAGAAGGAGTCTTGAGTAAAGCCTTTTCCCCTCTACAGCAATTCTGTTTTGATTAATTGGCCGGGGCCCAGACTGCTGTTTAATCCTGCTGGGCTTCTCCTGCTACTGTTGGAATTGATTCAGAATGGGCGCACTGTGAAGCTGCAAGGCATTGTGGGAAACATTTCCTTTTTTAAAATGTATGTTTTTATTTTCAACATAGCATGACCATAATAGACGTAATGTTGGGATTCAGCTCTGTGTTCTGGGTTTTATTTTAGTTAAAACTGAAGTGTGTAATACTAATCTGGTTGGATGTGTGGCTCAGAAGGTAGTGCGTGGCATATAAACGCTGTCGGCTCAACTATAAGTAAGACATGTATAGGTTGGTTTCCCAGAAAAGTGTAAACACTGTGGCTCTATAAAGAGTTTGAGCGGCCCTACACAAAAGTATTGGCTAAACCCATGGGAAAGTGGCTATAACTCTATATAATAATTTTAGTTTCAGTTTAATGTGTATGTACAGCCACAACAACAAAATGTAAGATAAAAAAAAAAAAATATATATATATATATATATATATATACCGTTCAGGCATAATATTATGACTAATATTGTGTTGGTCCCCCTTTTGCTGTCAAAACAGCCCTGACCCGTCGAGGCATGGACTCCACTAGACCCCTGAAGGTGTGCTGTGGTATCT
Organism: Coreius guichenoti; assembly: GCA_039654105.1. NCBI lineage: Eukaryota > Metazoa > Chordata > Actinopteri > Cypriniformes > Gobionidae > Coreius > Coreius guichenoti. The sequence goes on along the minus strand of CM077188.1, from coordinate 21,643,071 downwards.
GGCACCAAGATGTTAGCAGCAGATCCTTTAAATCCTGTAAGTTGCGAGGTTGGGCCTCCATGGATTGGACTTGTTTGTTCAGCACATCCCACAGATGCTCGATTGGATTGAGATCTGGGGAATTTGGAAGCCAAGTCAACACCTCAAACTCGTTGTGCTCCTCAAACCATTTCTGAACCGTTTTTGCTTTGTGGCAGGGCACATTATCCTGCTAAAAGAGGCCACAGCCACCAGGGAATACCATTTCCATGATATATAATAAAGATTAATTAATAATAAAGGGTGTACATGGTCTGTAACAATGCTTAGGTAGGTGGTATGTGCCAAAGTAACATCCACATGGATGGCAGGACCCAAGGTTTCCCAGCAGAACATTGGCCAAAGCATCACACTGCCTCCGCCAGCTTGCCTTCTTCCAATAGTGCATCCTGGTGCCACATGTTCCCCAGGTAAGTGACGCACACGCACCCAGCCATCCACGTGATGTAAAAGAAAACGTGATTTATCAGACCAGGCCACCTTCTTCCATTGCTCCGTGGTCCAGTTCTGATGCTCACGTGCCCACTGTTGGCGCTATCGGCAGTGGACAGGGGTCATCATGGGCACCGTGACTGGTCTGCGGCTATGCAGCCCCATATGCAACAAACTGCGATGCACTGTGTATTCTGACACTTTTCTATCAGAACCAGCATTAACTTCTTGAGCAATTTGAGCTACAGTAGCTCGTCTGTTTGATCGGACCGCACGGACCAGCCTTCGCTCCCCACGTGCATCAATGAGCCTTGGCCACCCATGACCCTGTCGCCGGTTCACACTACTGTTCCTTTCTTGGACCACTTTTGATAGCTACTGACCACTGCAGACCGGGAACACCCCACAAGAGCTGCAGTTTTGGAGATGCTCTGACCCAGTCATCTAGCCATCACAATTTGGCCCTTGTCAAACTCACTCAAATCCTTACGCTTGCCCATTTTTCCTGCTTCTAACACATCAACTTTGAGGACAAAATGTTCACTTGCTGCCTAATATATCCCACCCACTAACAGGTGCCGTGATGAAGAGATAATCAGTGTTATTCACTTCCCCTGTCATAATGTTATGCCTGATCGGTGTATTTATATGCACACACACATAGTATAAATACAGTATATGCATTACGAGACTAATTATGGATGGTTTCCCCCCAAAAAAATAAATAGGTAAGTAAGTATTAGTTACTTAAGTATGCATTCCGAGTACTATATACAGTGTTTGTGTAGGGCAGAGGTCTGTGACATCAGCATATTCAAACTACTTCAAAATGTCACATCTGCTGAGTCTAGACACCATACAAGCCCCTCCTCTGGCCTGATTTGTTGTGTCCTGCTTGCTGTTGAGAAGGACAGAGTGATAGTGCTGTCAGAATTACAAGCATGCTGCAGTGCTAGATCTGGTGTAGATGCGGGCGGCCTTGACTGTACGGGACTCTGCGTGTTGATTACAGGGCAAATAAGATTAAGACTCTTCCACAGCAAGCTGGTCAAACACCCTCTGCCTGTTCTGATCATCTGCTCCACAGCCTTTTTCATCCAGCTGTACAGACAAAAACCCCTTCACCTGTGAATGTAGAGACCGCATTCTAAAAGATCTTCCTCACCTGTGGCTTCTAAGGATTGTGTATATATATTTATACAACAGTTTTTTTTTCTGGCTCTCGAATCTGATTGGCTGAGAGTGTTTTCCAGCTGTGAGATATTCCTCCAGTATCAGCACTAGAACGGTTTCACCGTTTGTATCACGCCGCTTGCGGCGACTGTCATGGTGGTCGAGTAAATCCACCATATTTTTTTTACAAATACTGCTGTTGTGTCACAGAATCTAGTTTTTAGGTGCAAATGTAGTTATTTAGACCTCAAAAATGCGACTCAGCAGAGCTTGTATAACCTCGTTGCATTTCACAGTTGTCTGTTAACATGGATGGTTTTGGATTGACTTGTGCGCTTAAAAATGAAGCTAGTATGTTACAGTATTGCACACATTGTCCTTCTATCTCTCTCAGGCATCACTGAGGAACCGCGGGTAGATATTTGCTTGGTTCCCTCCTGCCATGAAACAGCCTTGTGGGACTCCGGCAGCCTGCTGCTGTCCTGAGGGCAGAGAGATGTTAGAATATTCAAGAACTTGGAACGAGACAACTGGAGCTTCACCTGCCTTCCTTCACATACACACACATAGACTTGTTTGCCAGAAAAATCTGACTGTTTAGATAAACCAGCTGTCAACAACACACACATATGCACCTATTCAGGATATTCAGTGGCACGGGACATCTGCATATGTTTATACATAACAAAGAGTTTAGTACAATAGCTCAAATCACTTATAAACTGGAGAACAGATGAGGGGGCGGAGTCAGCGTTAGAAGTAGAAACAATAGGATGAATTACCCGTCATACCGTCCTCTCGTATGTCAGTACATTTATTTAGCAGAGCGGTGTTTCGTTCCTCCTTGCATCTTGTAATTTATTGGAGAGGATGGTACGCCATTTGTCTGAAAGCTTTTTATGACGACCAGACCTTGTTATGCTGGAGCGCCATCCATTTTGTGCCATGTGTTATATAGACCCTTAGGTTGCGAAAGGGGGAATCTCTGCATTATTTATGCAATGACATTTCTAAGATGCAGAGCAATGGGTTTTGTATGTATTTTCATTATTCTGGGATTGGGGGGTGGATTGGTGGGTGTCAGTGACAGTTTGCATCAGGTTACCACGGCGATAAAAAAACCCATATTCCTTCCAGATACATCTCCATATTCATCCCTCTTCTGCCGCAGTCACAAAAGGAGGGCTTTTATTGAGATGAAGTCTCCACCTCACTTGAGGTGATATTACCGAGCAGTACCTGTCCGCTGATGGATGGCTCTATTGCCTCGGTGCGCTTGTTGAAGTTCGATTGTGATTTTAAAGACTTTCCTTTTAGTCTTCCACTTAAGCCAGGAGGTATCATACAGCCATTTACCAAAGATGAAGTGCTACATGTTTGCAAACTGCTTGCTCAGAGGAAGAGAGCGTGAGAGGGATGAGAGGACAAGAACTTTGGTATGTTATTGAATAATTAATCAGAGGCTTGGATGCATTTAGTTTTGACAATAAATCGCACCAGTCTGCATTTACATGTCACTGTAATGCATTAAATGCACACAATAAGTGTGGGAATGTAGTTTTTAGGGCTGCCTTCTAGTCGACTAAACGTTAGTCGACTAGAAGAGGCTTGGTTGACCAAAATTGTATTAGTCGGTTAGTTGCAGGAAAAAAAGGACAGATCGTTAACGGCGGGTCCTTGTGATAATTGTCAAAAAAATGGCTCAAAAAAAGTAAGTTACCTGATCGCCTTAAAGTTCAGTGAAATTTAAAAAATGTACAACAAAGAAGATTGGTTTAATAAACAAAAAATCTAAATATTATGTTATCTGAACCACATTAATTATCTAAGTTGATTTGACAAATGATAAAAAGTTGTGATAACAAATCATGAAAAAAAAAATTTAACAAGAAGACGGTGTGACTTTGTAAAATAAAGAAAACAAACAGGATGTGCTTTCTGCCGTCTCGGTCTCTGTGAACTGGAGCGCGTCACAAAAATGAAGCGAAACTCAGCGTATAGGCTACTTGCCTCATAGTCACACATTACATAAGCAGAGAGTATTTCTTTTCTATTTTAATTCGTTCTTTTCCTTAATAAGCTTTTTATAGATATATTTCTTATGTCTAAGTATGAAAGTTGCATTTCTTTTTAGTATGGGGAACACATATTCACTATTCACTAACTACGACTTTTGGCTCAATAAACTCCTAATTTACTGCTTTGGTTGTTGAAAGCAGGAAACACTAGTTTATTAATATATAATTAAAATGTCTCCTTGTTTTTTTTTTCTGACACATTCATAATCGTTACTTTTGCCGGTGCTTTGCGGCAAACTTTATGTGTGCACTTGAGCACGGAATAGGCTATATTACGCCTGTATATTTTTAATGCTCATTATGGTTTAGTATTCTCATCAGTATTTATGTACTTAAATTAATATAAACGTGCAAAATATAAACGGTTTCCTGGTTCATCTCTTATCTCACTGATGGACAGTACTATATCCACCACAACTCCATTGACACAGGGTATTCCACAGGGTTCAGTTCTCAGTCCGTTACGTTTTATCATCTACATGCAGCCTCTTGGTGATATTATACGCAAGTTTGGACTTTGTTTTCATTGTTATGCTCATGACGTCCAAATCTATTTTACCACTTTCTCTGATATTTCATTTATGCCCAACTCGCTCACCGCATGTATTAGAGAAATCAAACACTGGATGGCTCTGAACTTTCTTAAATTAAATGACAGCAAAACCGAAATAATGCTGATTGACTCCACCAAACCTGCAAACAGAATGGACCTGTCCTTTGACATAGATGGGGTTCTTATCAAACCCTCCTCCCCTGTACGTAATCATGTTGTTTTATTTGATTTGTCTCTTTCGTTTGTTTCTCATATTGCTTCAGTTGTTAAAAACTCTTTTTATCACCTGTGTAATATTGCACGTGTCCGCTCCTCCCTCAATCTGACAGATGCAGAAACCCTAGTTTATATACTAATAACGTCTCGTTTGGATTACTGTAATGCCTTATTAATTGGCTTACCAAAAAAACGTATTAAAAGGCTACAATATGTACAAAATGCAGCTGCGAGAATGCTCACCTCGACTAGACGTAGTTCCCACATAACACCCCTTCTCCATGATCTTCACTGGTTACAGGTTGCATCACGTATTCATTTTAAGGTACTCCTGTTAACCTTTAAGGCTCTAAATGGTCTTGCACCTCTTTATCTATCAGACCTACTCCACCCATACCTGCCCACCAGGTCTCTAAGATCATCTGACCTTGGCCTGTTGTCAGTTCCTAGACTGCGGCTTTCTACTATAGGTGGACGATCCTTTTGTGTTAACACTCCCAAACTCTGGAACTCACTACCCCTCTCTCTTTGAAATATCTCCTCTCTATCTCAACTCAAAACGTATTTGTTTGAAATTTATTTTCAATGATTTTTTTTTCTCGCTTTGTTGTTGTTGTTTGTACACTGTAAATGTTGTTCAACTACCTCTGTTAGGCGTCCTTGGGCTTGTGGAAATGCGCTATATAAATAAAACTTCAAAAAGTCGACTACAAAAATCAGTAGTTTTAGGTCATTTTTTTTACCCATCTAATAGGGCATTTTTTGACATAGTTGTCAGAAAGAGAAACGATCAGAGTCAGGTATTATCATTATTGTTTTGATTTTTTTGTTTGTTTTGCGTAGGATGAGTGTTTTTACTATTAGGATACCTCTTTGACTTCTCTTTGCATTTGCACCATGTTGATGATAATACCATGATAATACTGTGGTACTTTTATATGGTACTCCCATATATAATAAATTCCCCAGTGGCCATAACTTTCATTTTCATGTGTGCTTGTGGTAATTTTGCATGAAATTACCATTTTATTCTCTTTAACACACTATTAAACAGTAATGCCGTAATTGTAATCCATTACTGAATCTACACCCTTGATAAATGCCATTACCTTTTACCTTGAACCATAGTAGCATTGTTTCTTAAGTACACTGGTGTTTCATGTAAAATACAATGATATATGAATATGTTCATTGTTCAGAACCTTTGTAAACATCTAATTACTATCTGAAATTATGATTTAATGCCTTTGTAGCTCCACACTTTTTTGTAAGAGTGCTAAGCAACCAAGCAGTCAAGTTTTGTCCTTTCTGCAGCTCTAAATGTTATATTTGAGTGTGCCACCTTTCCAAATATGCGTGCCTTAAAGCCTCTGCTGCTGGTGGGAAGTGGGGTGAAATACCAGGGTGCCCTTGTGTCAGGAAGAAAGAGAGCGAGCTGGGGAGAGAGAAAGCACTCTTGAACATTTACAACTGTCCTGCAAATCTCATTGCCGGGCCCTGTTGCTGAGGTATGATTTTATTGCGGCCCCCACCGGCGTGGAGATAGAGGTGATAACCTCATCTCTCCTGCCTGAGCACTGAGCTGCAAACTCTCTGATTCCTGCCATAAATTGCATTTGTGTCCCGTGTGTGCGTGTTTGTGTTTGTGTGTGTGTTCCTTAGGATATCTGTGGAACGGACAGAGGGTTTCTGCCGTTCCTCACCCACTGGGTCAAAAAGAAAAACTCAACCAACACATGGGCCTCTCATCATGTTACTTTATCTGAATAATATTTGTATATGTTGTGAATGAGTGTGAGTGTTTGCACTCTTGCATTTTCATCTAGGGGTTTCTGAAGCTTGAGTTGGAGGTAGAAGAGTTTTTGGTTTTGTTTACTAGCAGGCAAGTGGACTGAGTGGGTGGGTCTCAAATGGTTCAGCAATGTGCTTCAACTTTAAACTACTACAGATAGTGTATGTGTATTTTACAGAGTTGTTTTTTTAGCATAGGACAAATGCTTGTACTAGATTTGTCTAGAATAATTCCTCTTTGACTTACTGTGATAGTACAGTGATGGTATCAGATGGTAATATCATGACAATTTAATATGGTACTCTAAAGTACTTCAAACATAATATACATTGTTCAAAAGTTTGGAGTTTGTAAGTTTTTTTGTTTTTGAAAAAAGTCTCATACTCACAGTAGCGAGGCTGTATTTATTTGCTAAAAATTGTAATAATATTTGTTACACTAAAAAAGTGATATTGTGAAATATTATTACATTTTAAAATTACTGTTTTCTATTATAATGTATTTTAAATGGTAATTTAATCCTGTGATGGCAAAGCTGAAATTTCAGCATCATTACTCCAGTCTTCAGTGTCACATGATCCTTCAGAAATTGTTCTAATATGCAGATTTGATGATCCAGAAATTAACTGTCAATTTAATGTCTACTTGCGCTGTATATATATATATATATATATATATATATATATATATATGTGTATATATATATATATATATATATATGTATAAAAAAATTTACTGACCACACACTTTTGAAAATTAGTATTTAATTTGATTTAATGTAGTGAAAAAAGAATGCATTTAATTATACACTATTTAATTATTGTTAAATATAACAATTTATTTAAATAATAATTTAAGCAAAAAAATAATACTTTAGTAAATTTAATAATTGATTATTATTTTTGATTAATTATAATTTATATTACTTAATAATAATAATAATAATAATAATATTATTATTAGCGTGCCCTACAGCCCTGTTCTGTTACCAAGCCAGTTTTTTGAGTGGCATGCAGAGTTTATGTACTGAAGCATTACCCACATTTTTAAGGTTTGATTGCATTTTTGGGCAGGAGAAGCTGTTTGACCTGCCAGTTACTGATTGTCATCCCTGCTCACTTTAAACGGCTAATTCCTTCCACTTCTCGGTCACCTTCTGCGTCTGTGAGCTAGGTGATCTGGGGAGTAATAGACTTGGCCAGGGATGGCAGCTCCGCTTCCTGCCCGGTTTGCTGTGTGGCTTGGCTGCGTTCTTGGACACAGTGTGTATATCGCCCAGATTGTGTTTGGTTTGAGAGCCTGTCTCCAGGGTCCATGCTTTCATTGGTGTTATAAGGAGTCCAAGTGTAGGAAAGAGCCCACCTTCTCACACCGGCCCTCTGATGTGTACCTAATTAGGCTTGGCATGGGATGGAGCCACATATTTCCACTCCTAAGTACCTTTGAAGGTCCTCACAAAGCCAGTCTAGACCATCGTGCTGTTCTGGGAGAGACTTTCGGTGAATTTGGCGCATGGCTGCCTACCTTCCTTTTATGATTCCTTTTTATGCGCCATCGACTCCCTTCCCAACTAATGTTGCAAAACGAAAAGTTGTTTAGGTTCTGTCTGTGAGGCGAGGACACCAACACGGCGCTGGGGGTTGGATGGACTGGGTCCGTTAAGCAAGCCATTTATCAGTTGATCACTTCTGAACGCCTAGACAAGCACATGCCTCCACTTTCCCAAGATAGAGGGATAATTAATGAGGAAGATGCACTGTGAAACGGCGAGGGGGCTTTTGTTATAACGAGCTTGATGCAGCTGTTCTCTTATGTGGAAACTGAATGCAGGCAGAGCATTACCGTCTTCTCTTTTCTTCTCTTTCTGTCGGCATCACCGTTACGTGAGGCCTACCTGCCAGCGCCCAATCAGCTGTGTTATAAATGAAGTTGTTCTGTCAGTGAGACAGACTGCCCTGTTTTTTTCTCTACACTTTTTACCCTCTCCACTGGCTGCCAGGGAAGAGAAGATTGATAAGTTCCATTTTAGCTTAATGCTGCTTTGTCCTGGATTGTACAGTGGCAGATGGAAAGAACACCATCAGGTCTGCTGATCCAGAGATGGGACACGGCAACTTCCAGTTCTATTGAAACCCACTTTGTAGATTAGACCACTTTTGTTGTGCCTGTGTTCACAATGTTCTTGGCGTGTCACTGCAATGTACTGGCCATTATGGATGCTATAATAATCTTCATCTGATGTTTTTTGGGCAGCATTTAGGATTTAAGACCTGAGGTAGCCCACCCCTGATATATTAAGAAATATTAGTGTTTTCCAGTTTGTTACCAGTCTACATCGTTTGTGTCTGTTAGGTCTTGTGTCTTTGGGATTGCAGGACTCTTTTGTTTTACACTGGAAAGATTAAGGTTAAACTGAGGACATTCTTTATGCTCATTCACAGAGGAGCTGAGAACTTGGAGGAGGCCATTCTGAAAAAAATTGATCGGCAGCAGTGTTGCATTTCTGTAGTGGTGCAGTTGGACACAAGGTCAGAGATATTATCAGACATGGGAAAGAAATGGAAGTGGATTTGACTCTGTCATTGCAAGATTCATGTACAAGCTCAGACTTTTCAAATAAATATTTCACAAAATACATCAGCATTTCTTCCATAGCAGTAAAAGTAGTGTTTTCATGAGTATGTCTGAAGATAGTATGGAAATGTTAATTTCTTGTTTACCATTATTCTTTATTTCCATATCTTTGCAGTGACTCACACCCATGAGAACAAAAGTAGCTCCTATGAAAAGCACACTCCCTTGACAGTCTGGAGATAAACTTCTAAATCTGGCTGGATTCTTGTCCAGGATCCCACGGTGAAAGCTTGTGTCTGAATCCATCTCCTGAGCCCTATGTCGGGGGGTTCACAAAAAAGGATGACAAAGGGTTATGTGATCAGAGTCATATTGAGACCCAACCGTGGATATGACAGCCTCCTTTGGGTGCTCTGGATTGGAGATATCTTAAAAATAAATATATCTCTGAAATATTAGGCCCCATCCTTAGAAAATGTGCTTTGAGTAAAGAAGGTTTATAGATGTCCTTCAGTTTCCAAAATTTTAAAGGGATAGTTCACCCAAAAATAGAAAATCATTTACTCACCTTAATATTGATCCAAACTGTCTGACTTTTTTTTTACCTCAGTGGAACACATAGAGAGAAAATCTGATTACTGTTTTCCATGATCTTGAACATTAAACTTTCATAAAGAACGCAAAATCACAATAAAAGAATCATACATGTAGTCCATATGATCATATGGAGGCAATTTGCGAGTTTATATCTCGCAATTCTGACTTATATTTTTTCTCTCAATTGTGTTTATATCCCACAATTCTGACTTTTTTCTACAAATTCTGCAAGTTCAAAGTTTATTTCTCAGAATTGCGACTTTATATCACAGTTCTGAGGAAAAAGTCAGAATTGTGACATTATCTTGCAAATCTGACTTTTTTCTCACATTTGCAAGTTATAAAGTAAGAATTCTTGAAATTGATAAACTTGAAATTGTGAGAAAAAAAGTCTGAATTGTAAGTTTATATCTCACAATTCTGAGGAAGAAAGAGTTTGAATTGCAAGATGTAAACTCGTAATTGTGAGTTATAAAGTCAGAATTAAAAACTCGCAATTACCTTTTTTTTATTCCATGATGGAAACAATCTTCCGTATATACAGCGGTTTTGTGTGGAAAACAAAATGGAATTTAAGTGATTATTCACTGATTCTTGACACCTGACCATGTTCATGTTGATGAGATAAATTAGCAATGTACGATTCATAAACAAATTCTTTTGTGTCTTATTTTTTTAATTAATAATTTGATCTGTTTTCATTCAGAAATAAGAATGGTCTGGTTTCTCACACAAACTTTTCTCACTATAAGGAGAAAGGTGGCTTGAAGATTGACAGATGTTTTGGAGTGTTACTGCAGGAGAAACAGTCCTTTGCTTAATTAAAGGTGTCTCTACAATTAACAGCGTCCACTTGCTCATCCAGTGACCTCCTCGAGGAAGTGACACACCCGCGATCGCACATTCACCCTACAGATGTGTGGATGTCTGATGTCTGGTGTGTTGTCATATTCTTTCTGGGAAAACAATAAGAGAGAGGGAGTCGGGACACAGCGACGTGTTACGGAGAGAGGCTATGAGGCTGATCATCCGCTTGTTCTTAAATAATGTTTTTTCCTCACAAACGCTCCAGATCGAACTCTCATTATCTTCGCAGGATGATAATCAGTCCCCAAACTAAGTTACTTAAGCTTATAATTTCAGCTCCATTATTAACTAGATATAGATTTATCACATAGAACTTAAACATTGTATTTGGAAGTTACAAGATGTTGATTTCTGAACATTTTTCTTTCTAAATTTTATATACACTGCTGTTCAAAAGTATGAGGTCTGTAAGATTTTGTAATGTCGTTGTTTTTTAATGTTTGTGCTTAGTAAGGGTGCATTTTTTTATTATCAAAAATACAGTAAAACAGTAAATTAAATGAAACTGATTACAATTAAAAATAACTGTTTACTTTTTCAATATATTAATCATTACTCCAGTCTTCAGTGTCACATGATCCTTCAGAAATCATTCTAATATACTAATTTGCTGCTCAAGAAACATTTCCTGTTATTATCAATGTTAAAAAATTGGTTTTGCTGTATTTTTGTGGAAACCATTTTTTTCAGAATTCTTTGATGAATAGAAAAATCAGCATTTATTTAAAATAGAAATCTTGTATAACATTATAACGGTCACCTTTAATCAAATCAATGCATCCTTGCTGAATAAAAGTACTAAACATGTTTTGAACAGTAGTGTATGGCTATTTTATTAACAGTATAATGCAAATAAATCAGGAAATTATTGTAGAAGGAGAAATGTTGCAAGCCAGACTTGAAGTTGTGTTGTCCACATGCGCACCAAGGCTCAATATTTTTGACATGTATTATATCCACAAGGCTAAATAGCTCAAATGCAGGGTTCAGTTTTATATCCCGTGAATTCTTTTAGATCTTTTGTTGGTTTTTATTTATTTATTATTAATCCAAACCAATCCCTAACATATGAACCAACATAAATCAGCTTGATAAAATTCCTTCCGGGCACGGGCATGCCATCTTGCATGACAGTACGTTCGGAAATCTCAGCAGAGCTTCCAAGGAGGCTCGTGTGGCAGTTTTCCAACTTTTAAAACAATGCATCTGGTAATAAGCTGCGAACAGAGACTGTCCTGAGTGCATCCGGCCTGCTTTAATCCACTTAGTAACTTTCCACTCTGTTTGATGTGCATTTGGGTGTTAGAGTTCACCTGTGACCCCCCAGCTACTCACCTTTATGTTATCAACTTAAAGACGCCTCTTGTAGTGTGTTGGAGGGCTGCTCTGTGCTGCTTCAGTCTCGAGACTAATCAGCTGATTGTATTGTGCTGGAGGTGGAGTGTTGCCTCTGTGCTGACAAGCTGTTAGGGCTGAGAGCTCTGCACCTAATGGACAGCTAATATCATGAGTGAATGGTAAAAGTGGAGACTGATCCTACGGCAGATGGAAAATCAATAGTCTATTAGAGTCGACAGGGCAGGACATGAGGGAGGAAGGGGAAGGGATGAGGAAGACCGCTGTTCGGGCCGAGTCTTCTACAGGCCGACCTGTCTCTTTCTCTGCTTCATTTTCCTTTTTTCTCTCCTGACCTGTACTACTTTACTAAAACAGCGGCCTGGAGACCAGCACGTCTGTCAGAGCTCTCCGAGATGAAATAGACATAGAGAAATTGAAAGAGTGTTAAACTGGGAATTATTGGTGGTATACATGGGGTTGCTTCTCAGCCTGGATGATGCAGTGGAGGAAACTTTGTTGGAGATTTTTGCTGAAGAAATTGAATTGTGTTTGGTTCTCTGGACCAGAATCTAACTCCTGGTCATCAAATCAACATGTAGCTGGCCCGGTTGCATAAACAGCTTAGACTAGTCTTAAAAATTAGTCATCTTTTTTTTTTTTCCTTCAGGGTCCTAACTTTGTAAAGTCAGTTAGACAAAAAGGTAGATATAGATATAGATATAGATAGGTAGACCTACAGATAGGTCTAATTTGAAAAGTAAGAATTATACTCCTAACTAACTGCTAGTTGGTCAAACTAGATTTTAAGACACAGGGCCCTATTTTAACAATCTTAAATTTATTCTATTAAATTTTATCTTTATCACTTTTGCTAGTTTAACGACGGAAAAGACGGTCGGTACGCCCGGCGCATGGTCTAAAAGGGTTGTACCTAGTCTCTTAATGAGTCATGGGTGTGTTTTGGGTGTAACATGCAATAAACCAATCAGAGTCTCATCTCCCATTCCCTTTAAAAGCCAGTTGCGCTCGCACCATGGCAGAATTTGCGAGCGGAAAGACTGAACGCTTCTCCAGAGAGGAATCCTTTTATTTTTAATATTTAAAAATGTTTGTGTGCTGCTGCGCGTCCCTGTGTGTGTAATGCAGAGTGTACGCGTGTTGTGGACCCGCCTATAGGTGCATATTACTAACGCACCCTTTAAATAACACAAAAATACTGCGCTATTGACTTTAGACCAGGTTTCATTTGGTCAATTGCGCAGTGGTTTTCAGTTGCCTCAAAATAGCAACACGCCAACAATGCGCCTGAACACACCTCGTTTTCAGACCAGCACTCCCATGAGCGAACAGATGGGCGCGAGTGCATTTGCTATTTAAACAATGTGGCGCTGGATATGAAAATGATAACTGCGTCGGGCTGAAACTAGCAAAAAACACTTGCCGTCGCATTGCGCTGGGTGTATGATAGGGCCCACAATCTTAACATAGATGCTAAATGTATGCAACTGGTCAGTGCTTAAACTTTGATAAACTTTTAAACAAAACTTTCCATTTAGTGACTAAAAATGTAATGTGGTATAACTGTTTAGTAAAAAACTATTTTCCTTTCACCTTGAATACAGTGTACAGCAGCTTAATATTTATTTTCATACAGGTTTTAAAATATTTAAGTATTTTAATACATAAATGCACTTAAATGTTACTTGCATATTTCTGCACATTGATTTCTGAATATATATATTGTTTTACAAATAATAATTTCTTGGTGCAATTATTAATATTCTTTATTTATTACTTTTTTTTCAAGAATTTCAAGAATTTTATTCTTAAATAAGAATTGTTTCCGTATCATGACAGTTGTATCACCTTAACATTTTTTGACTTTGTCCAAATAAAAATCATTTACATCAAAATGAAATTTAATTTAGACATTAAAAACGTGCTCATCATAGAACATGTATATTCAAGTCATTACATGTATGAATTATATTTTTAACATACACTATTTTAAATGTTTGGATTTTAGTAAGAAATCAGTTAATAATACTTTTATTCAAGGATGCATCAAATTGACCAAAAGTGGCAGTAAAAACTTTTACATTGTTACAGAAGATTTATATTTCAAATAAATGTTGTTCTTTTGAACTTGGATCAAAGAATCCTGAAAAAAATGTATTACATTTATTAAATTATAAAATTAATGTATCTACAAAAATATTAAGCAGCACAACTGTTTTCAACTGATAATAACAAATTATTTTTGACCACCTAATCAGCACATTAGTATCATTTCTGAAGGATCATGTGACACTGAAGACTGGAATAATAATGCCATCTCAGGAATAAATTACATTTTATTTTTTAATATTTTAAATTGTAATAATATTTCAAAATTTTACTGTTTCACTGTTTTTGATCAAATAAATGCAGCCTCTGTGAGCATAAGAGACCTTCCTTCAAAAACATTTTAAAAAATCATACCCAAACTTGAATGAATTTGTAGATCCAGATATAAAAAAAAAGATCAGGTTTAGGGTTAGGGGTAGTGATAAGGTTTGGACTATGTTTGTTCTTACTGAATGTTGTTCCAAGGCTAAATAATGCTCTTTCAGAAGCACTATCGAGATGTTCCCAGGCTTTATGGTTATAATTCAGATAATCTGTCAAGTTTTGCTCAGACTTTTGTTGCATAGAGGTTGAAATGAGGACAGCGCAGGAAGAATTCTCTGAATGCAACACCATCTGGCTCACATAAAGAAACCTCTGAGGGTCTTATTCCTTGTGGGATACAGAAAGAGCACTCAGGCTCGAGAAGAAACACCTTGCTTTCTGACAGATGCCTGCACATTCTCACCTTTTTCATGTGAAGATAGGAACATAAAAATGCTGCATTCCCTGGTTGGAGGTCTTACTCGTGCACTAATGTCCTTCCATAATCAGCATACAAATTTTGTCTTGTCACATTGGTTTCTGCCAAACATTGTAGAAAATCCTCGGGCAAGATGATCCTTCACCTTTGTGACTCACTGTAGTAAAGTAAAGGTGGAAGGCAACCAACCCGTGTCAAACGCACCGACAAGTTCGGGCTCAGGGGAAGGAAGGCGTGACCTGGAAGTGCTTCCACGTGGTAAACTCTGGAAATAAGAATGTTACGGGCGTCTGGGTGCATCTGCGACAAGCGACCGCTGGTGTTACATAACTGCTCTCTCTGTATCTCAGAATTGAATCACATACCTCAGTCTCACCTCAGTTACGTGAGCAAATTAGAAACCTCCCATATGCATTTATTGCCTAATCTCTGCCTTCTTTCCCTGTTGAGATACGATTTACTCTCAGCTGCTGAGCATTTGCATATGCATATATAAAATGGCAGTCATGCATATGGTGATTTTTAGTTTCTGCTCCTCTGAACATAAGTGTTGGTTCCTGTCGAGTTACATAGAGGTCTGGTCAACCAAGGATGTTAATACTGGAAGGCAAAGGTACACAATGTGATTCAGTGGTCGCCAGGGCAACTGAATACTATTTCTTACAGTATTTTGTTGCTGTTTTTATAGTGACCTGTTATAGCCTATTGCTGCTGCAGTTGATTTAAATGTGCATTTTTTTAAACACCGGCTAACTGGCCCACAGTTGTTTTATGTGTCTCTGGCAGTAATTGGAGAGCTGCTGGTTTGAAACCTGTTCCTGTACACCTGTGCACCATGTTCAGGAAATTGAAAATGTACCTCTCAGCCAGGCATGAAACTTCTGGGTAGGGTTGCACCAGCCGGTTGTAAGTTCTCGCACTAGGGGGGTTTTAACTGCTAGATAGTTTGTAACTTACTCTGTTCTTATTTTATTTGCATCACTTCTTAAATGGATAGTTCTGCCTTTGTTTACTCATATTCATTTTGTTCCAAACCTATAGGACTTTCTTCATTCTGTGAAACACAAATTAAGATATTTTGAAAGATATTGCAATGAATGTCAATGGGGTCCAGAATAGTTTGGTTTTGAAAATATCTTCAATATGTTTCCGTACATACTCATACAGTGTGGAATGACATGCAGGTCAGTAAATGACAGAATTTTCATATTTTGATGAACTATTCTTTTAAGGCAGCTAGTCGCATATGATGATGTTTACCTTTATTAATCTAATAAGCAGCCTTCGGAATTTTTGAACATAATTAGAGTTGAAAAGCTGTAAATTTTCATTTATCTTATAAATGTGATGGTTGTTTTTTGTTTTGCCTTCTTATAACTGTCAGCAGTAAAATTGCATTTCTGTTGAAATGATACATAAATACTTATGGAATTAAATAATTAAATATATTTAAATGTAGATTTCATTTTAAAATGTTATAATGAACATATTTTTATTTACATAATTAATATTAAGGAGCTATATCCATGGAAGCTTGTTTCCGCCACTGAATAAAAAATAAAAAAGGCAATTGCGACTTTTTATCTCACAATTCGGACTTTTTTCTCGCAACTGCAAGTTTACGTCTCACAATTCAAATTTTTTTCCACAGAATTGCGTGATATAAACTCGCAATTGCGAGTTATAAAATCAGAATTGCATGATATGAAGTCGAAGAATTGCGAGATATAAACTGACAAAGTCAGAGAAATAAATTCAGCCTTTTTTTCCTCAGAATTGGACTTTATAACTCGCAATTTCCAGTCAGAATTGTAAGATATAAACTCATAATTGCAAGAAAAAAAGTCAGAATTGGGCAATTTTCTCACTTTCTGACTTTTTTCTCACAATTCTAACTTTTTTCTCGCAATTGCGAGTTTATGTCCCTCAATTCTGACTTTATAACTCACAATTGCGAGTTTATATCTTGCAATTCTGAATTTTCTCACAATTCTAACTTTTTTTCTCGCAGTTGCGAGTTTATATCTTGCGATTCTGACTTCTTTTCTTAGAATTGCGAGAATTATCGCAATTATCGCAATTATTTTATTCCGTGGTGGAAACAAGCTTACATATATATCTGAAATCAATAAGGAGCACTAAATAAAAACTGATAAATAAATAAAAGTAATGACAAAATGATACACACCGAAAAGTTCTGTTTAGATTGTGCTGTCTTTTTGTGGTCAGTTATTCGCATAATGCTCTCTGTTTTAAAATCAAAACGAGTGTAAATGTCAAAATCATCATGTTTACATGTTTGAATTCTATCAGGTAAAACATGAGCTTACTGGTGTAATTCAATCAGTCTGTTTTTTTGATTCCAACCTTTAGTCCAGTTCACATGCGTATACTTTGTAAATATTTGGTTTATACATAGAATTACATTTCAGCTATGTTTCATGTGCATAGTGTGTATATTGTAAGATAGTTGCCTTACTTTTGATTGTTCAAACCACCTTGGACATGATTTTGCCAATACTTTTACCAGTAGTGTTACAGCAGACCCATATTTGCAATATGAATGTGTTTTACTCCTACTATAGAAAGTCTCATTTTCCCCAGATACCAGGAGCTGGAGGAGGTGACATTTATGCCACAAATGAAATGCATGTCACTTGTTCCCAGCGATGTGCCTTCCTAATACAAGATTAATAGCGGCCATAAAAGCTTATTTCACATCCCATTCTCCATCCCACATCATTATTTAAAAAAAAAAAAACGAGCACATGCGGGTCATCTTGGAAGGAATTTTATATCTTCTTTTCGTTCTTTTAGCCGTCTTTCCAGCTCCCACGCTCAAGAGTGTCTGCTCAGTTTGTATGCATATATCTGGATAAGCTCCAGAGACGTTTGAATACAGCTTCTGTGGCAACGCTGCCAACACCTGGCCCTCTACCTGTCAGGCCTAGACAGTGAGGCTTGTGTTGAAATATTAAGCGTTGCCCCCAGCTCCTCCTTCGCGCTGTGAGCCATCTCCGGCTCCTCGAAGACGAGGGAGGGAAGCATGAGGGTTTGATCGGGTCTTACGCCAGCTAGTGCCACCTGCTCACCTTTCTCTAGGGCCTGAGCTCTGAAAAAAACTCGAAACAGTTCGGCAGTGTTGCGTTTTTGAGTGGAACCGCTTTTGATCGAATCTACGCAGGGCTGAAATAATGCATACTGAATGTTCTCTTGCAGGCTGTAATATTTAATGCTGCTTTAAGGCGGAATGTTTTCATGATAATAACATGAATGAAACATTTCGGCTTAAGGGTGAGTCTCTGAAATGGATCTGCACCAAATGTTCCTTCATAAAGTCACTGAGCATCAGTCTCCTTTTACGGCGTTTTGAGTTTCTTTTTCATCTTTTCGTAATCACACGTTCCTTCTAAAGCAATTGTGTTTTGATCAAACGGCCGCCTTTCGAACTTCTACGAGCCCCAGAGAAGCTAAAAACTCATTTTTATCCTTCAAAGAAATAAAGTTCAACACATCGGCCATAACATGGTGTTTTATTGTACAAAAGTGCTTCTTGAGGACGTGACTTTCGGCTAGCTGTTCTGTTTATGGTGGATATTACAGCCGGTTAGGACGGCTTTATGTGGCTCAAATCCTCTTCCTTCATGCTTGAGTTCCTCCAGGCGAACCGTCACAGCATGTGCCGTCACTTCACAGCATTAAACACAGTCTCATATGGCGCAATGGCTCAATTTCAAACAAGAAGACCCTTGAATTAATACCCAGGCCTGTATTGGATAAATACGTTGGCCAATTTTGCATAAAGACAACAAATAACAATAACACAACTTGATGTATGATTGTGATATTTACTTATAATGCAATTCTTGCATTTTAATATAATTTTCCAATGGCTTTTTCTGCACAAATTTTGCGCTCACTAGAATCTGTTCACTGGTTTTGCTCTCTGCAGAAAAATTACAGTGGTCTGTCAGTCATTATAAACTGTAATGAGCCTGGAAGTGAAGGCAATGCAGACAGCGGCAAAGCCTGATGGGAAATTACAAAGATAGAGAGAATGCATCAGTTATCAAGAAATAGACTGTAAATATCCAGATGAAAAGTATTTTTTATTTATATTTTCCTTTTAGACAAAATAAAGACCTTGGCCTCTTAAAAGAGGTGTCGCTCTTACAAGTAATATCCTCGCATCTTGCATTTAAACGAAAAGGCTAGAGGTAAGAAAAAAAATAGTGAGGGCATTTCACATGGAGATGTTCTTAGAGAATTATTGATGCCTTGCTTCAGAGAGTGTTGAGAGTAAATAAGACCAAAACACATGGCGGCTGTAGGGTAATTCAAACCCAGCCGATTGGATGGGCTCACCAAAACACGCGATGATAAAACATAAGAGATAGGGTGAGGAGAAGGCCTGAAAAACATGTCTTTCCCTAAAACGAGCCCAGACCAGTCTCCTTATTTGCTTCAGTTCATTTGTATGTGTTGTTGTTCAGAGCAAGAGAGACTGTTCAATTAAATGTGTGCAGTGTTGTGCCAAATTCAAATGGAGGGATTACCTTTTTGTGTATTTCAGATGATTTCTTTATAACTGTGGGGAATTTGATGTTGTTTGTTTCGTTCACCTATTTTACTATAATGTAATTGTATTTTTTTGTTGCTTTCATT
Organism: Coreius guichenoti; assembly: GCA_039654105.1. Lineage (NCBI taxonomy): Eukaryota > Metazoa > Chordata > Actinopteri > Cypriniformes > Gobionidae > Coreius > Coreius guichenoti. The sequence goes on along the minus strand of CM077188.1, from coordinate 21,623,878 downwards.
TTGGATTTAAATTTTTTCATCTCTTTTTGGTCATGCCGTCTTACTGACTTTACATTTGTGACCCTGGACCACAAAACCAGTCATAAGTCGCACGGGTATATTTGTGGCAATAGCCAACAATTCATTGTATGGGTCAAAATTATCGATTTTTCTTTTATGCCAAAAATCATTAGGATATTAAGTAAAGATCATGTTCCATGAAGATATTTTTTAAATTTCCTACCATAAATATATAAAAAATGTATTATTATTAGTATTATGCGTTACTAAGGACTTCATTTGGACAACTTTAAAGGCGATTTTCTTAATATATTTAGATTTTTTTGCACCCTCAGATTCCAGATTTTCAAATAGTTGTATCTCGGCCAAATATTGTCCTATCCTAACATCAATGGAAAGTAAATATTTTACAGACATAAAAAATACATGATTTGGGATAATCAAACGTTTGGAATAATTAAGATTCTTTTTGAAAGAAGTTTACTTGTGCGACCTTATGGACATTTTTGTCTTTTTTAGTTTTGTTTTGTTTTTATCATTTTGCCATCAATCTTTCAGATGATATATAAATCAAAAAATGTACCCTTATGACTGGTTTTGTGGTCCAGGGTCACATTTTTTGTTTGTGTTTATTTATTTATTTATTTTATTGTTTGTTTGGATTTTTGTTTGCCATAGGGATGGGTAAAAATATTGATTTTCAAATTAATCACGGCATTTGTTTGAGCAAACTGATTATGATTCTTAAAATCCCATGATCAATATTTTAATCTTTTTTAGTAGCTGCATGAATTATTTGTAATGTGCCTCCCGTCATGCAAATGCCGCTGAGTTTGTTGCAGATCCCCGAAGCAGCTCATTGGGTGTTATTTTTGGGTGTAGGTAGGGTTCAAGTTAATAGTCAGTGAAATTATGAAATAAAATGTATATGGAATATATTAATTGAATGTATTCATTTATATAGAATTTATATTACATGTATATTGAGAATAGCAGAGGGCCTAAAACAGACCCTTGCAGCACTCCATACATCCTTTACTGGCGGTAACATAGATAACCCATTTACATAAACAAAATGGTAACAGCCAGACTGGCAGCATCTAAGCCATCTTAATGCCTTTTACTAAATACCAGTGTAATTTTGTAATCTATATACAGTGGGGAGAACAAGTATTTGATTCATTGCCGATTTTGCAGGTTTTCCTACTTACAAAGCATGTAGAAGTCTGTAATTTTTATCATAGGTACACTTCAACTGTGAGAGATGGAATCTAAAACAAAAATCCAGAAAATCACATTGTATGATTTTTAAATAATTAATTTGCATTTTATTGCATGACATAAGTATTTGATCACCTGCCAACCAGTAAGAATTCCGGCTCTCACAGACCTGTTAGTTTTTCTTTAAGAAGCCCTCCTGTTCTCCACTCATTACCTGTATTAACTGCACCTGTTTGAACTCGTTACCTGTATAAAAGACACCTGTCCACACGCTCAATCAAACAGACTCCAACCTCTCCACAATGGCCAAGACCAGAGAGCTATGTAAGGACATCAGGGATAAAATTGTAGACCTGCACAAGGCTGGGATGGGCTACAGGACAATAGGCAAGCAGCTTGGTGAGAAGGCAACAACTGTTGGCGCAATTATTAGAAAATGGAAGACGTTCAAGATGACGGTCAATCTCCCTCGGTCTGGGGCACCATGCAAGATCTCACCTCGTAGGGCATCAATGATCATGAGGAAGGTGAGGGATCAGCCCAGAACTACACGGCAGGACCTGGTCAATGACCTGAAGAGAGCTGGAACCACAGTCTCAAAGAAAACCATTAGTAACACACTACGCCGTCATGGATTAAAATCCTGCAGCGCACGCAAGGTCCCCCTGCTCAAGCCAGCGCATGTCCAGGCCCGTCTGAAGTTTGCCAATGATCATCTGGATGATCCAGAGGAGGAATGGGAGAAGGTCATGTGGTCTGATGAGACAAAAATAGAGCTTTTTGGTCTAAACTCCACTCGCCGTGTTTGGAGGAAGAAGAAGGATGAGTACAACCACAAGAACACCATCCCAACCGTGAAGCATGGAGGTGGAAACATCATTCTTTGGGAATGCTTTTCTGCAAAGGGGACAGGACGACTGCACCATATTGAGGGGAGGATGGATGGGGCCATGTATCACGAGATCTTGGCCAACAACCTCCTTCCCTCAGTAAGATCATTGAAGATGGGTTGTGGCTGGGTCTTCCAGCATGACAACGAGCCGAAACACACAGCCAGGGCAACTAAGGAGTGGCTCCATAAGAAGCATCTCAAGGTCCTGGAGTGGCCTAGCCAGTCTCCAGACCTGAACCCAATAGAAAATCTTTGGAGGGAGCTGAAAGTCTGTATTGCCCAGCGACAGCCCCGAAACCTGAAGGATCTGGAAAAGGTCTGTATGGAGGAGTGGGCCAAAATCCCTGCTGCGGTGTGTGCAAACCTGGTCAAGAACTACAGGAAACGTATGATCTCTGTAATTGCAAACAAAGGTTTCTGTACCAAATATTAAGTTCTGCTTTTCTGATGTATCAAATACTTATGTCATGCAATAAAATGCAAATTAATTACTTAAAAATCATACAATGTGATTTTCTGGATTTTGTTTTAGATTCCGTCTCTCACAGTTGAAGAGTACCTGTGATAAAAATTACAGACCTCTACATGCTTTGTAAGTTGGCAAACCTGCAAAATCGGCAGTGTATCAAATACTTGTTCTCCCCACTGTAAGTGTATTTCATAATCTATGGTTTCGAATGCACTACGATCAAGTACAACTAGTAGTGAGATGCAGCCTTGATCTGATGCTAGAAGTAAGTCATTTGTAATTTTAATGAGTTTCTGTGCTGTGATGGGGCCAGAATCCAGACTGAAATTTTTCATAGATATCATTTTATCATAGATATTATTATTACAATTATTATTATTTGCCCTATAATGTAATATTTAACTGAAATATTACAAATGAGTTGTTTTCAAATAGAATCCAGCCATTAAGCCTCATTTTTGGTTGTAAAGCATATTCTTCCATGACTTCCTTTTTTTCTCAGGAATTCATAAACCTCTAAACTCTTTACGTTAAAGAACATACTCAAAGATTCCTTTAGAAATAAGCACCGCTACTCAATATACAGTAGATGTTTCTTGTAAGGGTCTCTTTATGTTGTCATCATTGTTAGATCCTACATACGGTTACATGAAACCGATCCAGGGCACTCTAGCTGCACACTTAACGGTGGTCTTTGGATTTTGAGCCAGGACGAATGCTTAGAGAGCCCTGCATGACATACCGATGTGCATGTATCTTCCCTGGCTGGGTCAGTGAATGGGGATGAGAATGATGCAGGGGCTCAATTGGCTCTTCAGAATATTTGTTTTTCTGGCCTTAGTAGTGAACCAACACTACTACATTCATGAGTGCAGGGACTCCAGAACTGGTTAATTCCTGATATAAACGATGCTTTTTGCAGGCTGACAGTGTAGCTTTAACAGGGAAACAGGGCCATGCGAACCAGCCAACCTTTGAGGTTAACCAAGTTTGGTTTGGATCATGCTAATTCTATGAATTTACAAATACATATACAGTATAGAACCATTATTAATAATTGTGAATCAGTAATAACAAGTACTGAGCACCAAATCAGCATATTAAAATGATTCCTGAAGGATCATGTGACACTGAAGACTGCCATCACAGGAATAAATTACAATTTAAAATATTTTCAAATAAAAAGTAAACTTATTTTAAGTTGCAATAATATTTCACAATATTACTGTGTTTACTGTATTTTTGATTAAAAATACATTTAAAAAAATCAGCCTTGGTGAACTTAACACTTGTGCGTCAATTAAACAAATGTTACACATAGGTCCATAGAGGACAAAAATCTCCATGTCAAAAAACTGTCATAAAAATAGTGAATCTTGGGAGCAAAAAAAAAAAAAAAAAGCTAAAAACAAAACAAAAAAAAGTTATAGAGGTTTAAGTTTATGAAAATGATTTATGAATATTATTTTATATAAAATGTATATTTTATGAAACATGTTGAATTCTAAAACTACTAGAAAATCAAAGCCATCAATCTAAACAAGTTGTGTTCCAAATTTGAGGTTGATGTCTCAAAAATATGAGCTTTCAGTACGATGTTTGGGCGCAGTGTCAAATTTTCCCCATTGGATGCCAGCAAAGCTCCACTGGTGCACACAGTGGTTGGATTTGTGATTTGCAGGGGGGTTTTTCTCTCTCAAATATTACAAGCACACACACACACAATTTTTTTTATTACATACAAACAAACCATACTTTGACATCCATACCAACACACCCACACAGCTATAGATGAATAATTTATCTAATTGGCTTTACAATATGCAGAAGCAGAAAACAGGAATAGAGTATTTGCTTTATAGACCAAACCTGAAAAAATGGCACAATCTGGTAAAAAATAGTAAAAATTGAAATTTTGAAGCCATGCCAACAGAATGAAAGTCTATTAACAAAGATTGCATCATTTTTCAAAAAAAAAAAAAAAAAAAACTGAAACAGACAAAAATGTCCATAAGGTCGCTCAAGTAAACTTCTTTCAAAAAGAATCTTAATTATTCCAAACATTTGATTCTTCCAAATTATGTATTTTTTATGTCTGTAAAATGTTTACTTTTTAAAATAAATTTATTTAGTTTTTATTCAGAACGTTTATGCACATATTTGTCTTGGATACAAAATTAGTCATTATTCAAGGTTTTTTTTGGTAGCACTTTTTGGTAACAGCTCATGGTTGACGCAGGGATGAAAAAGCAGGATTTAAGTACAGTAGTTGTTTATCAATACCAAAATCAAAATAACAAAATGCGCAGGTTACTTTAGCCTCTCAAAGAAAAAAAGAAAAAAAAACATGAACAGAACAGAACAACCACAATAATATAGTCTACAAACTGAAGGATATAAATACAAAGGATAATCAGTGAAAGGAAACAAGAAACAGGTGCAGGTCAGAATCAAACAATGTGTAACCAAGGAAACAAATGCAAACAAAGGAAACAGATCAGGAAACACTGAAAAACCAACTCTAAGGCTGCGTCCGAAATCGAATACTTCCCTACTATATAGTATGCGAAAAGTACGTGGATGACCTACTACTTCCGGCGAGATTCTGAAGTGTGCATTTGATGGACACTTTACTATCCCATGATGCCACGGGAGAGGATTTATGAATGAAAGTGAAGGGACGCAACTGGCGCTGGTAGGTCATGTGATAATGACAACATGGCGGATGTAGTACGTCTGGATTGCATTCATACTACACACATTCATACTGTATAGAACATACTTTTTTAACAGTCGTGAAGTAAGTTCAAATTCAAATGTAGTAACTACTCACATAGTACACGATTTCGGACGCAGCTTAAGGCTATGTTTAAACTGCAGGCAAATTTGCAGGTGGATATTTTCTCAAATCAGATTTTTCAGGCAGACTGTCCGCAGTATTATTTGTAAGTGATCAAATAAGATTTTTGTGTCCAGACATAACCAATCTATCTGCATGGGTTAGGGTTAGGTAACAACTTTAGATTTAGGTAACTTATTACAACGTATGTGACGAGGCTTTCAAAACGGATGCAGGAAAAATGGAGGTGCATCATCTCGTTCTCCAAGTGCCCTGTCGAGTTGTAGTGCAGAACTTCTCCGCTGCACAGGAAAATGCAGAAATCTTTGGACATACCATTTGAATACTTCCGCCATTTCCGCCACCAGTTTTGACATTATTGTTGTGTATCGCATTACTAGTGATGCAAAAGACTTGTTTGAAATTTGGTTTGAGCAGCCAGAGCTTCCAGAATGAGATACTGACTGGATTCGCATTTCAAACCACCTCCAAATGTAGTTTGAATCAGATTTGGAAAAATACCATTTCATGTGTTTTATTTTTTTGCTGTCCTGACTTTCAAAAACCCATCTGGATAAAATCTGGCTATGCAAAAAATCAGATTTTTGCTGGCAGTCTGAACATGGCCAAAGTCCAACTCAAACACAGACCAAATGTGACAGTTTTACAGTGCCCCTGTTACATTTTACATGTACTTGCTGCAACTAAAAATGATGGTAACACTTTACTATGGGGAACACATACTGTATATTTACAATTAACTACGACTTTTGCCTCAATAAACTCCTAATTTACTGCTTATTAATAGTTAGTAAGGTAGTTTTTGTAGCGTTTAAGTTTAGGTATTGGGTAGAATTAAGGGATGTAGAATAAGGCATTAATATGTGCTTTATAAGTACTAATAAACAGCCAATATACTAGCAATATGCATGCTAATAAGCAACTAGTTAATAGCGAGAATTGAACCCTAAAATAAAGTGTTACCAAAATGATTCATAATTACATGCAACTAAATCCTAACCCCAACCCTATAAGTACATGTACTTGCTTAATATTACTCAGTATTTAAATCTATAATTAGGACACCTTAAAATAAAGTGTAAAAAATGTCCATAGTGGTCTATTGTTGTGGCATTATGGATGTTTCTTTAACTTTAGTCACTCTTTTTTTGTGTCTAAGTGTGATGGTTTCTCAGAATAAGTGGCCAGACTTTAAAGAGGATCAGACTTCCTGTCAATAGTCAGAAGTTTAGTTATGTCCTTTGTTTGTCCTTTGATGTCTTTAATGAGAATATTTCTTGTTATCTCAAGCAGTTTATTCTCAGTTATCAAACCATGATGATATATTGTGTTTTTTTAATGATGTGAACATCTGACTCAATCTTTCGTTCATATTCGTCTACTTTGATATATTTAACTGACACATTTTACCATTGAAATGTTTCCCCTGTATTCCCCTGGTTTACATGCAGGGTGTATTGAGCAGTGTCGCACTGTGTGTGAGTCGAGGCAGTGTGCCGGGGAAAGCCGGTCAGTCAGCTTTAATGAATCTGCGGCCGGTGCCAGAGCAGTTGTGTGGAGATGAAATTGCATTGGCCTTTCTGGATTCTGAGTTAATTGGCTGATTGTGGCACTCTCTGCCTGTTCTTAATTTATGACTCTCTGCATGCAAGTAGAACTGAGGAGCTGCTCTTGACCTTCTGGAATGAAAGCTGCCGCTGTTTGAACGTGTGTATGTGTGTGCGCATTACGGAGGAGGTGAGGGGGACCCAGAGCCGGCGCCAGACCACAACTAACAGGGGGACAAGAGGCTCCCAACAAGAGGGCACCCAATCAGCATCATTAACTTGCAAAAACAAGGCATAAAAACTACCACACCTGTGCAAGCGCACACTCATACAACTTGTACAGTCTGCCGGTTAATTTTCCATACAGAATAACACAAACTAATCAATATTACCACAGTCACAACAAAAACAATTATATGGGGCCCTATAAGCGGCGCCAGGTGCGACTCAAGTGTTTTTTGCACGTTTCAGCCCAGGGCAGTTATCATTTTCACGTCCAGCGCCACGTTGTTTAAATAGCAAATGAATTTGCACCCATTTGTGCGCCCATGGGCGTGCTGGTCTGAAAACGAGGTGTGTTCAGGCGCATTGTTGGAGCGTTGCTATTTGGAGGCAACTGAAAACGACTGCGCCATTGACCAACTGAAACCTGGTCTAAGGTCAATAGCGCAGTATTTTTTTGTTATTTAAGGGGCGCGTTAGTAATGTGCGCCTATAGGCGGGTCCACAATGCACATACACTTTTGCTTATTACACACACAGGCAGCAGCACACACACATTTTAAAATTTAAAAAATAAAAGGATTCCTCTCTGGAGAAGCGTTCAGTCTTTTTGCTTGCAAATTCCAACGTGTAAATAGCGAATCGGCCATGGTGCGAGCGCAACTGGCTTTTAAAGGGAATGGGAGATGAGACTCGAAGAGTCGAAAGAGAAGAGAATAGGGACAACCCTTTTAGACCATTTTTCCTGTCATTAAACTAGCAAAAGTGGATTCGGACACACCCTAAGTGCACCTGCGCCGTGCGCTTTAGACGATACGCTTAGATCGTTAAATTAGGGCCCATGATGTATGTAATGTTCCTTTCTAATAACCACGAGTGGCATTTAGGCTTGCATAAAGTAAATAAAACACATAACTCTGAAAGCGGTGTGTACGAACATTAAAACTTCTTAAAATTATGTCCTTCCATTCAGTGGTGCATTTCTGAGTAAGCCTGCTGAACTAACTGGGCCTTCCATTTGTGAAGCATTGAGCATCTGTGGTCCATAAAAACATTGCGCAGAGATGAGAAAGAATTCTCACTGGTGCTGTATAAGCGCCGAAAGTTAGAGCATGTTGGACCGCAGTCAGTACACTAGGCATTGTTTGCATAGCTTTGTAGTGCTTGGAGAGAATGAATCTTATGGTCCAGTTTCCCCCATCTGTATTTGATTCCTTTTGCGACCTCAAAAAGTGTTTTGATTCACCAATCAACAGTTGGTGACTGTGTCAGGTCCATGATATGATTCACAGTCTCAGGATCCAGAAATTAATCGCTCTCCCAAACAAATGCAACCAGTGCGCGGTACAAATGTGTGTTACGTTCACCAAATCTCTGATCCATTTCTCCAACCTCTGAATCCACAGTGCTGTAGAGTTCTGTTTTTATGTCATCGTCTTCTTGACCCGTTGTTTCTTCCACCAAGTAATTGTCCATATTCTTGTTTGCTGTGCGTCTTCGGGGTCATGGATCTCGGCAGTGCATTGGCAGCAGCCGTGGCTTTCTCCCACACTTTTGTAAATCCCTCATCACAACAAAGTTTCTGCACACACACTTTTGCACTGGCCACAATGCCCAAACCTGTTCAAAGGTCAGTGTCCTCTCTCTGCAGAAGCTTATTTGGTGGATACAACAATGTGAGCACTTCATGCACAAGGTTTGCACTGAACAGGAAGTAGAGTGCAGTATTCTCTCTCAGCAGGCCAACAGCTTCCATTCGGAGCTCTGGACCATGGGCTCTTACAGAATCAATTTCAGTCAGAAGAAATGTGATCTCATTGAAACATAGCAGCTAAATGGCCTGTCCACCTTTTTTCAAGAATCTGTTTGAGGCACTCACCTTTGTAGTTGTTGTGGGCTTCTTACAATATTTGTACAAGGCGTTACACACATTAAAACATCCTTCACAGCTGCCTCCGCTGACACCGCGTGGACTACAACAAAATGTAACTGATGGTTAAGGGCACAACAACCTTTTTTGGGGTGGGGTGGGGGGTATGGCTCACAAGTGCCCCTCTTGATGGCAGCCCTGGGGGGACCAGATAGAGGGAGAGAATCTGACTGAAATAGGATATATAATATGGCATATAAAATATTTAATGATTTGGTCAATAGACCCTTTCAGAGTTCAGATAGAGAATAGAATTTTTTTGTTAACCTTTAAGTTGTCATACTTGACCATTCAGATAGGGATGCACTGCTCGTTAATGCAAATATCTAATCAGCCAATCACATGGCAGCAACTCAATGCATTTAGACATGTACACATGGTCAAGATGATCTGCTGAAGTTCAAATTGAGCATCAGAATGGGGAAGAAAGGTGATTTATGCGACTTTGAATGTGGCATGGTTGTTGGTGCCAAATGGGCTGGTCTTAGTATTTCAGAAACTGCTGATCTACTGGGATATTCATGCACAACCATCCATAGGGTTTACAGAGAATCGTTCAAAAAAGAGAAAATCTGTGAGCTCCAGTTCTGCGGGTGAAAATACTTTGTTGATGCCAGAGGTCAGAGAAGAATGGCCAGACTGGTTCGAGCTGATAGAAAGGCAACAGTAACTCAAACAAGCACTCAAATAAACAACCGAGGTCTGCAGAAGAGCACCTCTGAATGCACAACACATTGAACCTTGAAGCAGATACAGCAGAAGACACACCGGTGCCACTCCTGTCAGCTAAGAACAGGAAACTGAGGCTACAATTTGCACGGGCTCACCAAAATTGGATAATAGAAGATTGGAAAAACGTTGCCTGGTCTATTGAGTCCCAACTTCTGCTGCAACATTCAGATGGTGGGGTTAAAATTTGGCATAAACAACATGAAAGCATGGATCCATCCTGCCTTCTATCAACGGTTCAGTTTGGTGGTGGTGGTGTAATGGTGTGGGGGATATTTTCGTGGCACACTTTGTGCCCCTTAGTACCAATTGAGCATTGTTTAAACGCCACAGTCTACCTGAGTATTGGTGCTGACCATGTCAATCCCTTTATGACCACAGTGTACCCATCTTCTGATGGCTACTTCCAGCAGGATAATGCATCACTAAGCTCAAATCATCTCAAACTGGTTTCTTGAACATGACAATGAGAAAAGGCAGTTCTGAAGGCAAAAGGTGGTTAAACCCGTTACTAGCAAGGTGTACCTAATATAGAGAAAGAGAGGAAATAAGGGTGAAAAAATTATGCATTAAATATCTCATTCTTGCTGATACGACAATAATGATAGATTGGAAATCTCTATTATTGGAACATATGGTACAGATATATTGTGCATCCATAAAAGCCCCTCCACTCTTTCTGTACAACTAAATTGCAGCAAGAAACTACAACTAACATTACATGTGGACTTAAGGTTCCATCAAACATGCATATGCATAAACAGAAGTGCAGTTTAAAGGTCAGCTTAGCTAAACTAAGCCGTTCTTTCATAGTTGACTAATCCTGCGTTACGTGATGAATCGGCCTCATAGGTCACGCTCAAAGCCTAATATGTGTCCTCTTCACCTATGAGCTGTCTCCTCCAAGCCAGACGTCCTTCTCGGGGAAGGTTGTCGTTTGACAGCCCGGGACCGTCAACCTAATCATACGGCTCTGTGTGAGAAATAAAGCGTCGGGCAGATCCCAGAGAAACCCCTGACAGTCTGCTTTTTCCTCCTGTTCTCCACATTATTACATCTTCTGCTTTCAAGCCTGCCGTCTGTCCCTCTCACCCCCACAGTCCCTCCCTTGTCCTCCTTGTCTTTTTCTCATTCCCTCTCTCAGGAGGAATGTTGTCTGGCAAAATAATCATTTATTGTGTGTGTATTTCTCTTCTGTTTGCTCTCTTTCTCTCCGTCTCTCTCCATCTCCCTCCACACCATGCTGACGTCTTACCCACACACACACTCGGCTCCCTCATAACAGGCAAGAATGTCACTGCCGGTTGAAATCTGGCCTTGTGGGTGACTCACTTCTCTCTCCCAGTCCCAATTAACCTTTCAGAGCAGAAAACTCTGAGAAGTCCACCAAGATTATCTATTAATCTGTTGCTTTTGTTTGCCAAGATGATTTATAATGACACTGGCATTGGCTCTTTTCGTCCACTTAGATCAAAATATGTGTGTGTTGAACTATCATGTTTGGTCACGTCACAGAAATCGTGCTTTTTTCCAAAACACATTGATGTGGGCAGAAAGCGTGTGTAACGTATCAGGATAGGAGCAAATATTTACTCAGAGTGTCACTGAAAACATATCAGTGTCAGACACCATGTCTGTGCAATGCGATGCTAAACGTCACAAAACTAGACAGTTGGTAAATATTCTAAACTGGAAATGAACGGTAAGTTGGATTCTGAACGTCTTCAGTTGTTGTTTTTATTCTTGACATGCTTCAGTGCTAATGCAGCCACTTTTTATATATATTTAAGAAATATTTATATTCGTACTAATTGTGCAAATTATTTGGATTTTATTATATATTTTTTTGTAAAAAAAACAAAAAAACATTGAAGTCAGCTTGTGCTGTCTATATATATATATATATATATATATATATTAGTGCTGTCAATTGATTAAAAAAATTAACTAATTAATAGCACATTTTTTTCTGTAATTAATCACAATTAAAAACAGTTTTTTATATTTTTATATTGTAATAATTTCACAGTTACTCTCCAAATTAATGTAGAAACAACTTAAAGACTGTATATTTTAAATATTTGTTGCAATGGCATCTTTTTATGAATGAAGACCAGTATCACTGATGCTAATACTGCTACTGATGTCTCTATGAAATAGATTTTTTTAAAGGTGCTGTAACAGGCTAAGTTCACATACTCGTTTCTCTGAAAAACAATGCTACAGCCAGTTATTCTACTTTGAAATGTGCGTTCCGTGTTGGAATGTCTGTTTTTGTTTTGGTCTGTGTGATGATGCACGTTGCCAATTTACCCAATAGTATTTCGACACCACAGGCTGCCAGTTGGTGGAAAACAGCGTATTGCTGCCATGGAATCCAGCAAACAATCTGGGTCAGAGATCGTAGATTATACCCGACCTAAAAAGCCTTGGCATCCATCTAAAATTCTAAAAAAGCACATTAAAACGCGGATAAATCAACTCATCAACCTACAGTGTGTAAGTCTCCTCGCCTTCCATTGTCAATTGCTCACGTTCCTGTTGCGTGTTTTTAAACTGGCAACCCACGTGAGCGTTGAGTCTGAGGAGGAGGGGGCGGGACAAACAATATTTTGAATTTGGACTGCATTACCCATTTCAACCACTAGCTGTCATTCTTACATACAGCACCTTTAAACATTGATAGACATTCAACATTACAGTATAGTTGAAAGCTATCAATTTCAACCTTTAATAGGCTTTTAAAAAATTACTTTTAATTTAAGTGAACTTAAAACTTTGTCATATTTACCTGTGTCCTTCCTACCTGTAAGACATATACAAAAATTGAATAAAATCAATATTATCAAACATCTTTCTTAACTGCATAAATTATAATTGAATATAGATTAATCCTTATTAAAGCTACAATTTTCTCTGTTACCTTTGTTCTTTTATTAACATTAATGATAGACATCATAGCAACTGGTTTATTAGGCTGCTGTCACTTTAAGATCTGCCGCTGCCGAACATGACGCGGATCTGACGCGCTGTCACACGCATCTCATTTTCTCACAACTCTTTTATGTTCACATTATTTAACTCATTTAAGACTGCTCTAATCAGAATACTCAACCACACGTGCATGTTGACTTTCTTCCAAGCATTATGATGGCAGTGAATGGCAGGCCAAAATTTGAAGACCAAAAAAGTGCATCCATCCATTATAAAAGTAATCCACACCGCTCTGGGGGGTTCTGAAGCGAATCGATGGGTTTGCGCATATTTAACACGTTATAAAGTAAAATATCTAGATATCGGCGGACCGCCTTCCGTATTCAACTTACGAAGAAAGCGTAACTGGCATGACAATGATGTCGGATGTAGCGTAAGCGTTTTGAACTGCGAGAGGCGTTAGACTTTCTTTGTAAGTTACGGAAGGCAGTCCTTATGGGATCATTTTTGGGTGAACTATCCCTTTAAGGTCAATATTTTGTGTCTAATTATTTACTATTTAATGTGGCAAGTAGTCGTGTAATAAGTGGGATAATGTACACCTAGCCTATTGTTATCGCAGAATAAACCCCTTCAGAGTGATCACTCTGTCGGGGTTTATTCTGCGATAACAATAGGCACAATGTACATTATCCCTTACATATATATATTTTGTGTGTGTACATATTTTAATACATCATAATTTTATACATTTTAAGATATACTAAATACTCCACTAAGTCACCTGAGTTGTGAAAGAACAACCGGCACTGGATACACCCCTGAAATATATTGTTGATCCTCAAAGCTGAACGCTTGAAAGTGTCAACACATTGTTGAAAATTGGAAACTCTTCAAATCTCCACACTTAACTCTTGTACCACTGCAGGCCTGTGATATTCCTTTATTTCTGTTCAGAAACAATTAAATTATTTGTCAAATAGCTATCCAGTTAAATGAGCATTGTAATGTGACAGAAATGCTTTGGTTTGGTCTCTATGAAGTATCGTATTTAAACAGTTGGTGCTTGTCAAACAGGAGAGCTCCAGCTGCCAGAAACACCTTTAGAGGTACAACAAATTTCAGCACTGCATTGCGAAAGGAATTGTCTTTTTTATGCCTGCATGCTTGTTGACCTTGTTAGAGTTGCTAGAGTTGTCAAGATCATCTATCACATTTGTCACACGTGAGCCCAATTTGTCTAGCCATTAGGATCTATTCATGTTAATGGGCAAAGCCTTGCTTAAACTTCTCAAATAGCTTTATTAGATGGTCCGAAGCTTAGATGTAATGGCAATGAACTCAGCACGCCGCCTTGCATATTTTATGCCTTTTGTTTAGTAGTATTAAATGAACGGACCAGATAGTTTGGCCACAGCTGGACGTAATTACTCAATTAGAGTATTTTCGCTGTGTTTTGAATGTATGACCTCCGAGAAAAGATTATATGAAGAGACTGAAGAACTCCAATTGGGATTTGAGATATTACACAATAGAGATTTTTATTTTGGCTTATTATTCATGGCCTGTTGTGTGGGCATATTGTACCATTTTTGTTCTCTATACTGTTTTTTTTTTTTTAAATCAGATGTCAATATGTTTTCTTAACAGTGTTTTATTTTTTTCCCTGTGCAACAAAATTTTCAATTAAGCTGACCACAGTAGACTGAGCATTTTCTACTTTGCAAAATGGCTAATAATGTTTATTCACAGCAGTAAGGCATTCCCACCTGGCTGTGTTTTGTTTTCGTGCGGAGGTTGTCAAGGAAATGTAATGGTTTGGACGTCCTGCCACAAATTTGTCGCCTTCAACAGCAGCAGGTGTTTAGCAGAAGAATTTAAAGCTGCCGTCTTGCTGTGCGTGAGTGTGTGGTTTAGTATCCGTCCACTGTGTTTGCTTGTTGCCATGTTCCCCCATAGGAAGTGCAGTTGTGAACCATGAACTAAATTAGCTAACTAAAGGAAACATGGGCAATGGGAGCACTGAACATTACAGTGTCATTGTAAATTGGAATGGTTTGCTGTGAAAGCACCATGCTGCTGGTCAGCTGGTGAAGAAAAGGACATCTTTCCTGGCTCGCTGGAATGACTGAGATGCATCTGTTTGTTCTAGGGACTGAGAGCCTTTTTATGCAGCTTCCTGTTTGTTTAGTGGTTTTATTATAGAATAGTAAACATGATATATCTGAATCAGAGTGTTTGCTGCATTATGCCTGTCAGACTTTACTTTGTTGCCCACAATATCTCTATTTTTGAAAGGTTATGTCATACTGCTACTGATAAAGGACCATGGTATGTTATATTATTATATTATTATTAAGTGCAATTATATTATATTATTTATTATATATTATATTATATTATATTATATTATATTATATTATATTATATTATATTATATTATATCTGATTGGCTGAGAGCCTTTTCCAGCCGTGCGATATTCCCGCAATAACGGAACTGGAACCGCTTCACCGTTTGTATCACTCCGCTTGTGTCGACTGTCATGGCGGCCAAGCAAATCCACAATATTTCTTACAAATACTACTGTTGTTGTGTCACGAAATGTAGTTTTAAGAGTTTTTTAGGCGAGAATGTAGTTATTTAGACCTCAAATATGTGACTCATATATAAGCATAGCTCCTATTTTACGATTTTTTACAATAGTGGTTAAACGTGAGATATAATTAATTTGGGGTATATCAAACTGGCAATCTTTAGTCTTATTAATCTATTACTTGTTCCAGAGAAAAATCGATTTGGCTAAAGGCAAAGTTAACTTAGGCTATATTTAACTTGAATCCTGTACTAGAGCGCTGCTTTTGTACGTTTGACTGAATTGTTTATTTCCTATTGTCTTTTATAATGGCTATTGTTGTTAATTTAAATATTGTTCAATAAATATTATTTTATATAAATAATATGCTGTATTTGGTATTGAGAAACAGTCCATTAGTGATTGTGAAATGGGTAAAAGTTACATTATTACGCCATTAGATGTCTTTATGAATGAGTCTCTGGTCAGAACAAGGAAATTGTTTTAGCGCTGTCATGGGACAGTACGCGCATACTCTTCTGATGATAAAATTCGTGTCGCGCACTGTACACTGACCCTCATGTATGCGTAAAAAGTGAAGTATACTTTTGCCTTTAAGGAAAACAGTCGCTTTCCTCAGCAGACATTCAAACTGATTTTTTATTATGGACATCAACCTGAAAAATGAATGCTATATCAGATGCAGGTAATACACTCGTTTAGTCGATCTCTCTTATAATACCATAATACTCTACTCTACATAATACAATAAGCTTCAATGAAGCGACTCAACGTTCCTTTGTTACTAGTTCCAAAGTGATGTTTTAGAATTAGTAACGGAGGCTTGGGCTCAACTGTCAAACTGTCACCTTGAGATTTGAATCTGTTGCAGAAGGAAGTAGTTCTGCACAAAAGAGGGTTTTTAAAGACAGTCCGTTGTTGTTTCTTATTTATTTACACACTTGTGCCGTCGAACTGTTGTATAAACGCAATATCACACTCGTAGTCGTGCGATATGGTTGTATATCAGCACGCTGTGATTACCTACGGCCGAATCACAGCCGTGCTGATATACAGCCATATCGCACTGCTACTCATGTGATATTGCTCATATATGTAATGTTTTTATATGGTATATTATATTATAAGAGCATATGTGAATCTCACCTACACATGCTCTTATGGCTCTTTTTAATGGGTCCCCAATGTCCAAACTTAATTAACTTGTCTGTGTACTTAAGACTGACTCATCTATAGATTGACAGTTGGTCTGTGCAGTCTCTGCCTCTGACCTTTCCTCCAGTTTGAACATTCTTTGTGATACTGGCTAGAATCAGCACTTTATACATTTCCATATTTGCACATCGGAACAGGATGTGAGATTGCATGGGTTGACAGAGGCCAAGTCACTGCTGCTGTGCCACTTTGTAAGTGCATATGGAAGACAATTAACTTACTAGTGTTCTCTTTCACTCTCTCTCTCTCTCACTCACTCACTCACTCACTCTCTCTCTCTCTCTCTCTCTCTCTCTCTCTCTCTCTCTCTCTCTCTCTCTCTCTCTCTCTCTGTCCTCTACACCTTTAAACCAACATGCTGTGGCATTTCCTCTACACAAAACCATTCAAAGCCATGGTTGCCATAGTCACTCTGCAACCATTTTGTGAACTTGAAACAAAGGGAGGTCAGCGGGCCATAAACGTGAAGAACTCGGAAACCGCTGTCCATTATGCAGTGCACTCCTTCAAAAATATTCAATTTGGACTTTCTAAACTTAAATATAAGTTTACACACATTACAGCATCTTTATATTTATTAGTGGTCACCCCAGATTCATCCAAGATTCATCTCAGATTCAAGATTCATCTCAAATTAAAACTTTTCCATTTTCTGAAAAGATTAATTCAGATTCAATGACTAATTAATGTAGAGCCCTTTCTGTAGGTTAAGTCGTTATACCAGTGTATTTTTTGTCTTTAAATCATTCACATTAATTACATTTTGGATTAATTTAATTTTATAAGACTTTTGTTCTTGTATGATTTATTAATTTGCATGTCTACTAAAAGGCTAAAGAAATAGTTTTTAAAGGAATAGTTCACCCAGAAAGGAAAATTTTGTCATCATTACTCACCCTTGAGTTATTCCAAACCTGTATGACTTTTTTTTTTCTTGGAGACTAAAGATGAATCTCTAAAGGATATTCTGGTGGACTGCTCTTTTTCTAGATAATAAGAATGTCTGACACAAAATGAACAAAGTGCCTTAAAGTCATTTTTATGATTATTTTGTGCTGTAGTCCAAGTCTTCAGAAACTAAAAACCCCAAACAAGAATAGCCGCGTTTCCACTGTCGGGCCAGTGCGAGCCAGGGCTTTCATCGGGCTGGGCTGGGCTAATAGCCTCAGACCTGTAGCACCGAGCCCAAAACCACGCTGCGTTTCCACCGTCGGGCTAGAAGCTCCGCAGCACTTCACTAAAACCCGCCCTAACATGCCTATCTGGAACGTCACACAAACCAATCATTTCACCAACAAATGTATGTTTTATCAGAAAACTAATCAGAAAAAAATCACTGGAAACTAGCGAGATCGCAAAACCAACATGATAAAAGCAGCTGTTTGCTGGCATTTTTGTTGTTTACTTAAAGACCCCAGGCATCAATGTTTTACCACAGTTTTACAATAATAATATGATACATTGATCATAATGAATTAATTTGTCGAGATTACACAATTAGGCTAGTCACAGAAATATTTCACGAAAGAAAGAGGACACACGCACTTATTCAGTCACGTCTGTTTCTGTTTATTTGTAGTCACGGGACAGTTTATCACATTTAGAAAGAATGATCACTTCTACATATATTTTATGACATGCGGAACTAAATATGAATATCAGACAGTCCGGTATAAAGAGACGAGACGCACTGACAGATAAAATAAATACACGATTGTGATAGCCTATATGATATTTCTGATTTCTTCAAGCAGTCGTGTTTACCATGTGGTAATGGTTAGCGCAAATAGTCTTTGGCATGGCATATAAATATTTATGCCTTATACGGTGATCAGAATCCACATCTGACCACAAACAGAAGTTATTCAAACACTCGCTGCTGTCTGAAAGTGAATTTTGAGCTAAAATGATTTTAAAAGTCTTTGATGCTGGTATATGAAATCATCCGCGCCTGCGGCGCTGCCGTCTCCAGACTCAGATAAACGCCTTTGTTCATAACCACTCCTCAAGCCCAAGCTGGCCCGCTTTGGACAAAGGTATTCGGCGGGCCAAAAAACCCAGGCCGTTGGCCCCGAGGAACCCCCAACGAGGCCCGATCAAGCCCCGGAAGTGACAGTGGAAATGCGACTGGCCCTGGCGCGCACTAGCACGACAGTGGAAACGCGGCTAATGATTCATTCACAAGACTCATTCAAAAACAGATTACTCAACTGTGTTACTCCAACTGTGTGGAAGTGAACAAGAATGATTAGTTCACAAGATTCATAGAAAACAAAAAAACAGATATGTTTACAAGTGAAACACCACTAATATTTATCATTTTAGTGATTTTGCTGCTCTCAATCTTATGTATTCTTCAACATGAAAAGAAAAAAAAAGTAGTTTATTCATGTCTGTGACTGAAAACTCTCAGAGCATAAAAGCCTTTTCATCATCAACTTCCACACGCTGCACCTGAGTCGACTGCCTCTCCTCTAGTAGCCCTCGATAAGGAATATGTAATTTTCACTTCTCTGCATCTCTAGCACTCATAGTAATCATAAAATCTCATGGGATAAGAAGGAGAAGAGAGGGTGCTGCAAATCCCAAGACTTTTTCTCATGAATAGGAATGTTAGCTCTTTGAACCCACCTTTATCCATTATGGATCCAGAGTGCTCATGGATTACATTTTATTTCCTCATAAACACAGTAATCTTTTCACGTATAGCCTGGAGAGAAGTGTTACCCTAGAGCTGTTTGCTACCTGCTCTTTTTCTAGGGAAAAAAATAAAAGGTTTCTAAATCTTTTAGTGGTAAATGATAATTGAAGCTAATTCAAAGCCTTTCCCGCAGTAACTATGGGTAATTGTTTTTTGCGGGATGTTGGCATCCTCAACACTTTGGCTAAACAATCAGTATCGGTTCTTATTAAGCTGATCAAAACCAAGCAGACTGTCTGGGCGTCCCACGAAGCCTCTGAAAGTACGTTTTATTTTCATAACAGAGGGGATTAATGGCCAGTGGGTTGCCAATGAAAGCCAGGCAGGGGGTTTGATACATCTTCTGGCTTCTCTGTGGCCTGGTTTGCCTGTTTTTGTCTTCAGATCATCTTGCTAACTTAGTCTGTGTGGTTTTGTAAACCTGAAAAATGTGCCCTAGGAATAAAGCCTGTCCTCGGACCTTTCATCTGCATCTCACCGCCCAGCTATACCTCAAAAATTCACCCTGAAGTTGTCTGTCATTTTTACATCCATCAAGACGTTTTAAGGTGACATCATCCTTTCCCCACAGCTGGTTTTGTATCATTCTTGGATGCATCTAGGGGTTAGGGGCAGTTCTCCCGGAGAGTGAGATTTGTTTATAGACATGTGGTGTGGTGCTTGTTTGGTGAGGAGTCCCCTGTGGGCACTAGGAACTGCCACATCATTGAAAGATGCCAGTCTCCCAGCTGTACGTCTCGTATAAGCTCAGCGTTTGACTGTCAGCATTCTCATTCCGACAAAGATTTGGTCACGCTCAATGAAAGCCATGAGCTGAATCTAACAGTCAATGTTAATGGTCCCCTCATGACCCACCCCAGCACACATTCACCCGGTCAGCCTGCTGTTTTACAGCACCAGTAAAAATACAGGCCAACTAATGAGGCATCTGCTTTTGTAAAATGATGTCTCTTTGGTTTAGGATTTTATGTTTGTATTCTTTTTAAATGAGCTTGTGTGAATAAAGATGAAAGCAGTTAATCTGTTCACCTCATTTGGATGCAAAGTGCATGTCTTGTAATATAACAATTTGACTAACCATCGAAATCCTTTATTATAAATACAATTAAATAATATTTAAAATAATGAATAACATTTTTATTTTATTTTATTTTATTTATTTATTGTTATTGTATGGGGGTATCAATGTATGGGGTATTTACAGAAATATTATAATTTATTAGTAATTCACTGTATTATTAATTATATTTTTATATATTCTTCTTTATTCTTATAAAAGTAATAATCATTGAAATTCTTGAAAGTTAGAAATGGTGTTGTGCGCTATTCAGCCTGACTATTTGAATTATTTTATTTATTTTATTTTATTTTACTTTCATTCTGTATGATCTACTCATACACCATTAGACATACAACATATGGGGAATTTCCAGAAAATCTAATAATTCATTCATCCAAAAATACATTAATTTAAATGAATGTATAATTGATAATAATGATGAACCTTTGATGTTTATACCTATTTTGTTGAACCAAAAAATGTTGCATTTCTTTGAACTGCAATTCGGTAAATTCCTTTTCCTGTCATTTCCATTTAAATTCCAACTCTTGAACTGATTCAAAATTCAAAATGTTCTCTGTCCCACGAATGAAACGCTAAAACAAACTAAATGTCAAATAATCCAAATACCACGTTTTTCTGCCTGAATTGCCAAGCTGTCAAATGGTATTTCACTCAAGATTTGTCTTTTTGAGTTAAAAACTGTATCCGTTCAGATCTCAGACTGCATTTTACAGTATTTCTTTCAGTGAGTTATAAAGAGCTGGCCGATGTGCACAGGTGTGTATGTAAACCTGTGTCTATGTCCATATGAAGTATGTGAGTGTGTGTTTGTCTGAGGTAATAAAGCCGAGATCTGCTGTTGTCGGGGTCTGAGAGCAAAGCCTGCAATGCGAGTTGTTTGTGTATCTCACATATTAGGACAGGTTTGACAGGCGGTCCCAGAAGAAGGTCTCTGTTTCTGTTTAAATTTTTAAGAGCCTGCTAGATTTGTGCATTTCCAAGCCTGCCTGAAGTCTTTTAGATGGGCGTCTTTGAAGCAACAGAAGCCATCAGAATCCATCCATTTTTGCAATACTAATACAATCAAACGGGAATGGCTGCCTTATGATTCATTTATGATGCAAGAGCAAAACAAATGTGAATTTGTGATGCATCTTCAAAGAGTGGCAGGAGAAAGCATGCTTAATTGATAGATGTTGTTTTTTACTATGCGACTGTTCTTTCAGGCACTGATTTTCAGGGGGTACATTTTGTAGTGCGTCAGTGTGCTGTTTATATCTTTATACATTAGTATCGACTGTTTTCAGGTTTGTGTTTTCTCTAGATTGCTTGAAAGAAGATTTGTAGCCATTTAAGATGAGTTTTCTCAGCCAGTGAGATCAGAATATTTTTCTTTGTAGAGGCATTTGATTGATAGACCAAAGTAGTTAACTTGTCAAAGTCTTTAGCAGCCGGGTGGCAAATTGTGACTGTTTAGATATTCACTGCCGATACCGACGGATACTTGTTTGGCATGAATAAGTCTTCCGTTGATGTTGTTTCCTGATAGAGATTTGTTTTGGCAGTGATATGCTTTTATTTTGCCCTTATCAGTTCCAGATCTATAGACAAACTGTCTCTTTTCCTTATGTGCATTGACAGAAAGAAGAGAGAGTGAGTTAGAGTAACAGATAGCATTTGTGAAGAGGTTTTGTCGGTTATGGGTGTTGTAATTCAGCATTCATTACGTTAATGACTCTAGAAGTGCAATACAGAATCCATTTCTCATTTACCAGTCATCCTTTCGTGTTTGTTACACATTTATTGATTTTTATTTTTGTTACAAATAGAGTCATTCTATAGAGATGTCTTGGATGCTGTTGAGCAACAATTTTCATTGATATAATGGTTGATACATCAGCAATGGCCTGCTGTGTATCAAAGTGCTTCTTGCTTGGGAAAAGAAAACTGTACAGAGGTTCTTCTTTTAGTTTTTAGTTGTTTCACTGAAGTATCAACTTTCTCATTTGGGTGTTCAGGTGTTTCTCCTGCAGTTCCTTGGGAGAAATACAAAAGGACGCAAATGTGACCGTTGTTG
Organism: Coreius guichenoti; assembly: GCA_039654105.1. Taxonomy (NCBI): domain Eukaryota; kingdom Metazoa; phylum Chordata; class Actinopteri; order Cypriniformes; family Gobionidae; genus Coreius; species Coreius guichenoti. The sequence goes on along the minus strand of CM077188.1, from coordinate 21,601,424 downwards.
AAATACTGTAAGTCTATAGAGCTACACTAGCTTGGGGGTCAGGCTGCACTGCGTGCAGAATTATTAGGCACGTTGATTTTCTGATCATATTTTTTTTCCAGGCACATTTGACCAATTCCTGAGCATTTCACTGTCCAATGGTCATGCCTTAACTGTAATTTCTAGTATTGCATTAGTATTGTATCCTTCTCATGGGCATTTAATAATTTTTGACTTTTCAATCTGAGTTAAATCTCATTTTTGGCTCATTTTATCTGTAAAAGGAACGTGCATAATAATTCTGCACACCTGAATATAAGGTGTTTTTCATTTCCAGCCTTCATGAACAATTATATATCACTTATAAATGATTAAAAACTAAATTAATAGTAGTTATTAAGATTAATGTGGTTTGGAATTGGTAAAATGTGCCTGGAAAAAAATATTTCAGAAAATCAACGTGCCTAATAATTCTGCACGCAGTGTAAAATACATTTATAATGTTCTTTTGAATATTTTATTCATCAAAGAATTCTGAAAAAGAGCCTCACGTTTTCCACAAAAATGTTGGGCAGCGCAACTGTTTTCGACTGATGATAATAATAATAAATGTTTCTTGAGCACTAAATCAGCATGTTAGAATGATTTCTGAAGGATCATGTGACACTGAAGACTGGAGTAATGATGCTAAATTCAGCATTACCATCACAGGAACAGTTATTGGTAACACTTTATTTTAGGGTTCAATTCTCGCTATTAACTAGTTGCTTATTAGCATGCATACTAGGATATTGACTGTTTATTAGTACTTATAAAGCACATATTAATGCCTAATTCTGCATGACCTTATTCTACATCCCTTAATCCTACCTAAACTTAAACACTACAAAAACTACCTTACTAACTATTAATAAGCAGTAAATTAGGAGTTTATTGAGGCAAAAGTCGTAGTTAATAGTGAATATGTGTTCCCCATACTAAAGTGTTACCCAGTTATTTTAAATTGTAATAATGTTTCATGATATTACTGTTTTTACTGTATTTTTTATCAAATAAATGAGATTTCTTTCAAAAATATTTTCAAAATTGTACCGACTCCAAAATGTTTGAATGATAGTGTACAAAATGAATGATGACATACTTTTTTTTCTTATCTATTAATGTGTCAAAATACATAAAAAATGCAATTCATACATATAATTACTTGAATACACTTCTATGATGAGCATGTGTTTATATATTATTAATATTATTATTATTATTATTATTATTATTATTATTGATGATGGGCATAGAATCAGAAATGTCAGGATGAACAAAACAGGAAATGATTTTTTCTTTCTTTTTCTTTTGAAATTAAGTTTCTTAAAATATTTGATAATTTGATCCTTTTATGATAATGCAAGGTTAGTTCTGGTTACTTAATGATTTCCATTATTTTATAATTTTATATTAAAATAACAAAAAAATACTTTTTAACTTGAACATTTAAAAAAAATTATAATAATAATGATAGAAAATATGTTATTACTTTTTTTACTTGGTTATACCACATGACAGTTTTAGAATTTTAAATTAAACTTTTCTTTAAAAATGCATAACAGTTTTTCAAAATAAAACAGAACTACCATTATTACATTATTACATTTTTCATGTCAGAGAAAAGAGTGTGTCGAGGTCAACAAGACTCTTAATATATTACACAATTTGACCTTTTTATGATAAAGCAAGGTTTGTTCATTTCTAAGAACTTGGTACTATTTTTCTTCAAATTGTTGCTTTTTTTGAGAGGTATAAAAGACTTTCTCTACAGTGTATTGTCCTGAGACAGGAGGGCAAAAAGACAAAGACAATCATGAGGCGTCTGTGGCACAGCAGTGATGGGTCGATAGTCATATCCAACCCATGAGTGAAGGACTGTGGGGCATTAGGACCCAGTGACACTCTGTGACATTTAATCTGGGGGGGTGTCAGAATGCACTTACACTCTTTTTCGGCGCTTCACTGGCCGCAGGTTCATACACGGCCATGAGGGTTCTGATTGGCTGGAGCGACTCAGGTACAGGCTTGAGCCGCTGCAGCTGTCAAACATGGTTAACCGCTGTGGCCCCTGAGATAGCATTCAATACTGTTCCCTTAACGTCTTGCATGCCCTCTCTGACACCTCATCTCATGTTTTTCTGCTCTTTCACCAAAAGCATCTGACAGAACTGACAGACAGGAGCCTCTCCACAAACGTCGCTTTGCCAAACAGTGGGGGGAAAAGTTTGGAGTTCTGGCATGTCTTGCATGGTTGTGTACAAATAATAAGGGATCATCACTCTGGTCTGCAGACAGATCTCGTCTGGTTAGATTTTTTCAAGCTGATGCAATCCACTAATTTATTAATCTATGTCTGGTTTAATCTCTTTAGTGCAGAAATGTATAGTTTTTAAACCATTGACAGCAACTGCAAAGATTGCCTGGAATACTTGATACTTGATTTTGATTGGTCGATCATGGCATTCTGCAGTCTCTTGACACTTAACTTTCGCTGCGTCCGAAATCGCGTACTGTCTGAGTACTAGGTACTACAATTGCATTTGAATTTACTTTGCGACCGTTAAAAAAGTAAGCTCTATATTGTATGAATATGGGTGGTATGAATGAATTTTTGGACGTATTACATCCGCCATGTTGTTACTGTCACATGACCTTCACCTCCATTCAATAATCCCCTCCTGTGGCCTCATAGGATAGTAAAGTGTCCAACGAATGTGCACTTTAGAATCTCGACGGAAGTAGTAGCTCATCCAGGGACTTTTCACCTACTGTTTTTCGAATACTATGGGCCCTATTTTAACGATAATGGTCTGAAGTGCATGACGCAGGTGCACTAAGGGCGTGTCTGAATCCACTTTTGCTAGTTTAACAACAGAAAATATGGTCGCCGTGCCAGGCGAATGGTCCAAAAGGGTTGTACCTAAGTCTCTTAATAAATCATGGGTGTGTTTTGGACGTAACCAGTCAGAGTCTCATCTCCCATTCCCTTTAAAAGCCAGGAGCGCTTGAACCATGGCGGATTCGCTATTTACATTCTCCAGAGAGGAATCCTTTTATTTTTTAAAATTTAAAAATGTTTGTGTGCTGCTGCACGTCCCTGTATGTGTAATAAGCAGAGTGTACGCGCGTTGTGCACCCGCCTATAGGCGCATATTACTAACATGCCCTTTAAATAACACAAAAAATATTACGCTATTGACTTTAGACCAGGTTTCAGTTGGTCAATGGTGCGGTCGATTTCAGTTGCCTCAAAATAGCAACGCGCCAACAGTGCGCCTGAACACACCTCGTTTTCAGACCATTTGCTATTTAAACAACGTGGCGTTGGATGTGAAAATGATAACTGCGTCGGGCTGCATTGCATACTGCATACGTTGCATTGCGCCGGGTGTATGATAGGGCCCTATGTATTTGGACATACTAATCTTTTGGCATACTGTTTTTCGCATACTATATAGTAGGGAAGTATTTGATTTTGGACGCTGTCCCTCGCAACCAGTTTCCTATGTAGCTGTACTAGTTTAATGCCTCTTGTCTTTGCTCTCACATAATATGGTAACACTTAACAGTAAGGTCCCATTTGTTAACTTTAGTTAATGCATTAACTAACATGAACTATCAATGAGCATTTTTTACAGTATCTTTGTTATTGTTAGTTAACTAATGTTAACAAATGGAATATTATTGTAAAGTGATATATTAATTTCAACTAAAAATAATATTTCTTGATTATTTATAATTATTTATAAGTATCCAAGTATTATAATAGTACAATCAGACCAGGGCACCAAATGGTTTATGATCAACTTTTGGGAAATGCAGCCCTGATCAACCTGTTGGTGTTTTTTGTTGTTGTTGTTGTAGTTGTTTTTGCACTAATAACTGGCTGTAATTGTACATTATCCCTTATTTATGGAACACTTGAAATTTTGCTCGTTAGGTTGGTTAATGTTGTGATGTCGTTTTGTCTGCTTTGCTAGTATGCCCTTCAGCGCCACCATAGTGAAGCCTTGACAACTTTTTCTTTTCTTTTTCTTTTTTTCTGCAGGTCTGGTTCTGCAGAGACTGTAAACTTAAGGATGCAGGCAGACTGTCTGGATAGTTTTGGGGCTGACTGTCCCATTATTATGAAAGATAGTAGTGTAATCTGAGATCAAAGCTTGTTTTGTTTGGTTTCACTGCAGTCTGGCAAGATGATCAAGTCAACATAATAAGATAAATAACTTGTTGAGGTTACTGCTGTAAGTGAGCAGAGGCGATTTTGGCGCTAAAACACACCCCTTAGGACACCCAGATCCAAATCTGAATCGGTTTGCTTGACACAAAACTAAACATTTCTGATCGTTGGTAATTACAAACAATATTTATGGACATGTGCTCAATATCCAAGCTATGTTTAATGGCTCAAGTTCACAAGGTCGTCCACAATAAGGGACATGACTATACGCCCCCCCCCCCCCCCTTTTTCTTTTTTCTTTTATTTTCGTCATTTTTGGCTCTGTGAGGATACATTAAAGGCACAATATGTAAGTTTTAAAATATCCAAAAACCACTTGAACAATGTTATATATTTTGTTGACTTGTGTACTTACATTATCCCAAATGTTTCCAAGAATGTTTAAATCCAGAGAAATTTTAACCAGGACATGGACCGTGTCCGTGCGTTGCCTATCAATGACATCATACCCGTGTTAACCTCGATTTCCAGTTTTATTTTGTATAAACCATGGAAACACCAAAGGCACTTTAATATATTATGTGTTTTATTAGACAGATGAGCAACTGTTTGGATACATTCATCGACAGAAAACGAATCATTGTTATATAGCTCAACACACTTAGTCTTATTGTTTAAATCTCGTTTTCTTGATAGTAGCCGCCGAGCGAATGCACAGAGTAGCATTATAACAACTTTCAACACACTCAAATAATGTATCTAATATAATAAAACAGCGCTGCATACGCATGACCGAAAAAAGCGGGAGCGGTCGTCTGTGGCATAATAAAAGCTCAGTGAAATCCAGGCGTCATCAAGCTATGACTTTGTTTTGAGTAAGTGACCTCTAGCGGGGAAAAAATTACATATTGTGGCTTTAAACTCCATGGGAAAGAAGTGAGAAATGCTAGAAGGGTCCAAAATTAACTGACACATTGAGAAAATGTATCCGCAATAAAATGTATTCAAGATACTGTTATATATGATCTAAAATGCAGGTTTATACAATACAATACAGGTCGTTATGTCACACGTCACACATATACATCATATTCCAAATAGCCTCTTTGCCTTGGTTAAACAGCACCCATAACTGCAAAACAGTCATCATGATTTTCTTCCTTTTTTATTTTGTGTCTACAAATGGTTAATAACTCAGAAAAGCTCATTTATACTTGTGTTTGCTGAGTGTTAATTTTGGACCCTAGATGCCAGTCAGACTCAAACTCCTGTGTGATTGCTGCTACACAAAGTATTGGAACACATTTCTCTAACCTCTAAGTCTCTGCTATTTTTTTCCTGAAGCTGATATGTTGTGTTGACAGACAAAGATTGTCACGAATTCAGTTTTTTAAACACATGGTGTCTGGCTCAGCGGTGGGCCGCTTGACTGCAGACGGCACTGTCACCACTGCAGAAGTTAGATGACATTTTCAAAGCTGTGTGTTTGTTACTGGAGAGAGCGGGCAATGGGGCTCATCTCCACATCATTTCCTTCTTCGTCTGGGCTCATTAGTGAGACCTTGCCTCCAGGTTCCATGCAGGTTTTTGAGGTCATGTATAGGTGTTTCTTCAGCTACGGCCAATGGGGTAGATTTTTATTAAAACGAACAGATTTCAACTTTTGTTTTGAAATGCGAAGATCACATGAAAACTTTCTCTCATGCTCTCATCATTTATTTTTTCTACTTTTTAAAGGGTCATGAAACCCCAAAACACATTTTCTGAGACGTGCACACATATGTACAGGCTGCACATGCTGAAAACACTAAAAACATTCATAATTTTTACCAACAATTGGAAAATGGTTATTTTTGCGTTTTTCTTAGCAATTTCGTTCTTCCGGTCGAAAAGCAAAGTCGAAGCAACGTCATGGGATGTGAGATAGAAGCGTGCCTTCAGAGTGTGTGACTGGCTGCGGGCACGATTTAATCACGTCTTCTTCTAATGAAATATATGTGCAAATAAGGACACTGACACAGCCATGTCTTTATTCTCTCTGTTTTAAACTGACGTGTCGTTTGTTCAGAGACTGTAGTGCTCATAAATTTAATGAAAATATTATTAGACATTTAAATGTTCTTCCGCGTTTCTCCCTCGTTTTGGCAGTTTGATGATATATAGGGTTAGATTTTTAAAATGCATCAAGGTGCCCTCAACTCAATGTGTTTTTTTCTCCGTGGTCATATTTTAATATTCACGTGTCTATATAATATGTGCGTTGCAGGTATGTGTTTTATTGGTTGTTGTCTCCCCTTTTCCCACCCTCTACTCTCCCACTTTTCCACAGCTTTACACGCCCATTTTTTTAGACTTTTTCCAACTCTGAGGTGTGAACGACCAGGCTAAAACAGGGGTTTCATGACATTTTAAAGGATTACTTCACCCAAAAAAAAAATTTGTCATTAATTGCTCACCCTCATGTCGTTCCAAACCTGAAAGCCGTTCGTTCATCTTCGGAACACAAATGAAGATATTTTTGATGAAATCCAGAAAGCTCTCTGACCCCTTCATAGATAGCAATTTAATTACCACTTTCGAGGTCCAGAAAGGTAGTAAAAACATCGATAAAATAGTCCATGTGACTCCAGTGGTTCAACCTTAATTTTACTTTTTGTGCGCAAAAACAAACAAAAATAACGACTTTATTCAACAGTTTCGTTCTAGCCTGTGTCAGACTCTTGCACAGTTTATGCAACAGTGCAGCGCTTTCGAGTTCTATGGCAGCCGATGCTGTTTATGATGACGCAGGAGATGCGCTGTATTTACAACGTAAACTGCGTAGGAGACTGACACAGGCTAGAACGAAATTGTTGAATAAAGTCGTTATTTTTGTTTGTTTTTGCGCACAAAAATATTCTCGTCGCTTCAAAAAATTAAGGTTGAAAAACTGTAGTCACATGGACTATTTTAACAATGTCTTTACTACCTTTCTGGGCCATAAAAGTTTTGTGTGTCTATGGAGAGGTCAGAGAGCTCTCGGATTTGATCAAAAATATCTTAACTTGTGTTCTGAAGATGAACGAAAGTCTAACGGGTTTGGAACGACATGAGGGTGAGTAACTAATGACAACATTTTTGGGTGAACTAACCCTTTAAATGCCTATTATGTACAGATTTTTACCTTTGTTGCCACAGACTCTATTATCTTGTGATTCATGCATAAGCACTGTTAAATACTGCTAGTAGAGAAATTACATGAACTACTGAGTTTGAAAAGTCTATTTTAAATAAGTTTACAATTCCAGAAGTTGAAGAAACACCCGTATGCCTTTGTCGCTGAGTCAGGGAGGCTGTTCTCCTCGTTCCCTGGAAAAGCCTTGGATCATTATCGACATAATATCTAATATCGAAATAAAAAATATCTGGATGTACTCTGTTAGATAAGAGGACTTTCTGGTTCAGCGTTTTATGTAGAGATAGGGCCACCTGGAAGACAGCACTCAACTGCACACTCTTGCTCTCACTCATGTCAGAGGAGAGGAATATTTCCAGGATGTGCATTGGAGAGGAGCAAGAGGGAAAAAAGATGGAGGGCTATCTTTAGACTCTCACTTCTTTATGAAAAGGTTTTATTCTCTCTCTCACGCTCACTCTCTTTCCCCATCCTGCTCGGAGTGTGTGTGTGTGTGTGTGTGTGTGTGTGTGTGTCTGTGTGACTCTGTGTGTGTGTTAAACCGCAGAAGGCTGTTATCTGTATGCAAATGTTGTTCTTTTCTATGGAAAGGGAGCTGGTTAACAATTCAGATCAGGTTTTAAAGCAATGCAACTACCCAGAAGCACATTTCAAAGAAAGATGTGCTGCAGTTTGGGGCTTTCATGTATGTTGCATGGCAGTATTTTAAGAACAATTATTTCATCCTGTTGACGTTTGAACTTAGAGATTGCGCTCTGCAATACATACACAGAGCTATTTTGTTTTGCCACCTGTCAGGCATATGAATGACATTCAGATTCAAAATAACTACTATACAAATGGATTATATTAAAGGAAATGAAAACTCTGTCATTTTTTACTCACTTTCGCTTGCTGTTATTTTTTTCAGTGGAACACAAAATGAGAATCTCTGAAGAGTCTTTTTTCCATACAATAATCAAAACATGGAAATAACAGCATACTGGAATTTTCTATTGCTTCAAAATTTAAAACATTTATGGACCTTTAAGATCTTATTCCAGGATAAAATATTTTGCATGCATGCTGTAATTATACATAATTTTCAACAATTATCATTAGCATCATCTTCAGTGCTAATAAAAAAACTGCTAGAATTAGAACTAGTCTCTTGCTGAGAAGACTGGTCAGAGATTCAATGCGCAACAGCATGTCGCAAATAAAACCTCATCAAAGCCTTCCAATTACCGAAAAGGGTAAACACTGGCTTGACAGATAATGTAACAGTTGAATAAAGTGTTGTGTGCTTGTGGTACTGTCATTACACTCGCCTTGTTTTTCTTCTATAATTTAATTCAAACAAGCTTTGTCTTGTTATTGGAGAGCGGTGTCCACAATAGCAAGGTCTTCAAAACTGCTTAAGCACCTGGCAACAGTGGCTCATAATAGTACCGATAAAGCTGATTAAAAAAAGTCCCCAGATTTGTATGTTCGTCCTTGTTGGATGCATGAGGGCTGTTTAATCCCTTCTACACCTGAACTTGTTCCACAGAAAGTTTTTTTTTTAAATGTGTATAATTTATGAGGTTTCATGTTTATTCAGGGCCATATTTTATTTAACCATTACATTCCATTCACTTGTATACATAAAATAAATCTATCCCAAACAACTCAATCCATACAGACTGCAGGTTAGTGCTGTTTGTGTTGTTGGCTGGAGATTCACAGCAGTTGTTTGGCCCTGTCAGAAGATGGTGTGCATGCCTTAAGCAGAGTTAGCGAGGTGGAATAAGTGAAGAGCAAGTATTTACATTAGCCTTCATTACGCTCCCCATGCTACTCAGCAAGCAGCTAATGTAATTAGCACATTACTGAACCCTTAAACAGAACTTCCACATCAGACCATAGGCTCTACTTGCCAATGAATGTTACGTTACGGTATGTTACATGCTATGTCTATTTTTTCATATTTCTTATGTTATGTTTATTTGGTATGTCCAGTGTTGGGAAGGTTACTTTGGAAATGTAATAGGTTACAGATTACAAGTTAGCCTATTAAAAATGTAATAAGTAGTGTAACTATTTCAATTACTTTATTAAAGTAATGTAACTGATTACATTTGATTACTTTTCTAATTTCCAGCACTGAAATGCCTTTTTGTCACTTGCCATGGTGGCAACTCTCAGACAGGTTGTAGCCTAAAGCTTTCAGCGGCAGTGTGGATTGATGTAATTGGCAGACGTGGTGCTCTGCAAATTCAAATGAGAACCAATCAAAAGCATCAGAATAGCATCGCTTTACTAAACGGTCTTTAAATGGCAGGAGGCATCGCGCACATCAAAAACAGGCAAAGCAACACAATATTATTCAGCATATCCTAGCTTTCTACAGAAAATATTCAGATGTAACCCCCTTTGTAATCATTAACATTTTCATAAGTAACTATAATTTAAACACATTTTTTTCTCAGTAACTGTAACTGATTACAGTTACATTTATTTTGTAATTAAATTACGTAATCTAGTTACAGGTAACTAGTTACTCCCCAACACTGTCTATGTCTGGGTTGATGTTATGTTATGTTATGTTATGTTATGTTATGTTATGTTATGTTATGTTATGTTATGTTATGTTATGTTATGTTATGTTATGTTATGTTATGTTGTGTTGTGTTGTGTTGTTATGTGCTACTTCTGGATTATGTTATGTCTGGGTTATGTTACTTTATATTAGTTTATTTATACTACATGTTATGTTATGTTGTGTTGTGTTGTGTTGTGTTGTGTTGTGTTACTGAGTGAGTCATTGAGTCGATTCGTTGAAATGGCTGATTCATTCAGGGCAGTCATTTACGAATAGGTCATTGAATCTTTGATTCAACCGATTCATTCAAAACGCTGAATCATTCAGTAACACACTGTTGCTGTGAGATGCGTTATGGTTCTGCAGTGATCTTTGTTTGGAACTATTTTCGCTGCTGAAATAGAACAAAAACAGTCAATATTGCATCTAAAATGTAAGTGACTTAATGTTAATTGTTTATGGAACTGTCATATGAAATCAGTGTCACATTTTCAATCGTGATGGTATTCATGATTCAGGAAGGCCTCCTGTCCGTGTGATGTTGCTTAACTGTATATGTTATAAATATAAAAACTTTTACCGCAGTATGTTAACTGAGTTTCTCTGTGTGAGCGGCGCTCATTTGTTTTGATTTCTCCTCATGAGACTGCGCGAGCGTCAACAACGCAACCTTGTTACCATCAGTACCAAGCGGCAACCTCCCCCAGTTTCTTTTGAAGCCAATGTGGAAGTGACTTAAACTACAATTCATCGACTGGCCGCTAGGGACAGGCTCCAAAAGGGAGCAGAATCTCATTGAGGTCCATGTTAAAATGCCCAACTTTACAGCAGAAAAAAAAACATGTTTACAGCCTGGTACAAATTGTGGTTTTGGTCTATACGGCTAATTTTGCCCTTCATGACAACTGTGAGGGGGGTGAATTTTTTTATAACTCTTTCGTTTACATTATATAAAGCCTTAAAGTTCTGCATAATTAAGGGCGTGGCCACTTTGAGTGACAGGTGGATTGTCGTTTGTCTGCTGTCTGTTAGTCATCACGTCACCTCAGCTCCAGCCACGTCCCGCCTCTTTGCCCATTTTCTTCCATATTTTTTTTACAGTCTATGGTCAGTACATTATACATTATATATTATTATCCACTATCGATCACCACTTACTCTAAATGAATGCAGAATCATTCTTGCATTTTGGTCATTCCCTAGTTATTTTTTGTTATTGACGTATTAATCAGGCTACTTGTCCGGTCGGACAAGTAAAATTTTCTTTCACTTGCCCCTTCAAAAAATCCACTTGTCCTGGACAAGCGGACAAGCGTTAATGTCAAGCCCTGTGTTATGTTATGCTTTGTTATTCTTTGTTATACTGTTAATGTGGTTTGTTACGTTATGCTTTATGTTTTTTTTATTCTTTTACAATATGTTAAGTGATGTTATGCTACATTATGTGACTAAAATGATTATTTTCTGATATTAGCTGATATTTCAGTATGTTCATCCAAGTCAGCAAACAGTAGGCCTTACCTAGAGGTAATTTCATTTCCTCAAACCACTGAAATGGGATATGACAAGGATGTTAACAGGATAAGAATCTGACAGCTGTAAAATATGCTAAATAATGCAACATCCAGTGTCTAGGTGTAATACTGTAATCCATTCTATTATCGAAATGTACATTTAACTTTCATTACCTATATTTACACAGGGGAGATTACCCTGCCATAGCATTTGTGTGGACTGCATTTTTTCGATAGTAATGTTGCAAACTCTACAGCCATTTATTTTTTATTAGTGTTTATTTTTCACAAAATATTAACATGAAAGGCATTCCGCATGTCACTGATCCATCCTCCTTGGAGAGGAGCAAAATAAAAGGAGATGGATTTTTTTTCTAGAGGAAAGTGGGTTACTTTAATGTAATATCCCTATGAAAAAATAAATAAATGTTTGAATAAAATTCTGTGTATTTTGCCTGGAGCAGCAGTTTTCAGGTTTTGGATTCTGCATATCAAAGCAGTGAAGACAGGAATAGGTCTGTCAAGTCAAATTCAGTCGGGATCCTGGAGTGGATACTGTTATTAGCCTATGCCAACCCTTAGTGTATTAATCTCCTTTGACAGAGACAATGCTCAGAGCCAGTAATTCATACCATCTGTGGTCACTGTACATTACTTCTTAATTATCAGCATGCAGTACAGTTACCACTTGAGGCAGTGACTCGGTCTTGCCGTGACTGTAACCTTTTCAAAACAACTTTTAGCAGTTCATTTCATCGCCTCTTGCAGTTTTGAAACTTATGTTCTCAGGTGCCAGCCTGTGGTATGGGATCAGATGGCATCTGCTTTTAGTCTTGAAGTCCCTGAAATGGATGATAATTCTGCGACGGGCAGGGAAAGTATGAAGTTGTTGTCACACTGTAAATAGAAGGTTTTGAAGGTTTTTTCTGTTGCGATATACTCTGTATGTCATTCAAATAGCATTTCTCACACAAAGCACACAAGTCTCTACTCACCACTGAGTTCAGTCGAGTTTGCTGTTAGCATGTTGCTAAGCTAACATCACAATAATATATAATAATAGCTTACAGGAGTATTGGGTAAAATACTGCACTTCAAATCAGATTGAACTATATTCCTAATCTTTTTTTTTTAGTTTGAATGAGTTTATAATTACCATTTATCATACTTCATCCTAGCTTAGGGTATGTTTACATGACAACGATGTACTAAAAACAGACAACAACGTTGTCAAAATGATCCCTGTTCACACGGATCTGCAAAAATGACAGGCCAGGCCAGTGCATGCCAGGCCAGGCCAGTAGTTGGAGATGTTGCTTTGTCAAAAAAACACCCGTGAACATGTAATAGGCTATGCATGCACATGACGTCACCATTTTCACAAATTCACGTTTTTGGTGTTTACGTGGAGATGGTAAAGGTAGGGGAGAGAGGGGCACAACCTAACGCTTTTTGACTTTCTCAGTTTGTGTAAATTCACTGGGGTTCAGAGTATTTATTTTTTATCAGCAATTATCAGCATGCAGTACAATTACCACTTGAGGCAGTGACTCGGTCTTGCCGTGACTGTAACCTTTTCAAAACAACTTTTAGCAGTTCATTTCATCGCCTCTTGCAGTTTTGAAACTTATGTTCTCAGGTGCCAGCCTGTGGTATGGGATCAGATGGCATCTGCTTTTAGTCTTGAAGTCCCTGAAATGGATGATAACTCTGCGACGGGCAGGGAAAGTATGAAGTTGTTGTCACACTGTAAATATTTTTAGGGACACAAATACAACAGGAGGGCCAATTTGTCTCACTGCCGGGTAAGTAGAGACAGAACAGACAAAAAAAGCGCCAACGGTCTGGCTGCGACATTTCTTTTTTGGAGAGAGACCGAACTGGCAAATGTTCTAATGCAACATCTCTGGGACTGAACCTGCTCCTGCCGCCTCTCTTTTATTTGTAACACTGAAAGGAATGTACAGTAATGCCTTTTTCTCTTTTTGTCACGTCTCGCATTGCTTTGGGGGGATCTAGTTTTCCTTCTTTTATTTTGTTGGTCTTGTTTTCTTTCACCTTTTCTGGCCTTCTTAAGTCAAAACCGAGATTACTTTAACATCTCAAACCCTCTACTAGGGTTCCAAAAAGAATTCATTTAAGTACATGGCACTTGGAGCTAAGCCGCTCTGTTGCTTTTTCATCTAGTTCTGAATTCCACTTTGTGGGCCAAAACGATAGCATTCCGATTCCATTTTTATTTATCTTTTTGGACCATTCCCATTATAACTTGCACTATGGCTTCAGGTTTCTGTAATACGTGCATTGTTGTGTTTGAAAACTTTGCAAAATGACCCTCTTTCACTATTATTATTATGTTTTAAAGATGTTACTTTACAGTATTTAAATTTCCTGATTTCTGTTATGAGACAGGAATTTGAATACACCTCCATTAGCATATCTATGGGAGGAGAGGGTGGTTATCATAGACCAACAACATCCAAGGTTTAACACTTGTACAGGAGTAGCTTGGAGTGAAATGTTCATTTTTATTGAGTGAGTTGTGCTTAATTTTTGAGGGTTGAAGTTGATAATCATCTGAGGAAGGAACTGTGAGTCATCAGAACTTTGTATTTTGAATTCAGAGGAAGGGGAAGCAGAATACCAAATCCTGACTGGACGAGAGTAGGAGCTGGGGATGGATGAGGGTAAATGAGCTCTGGAGAACGTGATAGCTGCTCATAGTACTGAAGGAGCTTATATATGTATGCTGTGATAGACATCGTATTCCTATAGGTAGACGTGATCAGCTGACAGTCAGCTGATGCGAGCTTGACTAACATGACCTGCCAGAACTGACGCTGTGCTTGATTTTCCTTAATGTTCGCATTACCGTTTTAAAAATTAAACAAAAGTGATATTTTGAACATTCAGAGAACATTCAGAAATAACATTTTCATACCTTAGGGTATGTTTACATGACAACGATGTACTAAAAAAAGACGACAACATTGTCAAAACGATCCTCGTTCACATCAATCTGCGAAAATTACTAAAAAAGCTGTATTATGCATGCCAGGCCAGTAGTTGGAGATGTCGCTTTGTCAAGAAACACCTCGCGAACACGTAATACGCATGCGTGAACGTAACGCGTGCGCATGACGTCACCGTTTTCACGTATTCGTGTTTTTGTTGTTTACATGAAGACGGTAAAGGTATCGTTTTCAAAATCTTGCACTTTGAAACCCGCATTTTTGTCACAACATCATTGTCAAAACGATCCTCGTTCACATGAATCTGCGAAAATGACTAAAAAGGCTGTATTATGCATGCCAGGCCAGTAGTTGGAGATGTCGCTTTGTCAAGAAACACCCCACGAACATGTAACACACATGCGCATGACGTCGTTTTCACATATTCACGTTTTTGTTGTTTACATGGAGACGGTAAAGGTATCGTTTTCAAAACCTTGCACTTTCAGGCCCCCAAAACGCTGTTGTCGTGTAAATGAACGGCCAAAACGCATAAAAAGTCTTCTGTTTTTAGTTGAAAACGGTGCCGTGTGAGCGACCCCCGAATGGGAACGTTAGCAAAACGTTCTTAGAACATAATTTTGTTAGCTGGGAAGGTGCCATGGACAGTGTTTCGCTGACCCTGAATCTCATAGAAATGAGCCAATAACGCTTATACAGCAAATCCAAAGCACTCCTCTCCTTGACTACTGTGATAAAAATCCATGATTATTGCCTGTCTCATTAAAGCGCATTGTTGTGAATCTGTTTTCTCCACATTGTACCAAATACACTTCCATTCACAAGCCCGGGCTATTCACTGTCCGAGCAGAGGGAGGCCCTTTTGTTCCCCGTGATTGGATTGCACCTCTCTGCGTGTATGAGGATGGAAAGCGGGCCGCCGCCTGACTGTTAGCAGCCAAATGTGCTCATGGCTCTGCGCCGCAGGCATGAGCACCTGACAGCCTGCCATTTGATTGCTAATCATTTTCTAGCCTGTGCCTGGTCTTTTTGATTTGCTCTGCACACTGCCTTGGCTAAATGGAATCAATTAAATGTGTGCTTGTATTCGACGGCCACTTCCAGGAGATCAACTTCTTGATGTAGTAACACAACTAGATTAATTAAATCCAATAAAGAACTCAATTAACAAAAGGAAGGTAGCTGAGGAAGGGTCAGATGGATGTGTGTGTGTGTGTGTGTGTGTGTGTGTGTGTGTGTGTGTGTGTGTGTGTGTGTGTGTGTGTGTGTGTGTGTGTGTGTGCTTTGTGTACAGAACCAAAGTTATTTCGCAGTGTTTGTTTCTTGTCGCCTGCGACTGTAAATGAGCTTTCTGTAGAACACTTGTTGTGTGGCTTTATTATTTTTCATGTGTTCTGGGACTGCGAAGGCAATTACAAGACCAAAACGGTCGTCTATTCACTGAACATACACACATTCAGTATTCCACAAGCACCCTCAGGATGTGCGTATATTCCCAAGATAAGCTACTGTAATAAAGTAGTTAGTGACTAGTTTTCCATTAAAACGCACCACTGGGTTAGTTCTGTGTAATCAAAATTCTTTCACTGACATTTGTAATATATTGCTACAAACTATTTTAATTTGAGTGCACTTAAGTGGAAGTCAAACTGTTGTAAAACAACAGTTGCATTCTCCAGTGACCCCAGAGAGCTGTGGTTCCACTGGATGTCCAAACCAAAGCAAACTTTTTTTTAAAAAAAAGACAAGCAGGGTTAATGTGAAACCACAGAAGTGTAATGTTGATTAATGTAGTTTTGAGTTGAGAACTACACTGCTAACATATAATAATAGTAAACATAGTGAGTACCCTTGTTGTGTACTGTCTACATAGCAACTACCCTCTAAGGCAGCATCCTAACTGAAACAAAACCTTGTAACTGACTTGATTTTGAAGGTTTTTTCTGTTGCGATATACTCTGTATGTCATTCAAATAGCATTTCTCACACAAAGCTCACAAGTCTCTACTCACCACTGAGTTCAGTCGAGTTTGCTGTTAGCATGTTGCTAAGCTAACATCACAATAATATATAATAATAGCTTACAGGAGTATTGGGTAAAGTACTGCACTTCAAATCAGATTGAACTATATTCCTAATCTTTTTTTTTTTAGTTTGAATGAGTTTATAATTACCATTTATCATACTTCATCCTAGCTTAGGGTATGTTTACATGACAACGATGTACTAAAAACAGACAACAACGTTGTCAAAATGATCCCTGTTCACACGGATCTGCAAAAATGACAGGCCAGGCCAGTGCATGCCAGGCCAGGCCAGTAGTTGGAGATGTCGCTTTGTCAAAAAAACACCCGTGAACATGTAATAGGCTATGCATGCTCATGACGTCACCGTTTTCACAAATTCACGTTTTTGTTGTTTACGTGGAGATGGTAAAGGTAGGGGAGAGAGGGGCACAACCTAACGCTTTTTGACTTTCTCAGTTTGTGTAAATTCACTGGGGTTCAGAGTATTTATTTTTTCCCACATTAATTGCACACGTCTAGTACAATTATGTGGTTTTGTTTCATTAATACAGTGTATACTTTTTTCTTGATTTACCCTGAAAGAATGGAAGTGAAATGTGACAACATGCCCCATAGGTGTAACATGTAACATTGTAACATGTGAGGGGTGCGATGTAACATGATCATATGACAGCTTAAAATGTTATCTGATATAATCAAAAAAATATCCAAGACCAACTAAAATATTTTGTCAATAAAATACAATTATTAACTTTTTCAAATAAAATAATGGCATTTTTTAATCATTAAAAATAAACTAATTTTTGAGTTTGACAACAAACACACTGCAAAACACAGTATACAGCATAGTTAAAAACATAATAATAATTAATAACTTCCGAACATTGACTCTCAGTCATTATTCAGTCATTTCAACAGCTTTCTATCTTTTTATGGTTTTAAAGTTGCACAGCAATGCATACAAACACTGATTCAATTATTTCTTCTTTCTGCAGGTTTTTTGAGCACAGGAGACCAGGCAGCCAAGGGAAACTATGGACTTCTTGATCAAATCCAGGCCCTGCGCTGGACGAGTGAAAACATTGCATTCTTTGGGGGTGACCCTTTACGCATTACTGTTTTTGGGTCTGGGGCAGGGGCCTCATGTGTCAACCTGCTGACTCTTTCCCATTATTCTGAAGGTAACCGTTGGAGCAATTCAACCAAAGGTACAATGCAGAGGTTTTAACTTTTGACCATTTTTGTCTGCATGCTAAAGCTGTTTGTGTAATGTCCTCATATAAAAGGTCTTGTCTGTTGGAATGGCTGAAGTTCATCTTCGTTCTTTTATTTTAAAATCCATGTATTCATTTACAAATTAATTTTCAATCTTAATCATGAAAAACCTGTGACAACCGATCAACCGAACTATTTCTTTCAGTAGCAGGTAACACTGATCACTAGGGATGGGCTATATATACTGAATGTGATTTTGCTGGTGATATATAAAATTAAGTAACTTTGTGAATGCTACAATGATTTTAATGCCATTCGTTTTTACAAGGACCCAAAGTGGAAAATACTGCTGTTATATAAGTGAATATATTGTATGTAGGCAAATATATTATAAATAAAAATGATTAAATATAATTTAATTGATTTTGTAAAAATCTGTTTAATGATTATTTTTGAAAGTGTTTTTTTTTTTTTTTTTTACAGTTTGAACCTGACATATTAAATCTTATTGTCTAGTGGGATTGTTTCAATCCTCTGAATGAAGAAAAACGTATATAAAATATATAAAATAGCTATATCACCCAGCCCTAATATAATCAGGTTCTCAACTACTAGGGTTCTGCAGACCCTATTTTGTGGAGTTCAAAATAATGCTCAATTTCACAGAGCCCCAAAATCCTAAAACCAACAAAGTTGCCTATAAAGTTGCACAGCAGTTCCTTCATCGGCTCAACTTTAAGCTGCTTAATCACTCTGTTTGACCTGATATCACTTGTTTATGAAAATTAATTTTCCCTGGGTCGTTTCATGTTCCCATCTTTATTTAGTCAAGTCCATACACATCACCAGGCACGCCATGAGCACACTGTCCAAATACACCATTCACCTTCCACTGGCACAAAAAGGGTAAATACATTAATTCCATTTTGAGTCTCTCTGCTTGGAAGATTGCTTTGTGAAGAGGTCTCCTGGCACAGATCTGCTTTAAGGTTGTCACTATCATTCAAATGAACCCAGAGACACTTTTGGAAAAGACTTCAGTGTGCCACGCGATTGCTTTGCCCAGAGGCAAACCGTGCACTGCTTAATCTTGAATAATTTGATATATTTCACATATTTTCCTCTTCTTCTTCTTTTTTTTTTTTTTTTTTAATTTTAGCAGTGTATCCATTCACAAATGTATTCGTCTGTTCATACGAAATTGTCACCGTTTTATTGAATTGTGAACTGAAACATCCCCTTATCTCCATTTCATTTCCATGTGTGTTTTTATAGTTTTTTTGTCTTTAGTAAGAACATGTTTTTTTACTCATAACTGCACTGTTAAAACTGAGATCCCAGGGGTTGTCATGGTAACAGAGTAACTCAATTTTCCTCTCTCTTGCTCTTTCTATCTGTCTTTCTCACAAGCACACACTTTCTCTCTTGCTCACTCACTCTTTTTTTTTTTACGTTTGTGCATGATATCTGCTTCTCTTCAATGGTATGGGTCAATTTTCTTGACATGTTTATATGAAAGGGGTTTACAGGGTGCAAACAGCTAATTACGGTTAATGCGTGAAATCAAATTCTTGAAATAGTCACATTCCCCCGCCTAAAATTACACAACAAAGTGAAATATTGATCAGCTCTGTGTACAATTCAGGTTCATCAGCATTAGCATGTTGACTTGCATGGCCTCTTTTCCCAAACCATTTAAGATTTGCATAAAAACAGCTAAATCGAGATGTGTTTATTTGCACCAAATTGCATTCTGAGGAGCATGTTGTGTGTAAATAGCTTACAGTGGGGTCCAAAAGTCTGCGAGCACATTGAACATCTGCTATTTTTTTTTCCTATATAAACCTGGAAGTAAAGTTTAGTGTTTAAGTTTAGTATTTAGAAAGGAGAAAAAAAAACAGAGTGATTTTTTTTTTCTTTTTTTAATTTAATATTCCTTGTTTAATTTTTATATATTTAATAATATTATAATATTTAAAATTCTGCACTATTTCTTGACTTTAAAATGTTATAAAAAAAATTTCACTAATATAATACCGTATGTAAAGAAAAATGTTGTTTCAGATATATAACAAGTGGTCATTAGTGGTCTCAGACGTTTGGACCCTACTGTGGCATGTAGAGATTGTTCTCTTTGTGATTCTGTTTTGTTTTTCCTATACAGGTCTTTTCCAAAGGGCCATAGCCCAAAGTGGCACAGCCTTGTCCAGCTGGGCCGTAAGCTTTCAGCCGGCCAAGTATGCACGCATGCTGGCCAGAAAGGTGGGGTGCAACCTCAAAGATACAGTGGAGATGGTAGAGTGCCTGCAGAAAAAACACTACAAAGAACTATTAGAGCAGGACATCCAGCCTGCTCGCTATCACATCGCTTTTGGACCCGTCATTGATGGTGATGTAATTCCCGATGACCCTCAAATCCTCATGGAGCAAGGGGAGTTCCTCAACTACGACATCATGCTCGGTGTCAACCAAGGCGAGGGGTTGAAGTTTGTGGAACCCATTGTGGACAACGAGAACGGTGTTCAAGCCAACGATTTTGACTACGCCGTGTCAAGTTTTGTGGATGATTTATATGGTTACCCTGAGGGGAAGGACATCCTTCGGGAGACCATTAAGTTTATGTACACTGACTGGTCTGACCGCCACAACCCAGAGACCAGGAGAAAGAGCCTGCTGGCACTCTTCACAGATCATCAGTGGGTGGCACCAGCTGTGGCCACGGCAGACCTGCACTCCAGCTTTGGCTCGCCTACTTATTTCTACGCCTTCTACCATCACTGCCAGACGGAGCAGGTCCCACCCTGGGCTGATGCGGCACATGGCGATGAGATCCCGTATGTTTTCGGGCTGCCAATGATTGGTCCAACTGAGCTCTTCCCCTGCAACTTCTCCAAAAATGATGTGATGCTTAGTGCAGTTGTAATGACCTACTGGACCAACTTTGCCAAGACTGGGTAAGTCTCTAGGCAGCAGGGCATTATTTCTAATCAATTATCCTTGAGGCAAACAATACGGCTATTAATAAGGATTTAGAAGTGATTTTGAATGCAAGTTTGCACCAACGCAAACATCTCATAATTCAAGAACTGATTTCACGATTACCGCACAATAGCTAGTTGTTACCAGGAAACAGTGCTACAGGGTTCCTAAGGTTTAATCATTTCATAATTGTTTGTTAATGCATTCTCACTCACAAATACTTGTTAAGATTCCCAAAGTTGTGCTACATAAAATTTAAACAACTGCTTTTTACGCAACAGCAATTTAGTTTGCTTCTATTTAGGTGTAATGCAGTGAATAAAGTAAAGCTGATGATCACTTAGAGTGAGTTTAGTGTTTATATGACATTGCTGCCTAGACATATAATCATCTCACGGGAGGACAACAAATCAATTTGTGTGCAAATGTGTAATTTCTTTTCTCAGATATAGTCTCGTTAATTTTAAAAGCAGGTGCAGTTGTCAGGAAACCCTAATGAGCACTGAGAGAATATTAGGGGTCTCTAGGCACTCCCCTAAGACTTGTCTGTAATGGGCTGTGTGATATTTGTCTTATGGAGTGCTCAATTTTTCTATGTGCAATTCTGAAAGAGGAATTGTAGAAATTATCTTTTGTGTGGGGAGTACTGAAATCTTCCTTTTACCTTTCAGTGACCCCAACCAGCCGGTTCCACAGGACACCAAGTTCATCCACACCAAGCCTAACCGCTTTGAGGAGGTGGCCTGGATGCGTTACAACCAAAAGGACCAATTATACTTGCACATTGGCTTGAAGCCCCGTGTCAAGGAACATTACCGTGCCAATAAGGTTAACTTATGGCTGGAGCTGGTGCCTCATCTCCACAGCCTCAACGAGGTCACCCAGATAATTTCCACCACCACTAAGTTGCCTCCACCTGAGGTCACTCCCCGTACACCAAAGAAGATCCTGGTTAACACCAAGAGGCCCTACCCTACACCGTTTCCCACCGAAACACAGGACAGCCACAACCAGAACCAGAACCAACCTTTCCTAGTGGACCAGCGGGACTACTCGACCGAACTAAGCGTAACCATCGCCGTGGGTGCTTCGTTGCTCTTCCTCAACATTTTGGCTTTCGCCGCACTCTACTACAAGAAGGACAAGCGAAGGCATGAGGTCCACCGGCGTTGCAGCCCGCAGAGGACCACAGCCAATGAGCTGCCCCATACGCAAGAAGAGGAGATCATGTCTCTACAAATGAAACACAGCGACTTGGAGCGGGAGTGCCGGGAGGCTATGCACCCGCACGAGGTGGTCCTGAGAACTGCCTGCCCGCCCGATTACACTCTTGCCATGCGCCGTTCACCGGACGACATCCCTCTTATGACCCCCAACACCATCACTATGATACCCAACAGCATGCCAGGCCTCACCTCCTTACATCCCTTCAACAGTTACCCGAGTGGACAGAATAATACCCTGCCCCATCCGCACCCTCATTCACACTCAACCACTAGAGTATAGCCACACACACACACGTTCTCACACACAAACACAAACATACACACACACATACACTCCCGCAGATGTGGAGTACGAGTGTGACAACGGATGGAGGTTATAGCACTGAGTTGAGGAATATCTTTACTCCAGGTGCTCGGAGGAACAGGAAATAACAATGCTTTTGTTCCTAGAGATCAAAACTATCATTTTATATTAAAGACGAGAACAAAAAAGACAAAAAAAAAAAAAAACGATTTCTGATGTATGAAAAACAAACAGAGATGATTTTTTACCCTTATATTGTGACAAAACCAGGACCATTTCCTGGAAACAACTATCAGTCTGGGATTCTTTGAGGAATGGTTTGATTCGGTTACCCGGAGAGGAAACGACGGAAGCACAGAAGAGATGACGTGTGGGAGGCCCTTTGTAAACAAAAGGAAACATATTGTTTTCCCGGGGCGCTGGATTGTAGATTACTCTCTTCAGAGCAGACGGGAGATGCTGCTTACCTAATTTAGGCATGCGTTCTCCTTCTGGTGGAGAATGTGGAATACTACGGGGAAAAAGGAGAGAATGAGAAAACTCAAGAATATGCACAATAGAGACATTCACATAATTCTTTTTGTCAATTTATTTTTGGGGGAACAATTTTATTGTATAGGACCTATTTACATATCTAGATATGTACACAAAGCACCCATGCTCTTTAAGCCCTGGCTGGGGGCATTGATACTGAGGAATCTGCCTCAAGAGCGTAGCGGGAATTTATTGGCTTCCTGGCAGATACAGCTTCATCACACAAGTGCTGTCTATACTGAAACTGGTGGACTCAAAGGGAGGCTGGATATTTTTAGCACGACACGCATGACAATTTATCTGCTTGGTGGCTGTTCTGCTGATTAAGTCATTATTTAAAACAAAACAAAAAAAAAAATCATTTTCTTCCCCGTTTGGATTTGTTTAAGAAAATACTGCTCTGATTGGCTCACGGGAGGAATTGGAATATGCTGACAAGTGCGGACATGGTGGGTTCTGGAGATGGTGATGGGAAGGGGTGGGGATATGCTAACTAGATTGCATTTGCAAATAGCTTGAGTGAACCTGGTTATAAGGACTAGTTTTGTACATGTGTGTTGGTAAAACTTTTTAATAGTGGTGAATCACTTGTTGTTTGAGCTCCCATGTGTGGGACATTAATGTACTTTTTGATTTGCTCATTGGTCTCAGTTATAATACACTTTTTTTTTTCTTTTTTTTTTTTAAGTTGCTAATAGTCAAACCACCCTACCTTAGAAAATTTCTTACCTGTAATGTTTGATTCTCATTTCTTTATTTTCGGTGCTATATGAGGCAGTCCACCACGCAGCTTTGAACAACCAGTGACCAACGCAGGGATTTATTCTGTACAACTTGGAGACTTGGCGTTGATATCCCCTCATCCAGAACTTTCTGTGATTCTCCTGAATGATCATCACGAATGAATCCCTCACTGGAGACAGGAGGGCCCCTGATGAAAGAGTGTATTAGGGGGGCTTCTGATGCTATGAATCCCTTGATCATACTGCTTAAAGCTAGCTATAGAAAGAAAGAAAATAGAACGACAAATGGAGAAACTTGAAAAGAAAGCAAAACTTTTGTCAGTTATCACCCAGAGATAAGTGCTCAAAGTCATTAGCCTTAGGGCTAAAAGCCAGTTTCACCTGTAAATCTCTCAGTAATTGCTAGTTTTATCCATCCTTGATTATTTTTCTTTTCTCATGCTATATGCTAATTATCAACGCCAGTGAATCCCAGACTAAAGACAGGAGGACCCCTGATGAGAGAGTCCGTTACGGGGCCTTCTGATCTTAAGAGGCCATTGAAGCTAGCTTGAGAAAGAGAATCGAGGAACATTCATGATTCATTTTTTTCAGAGCCTCATTACATTACACACTACATGCTAAAAAGGCTCTTCAGTGTGACAGTTCCTGTGGTGACAATTTAGATTTCTCTTGAATCCTTTTTCACTCATGGGAAATTTGATTGAACACAGACACCAGTAAAAAAGGAAACTTTTACAGTTTTTTTTTTTCTCAGCATGTAGCGTATGAATATAGAAAAACAGCAATAGATTGGTGATGTGGTTCTCCCAGATCAGATTCTTTGCTTTTGTGCAAACTCTCTTGGTCAACTACCCCATGCTAATGCTGTGTCCTAACCAGATGCAACAGGATAAAGCGACAAACGGAAAAAAACTATCTTTTTTATGTTTGTAAATCTGAGTTTATGTCCTTGACAGGCCATCTTGCTCCACATAGCTGAATATTAAAGATCAAATATGTTCTGATTGGCTGTGTTTGCTTTCAGACAACAAAATTACTTGGTTAGGATATGGAGTAACAACCAAAGCGAGTACATTAGAAGCTACTTTACTATCAGCACAGCCTTTCACATTTCAAGGTAATTAATTAATAGTTAGTGTGGAAAACATTGGGGTCAAACAGGCTGTTGGGAGTGAATACCTGAGCCCTGGTGAATAGCTAGAGGCAGAGAACTAATGAGGGACGAGGGAAGTCAAGGAAGGGAACAAGATTGAAAGAATCGTGCCGCTCTTCTCCTGATCAGCCAACTCGTGACACGCACTGTCCCCAGCAACATGTTCCCATTCAGGACAGAATCTCCCTGGGCTTATCCTCTCTGTTCTGTCTTCACCTATGACAACCTTGTGCAGTACAAACGGGCCAGAGAGAGCATCGCTGCTCTGTATGCCAATCCCCATCTGCAGGTATGCATATGCAAAGTCAGCCTGCCCATGTGTCCCCCTGCAAAGGAAGCTCCTTTGAACGATATTAAAATTTAATGAGCCATACACTGGTGGGGTGCTCAGAGGATTCATCTTGTGCATGCACATTTACCAAGGAGAGAGATGGGATTCATCTGTAATTGGGAAGATCCACCGCTCAGTATGTTTCTTCATACACAGGCACATATGCTCACATACACACATGCCAGGACAAGCCTTGTAACTGAATGTAATGCAAGACTGAGGGCAATTTTCTTACAAACAGCAACCAAATTTCATTATGTGTTTATTTTCTACTGGCTGACCTTGAAAGAAGATCAAAATGGCTGTTGAGAACTACAGAGGGTTGTTGTGATGTAGATTATTTGTCATTTTGTCTTTCTTTCTGGTTAAATAGGATTTAATCTTCTGGAGCACAATAAATGATTTTATCAAGCTCAACTTACATCGGTCTTTCTTTACCATTGGTTTGCCAAAATGGTTGTATCATGTCTAGACTTTTGCCAATCAACATGTCAACACTCAGATCTACTGTAACAACAGGTTAATTCACTAATGCTGAAAATGTGATTGCAGACATGAGCATTCGGTCAACGTGGTAACAAACCTCCTTTACTCCAGGGGGCGATAGATACTTTCAAATGTTACATTCAAACCATGTGTGTTATTATTCAGGTAAATTGCTATAAACATTTTTAATTCAACAAACTTGCTTTGTAATATTCTCATAAAACAGTTGCTTCACAATGACAGTAGTGAAATCTGTAAAAGAAGACAGTTACACTAATACCATTGTAGCAGCATTTGTGTATAGCTAAGCATCTGTATTCAATGCTTGCATAGCATACAGCAGCATTCATTTGCATGAACTTTCTGCTTTGTTTTAGCACTTGCATGTAAACCATCCAAACATAGTAAAAAAAAAGTGCTGAATGCAATTTATAGCTACTGTAATAACATAGTGTAGATACTGCTAGGGAAATAAAGTTGCGTTTTATGAATAAGGCTACAGTGCCCTCCACTAATATTGGCACCCTTGGTCAATATGAGCAAAGGTGACTGTGAAAATTAATCTGCATTTTTTATCCTTTTGATCTTTAATTAAAAAAAATCACAAAATTCTAACCTTTCATTGAAGTAAAACAATTGAAAGTGGGGGGAAACTCACATTATGAAATAAATGTTTTTCTCTAGTTCACGTTGGCCACAGTTATTGGCACCCAGTTATTGCAATGTCCTTTTCCCAAGATAACAGCTCTGAGTTTTCTTCTATAACGTCTGATGAGTTTGGAGAACACCTGAGAAGAGATCAGAGACCATTCCTCCATACAGAATCTCTCCAGATCCTTCAGATGCACAGCTCCATGTTGGTGCTTCTTCTCTTCAGTTCAGCCACTCATTTTCTATAGGGTTCAGGTCAGGGGACTGGGATGGTCATGGCAGAAGCTTCATTTTGTGCTCAGTGACACATTTGTGTGTTGATTTTGATGTTTGTTTTGGATCATTGTTCCATTATAAGATTTCTAGCAGAGGCCATCAGGTTTTGATTTTTTTATCTGTTGGTATTTTCTAGAATCCATGATACCTTATATCTAAACAATATGCCCAGGGCCTCCAGCAACAACAAAAAAATAGGCCCACAACATTAAAGATCCAGCAGCATATTTAACCATGGGCATGGTGTACTTTTTATCCCTGTTTGCACCAAACCCGTCTGCTGGGTTTACTGCCAAAAGCTCTTTTTTTAGTTTCATCTGACCACAGAACCAGGTCCCTTTTGAAGCTCCAGTCGTGTCTGACAACTGAATATGCTGGAGTTTGTTTTTGGATGAGCGAGGAGGATTTTTCTTGAAACCCTCCCAAACAACTTGTGGTAATGTAGGTGCTGTTTGATCATTTTTTAGGTAATAATCAACTAATCTCTACAATTTTCCAGCTGTGATCCGGCGAGTTTTTGGCCACACAAACTCTCCTCCTCACCGTGCACCGAACTTCTTAATTATTGCCCTGATGGTTGAAGTGGGGATTTTCAATGCTTTAGCAATTTTCTTACAGCTACAGAAAATTGCAAAAAAAAAATACAGGACAATTTCATGTTCCTAGTCACCCTGGTGTGCTACAACAAAAGGGAATATACTTCAGAGATAATATACTATTATGCACACTATATTGGCAAAAGTTTTGGGATGTCTGACTGGGACGGTTTAATATGAAGTTGGCCCACCCTTTGCAGCTATAACAGCTTCAACTCTTCTGGGAAGGCTTTCCACAAGGTTTAGGAGTGTGTTTATGGGAATTTTTGACCATTCTTCTAGAAGCGCATTTGTGAGGTCAGGCATTGATGTTGGACGAGAAGGCCTGTCTCGCAGTCTCCGCTCTAATTCATCCCAAAGGTGTTCTATCGGGTTGAGGTCAGGACTCTGTGCAGGCCAGTCAAGTTCCTCCACACCAAACTCGCTCATCCATGTCTTTATGGACCTTGCTTTGTGCACTGATGCGCAGTCATGTTGGAACAGGAAGGGGCCATCCCCAAACTGTTCCCACAAAGTTGGGAGCATGAAATTGTCCAAAATGTCTTGGTATGCTGAAGCATTAAGAGTTTCTTTCACTGGAACTAAGGGGCCAAGCCCAACCTCTGAAAAACAACCCCACACCATAATCCCCCCTCCACCAAACTTTACACTTGGCACAATGCAGTCAGGCAAGTACCGTTCTCCTCGTAACCGCCAAAACCATACTCGCCATCGGATTGCCAGACAGAGAAGCGTGATTC
Organism: Coreius guichenoti; assembly: GCA_039654105.1. Lineage (NCBI taxonomy): Eukaryota > Metazoa > Chordata > Actinopteri > Cypriniformes > Gobionidae > Coreius > Coreius guichenoti. Next base: position 21,573,738 of record CM077188.1, on the reverse strand, counting down.
GTCACTCCAGAGAACACGTCTCCACTGCTCTAGAGTCCAGTGGCAGCATGGTTTACACCACTGCATCCGACGCTTTGCATTGCATTTGGTGATGTAAGGCTTGGATGCAGCTGCTCGGCCTTGGAAACCCATTCCATGAAGCTCTCTATGCACTGTTCTTGAGCTAATCTGAAGGCCACACAAAGTTTGGAGGTCTGTAGCTATTGACTCTGCAGAAAGTTGGCAACTTCTGCACACTGTGCGCCTCAGCATGCCTGACCCTGCTCTGTGATTTTACGTTGCCTACCGCTTCCACTTTGTTATAATACCTCTAACATTTGACCGTGGAATATTTAGTAGTGAGGAAATTTCACGAATGGACTTATTGCACAGGTGGCAACCTATCACGGTACCACGCTTGAATTCCCTGAGCTCCTGAGAGCGACCAATTCTTTCACAAATGTTTGTAGAAGCAGTCTGCATGCCTAGGTGCTTGATTTTATACATCTGTGGCTATGGAAGTGATTGGAACACCTGAATTCAATGATTTGGAGGGGTGTCCCAATACTTTTGGCAATACAGTGTATTTTACTCATATGAATTTCTAGAGGTGCCAATAATTGTGGCCAACATGCATGGGAGAAAAACATTTATTTCATAATGTGAGTTTCCCCCCATTTTCATTGTTTTACTTCAATGAAAGCTTAGAATTTTGTGAATTTTTTGAATGAAAGCTCAAAAGGATAAACAACGCAGATTTATTTTCACAGCCGCCTTTACTCATATTTACCAAGGGTGCCAATATTAGTGGAGGGCACTGTATATCCAACAATAAGCCTAATTCACATAGAAAAGAGCCATGTTTGCACAGAACAGAATGACAATGACAATTTTAATACGGAGCATCACATTTATTGTTCTGCCTGGTTAAAATAGATTGTGGGTGATTGGTGAATAAGACAGGTTGCTGCATTGAAATACCATGCATAAATGTGGCACAACTGTTTAGTGTATTCGCCCCATGCAAACACAACCAAGGAGGACAGTCGCCCACTACAGAACTGCCACATTGGCACAGTAGCTCTGTCTAGTTAATGTAGCCTAAAACTTAAATACCAGTCTTGTATCTAGTTGCACTGCATGGGCAAATCCTGTTACTTTAGAAATATTGAATGTTCCAGTCTGTTTGACCATATATCGGTTTACTAAGGAGGGAAATTTAGGACACCAAATTAAGCCGTTTTTTTTCTTCTTCTTCATTTCCTTATTTTATGTTCAGATCTCTGGTGTAACGATAGGGTGTCTTTTTCTCATTAGCAATTGTATGATCTTGAAATGCAGTTGTTCACATTAAAGGTGCTATCAGGACATCCAAACTTTCATGGTCTAATGAGTGAGAATATATGGACTTTAAAAGTTTTAAAGAGGGACATTTATTATGAAAATGATTTTTGCATTTTAAAGCAAAAGGATTCTTTGAATGGTTATATACAGTATGGTAAGCTTTCATCATGGGTAACATGGGGTCTTTTTTTTATTGTGTTAAAAAGTTTCCGGTTTCATTCTAGTTTTACATGTTTTACACAAGACTAAAAGTTTCCAACTTCAGAATTGAAAAGGTACACTCTTTTAGAATTCATAATAACTATTTAATAGATATTGAGAGATGTTAGAAGCTTTTTATGCAAACCTGGACACAGTAATGTTGAGCATCTTCATGAATTTCATGAATTGAAAGTGATTTATAGCCTTGATAATTGGAGTTTACAGAGAAATGTAGTAGTTGGGGCTTTAGGGCCATTTTGAATAGAAGGTTGAATTGATTTGCCTTTCGTCAGTTTATGCAATGTTGCATCGGTCCACCAATCAACTGATCTGACAATTTCAACTACACTGATTAGAGACTCTTCCTGGGGCATTTTTACATTCGTGAAATTCTCTGTGGTTAGAAGATATTAGATTCAAATTATTAAGAGGCGATAGCCTTGAAAATTACTGACAACTCTGCAAATTTGAAGTATGAATGAGATAGGAACGAGTTCATCATGCCACAAATGACTTTAACTCAAAAAGTTCATGGCGAAGGGCACTCACAGAACCTTTTAGTGTAATTTCAACCCTTGTTCGACAGCACTGTGCCGTTGATGTACTTTTCAAACATCAAACAGTTTACCTCTGATAACCGCTTTCATTTCCTCGTTCTGTTTGATCAGCCGTTTCTCTTATTTTCTCTGTCTCCAAGTGTTTTATGACCTTTGATAATTACAGTGTATTTAAACAAGGTTGTCTGGACGGCTCTCTGATTAACACATCATCACATTGTTTTGTTAGGGTATAATTACTAATGTTCACAGCCGTGACTGGAGGATGTCAAGTATTCAGATTGAAGTACTTCTTGTAAGCTTTTCTAGAATAATAACCAAAAAGGTTAACCCAATTGCAAGTTTATATCTCACAATTCTGAGAAAAGATGTCAGAATTGCGTGTTATAAAGTCAGAATTGCGAGTTTTAGGGCCCTGTCATACACCCGGCGCAATGCGGCGCCAGGCGCGACGCAAGTGTTTTTTGCTAATTTCAACCCGACGCAGTTATCATTTTCACGTCCTGCTCCACATTCTTTAAATAGCAAATGCATTTCTGCCCATGGGCATGCTGGTCTGAAAACGAGGTGTGTTCAGGCGCATTGTTGGCACGTTGCTATTTTGAGGCAACTGAAAACGACTGCGTCATTGACCAACTGAAACCTGTTCTAAAGTCAATGGCATTTTTTTTTGAGGAGATGACACTCTGATTGGTTTATTGCACGTTACGCCCAAAACACACTCATTACTCATTAAGAGAATAGGGACAACCCTTTTAGACCATGCGCCTAGTGCACAGACCGTTTTTCCCATCGTTAAACTAGCAAAAGTGGATTCGGACCCGCCCTGTGCACCTGCGCCGTGCCATCTCGCAATTCTGACTTTATATTATGCAATTCTGACTTTATATCACACAATTCTGACTTTATATCTCACAATTCTGACTTTATATCTCACAATTCTGACTTTATATTATGCAATTCTGACTTTATAACTCGCAATTCTGACTTTATAACTCGCAATTCTGACTTTATATCTCACAATTCTGACTTTATATTATGCAATTATGACTTTATATTATGCAATTATGACTTTATAACTCGCAATTCTGACTTTATATCTCGCAATTCTGACTTTATATCTCACAATTCTGACTTTATATTATGCAATTCTGACTATATATCTCACAATTCTGACTTTATATCTCGCAATTCTGACTTTATATCACACAATTCTGACTTTATATCTCGCAATTCTGACTTTATATTATGCAATTCTGACTTTATATCTCGCAATTCTGACTTTATATCTCACAATTCTGACTTTATATTATGCAATTATGACTTTATAACTCGCAATTCTGACTTTATAACTCGCAATTCTGACTTTATATCTCGCAATTCTGACTTTATATCTCGCAGTTCTGACTTTATATCTCGCAATTCTGACTTTATATCTCGCAATTCTGACTTTATATCTCACAATTCTGACTTTATATCTCGCAATTCTGACTTTATATCTCACAATTCTGGCTTTATATTATGCAATTCTGACTTTATAACTCGCAATTCTGACTTTATATCTCGGAATTCTGACTTTATATCTCGCAATTCTGACTTCATAACTCGCAATTCTGACTTTATATCTCACAATTCTGGCTTTATATTATGCAATTCTGACTTTATAATTTGCAATTCTGACTTTATAACTCGCAATTCTGACTTTATATCTCAGAATTCTGACTTTATATCTCGCAATTCTGACTTCATAACTCGCAATTCTGACTTTATATCTCACAATTCTGGCTTTATATTATGCAATTCTGACTTTATATCTCGCAATTCTGACTTCATAACTCGCAATTCTGACTTTATATCTCAGAATTCTGATTTTATATCTCACAATTCTGACTTTATATTATGCAATTATGACTTTATAACTCGCAATTCTGACTTTATATCTCGCAATTCTGACTTTATATCTCACAATTCTGACTTTATATTATGCAATTCTGACTATATATCTCACAATTCTGACTTTATATCTCGCAATTCTGACTTTATATCACACAATTCTGACTTTATATCTCGCAATTCTGACTTTATATCTCACAATTCTGACTTTATATTATGCAATTATGACTTTATAACTCGCAATTCTGACTTTATAACTCGCAGTTCTGACTTTATATCTCGCAATTCTGACTTCATAACTCGCAATTCTGACTTTATATTATGCAATTCTGACTTTATATCTCACAATTCTGACTTTATATCTCGCAATTCTGACTTTATATCTCACAATTCTGGCTTTATATTATGCAATTTTGACTTTATAACTCACAATTCTGACTTTATATCTCGCAATTCTGACTTCATATCTCGCAATTCTGACTTCATAACTCGCAATTCTGACTTTATATCTCGCAATTCTGACTTCATAACTCGCAATTCTGACTTTATATCTCACAATTCTGGCTTTATATCTCACAATTCTGACTTTATATCTCACAATTCTGGCTTTATATTATGCAATTCTGACTTTATAATTTGCAGTTCTGACTTTATAACTCGCAATTCTGACTTAATATCTCGCAATTCTGAGAAAAAAAGTTGCAATTATCTTTTAAAATGTTTTATTATGTGGTGGAAACAAGCTTCCATATAGCAGTGTTGATGTTGGAGATCAAAAATTATTTTGCTTTATATCTGTTAAAGGTTTGTTTTGCAAAAGTTTAGTTTTCTATGGACTTCTTGTTTTTGCTTATAGGACCTTGATGAAATGTCACTCCAAACCAGGAAAGTGTGGTCATTTTGTTTCAGTGAGGACCCTTTTCATTTGGTTTGTAACTTCTTGTAAAACATAATTATTATGATTATATGATATATATTCAGTTAAGTTAGAATAATTAGAAGTGACAAAAGTGGAGCCTCTTCCATCCAAGTCTCATGAGTTTGTAAATAAAGCATTATCTTTCATGTCCATGGTGAGTAGGCCACACGTATAAATAACTACACTAAAAGTATATGCTTGTCACCTATAATAATTATAATGAGTGGTAAATTATAGAGCACAGTGATGAATGCACACAATAGTATCTCTGGCTTCGAGTAGAAAATGCCAACCATGTGCTTCTGAATCATTCATAAGAGCCTCTGTTCATCTGCAGTTTGTTAAATGTAATTAGAATTTACACGTTCGCTGTAATCTCTAGCAGAATTGCTTTGGATCCCAAGGTAAGGAAATTAAAGCAAAGAGCAAATTCAATATTTTTTTTTCTTGGTGAAGTACAGGTATTTCTTTTCATCTACATTTGCCTAAGAACACAAGCATGACAGCTCTCTGTGATCAAAGAGAGCTCTTGAGGTGCATGATAACATGAGCATTGACGGTTATGATGTCTACACATTACTTCTTTTGCAAATACTGGTGGTGAGATGAAAGAAACAGCACAGTCGGCAAAGTGCCCATGTACAGTATGTGCTTTGTTTGATCCGGTCTTCAAATTATTACACATAATACAGAGTTAGAATATTCTTTATAGTGTGAAAACACTGAGGTCAGAGTCACACTGCTGCATTTATTGTACAGCATGTATCTGTAAACAGCTTCACAGTATATTTGAAAACAATTGAAAGCTGTTTAATGTTACTCAACGTACTTACATAGATACTGTCATTTTTTACTCACCCTTGTGCCGTTACAAATCCATTTGCTTATTTATTTAAGAACTGTTTTGTCAGGTTCCATTAAATATGCTTCAAGTGGTAACATCCACTGTATATTAGTAGTTTTCAACCAGGGGACCGGGGCCCACTAGGGGGCCTCAGCAAACTTCCAAGAGTACCACATGATGACTTAAAAGTATTTACAGTAACTTATGATTTTTAATGTATTCAAATAAATTAAAAGTGATGAAGTAATACTAATGAAGCACTACTCCCAATTTCTGTTAATAAAACACAAATTTACATGAGAACCAACAATCTGTATGATCTTATTATGATTTTTTTAAGTACAATTTTTTATTTTTGTTATTATTAAAAATGTTATAATGTTAATGGTACTGTGTATATATGTATATATATGTATATATATAATATATACTGTATTGCCAAAAGTTTTGGGACGTCTGCCTTTACATGCACATGGACTTTTATGACATCCCATTCTTAATCCGTAGGGTTTAATATAGAGTTGGCCCAACCTTTGCAGCTATAACAGCTTCAACTCTTCTGGGATGGCTTTCCACAAGGTTTAGGAGTCTGTTTATGGGAATTTTTGGCCAAGCCCAACCCCTGAAAAACAACCCCACACCATAATCCCCCCTCCACCAAACTTTACACTTGGCACAATGCAGTCAGGCAAGTACCGTTCTCCTGGCAACCGCCAAACCCAGACTCGTCCATTGGGTTGCCAGACAGAGAAGCGTGATTCGTCACTCCAGAGAACACGTCTCCACTGCTCTAGAGTCCAGTGGCGGCGTGCTTTACACCACTGCATCCGATGCTTTACACCACTGGATCCGATGCTTTGTATTGTATTGCATTGTATTGCACTTGGTGATGTAAGGCTTGGATGCAGCTGCTCGGCCATGGAAACCCATTCCATGAAGCTCTCTACGCACTGTTCTTGAGCTAATCTGAAGGCCACACGAAGTTTGGAGGTCTGTAGCTATTGACTCTGCAAAAAGTTGGCGACTTCTGCGCACTGTGCGCCTCAGCATGGACTGACCCCGCTCTGTGATTTTATGTGGCCTACCACTTCGTGGCTGAGTTGCTGTTGTACCCAATTGCTTCCACTTTGTTATAATACCACTGACAGTTGACCGTAGAATATTTAGTAGTGAGGAAATTTCACGAATGGACTTATTGCACAGGTGGCAACCTATCACGGTACCACACTTGATTTCACTGAGCTCCTGAGAGCGACCCATTCTTTCACAAATGTTTGTAGAAGCAGTCTGCATGCCTAGGTGCTTGATTTTATACATCTGTGGCCATGGAAGTGATTGGAACACCTGAATTCAATGATTTGGAGGGGTGTCCCAATACTTTTGGCAATATATTATATATATATATATATATATATATATATATATTTTTTTTTGTGGTCGGGTCAAGCAACTCAAATTAAGTGACTGCACAGGCTGTCAATCTCCAAAAAAAAACAAAACAATAAAAGCATCATTAAAAAAGTATATCCAAGTCTTCTGACGTCAAACAAACAAAACTGAAAAAATATTTTCCAGCTCTCAAAATCATATACAAGGAAATAGCACACAGGGAAAAAAAGCAAATAAAAAAAAAACCCTGCATGGGTTTGGAACGATATGAAAGTGCAAATAATGTTACTTTTGGGTGAACTATCCCTTTAAAGATAGTTAGATCAGCTGTACTGCGTTAACATTAACTCAAATGTACAGTACTTCTTGTGACTCTCCAGTGTGTTCCTGTTTCATACAAAGCCAAGATCCACCTGTCAAGACCTAACACTACTCCCAAATGTGTCAAGCTGCCTAAAAATCTGACAACAGCGTATTATAATTATTAATTTAATAATTTACCCACTTTATACAGGAACTGTATTACATGGATGGAACCATAACTAATCAGCTCGATGTGTCTACCTCTGGCACTTCCTGTCTTCAATGCTGTAATTTGAGAGGAGCAGGTGATTGGACAGCCCATCAGATATTCAGATAAAGGATGTCATCTTGTCACCTGGAGTTGGAGGCCTGCAGGGGTCTGTGTTGTCAGGTAAAATACACCCTCACTCCCTTCCTCCCCTGCAGATTATTACGTCTGTTCTGTGCTGCACTACATGATGGACTGCTTCTGTCAGGATGTGTTTCCAAATGGAAATGTCTCACTTTCTCCTTTTTTCATGCATTTTTCATTCTCTTTGTTGCTCAAAAATCTCCTATCTCAGTTTTTTTTTTACATGAATTCACAGATAAGCTGTTGTGTATTAAAATATAACTAATGTTAAAATTAATTTTGTCTAAATAAATGAAAAATAATACTGTAAGCTAAAAACTAATCACATTTTTTTAATGTAAAGTTAATTTAAGCATCACAACATTACAATGACAGTAAGAAAATCTGATATTCATTTTGAGATCTGCAAAAGATTACAGTACATTTAACAATGCTATTGATTGTTAGTATGTTAGTTACATTCAAGTTGATGCATTAACTGACAATGAGCTATACATTTGTTACAGTATCTGTTAATCTTTGTTATGTTAGTTAATAAAAATACAGCTGTTCATTGTTAATTCATTATAACTTAGGTCCATTAAACAACAGATGCAACTGTTAAATTTAAATGTAGTAATTAATATTAATAATACATGCTTTAGATAGAACCTTAATGTAAAGTGTTACTAAATTAGTAGGGTTTTTAAAGATTTATTGAGCATTGGATGCTGGCAAGGATAATGTGAATGAAAAATTAGAAGGGAATTAGCATGTACAATTAAATATCCAATATCAACCAATACAATACATTTAAACAAATCTCAAATATCATCTGGTTTCTCGAGTCTGTAGCCCATTAGTTACAGGAAGATGTTGCAGGTGTTTTGAATTTGTCATTTCTGTCTTGGATTGTGGCATTCATTCATAGGATACAAGAAGAAGAAGAAGAAGAAGAAGCTACTCTCCAGATAATAAAAGACGTAATGGTCTATCCAGGTCAATGTGTCAGCCTGGAGACTCCACTAGAAAACTCATTGTTTTCAGTTAAACAGGGTAACAAGACAAGCCCCATCCCTCACTCTAAATTTAATCTCAGATGGCATCCGTTCCAGCTCTTCCTTGGACCAGGAATGCTGAGGACATCCTATCTGCAATCTTTTTTAAAAGACGTTTCAAGACCGAAGGCTGAAAGATCAGGTATCAGAGAGATGATTTACACATGACTGGGGCAATACGTTTATTGAGGTGAGCCTGTGCTTTTGGAGGAAGACGATATTTATTGCCAGCATATTGCACCAGAAAATTTCTTTGACAAAAGGGTTGAGAAAAGTGAATGGTGCAGTGGAGAACAGAAGCAATGGTTTCAGTTTAACCTGTAAAAAGGGGGATTTCTATGGTGAAACATCAGAGATAGGCCAACAATGTAGTTTACTTTGAATACATGTGTACTAAAGGAATTGATTTAAATGCAAAGGCCATACATTTTTCATTTTACAGTGTTTTAGACATAGGGCGCTATCATACACCCGGTGCAATGCGACACAAGTGTTTTTTTGCTAGTTTCAACCCGACGCAGATATCATTTTCATGTCCAGTGCCATGTTGTTTAAATAGCAAATGTACTCGCGCCCATCTGTTCGCCCATGGGTGTGCTTGTCTGAAAACGAGGTGTGTTCAGGCGCATTGTTGGCACATTGCTATTTTGAGGCAACTGAAAACGACTGCGCAGTATTTTTTTGTATTATTTAAAAGGCGCGTTAATAATATGCGCCTATAGGCAGGTGCACAACGCATGTACACACTGCTTATTACACACAGGGCCAAATATGCCAAATATTAAAAATAAAAGGATCATTACAGAAAAATTACAATGTAAAAGATTATTATTGTGTACATAAAGATAAAAATGCCTACATGTCTTAATGGATAGTCATTGCATGTATTAGAATGACCTATTTTCAGTAATGACGAATGAAATTGGCTGCTTATTTAACCAATCGTGGCAATACACACATGTATTTAAACTGACTCGTCAGGTTGAGGGTGTCTATATTCTGCCATGTAAATAGCGAATCCGCCATGGTGCAAGCACAACTGGCTTTTAAAGGGAATGGGAGATGAGACTCTCATTGGTTTATTGCACGTTACTCCCAAAACACACCCATGGCTCATTAAGATACTAGGTACAACACTTCTGGACCATGCGTCTGGTGTGCCGACCATTTTTTCCATCGATGAACTAGCAAAAGTGGATACGGACACGCCCTACGCTTCAGACCATGCGCTTAGATCGTTAAAATAGGGCCCATAGTGTAGGCTATTACACAGAGATTGGGTAGTAACAAAGTACATATACTTCTTTACTGTACTTAAATAGATTTTTTATCTACTTTAATCTACTAATCTACTTTAAGTACTACACTATTTTTCTGACAACTTTTTACTTTCACTCCTTACATTTTTACACAAATATCTGTACTTTCTACTTTTTACATTTTCAAACCAGGCTTGTTACTTTAGTTTTAATCTGTATCTGGTGGCATCTCTAATAAATCATGAATCAGTTTGACTGGCAAACGCTACGATTCGGCTCGCGCGTGCGTGCCTCCGCCAAAAGGTTTCTTTCAATCAGAGTAATCAATGCTAGAGTCTCTAGAATGGAGTGGAAGCGCCCAGGTGGAGCAGAGAGGAGAAACTACTGACCTGGGGTGTGTTTCCCGTTCAACGACGTAACTCACTGATTAACTACCATAGTACTATGCATCGTTGAAGAAATCAACTAGCTAGATAAGAACCGTTTTCCCGAAATCGTATTGTCGCAAATTTGTCATTCAACCACGGTGGTTAATGATATCACGCAGGTGGTAGAGTAATATCTTCTTTTAATGAATTCGTTTGAGATCAAATTAATGCTATAGATTTTTGCTATAAATTACGGACATGGCATCTGAGGAGTAATTCTCATTTTTCTCTGTTATTTTGCTATATTTCCAGAGTCAATCATAGGCTCGTTTTCACGTACTGGTGCACGTACGCACATGCACTCTTCAAAAACGGTGCTTTAAATCTCTTGACAAACTAAAAGATGTAAATGACATTTGTATGTATTCGAAATAAAATAGATAAATTGTACTGAATGTAAGTTTGCTTATTTTGCTCAAGATAAGGATTTATTAATCCACATGTCATGCAAACAAGAAACTACGCTTCTAACCACAGGTCGAGAGCTGTCATTCCAACCACACAACTTTGTGATGCTGTTTGCGAATGTTCGTTGAAACTTGGTTTTGGGAAACACTGACTTGTTGAACTATGTTGATAACGACGGAACTTGCGACCATAGTTGGCTAACGATGCTTTTGGGAAACGCACCCCTGTTCAGGACTTAAAGTGTAGGTCAGTTTCATCTGTAAATAGGCTATTGTAGTTTTGTCTTTGTTTACTTAGTTAAGTATTAAACTGCTAGCAACTGTTAGCAGTAGCACCCCATTACTATCATCACTCAGAATACTTTATGCTAAAGGACATCATTATTATCTATTGTAAAGTTACAGTAGTAATTTAGCAGACAAATATGTACATGGTTTTATAATAGGTTTAGAGGGAGCTAGGGCAGACAACAACACAACCTGTACGAAAATTAACGATGGTTTTACTACATACAAAACCAAAAACCATGGTTACTATAGTTAAACCATGGTTAGCACAAATTAACCATGAGGCATGCACCAATCGGGTCGCTTCGCGCCCAAGAGCACGTCAAACACCGCCTAAATTTGCATATCTAAGCTATAAAAGCCCATGTTACGCCATAGGATTCAGGTTAAATCGACTGAAGCGATCCCCTGATCTAAGCACAATAGCACGGCGGGTTACGCAATACTCGTTCCCTTCTCTCAGGGAACCGAGGTTACGTTAGTAACCGAGTCGTTCCCTTTCGAGAGTACTCTTGTATTGCGTAGCTAGCTACGCTATGGGAAACCAATTTAAAACGCTTGAAAAGCGTTTTTTCAAGCGTGCTTGAAAACTTTGTCCCATATTTATGGCCTGGGGAGAGAGCCCGAGGCTCATAAAAGAGAAAAAGTATGAGACCCAAAAAGAGGCCAACAATAGTGAGCCTCGTATAAGGTTATATATAGGAAAGAATATTCATATGTAATAATCCAATAAGAACTAGACCAGACAAAGTCAGGCCTTATTAATATTGAAATGTGTATACATTTGTTATATGGGATTTTGACAAACTAGACCGGACAGAGTCGGGCCTTATAGTATGTAATGTGATGAACATTCGCTTGTGTTACACATAGCTTATTATGGGTTGAGATAAAACCCCAGACCAGAAAGAAATTCGGGCCATAAAGTATTGCAAATGTAAACATTTGTTTATATGGGGTATAGATAAAAACTAGACCGGACAGAGTCGGGCCTATAGTTATTGCAAATGTGTTATACATTCGTTTATATGGAAAGAATCCTAGCTTGCAAAGCGGCGGAACGCTCTAAATAAAACCTTGGGGCCCTAATTGGGCAGAGCAGATTCGCGTCTTTTTCGTCTTGAGACGAGGGAGGAGCTGATAGCGAAATAACCTGTGCTCTGAACGGAGTGGAGAGCACTTTGGGTATATAACCATGTCTTGTCTTGAGGACGACTCTGGAGTCGTTAGGCCCAAACTCGAGACAGGAAGCGCTCATAGAGAGTGCATGTAAATCGCCAATTCGCTTGACTGAAGATAGTGCCAGCAAGAAAGCAGTTTTTAGCGAAAGGTGCTTCAAGCTCACAGACTGAAGCTGTTCGGATGGGGAACCTTTCATGGCCTCTAAGACCGTGGAAAGGTCCCATATAGGAACCGAAGGGGGTCGAGGCGGGTTAAGCCTCCTAGCCCCTCTGAGGAAGTGCACGATGAGGTCGCTTCTCCCCAGTGACTGTCCGGCCACGTGAGCGTGAGACGCTGCTATGGCTGCCACATATACTTTGAGCGTGGAGGGGGAACGACCCGCGTCCATCAGCTCTTGAAGGAAGGAGAGCACTTCTGCCACTTCACACGAGTGTGGGTCCGCAATCGCAATCGGAGGGAAAGCATACAGCGGGCGGCTGGACCTGTCGTGGGCCAGCGCATCCCTGTGCTTGGAGAAGAATGTTGGGCAATGAGCACTGTCTTCTGAGGCGAAAAGATCAATCTCCACTTTACCGAAGATTCTCCAAATCAGCTGAACCGTCTGAGGGTGAAGAGACCATTCTCCTGGGGGAATGTTGCCTCTGGATAGCATATCCGGACCCTGGTTCAAAAGCCCTGGCACATGCGCTGCCCTTAGCGAGCGCAGGTTGCGCTGAGTCCATAAAAGGAGATGTTTCGCCATGGTGTGCAGGTTGTTTGACCTGAGTCCACCCTGGCGATTTATATAGGATACCACCGACATATTGTCCGTTCGGACCAGGACGTGGTGATCCTTTATGTATGGGAGGAAAGCTTTTAGCGATAGATCGACCGATTTCATCTCTAGACAGTTTATGTGCAGCCCTTTCTCCGAGTCTGACCAAAGACCGGAGACGGGCCTACTGTTGTGTAGGGCGCCCCAACCTAGGTTGGACGCATCGGTCGAGATCACTTTCCATTTCGAGACTGTGCCCATACCAGTCGGTTGCTTTCCAAGGAGCCAGGGCTTTGATACAGCTGTGGTTCACTTTGATGCGTAACTGGCCACGCGCGGGCTGGAGCGCGAGGTTTTAACCAGCGTTGGAGGGGACGCATGTATAATAGACCCAGTTTGAGCGCTGCAGATGCTGAGGCCATAAGACTTAACATCCTCTGAAAACGTGTAAGTGTAAGTGCCAGCTTTGAATGACGCTGCTAGGCACTGGATGGTGAGTGTGCGCTGTGACGTAAGCCGCGCTCCCATCCGTATTGAGTCTATAACTGCTCCCAGAAAAGCAATGTTTTGGGTGGGAGACAGCGTGCTCTTGGCAGTGTTGATCCTGAGACCCAGACATTCTAGATGGCTGAGGAGCCAGGGCCTGTGGGTTATCAACTGCGTCTCTGATTGGGCTATAATGAGCCAATCGTCGAGGTAGTTGAGTATTGGCACTCCCCGAAGTCTCAGGGGGGCGAGGGCTGCGTCCATGGACTTCGTAAATGTGCGGGGTGCTAGGGATAGACCGAATGGTAGGACTTTGTATAGATAAGCCTGCCCCTCGAAGGCGAATCTGAAGAATGGCCTGTGACGGGGTGCTATCTGAATGTGAAAGTAAGCGTCTTTCAGATCCACTGTGAAAAACCAGTCCCACGGGCAAATTTGCACGAGGATATGTTTCACCGTCAACATTCTGAACGAGCGCATCATAAGTGCTTTGTTCAGATGTCTGAGGTCTAGGATGGGTCTGAGACCACCATTCTTTTTCGGAACGAGGAAGTAGCGACTGTAAAAGCCTGACTCGCTTATCACTGGGGAAAGTTTCCATAGCTCCCTTTTCTAACAGTTTTAATACTTCGGTGCGAAGCATGTGACTCACGTCGCTTCTCACCGATGTCTCGACCACGGCGCGAAAGCGCAGGGTCTGTGAGCAAACTGTAGCGAGTAACCTTGTTTTATTATGTTCAACAACCATTCTGATATACCGGGGATGGCCTGCCAGGTGCCGCTGTGTAATAGGGACCAGGTTGCCCGGCTAGTTTGTGCTTGTGACACTGTGGGGACAGCGCTTATGTGTGGCGGTGTGCACTTTGTAATTGGCGCGCGCTCTACATTCAGAGCGCTCTCGGCGCGAGCTGGAGAGCGAGTCGACAGGGGATAATCTGTGTGAACAGTGCTTATGTGCAGGGGTGCATACTGTATAGTGGGCACACTGCCTGCATGTATTTTAGTAGGGTCGTTGTTAAAACAGAGTTTGTTTGCAGGCATGCGTGTTTGTTAACAGGCTAGTTGACTGCAATATTTATATCCCCAGCCACCTGAATAGAGGGGACTGGGAGAAACATAAATGAAGTCTGTGGTGGTAATCCGGCCGCGGCGGGACTTTTGTGTGATTTTGTGGCACTGAATTAACAGTGCTTATGTGCAGGGGTGCATACTGTATAGTGGGCACACTGCCTACAGTCAGAACAGGAAAAACTATTTTAATGGTTTATTAGGGTTGCCATTTATACAGCGTTTGTGTGCAGGCGTGCGTGCTTTATCACAGGCTACTTAACTACAATGTTGACATCTTCAGCCGCCTGAAGAGGGGACTGGGAGAAGTGTAAATTGAGTGAAAATGGCACAAGGCTTGGCGGCCATTTTACGACGCCGCTAGGCGCTGGACAGTGAGCGCGTGCTGTGACGTAAGCCACACTCTCGACATCTCCAGCCGCCTGAATAGAGGGGACTGGGAGAAGTGTAAAGAGAGTGAAAATGGCGCAAGGCTTGTGACTCCCTCTGTGCTTTGGTGAAGCACTCAGCACTGTTTTAAGTGCTTATGTGCAGGGGTGCATACGGTATAGTGGGCAAAATGCCTGCAGTCATAACATGGCCGCCATTTTACGATGCCGCTAGGCGCTGGACAGTGAGCGCGTGCTGTGACGTAAGCCGAGCTCTCGACGTCTCCAGCCGCCTGAATAGAGGGGACTGGGAGAAGTGTAAACAGAGTGAAAATGGCGCAAGGCTTGTGATGCACTCGGCGCTGTGTGCAGTGCTTATGTGCAGGGGTGCACATATAGTGGGCACAATGCCTGCAGTCATAACATGGCCGCCATTTTACGACGCCGCTAGGCGCTGGACAGTGAGCGCGCGCTGTGACGTAAGCCACGCTCTCATCCGCACCTCTATGACTGTTCCTGGAAAGAAATATTCTGGCTGGGAGACAGCGCTGACACCACTGGCGGCTTGAGTAGAAGGGAATCAGTGACAGACTCCGACCACTCCTCACTTTCGGATGCAGCGAGTGTGTAGAGCCGAAGCAGCCTGGCCGGCGGAATGGGTGCGTCGCTTCTGACTGCCGTCCCCTAGCGGAGGGCGGGCAAAGATGTTCGGCGACCGCTTCCTCAAGAGGGGGAGGGACTCTCATAACCTTTTCTCTTCGTACCGTCGAGTGACGAGAACGCTGAAGAAGCCGAGGATTTGAGACGAGCTGAAAACGGCGCTGGGCGGTGTTATTCCGAAGAGGATTCTGAGAGCGAGACACGCAGGGAGAGCTCTGGCGTGGGCTCGCTCATCTGCTCTGGCATTCTCTGTCTGCGGCGCTTCTTTCTGCGCGGCCCGAGAGAGAGAAGAGGGAGAGCGGAGGGAACGGCGTCCTCATTGAAGCTGACGAGTCAAGCCCGCAGGGTTGACAGCGTCATTTCGTCGCACTCCGGGCAGCCGCCCTTAGAAAGTGCAGCTTCGCCGTAGTCACGGCCTAAGCATGACGATCCCCGCCGAACAGAGGGCCTCTGACAGGATATACAAGGCATTTGAAACAACACCTCAGCTCTTTTGTGAGTGTGAGTGTTGCAGTGGCAAACACACACACAGCTTGTAAGGATATAAAGGATATAAAAGGATATCGAACATGCCGGATGGCGCAGCTGGAACAGCAAGGGCTGAATGCGGAGTCCAGAACAAGGAATCCGGCGTCTTCAGAGCTGCAGGGCAGGAGCTAATTCCGCTGAAGGCTTGTTGACGGCGGTGACTTCACAATCCGGAGGTCAGCGAAGGGTGAGTCCGCTGAAGGAGATTAAATCTGAATCCTATGGCGTAACATGGGCTTTTATAGCTTAGATATGCAAATTTAGGCGGTGTTTGACGTGCTCTTGGGCGCGAAGCGACCCGATTGGTGCACGCCTCAGCTGCCTCGCCATAGGTTCGTGCAGTTGCCGCAGCACAGCCAATCAGCGTGCTAGGACGCTCTGCCTGGGTCTGCTGTGCAGCTGCACTGCGTTTTACATTATACAAAATTATATGGATAATTTTTGGCTTCATATTCTCGAGAAAATTAGTTTTCCCATAGCGTAGCTAGCTACGCAATACGAGAGTACTCTCGAAAGGGAACCACACACCTCTGTAATCTACCACTGGATCCTCCTACCTGTTTGTCTTTGTTAATACCGTAATACCATTGAGCTGATCGGGGATTAGAGTGCATTCACCTGGGCTAATGGGAAATGGGTATTTGAGGCTAAGCTGTGAACAAAACAGTGTGATGCACCTGCCCGGATGCTTGTGGGTAAGCCTGCATGCTGATACTTCAGCAATTTTCTCCCCACGAAAGCCAATGTTTTGTTCTCAACCCTTGACAAGCCTGGACTTATTATGGGAAGTATTTATATTAACAGAGACAGATGGAGGGCAAAGGGAATATGAGTGAATAAAAGCTTTATGGTGCAGTAAGAAAATTTGGAAATGCACACACATTTGTATAACTTGCACAGAGCCAAGCTTTAATGAATAGTAAACATTTGCATTATGGCTTCATTGTAATATGGCTAATAGAGAACAGCACTTTCTGTTCCATTTTATATGAAGGACATCCTTTCATTCAAATATAAAAACATGTATTTAAGACAAACATTTGGTTTTAAAGACACAGACTTGAATCTTTTTTCTTTACTATTTTGGGTTAAATTCAACTGAGCTTTTGTACAAGGTCTAGGTCACACAGAGAAGGTGTCTCAAGAGTAAATGATGAAATGAACTCTTTCCCCGCCATTAACAGAATTTTCCGGCTTTCCGTGTTTTCACTGTTATACGGTGGGGGGTGCTATGACACGTCTTCTGAAAGAGTACTGAATCTCCTGATCAAAACACATGTGAAGAATATGCAGAAACAAGCGATCTGATATGTAATTATATGCATATGTAAAATAACACGATCACCAACATTAAACAGCATATAAATCATAACTGCTAATGTTACTGAATGAAATGTCGACCCAGGACGAGCTATAGCAAGCATTAGAGGTGTTGATGAACTCGATCTACTCTATGTTTTGATCATCGTTCTGAATTCGATGTAGTTTTTAACCAAAGCGTGATTTTCTCAGGTTTTTGTTCAAAATGTTGCTTTTTTTATGAAACTTACCCACATTCAAGTGTTGTTAAAAAAGAATGCATGAAGCTAGAATAAAACAGGATTTTTGTTTAAAAGCAGAGGGTCAGTTCTTTGTTTTGATATTGCATGTTCAGATATACAAACAAATATTCTTGGGGCCAATTATAAATTAAAAAATGCCGACGGGGAAATATATTGATACAAAAGATTTATATTTTTAAAAAATGCTGTTCTTTTTAACTTTGTATTCATCAAACTATTCTAAAAAAAAAAAAACTGTATCACAGTTTCCATGAAAATATTAAGCAGTACAACTGTTTTCAGCATTTATAATAAGACGAAATGTGTTGTTGTTGTTGTTGTTGTTGTTTTTGCAGCAACTCAGCATATTTGAATGATTTCTGAAGGATCATGTTACTCTGAAGGCTGGAGTAATGCAATAAATTAAAATTTAAAATATATCAAAATAGAAAACAGTTATTTTAAATTGTAATAATATTTCACTTTTTTTTAAAACATACCACCTACCCATTTTCTTTTTTTTTTAAATTTACACATCTCATTAAAATGTTACATACACAAATTGTAATCATCATTATGCCTCATGTCCTGACACATTCAATCTCAATTTATATCATTCCCTATCCTCCTAACCCTTCTAATCTTTAAAATGTACAGTGGGGAGAACAAGTATTTGATACACTGCCGATTTTGCAGGTTTGCCCACTTACAAAGCATGTAGAGGTCTGTAATTTTTATCATAGGTACTCTTCAACTGTGAGTGACGGAATCTAAAACAAAAATCCAGAAAATCACATTGTATGATTTTTAAATAATTAATTTGCATTTTATTGCATGACATAAGTATTTGATCACCTACCAACCACTAAGAATTCCAGCTCTCACAGACCTGTTAGTTTTTCTTTATGAAGCCCTCCTGTTCTCCACTCATTACCTGTATTAACTGCACCTGTTTGAACTCGTTACCTGTATAAAAGACACCTGTCCACACACTCAATCAAACAGACTCCAACCTCTCCACAATGGCCAAGACCAGAGAGCTGTGTAAGGACATCAGGGTTAAAATTGTAGACCTGCACAAGGCTGGGATGGACTACAGGACAATAGGCAAGCAGCTTGGTGAGAAGGCAACAACTGTTGGCGCAATTATTAGAAAATGGAAGAAGTTCAAGATGACGGTCAATCTCCTTCGGTCTGGGGCATCCTTGCAAGATCTCACCTCGTGGGGCATCAATGATCATGAGGAAGGTGAGGGATCAGCCCAGAACTACACGGCAGGACCTGGTCAATGACCTGAAGAGAGCTGAGACCACAGTCTCAAAGAAAACCATTAGTAACACACTACGCCGTCATGGATTAAAATCCTGCAGCGCACGCAAGGTCCCCCTGCTCAAGCCAGCACATGTCCAGGCCCGTCTGAAGTTTGCCAATGACCATCTGGATGATCCAGAGGAGGAATGGGAGAAGGTCATGTGGTCTGATGAGACAAAAATAGAGCTTTTTGGTCTAAACTCCACTCGCCGTGTTTGGAGGAAGAAGAAGGATGAGTACAACCCCAAGAACACCATCCCAACCGTGAAGCATGGAGGTGGAAACATCATTCTTTGGGGATGCTTTTCTGCAAAGGGGACAGGACGACTGCACCGTATTGAGGGGAGGATGGATGGGGCCATGTATCGCGAGATCTTGGCCAACAACCTCCTTCCCCTCAGTAAGAGCATTGAAGATGGGTCGTGGCTGGGTCTTCCAGCATGACAACGAGCCGAAACACACAGCCAGGGCAACTAAGGAGTGGCTCCGTAAGAAGCATCTCAAGGTCCTGGAGTGGCCTGGCCAGTCTCCAGACCTGAACCCAGTAGAAAATCTTTGGAGGGAGCTGAAAGTCCGTATTGCCCAGCGACAGCCCCGAAACCTGAAGGATCTGGAGAAGGTCTGTATGGAGGAGTGGGCCAAAATCCCTGCTGCAGTGTGTGCAAACCTGGTCAAGAACTACAGGAAACGTATGATCTCTGTAATTGTAAACAAAGGTTTCTGTACCAAATATTAAGTTCTGCTTTTCTGATGTATCAAATACTTATGTCATGCAATAAAATGCAAATTAATTACTTAAAAATCATACAATGTGATTTTCTGGATTTTTGTTTTAGATTCCGTCACTC
The DNA here is from genome assembly GCA_039654105.1 of Coreius guichenoti. Taxonomy (NCBI): domain Eukaryota; kingdom Metazoa; phylum Chordata; class Actinopteri; order Cypriniformes; family Gobionidae; genus Coreius; species Coreius guichenoti. The sequence continues at coordinate 21,553,792 of CM077188.1, read as the reverse complement.
ACAGTTGAAGAGTACCTATGATAAAAATTACAGACTTCTACATGCTTTGTAAGTGGGCAAACCTGCAAAATCGGCAGTGTATCAAATACTTGTTCTCCCCACTGTATAGGCATCCTAGATAAGGTATCTACCATAACATTATCTCTACTAGCCACATGGTGTATGACCAAGCATGGCTGCAAAAAGAGACTCCAACGAAACACGCTGATGAGATGTCTGAAACTTAGCAAGGAAAATCAATGGGTTATGATCTGTATACACCACCAGAACTATCTCCTAGTGCACTAAATAAATAAACTTCAAAGTGGCAAACAGCCAAAAGCAGAGTCAAAGCCCCTTTCTCAATGGTAGAATCGATAAGTAATTGAAACCGAAATTCAGAACCTCCCGTAATTTTCCCATGTCGGTTATTTTGGTTTTTAGTCCTGTTAATACTTTCCCCTTAAAAACATACTACCGCGCGTGTAGTCACGTGACTCCGCCCCGTCCAGTCAGTGGCATGGAAGGAACACGGGGGCGAACTAAAACACCGAGCCAACACACGCAGACAGCGTCTTCAGTAAACTTTGTCAATTGGATGTGTTTTAAGGCTTGACAGTTTGAACATTCAAATGATTTACAATAACATCAATATGGAAAACATGGCACTTCAGTGCTCGCAAGCTGTTTTCTGTGACACAGAGAGCCGAGTCGCATCGTGTTTCTGACAACGCGTGAGCCCTGAAGCCAGATCACTTTCACTTGCATCCTCAGTAAACTTTGTCAATTGTATGTGTTTTAAGGCTTGCCAGTTTGGACATTAAAGCGATTTTAGACCATCGGCAGGGTTGCCAACTTTTAAGTTCAGGTTGGAGTGAGATTTTTTTTTTTTTTTGCGGGGGCAAATTGATACAAATATTGATTTCGATCTTGATTCAGTATCAATTCATATGTATATAGCCTACTGTACATATAAGGGAAAATAAGTTTGCCTTTTTAGCACTATTTTAAACTTTTCTTGGGTTAAATTATATTTGCTCGCATTCATTAATATTCACTTGTGTGTGCTTATATAAGTATCATTAAAAATATTAGGATGTGGGTTATTAACATTTTAAAATTTCACATTTAAAGAAATCTAGTGTTTGATCATGACTAAATATTTATTCAAATGCAAAACCTAAAAATAAGTAAGCAGTTATGATCTGCAATACTTTTTTGAGCAACTAGACTAGATAGGCCTACATGTATATTTATTAAAGAGCCATACAGGCACCTAGTGGGTAATGGCATTACAAATGAAAATTATTATTTTTCCAGCCCCAAAATGACTCTAAGTTGCCTCTTTGGATTGGAATTCTCTATTTTAACCTTAATTACTACACTAATTGTAATATAAATAAGAAAAATATTAGAAGAAAAATATTTTAAGTGGTCATTAATGGACCATAATTACTGCACAAATAGTAGCCTATTTAGTACCAAAAGATCTCCTCAAAATATTCAATAAATATTATTTAATTTAAATATATAAATATACATTTATTTAATTGAAAAATAGTTAAGGTGTATGGTCACATTTGACCACCAATGAGTATGAGTGTGACCAATTAGTAAGGAATACCTGAGGTCTAAATACAAGAAAAACATTAACATTAATGTTAACAATGTTGCTGCATCTCCATCACTCTCCATAATAAAGTGATACTGTAAATGTGGTTGACGTAATAATCAATGCACACTATGCTGTACTGTTTACCAAAAAATTGCTGCAAATACCTGTATAGTGAAACTGTTGTCTTTCCGCTTAAGCCATTCAAATGTATTAACAGCGCTGGTTTGTTTAGAACTATTGAGAGCTCCATGAACCACGTGACCGCGCTCGCCACCGGGAGATGAAAGCATGTCGCAACTTTTTTTTCAACGGCTCTGGCTTTAACCGTTATGCCACATAAAGTGCGCCAAAACGGTATTTATTGTTTGAATTTTGTATTAAAACTTTTAAAAAATGTAAAAGCTTAGACTTTGTTACATATCAAAAGCAGGTTTGGCAATTTGGCGTGAGATTTACTTGGGCAGAGTGAGAGCGTGAGATAGAGCCTGAAAGCGTGTGTCTCACGATGCGTGAGAGTTGGCAACCCTGCATCGGATGTGTATCATTATATTGAGCTACTGCGCTGATGCATCGTGACACGCGAACACTCATACAGACAGTAGCTCGCACATCACCTGAAGATCGCGCGCACAGAGAGGAGCACAGAAACTCATCGTCAACTCTGTCCTGTGATTTAGCACTACAGTAGCTTAGAAACTCAAAAGTTATAGCATATATTTTTCTACTTTTGAAGTAACTACATACAACGCACAGATTCACAATTAATAAAGACACAGTATGACTAATTCACACACGCAATCTCTCTTTCATTAATGCATTTAAATAACTGTACTCTCACGGTGCTAATTTATTTTTTTTTAAAAATATCCCACCTTTAATAGAAAAGCTTATTTACAGTACATACCTTGTCAGTGAACTATGAGGGCAAAAATAAATAAAGCAAAAATTGTTAATTAATTGTAATCGAGGTAAAGTGTTCAATTAATCAAGGTTTTGATTTTAGGTCATATCGTCCAGCCCAACGTTCTCTGACAGTAGCGGCTCCTGGCCATAAATTTAGGTAGGGCAGATTCTGGGTCTTGTCGCTAGTTTATGATAAACATTTTGTAAGCTATCCTAATGGCTGAACACATAATGATGATTGACAGACTTTAGTATACATGACAAATGCATAGAATGCCGTCTTAAAGGAACACTTTTTTTGAAAATAGGCTCATTTTCCAACTCCCCTAGAGTTAAACAGTTGAGTTTTACCGTTTTCGAATCCATTCAGCCGATCTCCGGATCTGGCGGTAGAACTTTTAGCATAGCTTAGCATGGATCATTGAATCTGATTAGACCGTTAGCCTCTCACTCAAAAATCACCAAAGACTTTCGATATTTTTCCTATTTAAAACTTGCCTCTTCTGTAGTTACATCCTGTACTAAGACCGACGGAAAATGAAAAGTTGCGATTTTCTAGACCGAAATGGCTAGGAACTATATTCTCATTCCTGCGTAATAATCAAGGAACTTTGCTGCCGTACCATGGGTGCAGCAGGCGCAATGATATTACGCAGTGCCTGAAAATAGTCCCCAGCACTCTCTCTGTGCAAGCAGGTTGTCACGTTGGTTATGTTGACGGAAGTTAGCCTATTTTCAGGCCAGATCCGGAGAATTGTTCCTAATTCTTAGAATGGCCTATTTATTGCATCCGAATGTTGTTTTAGAATATTAAAAGTTAGGAATTCCAGTGAGGAAAAAAAGTCATGTCTATTCTCAGAACAAACACAAAACAAACATAACAGAACTACTGCATATAAAAGCTAGTCACATGAGCACGTTTAAACTAAATTATTTATATCTTCATTTATTTGATATGCTACTCCACATGGGAAGAACAGACATGCCAACTAGTTACTAACCTGATGCAGACACATAGCTGAAGCAGACTGATATCCTCTTGGTCTGGAGTGAGGTTACGTAAGGTGTATTTACCTAACGTGAAAATAAGCAGGCAGCCAGAAATCTGCCCCAATGGCTCTCTGTGAGAGTGCGCTGCAGTTAAATTTTTCTCCACAGATTTACATTGGAAATTTGTGGGGCGCTGTAGAGCTGGGTTGAAGCATAACAGCTCCCACTCCCACATCACAGGCATCCACAGCCAACTTACCGGTTTTTCGAAATCTGAAGCAACAAGAACAGGTGAACATGCCAGCACAGCCTTAATCTAACCAAACACCTTAGCACAGTCATCAGACCAGACATAGCGTATTCCCTTCTTCAAAAACCTTGTTAATGGTTCTGCTATCATGGCACATCCCAAGCACCCGCATTAACTCTCGAGTTTGTGGAATGGGGAGATCCAAAATGGCTCTTACTTTGACTTGCCTAGGCATCACCTTTCCTTGACCTACTACATGCCCCAAATAAGTAACCTGGCCCTTTCCCAGCTCACATGTGGTAGATTGATAACCAGTCAAGCTTCATGAAGACTTTAAAACAGGCATCAAAAATCCTCCAAGTGCTCAGACGATGAGGCACTATATACAGTATGTAACCACATTCGAGAGGTCAGCAGTGATTAGATTCATTAGTCATTGAAAGGTGGCAGCAGTATAGGGTGTCAGGTGTGACAAAGGCTGAGACCACAGATTGCAGAATTCCCAAGTTGAGCACCAACGGGCTCCACCTTTACATCCTCCTCCTCTAGAAGAATAGGGTTAGATGGCTTCATTGAGACATATCTGGAGGTAAGGTACCCCGTACCTCATGGCCAAACACCAACTCAAAAGGGGTAAACCCTATGGAATCGTTCACAGAATCCCTTAAAGCAAGCAACAAAAAAAGGCATTAGAGCATCCCAGTCCCTCGCAAACTGAGCATAGTAGGTCTTAATCATTGTTTCCATCGTTTGATGGCACCTCTCAATGGCCCCCTGAAACTGAGGGTGATATGCAGAAGAAACAATCTGAGTAATGCCAAACTTCTTGGAACACCCCGGATCCAAAATTAGACCCTTGATGTGATTGTACCTCTCAGGGAAGACCACATCTAGAAAAAAAATAAACAACAACAACAATGCATCTAACACAGTTTGAGCCTTGATATTTCTCAGAGGGATTGCTTCAGGGAAGTGACTGTCACTTCCATAGTGGTGAAAAGGTATTCATGTCCCTTTTTTGTCTTGGGCAAAGGGCCCACACAATCTATTAGAACCTGAGAAAACGCTTCCTCAAACACCGGAGAAGGACACAAAGGGGCATCTGGAATTTTCTGGTTTGGTTTACCAACCAGCTGACAAGCATGACATAACCTACAATATGCCATTTCATCTTTGTGCAATTTAGGCCAGAAACAAGGCTGCAAAATCTTCCCATGGGTTTACCTGTATGTCCTGCCATAGGCTCTACCAAACTCCAATCTTCCGTAGCTAGGTGATCAGGGGGTTGCCATTTTCGAATCAAAACCCCATCACCCCAGTATACGCCTTTAACTATATCTTCACTCTCGACCCAAGAGACAGCAGATTCTCGCAACGAAGTTAACCTCTGAGCCTCAACAAGAGCATCCCTACTGAACTTCTTGCAACTCACCCCACCAAATAAGTGGGAGAACATGGTATCACCCATGTCTATGGGACTCCCTTTAGGCATAGGGGCCCCATCTACTGCCACTCCAGGTCCTGTATCTAGTTTCCCCTTAGACTCTGAAGCCACCTGTTGAAACTGTGAGTGAGTAACCGCACAGGCTGAAAATACTTACTTTTCTAACGCCACCAGGGTAGGGACCTCGCAAGGGGCTGAAGTAACAATGGGAGAGCTAAAAACCAGACTAACTCCTTTAACAGGTTAAGGAAAGCATAACTCTCACAACAACATTTCCCCTGACCAAACTAGACTTCAAAAACCCCTTGTGCAAATGCACTGACCTATACTCTCCTCCAACACCCTCAATCAAAACTGAGGTTTCCTCCGCTGTATGAGATGTTAAACCATAACTCCTCCCAGGACAGCCAGAAACCTCGGAGTTGTGATTGATGATCAGTTAAACTTCACTGACCATATTACTACAACGATCCTGCAGATTTGTGTTATACAACATTAGGAAGATTAGACCCTTCCTACCAGAGCAGGCCACACAACTCCTGGTCCAAGCTCTTGTTCTCTTCAGACTAGACTATTGTAAAGCTCTCTTAGCGGGCCTTCCGGCATGCACTATCAAACCTTTGCAACTGATCCAGAATGCAGCAGTGAGGGTGGTCGTCAACGAGCCAAAGAAAGCCCATGTCACACCTCTCTTCATCAGTTTGCACTGGCTGCCAATAGCCGCTCGCATCAAATTCAAGGCACTGGTGTTTGCCTACAAGACAACCACTGGCTCTGCACCACTATACCTACACTCGCTTGTTCAGACGTATGTGCCCTCCAGAAGCTTGCGTTCTGCAAGTGAATGACATCTCGTGGTGCCATCCCAAAGAGGCACAAAATCACTCTCACTGACCTTTTCCTGGACCGTTCCCACCTGGTGGAACGACCTGCCAATCTCAATTCGAGCAGCCGAGTCTGTAGCCATTTTCAAAAAACCAATTAAGACTAGCACTTACCTATTTGTTTTTCTTTAAAAAAACATAAAACAAAAAAAACTGTGTACTGTACTAGATTAACTGAGACTTGTTACAGCACTTGCATACGGTTGCCCCTTGTTGATCTGATTGCTTCTATTGCTCTCCTCATTTGTAAGACGCTTTGGATAAAAGCGTCTGCTAAATTATTAAATGTAAATGTAAATCAATGACATCCTTAAGTATCAGTGACTGGGCTGCCCCCATGTTTCCAAGAAGAGTCACAAGGACTTCCAGCTCACCCTCAGCAATGGAAACAAAACCCTCAGAGATAAAACTCTTATAAACCGATGATTCTGCCCCCAATTTAGTCTATACACACATTTACTGTTCTACACCCACCTCCAACCCCTCACTCCCCTTCCCTCCAGTACAAGAGCAACGGGACGATTTTCCTTCCCCTTCTGTAAGGCAGGACACCGGAGCTTGATATGCCCAGGCTTTTTACAGTAATGATAAATTAGATCTTTATGGGATCTATTAAACTCCTGGGACTTTGTACTCTCTCATTGTTACCTTTTTTCTTAACCTTTTACTCAAATTGCCTAGGAGGAACCAGTTTCTTGTCTGCTATCCAGGGCTCCTGGTGCGCTAAAACTAGATTATCTGCCATTTTACCAGCTGCACAAACTTCGGTTACCTCCTGCTCATTGAGATGCACTGCAATATGTTTGGGTAGACTATTTTTAAATTGCTCCAGTGCCATTAACTGCTTCAAATCTTGAAAGGTATAAGTTTCTATTGCCAGCGGCCATTTATCAAAGGGTATTTCCTGCTGCCTAGCTAAGTTAACATATGTCTGGCCTGGCTTTAACCTACCTTTCCGAAACTGCTGCCTATAGGCCTCAGACACCAATTGATATGCCTGCGAAACGGCCTGTTACACAGTTTCATACTCAGTGCACTGAACAGCATCAAGGGCTACATATGCCTCTTGGACTTTATCAGCAAAATTCCTCCTAACCAATGTCACCCACTCAGATTGTGGCCAATCTCTTTCTGCAGCAATTCTCTCTAACTCGTCGAAAAATACATCAACTGTGTCAGCGTGAAATCGAGGCATAAATGCAAAACACTTAGTTATATCAAATCTTACCTCATGCTCCCTCTGTCGCTGTCTTTTTAGCTGATTTACTCTTATCACATTCAAGCTCCAACTGCACACGTTCATTTTCCAACTCCTATTCCTTACTCTTTCTAATTGCTTCATGTTCCTTCCTTATCTCTTCCCTAACCGTTTCAGCGGTCACATCAGGTACACCAAAATACAACAAAAGTGCATTCATTAACTTTATCCAACTTCATCAATTTCATTGCACTGTACTATTTCCAGAAGCTGAGCTTTTTTGAGTCTGGGCTCTGGAACGATCCTATGCTCAGTCCATACTGCTGGCATTTTGATCGTGGCAGACTCTGGCTCTGTGTCTACGGTGGGCACATGCTTCACCATTGCTGGGCAGGTAGCTGGGGCTGGCACTCTGTTTTCCTCCTCACACTCACAGATGGTGAAGGGGGAACCATTGTTGAGGAGTACCCATTCCACATACTCCTTGAATGCCCTTCAAGGTCTGTCCGTAAAAACACACACAGGCTATCGTCATAATAATGAACTAGGTGGTATAAGTCCAGGAAAGCCTGTGTGTGTCTCTTGAGGAAATGTTCACCCTGCGAGAGGGGGAGAATCTTAACTGCTGCTAGATCCATCTTAGGTCTAATAAAGTTGAGTTCAGGATCTAATCACATGCAGTTAAAAAGTTTATTTACAATTAACTCAAGAACTAATGAACAGAACAACCAACGTAAAGGTGACGAGAACTGACAATGAACAGAAGGAAACAGTGCTTAAATAGACTAAACAAACCAATGTGCCTAAATGAACATCAAGTGCAAATGATAATAAACAATGAGTAACCTAGGAGACTAACTAGAAGCGGGGGAAAAGGAACAAAGGTAAAACTCAAACACAGATAAAACGGGACGTAACCATGACAAGTACTAAATTATGAATAATAAAAACAGGTAGCAATTGGTGTGCTAGCTAGCCTGGGGAAGACATAAACTGTTTTTATGCCTAGATGTTCTAGTAATGCATTACACCCAAATAAATAGAGGGGAAAATGGAATAAAATGTGTGAAAGCAAGCCTGTTCTATGTATCACTTTTTGTAGTATTTGTATTTGCAGTCTCTTCATTTGTCTTTAAAGGGTTAATTCACCCAAAAATTACTCACCCTCATGATGTTCCAAACCCATAAGACCTTCGTTCATCTTCGGAGATCTTTTTGATGAAATCTGAGTGCTTTCTTTCCATCCATAGACAGTTACGCAACTGACACTTTGACGTTTTAAAAGTTCATAAAGAGATTTTAAAACTATCATATGAACTGAGCGGTTTAGTCCAAAATTTTCTGAAGAAACATGATTGCTTTATATGATGAACAGGCTTTTATTCATCAGTTGTTGTAAACAGAGGCTCGAGTATGTTCGCTTGACGTGCAAGAACCAAAGAGGTTCATTCTCGTGTGTTACGCAGCACGTTTGTTCTTGGGCATCAAGCAGGTTCGGTTGAGCTGTTTATGTTCGCTGATCAGTGTTTATATGTGAATAAAAGTCTAAATTCAATCTGTTCATCATATAAAGTGATCGAGTCTCTTCAGAAAATGTGGACTTAACTGCTCAATTCATATGGATTAGTTTTACAATCTCTTTATGAACTTTTTGAAGCGTCAAAGTGTCAGTTACATAGTCTATGGAGAATGAAGAGCTACAGAAAGCTCTCTTCATTTTTTGATTTCATCAAAAAAATCTTAATTTGTGTTCCCACAAATTTGTGACATGAGGGTGAGTAATGACAGAATTTTTGGGTGAACTATCTCTTTAATTATGATGTGAACAAACAAATTGATGGGTATACTTTCAAACCCACCATAAATCCCCAACATACTACCTGCATCTCAATTTACCAATATGTGCTAAACTTTCTGTCACTAAATACAGACCATTTTAGAGCACATTACCTTGTTCTTAATTGCAATCAGTAAATAATTGTTCTAGGAGGTGTCAGTGTAACTCTTGAGGATAAGAATTATGACACGTTGCATAGCTTGTGTAATCATAACGCATTTCAATCAGTCTTTCTCAAGCCACCTTAATCAGCAGTTTAACTAGAACCTTAGGCCCCTCCAGCCATAAATCAGGAGCCACCAGGAACCTTAATTCCACACGTAGAAGCAGTAGATTCTCTGACCTCCACATGGTCTTATAAAAGACCCAATGTCATATGCTCTTTCACTGAGTGAGAGGGAATGAGTTTGGTTGCAGTAATTTCTTGAAAGTTGACAAGTTTATTGTGTTGTGATCTTGTGTGGCCTGACAGATGAAATGACACAGAGGCTGTAAAGCACCCGTGTGGAGGCTTTCTGCTCACCTTGTTAAGGTCGAGCTGAACGAGAAAAGGCTGCATCTTCAGGTGCGGCCGCCCCGCAACCTCCCAATGTTCTCTAACCTTTGACAAATCATCAAGTGTGACATATGGTGAATCCTGTCTAGGGATGAAATGAATGCTTTTATGAGAGTTTTTCAAATAACTGTTGTACGTTTGGCTTTGATGAAAGTGAGACCGTTGTACTTCATATAAAAATCACTGTTTTCACACTCTCTATAAGCTAAGGAATATAATTTTTTTCTAGATAAGAACTATTTGATTGCTAGTTTTAGCATGGAATGCACATGATACATTTAAGTTTAAGTGCATTTAAGTATGCTAGAATTTATCATTTAGGGTTTTGTATGTCCAAAACAAAGTTTTCTGCAAAAATAATGCATTTTGCATGTGAAAACATGTCTTTTGACTGCTCCAGGGCTGAAAACTACAGACTTCCGCATTTTTGTATCCCCGCCCATGGACAGTTGGATCAAGGGTTATTAAACAGTTATTGTAAGAGTAGGTTTATCACTGAAAATTGTATTGTAATTTGTCTACTCTTTAAACAACATTATGATTTAAAAAAAAAAAAAAAAAAATACTGTCAAAAACCTTCTTACTGGCAGTGTTTTGTTTCGGGGGGTTGGGCAAAAGGTGCTCCCACTACTTTTCTTCCTAATTAAGCAGTGGAACAGCTCAAACACTTTGATTGTAGTGATCCAGTTTGAAATGGAGACTACAAAACACAGAAGTTTCTGTCGTGGTGTTCTCTCCATATTTACAATTCTTTGCAGCCTTTAGTCACTGCCTACAACATGCTGGATCCTTCACTGGAAACTGAAAATAACTCACTCCCGCCAAACGTTTAATTTTTAAATTGTTAAGTTGCACCTAGGAAAAACACAAGTTGAAATTATTGTGACTAAAAGTTTGCCAAGTAGTATCTTCTGCTCAAGCAAGGCAGTATTTGACTCTGTTCAGGCCAATCAAATAGGAGCAGACTGGGAGAGGCCTTGGACAGTGAATTACCTCCTTAATAAAATTATATATTTTTTTAATACTATGGAAAAGTATTGTGATTATAGATAAGCATATAACATAAACATTATTGTGTTCTGTGAATGGATTTGTTTGATTGACGGATGGTGGCCAACAGGGTACATTTATATCTCTAATGCAGGCCTATGGGGTTTTTATGAGGCTGAGAGCCGTTATACTCAACTGAATGTACTTTGTCTGAAAAAGGGCGGGAGGTAATGGGCCGGTGCAAGCCCCTGATGGAAATATTTCAGAATAATGGCTTTTAAGGGGAAGATTTACAGTGTGCCAAAATGGATCAGATATTGGCACAAATACTTTTCCTCAATCAATGTCAGCACTTTTCTCAGTGTCATGTCTGGCAATAAAAAAATAAAAATAAAAAAAAGTGAGAAAATGATCATTTTCAGGAACAACGTTTCTACACTTTGTTTAAAAGATTATAATGCAAGAGCAACTTCCTGTAGATGCTGAGTCAGATGCTTGAGTACCAGCCAGAGCCATTTTTATAAACGCATTTGCCTTTATAATTTCATGACAAGGCTGTTGCTACTCTTATAGATGTGAGAAAAGATCTATCTTCTATCTATCGTTTGTTTACTTGAAGTAAATAATGTTAAACATTTTTTTAGCATATTTGCAAGCTATCAAAGCGTCTGGTGAAGAATATCCTACATTTATAAAAATTAATCTTGTTTACAAAAATGTTGGCCCATTGTAATCCAAACCAAATACTCTCATATCTTCAAAACACACATAAATGTTTCATAATGTGAGTTCCTTAATAAAACACTTAAGCAAACGCACACCATCTGAGGTGCAGGTCAAAGAAAACAAATCTGTATGAAGGAGATATGAACGAACACTCACTTGCAAATACTTTATTTCACCAACGTTTTGGCAACAAGCCTTTGTCAAGGTGTGATTTCTCACATAATGGAGAGAAGTATAAATAGACAAGTATGCACAGGTGTAGACAATCAATCTCAGTCGAACAATCAATCAATTAGCATTTCTAAAAAAAAAAAAAAACGTTTCAATCTCACAGAAAAAATATATATAGAGACAACGACTTGAGTATCAACATCAACATTTAGACCATAAGGAGCTAAAAAGTTTAAAAAAAACTTTAGCTCCCTATGGTCTAAAGGTTGAGTTTGATCTAAGCTGTTTTTTATGAATGTGATAATTTAAGTCAGTGTGTATTGTATTGAAACTTCTGTCGTGTAATATGAGGGTTCTATGTATTTTGATATTGTCTGTAAATGTTGACACTATTTATGTTGTGCTTGCCATTATGACAGTTGTGTTGGACTTGACACCTTGATGCAGCATTAGTTCAATCAGTTATTGATTCCATTGTTAACTACTATTTGCAGTTATCATCACTTTTTTAAACACGTTTAAAAAGCCTCTTGAGTATTGATCGAGGAGATTTTAGGAACATGCCTAAGAAGGTCATGCCTAAGAACAGCCTTTACCTGTGGCAAAGTTGCTGTAAAGAACAGCCTCTCATGGCTTATTGAATAAGTAAAAGCATCTCAAAAATAACGACTGAATTTTATCAGCCAAAGTGCAGAAGGCTGAATGGAATGGAGGGGTCTCTCAGAGACTGAAGCCCAGATAGTGTGCAATGAGAGGAGAGAGCATACGACTCAAGGCTGGGCACTTAGACATAAATAATTGACAGGACAGAGTCAGTGTCACTGTTTTGCTGCTTGGAAAGAGGAGAAGCCTGTCAGTTGTGACAGTGAGGTAACAAGAGTGAGAGAGGGGTCAGAGCAGAGTCTCAAGAGAGTCACTAGTCTAGCCTGAATGTGCTTTACACATGAATTTCAGATAGTATTGTTTTGTCTCATTATGGTTTTAATAGTGAGTCAATAACAGAGTCTCAGATTGATAAATTATTACTTAAAATCACCATGAGATCATTTTCTATGGAATATTGCGTTACACTTTATTTTAAGGTGTCTACTAAGGTGTTACAGTGTAATTATACGTTTAATTACTGATTAATAATAATTAACTACATATTGCCAGAAGTATTAGGAGACCCCTCCAAATCATTGAATTCAGGCGTTCCAATCACTTCCATGGCCACAGAAGTATAAAATCAAGCTACTAGGCATGCAGACTGCTTCTACAAACATTTGTGAAAGAATGGGTCGCTCTCAGGAGCTCAGTGAATTCAAGCGTGGTACCGTGATAGGTTGCCACCTGTGCAATAAGTCCATTCGTGAAATTTCCTCACTACTAAATATTCTACGGTCAACTGTTAGTGGTATTATAACAAAGTGGAAGCAACTGGGAACAACAGCAACTCAGCCACGAATTACATTAAGTTCCTCTCCCTCTTGCAGTGACATTTCTTTTCTTCTCTGATGACGTGTTTACTGTCGCGAGGGCGGGACAACCTGTCACTCACAAGATCACAGCAATAGCAAACAATCCAATTCATTCCTGATGGACAAAATCAAGTCCTGCACTTCATTTTTTCTTTTTTGAGAAACCGCTTCACTTGGATATACTTCACAATAGGATAGAAAGGATTATCGCAACTTCCACTTCATGCTGAATTTAGTCCAAAAGTCTGACATGACTAATAAACATATTTCTATTTAATTTAATACATTTTTGATATTACACATCGTATTATCAAACCTTACAATTACATTAACATGGACATATTTGCTTGAAATAAATACAAACAAACAAATAAATAAATTCCTGGCAAAACTAATATTTAAACAATTGGTTTAAATTAGATTAATTCAAAATTAATGCCAAAGCAAATGTAGTTGCTTTTCCATTTACCAAACTTTATAATAAATACATGAATTCTGTTTTCAAAGTTCATATATTTAATTCATTTTAATGGAATTCTTCACATTTATTTTGAAAACATAATTTAATGGACATTTGACATACACATAAAAAAGGAAATATATTTTCAGGGACGTTTACATTTATCAATATATAAAAACACAGTTTGGGACAAAGCATTTCCAGGTACGAAGATGTAAAAGGTACAACCAAAAAGGTTCCCTCAGTTTGTTCGCATCCTCAGTACCACAGCTTGAAGCACAGTGTTGTACTGACAGGTTTTTGGCCTCTTCCCCAAGTTCTTTAGATTATGGATGGTTGCTCCAATGGTCAGGCACATCAGTACGGAAGTTAGGCTGCTGTGACCTCACCAGAGGGGTAGAAGGAGAGAGCTGACCTCAGACTCTCACGCTGCATGCCGCTTGCAAGTAAATCCACTTCCCGTTCAACCAGGACTGCAAAGGTAAAGAGAGGAGAGAAGAATTTACCACTGTCCAGAGAGAACTTGAACACAAATTCATCAAACCCTGAGCTACTATCCATAAGCACAGTGTTTCTCTACCTTTTTTTGTTATTGTTTTTATGTAGCCTAGTGCTGGTGGAAAATATTGATTTCTCGATTTTAATTGTGTCAATTAAAAATCGAACCGATAGGCCTTATTTCAACATTATTTGTTGAAACATATAATTGGAGTAGAAACATATAATGTTATGATTATTAAAAAAAATTACCTAGTTAAATTTTCGTATACAAATCAGTTGTTATAATATTAACGTGCCCCTATTATGCTTTTTCAGATATTACCTTTCATGCAGTGTGTAATATAGCTGTTTGTGAATGTAAAAGGTCTGCAACGTTTTAATAAATAAAGTTAGTTTCTCTCTCTCTCTCTCTCTCTCTCTCTCTCAAAAAAAGAATCAATTCTGAACTGTCTAAATGAGTCGTCAGTAATTCCAGTTACTTCCGTAACTTACAGCCGTATAACCTTTTAACGATTGCTTCTTAAATATCTGTGAGGTCTACATGGGATTTACAAAACGCTTATTCGATACCCACTTTATTTGAACCACCTTTCTCCTCAAAGCGGGCTTGTTACACAACCTGTAAGTATGATTAATTATTTATGTATATATTTTCTACCAGTTGTTCAAAATACGTCGTTTTGTGTTTTAAATTGTGTAGGTCTCCGGCTAACTAGCATTATTACTCTTACTGAAATAGTTCTGTTAATCAGCTGTGGGCCCACTATTACTTTAAATTATGTCTATTAATGCAGATTTTCTGTCGTTCTTACTACTTTGAGTAATGAGAAAGGATGGAGCAAGATTTGTTTTACAAACTTTAATGTTACATCAGTCATTCAAGTTAGTGCTCGCTAACGTATGCGCCGTTATTGAAACAGATAATGATACAGTTCCCACATGTGCAGCGCAATACATTAGAAATATACACATGGGTTTGTTAATGGACATACACTTGTTAATGCTGATGGTGAGGAATTACAGTTGCAACATGTCTTAATGTACCTCAAACTGAGTAAAGTATCATAGAGAAACGTCCTGCTCAAGTCGTCCTTGCAATGGAGGTTTGGGTTGAATAACTAGTCCTTCCAATGTTTCATCATCGGACTTACGCTCAAACTAATATGGTAAAATCGATGCCATCGGCAGAGGACTGAGGAAGCCTCCGGACCTGAAGTTCAGTTATGGTAATGGCCGTTTCATTTCCAAAACGCACTGTAAGCAGTAGACTAATCACAACAGACTGGACCGTCTGACCAATCAGAGCAGAGTAGCTCGCGGAAAGGAAGGATTCAGAGAGACTGAATCTTCAGACGAGTCGTTTGAGTCTTTGAAATATGTGGTAATGTGCAATGTATTATGATATTAAAGATAACAACCGGCTGGATGTACATTATCCCGCTTATTACACGGCTACGTGCCACATAAGTAAATAATTAGACATGAAATATTGATTGGGGTGGTCGAAATATTTTATTAGCCCTTTAAAAAGCAAATCTTCCACAGAGAGAGCAGTTGCTAGCAAGTGGCAAGTTCAAACTAGACGGACATTTAAGGGATACAGAACAGTCATTCCACTTATTATAAGGTATTATAAATAATTATGGGGATAACTAAGAGATATTGATATGAAACCGTTTTAAAATCGCTTGTATGCAACAAGAGAGAGCGAGTCTGTGATACCGGATGACATAATTACAGTAAATAACTGTACACAAAATATTGATTTGAGTTTTAATATGTTATTAGCTCACCAAACGCAAAACATCGACAAGGAAAATTATTTCCTAGCAAGCGTAAAGCGCTGACTTCAGTGACAGTTACCTGGATGTGTTATTAGTTTTTACTGGTTTTTATCGGGGGATAACATACCACTGGAGGGAGCGATTCATGGGCGTCACTAGGCCCTTTTTAGGGGGGCTTCACCCAACTTCTACCCACCCCCCCTAAAAATATGTGATTAACCTTTAAAACATATGAAACTGGCGGGAGGCTTCGGTTTCGTCCCGTCTTTTAGTCTGCCTTAATCAGCGTGTTCTTCAATCCGCAGCGGCGCCGAGCACTCTGCATGTCAGAAGCAGAGGTGTGTGCGTTCATCTGAGCCTCATTGGTCTGTCACCGCTCGTCAATGTCAAAATATTTGAGAAAACCAATCAAATCAGAGTAGGCGGGCTTTATGTTCACACAGAAGCTGCTGAGGCTGAGCGCGAATTTTAGCAGCGCGCCTCGACGTCAAGTGAGAGATATGTAAGTAGCTAAACTAAACATTTCATATTTGACAGCTGCTTCTTTAAGTCAGAAATGTAAAACAAATGACAAAAATATTCAGGCAAATTAATAAAATTTTGTCTAATTTCACCATTTTGAATTGAAAATAGGCCTAATGTGATCCATAATGTAATTAACAAACAAGAAATATTAACAAAGCCGTTTTCTTTAGATTAGGCATAACCTAAGATTAATAATGAATGTGTAGGCTACATATTGTAAATTAATATAATTACATTTGTAGCCTTCAGTAAACAAAAAAAGCTCAGCTTTTTTCAGCCTGTATTGGGCATAAGATTAGTAATGAATGTGTGCATATTGTTAATTAATTTAATAAACTTGGTTACCTAGCTTTCCTGGTAGCCTTCAGTAAATTAACGTCTACGAAAATGATTCATAAAACATAAATATCAGTTAACCATATGTTTACTTTCTTCACTGATGAAAATGGAAAAACTATATCAGTCATATCTGCCCACTGACATTGTTTTCAAGCTATTGTTATCTAATTTTTTGGCCTTCAGAACATCTTAAAATGCACATATGTAGATCATAGAAATCAATTTTCTCGGGGGAGCATGCCCCCGAACCCCCCTACCTCACATTTGGGATCTCAGTGATTATAAACCTGCCTACATTCCTGGGTATGATTAAGGGATGTACAATATGGTCATGCAGAATAAGGCATTAATATTTGCTTTATAAGTATAAGTAATAATAAATACTAATATGCATGCTAAAAAGCTACTAGTTAATAGTGAGAATTGGACCCTGAACTAAAGTGAAAATCCTAGAATCACCCCTGGAGCGATTTATTACACAGCGCTGTGTAATAAAGGACAAATAACTGCCAATAATTTGACTGTGTCACAACACAGAAGGGAACAGACAGGCAGGTAAGTGATAAAGATGTTTATTAAAGGCAGAGTGTGGGTGAACAGCGGGAACCAGGCGATGGGAAGTGGATGGTGACTTGCTGGATGTAGATGGTGACTTGATGAAGATTCAGGTGGGTATTCCTTGCAGGTGACGATGGAGACGAAAAAGGGAGAGCAGGAACCAAGCAGACGGACTGAAGACAGGAGACTAGACGAGATGATCACAGGTAGGCAGAGAGGTAAGGAGTCTGAGGTGAAACAGTGTATACTGTGACGAGACCAGACAAAGGGTGTGTCTCATTCAGTTCCCTAGCTCCCGAGCTCGTGAATCAGTATATCGTGTACACAAGTTCGGGCACTGGTAAGGACAGTAAAAGACGCTGGCTCACTACACATTGGGACACTGATGACTCTATTTCCGGCGATGTGACAACGTCCTCATTGTACAACATCATTACTGGTATTTATGAACAACAGCAGAGCTTATATCTTTCTGACATTACTTGTAATGTTTTTTAAAGTACATTATGATAAATACTTTGCTTGTTACATATACGTGCAACATTTCAGCCGTAAATAAATTATAAATGTTAGCTAGATTGTGTTCATTACCTGTCTAACGATGTATGTTTATGCTGAAATATAACAATAAAATAATGGTTTCCCATTTTTAAAAACACATATCCCGTGTCGTTATCGGTCATTATGTGTAGTGAGTTGGCTCACGTAATTTGAGTTTCGTTCTTCAGAACTTCCGTTAAGGGAGCATAGTCAGCATCGATGCACCCTGGGTTTTGTGATGCATTGTGGGACTTTTTAGGGAGCGAACATTTCAGTGCACTTGAAGGATTCTGCGATTGAGACAGCCCTTAAAATGGCTGACTCCTTGATCAGTGCCCTGACTGCTGAACTAGGGAGCTGATTGAGACGCACCCAAGGAGTAAATGGTGCACGGGGAATATAAAAGGTGAGTCTCTGATGAGGTGCAGGTGCAGCGAGTCAGTACACTGGTGATTGTGAATGAGTGGGCGGGTCCTGGTGATTCGATGATGATTGGGGCTGTGACAGTGTGGTTGACTCTGTGACAGTACCCCCGTCTCCACGGCCGGCTCTTGATGGCTGACGGACCCGGCGACGGGGCCGGCCACGACCTCTGGGGGCTGGACGGTCAGGGTGGGTCTTCGTGGAACTGGGTGAGTAATAACGGATCCAGGACGTCATCTTGGGACACCCACGAGCGTTCTTCGGGACCGTACCCCTCCCAGTCAATTAAATACTCAAGGTTGCCACCCCGCCGCCATGAGTCTAGGATGGTGTGGACTCGGTACACTAGGTCCTCATCAGCGATGTCTGGAGGGGGAGGTACTTCGTCCGTGGTGGATTCTGTGGGAGAAGGAGACAGAGGTTTAGTGAAGGGTTTCAAGAGTGAGACATGAAATGAAGGTGAGATCTGATCTGAGCGCTGGAAGGTTGAGTCGGTAGGTGACTTCATTGACCTGCCTCTGCACCGTGAAGGGACCTATGTAGCGGGGACTCAGCTTACGGCAGGGCAGGCGAAGACGGATGTCATGGGTGGAGAGCCACACCTTTTGTCCTGGCTGGTATTGTGTGGCTTCAGCTCTTTGGACATCAGCCTGGCGTTGGTGTCTTCGCACTGCCCGCTGGAGATGCACGTGTGCTGAGTCCCATACCCTCTCGCTCTCCTCGAACCAGTGATTGACGGCTGGAACCTCCGACGGTTCTCCTGACCAGGGGAAAAGAGGAGGTTGGTAGCCGAGGATGCATTGGAACGGAGTAAGCCCAGTGGTGGTCTGCCGTAGGGAGTTCTGGGCATACTCTGCCCAGGGGAGGTAACGGCTCCAGCCGTCCTGGTGCTGGTGGTAGTATGACCGTAGGTATCTCCCGATCTCCTGGATCTTGCGCTCAGTCTGGCCGTTGGTTTGGAGATGATACCCGGACAATAAACTCACTGAGACGCCCAGGAGTTGGAAGAAAGCCCTCCATACTCGGGAGATGAACTGGGGACCTCTGTCGGAGACGATGTCTCCTGGCAAGCCATAATGACGGAATACTTGGTGGAATAAAAGTTCTACAGCTTCGAATGCGGTAGGCAGGCCCTTGATAGGGATTAATTTACAGGCTTTTGAGAACCGTATGATGGTTAGATGGAGGAAGGTCAGTCATGAAATCCACTCCCTGATGGGACCAGGGTCGTTGGGTATTGGCAGGGGTACCAGCTTACCTTCCGGCAGCTTCCGTGGAGTGTTGGAGATAGCACAGACTGAGCACCCCTTGACAAATCGCGAGATATCCTGGGTCATGTTGGGCCACCAGTAGCGATCTTGTAGGAGCGAGAGGATTCGCTGGCTGCATGGTTGTCCAGAGCCCGGAGAGGTATGTGCTGAGTCCATGAGGGACAGATGGCAGGCAGATGGTACGTATAACCGTCCCTCAGGACCTCCCGGTGGAGCAGGTTCGGTGAGGGTTGCCTGGAGGATTTGATCATCGAAGGACCATTGAATCGGGCTAACCACCATGGCTGGAGGGAGAACAGGTTCAGGAGGACTGGAGTCAGGTTCAGGATGGTATAGATGGGATAGAGCATCTGCTTTGCAGTTCTTGGTACCGGGTCGGTAGGTAATGGTGAAATCAAACCGGGTGAAGAAGAGTGCCCAACGGGCTAGTCAAGGATTGAGCAGCTTGGCTTCTCGGAGATACTCCCGGTTCCGGTGATCAGTGATAACCTCGAAATTATTCTGAGCTCCCACCAGCCAATGTCTCCACTCCTCCAAGGCCAGCTTGATTGCGAGCAACTCACGATTTCCGATGTCGTAGTTCTGCTCCGTCGGGGACAGCTTCTTGGAGTAGAAAGCACATGGATGGAGTCGAGGAGGCTCACCCTGCCGCTGGGATAGCACCGCTCCAACCCCAGTAGTAGAGGCATCAACTTCGACCATGAATGGGAGTTCCGGATTAGGATGGACTAGGGCTGTCACGATATTAGATTTCTCACACCACGGTTATTGTGGCCAAAAGAATTCACAATATCGATATATCGCGATATCTATAGAAACCCTGGGGGGAAAAGTTATCAAATTAATTTTTACTTTGTTTATTTAGTTTTTCTTTTTTACCCAATGAACATAATTGGATACTGATAAACACAGGGCACATGCATCTTTGAAACTCCCTATGAAATAACAAGAGAGAAAATACTCTCAAGTTCAACAGTATGATGAATAATATTAACATCAAAACTGATACTTTAACCTGTTAACTTGTGTACCCATATTTTAAGCTCTTTAACCTATCATTGCGCCGGCGCCAGTGAAGTCATACAGTAAGCGCTGCTAATTCAGTTTTAATGTGCACCTAGAACTGCCGCAGAGAGACATTAAGTACATGGCACTGCGACCAACGTAACATTTTACAGAGTTTAATGTAGCAATGTGGTCGCACAGTTTTTCTAGATCCGTTTTAATCGTGTAATAGATTTGAACAAAAAAAAAAAATCAAGTGCTACGAACAGGCTGTATTGGCCATAACTAGATTGCAAATACAAAAATATACATTATGTAAATAGACATTCATTAATTAAAAGAAACTATGAGATGTGCTGCACTGGTGGAAACAACACGAGACCATGCTACCGCGACCGTCAAGACTGGCTCTGACTGGTGTTTAGAGTCCCCGCCAGCAGCAGTAGGTGCAATTCAGAAGGTGGTCTGGGACGCATTTCAGACGAAACTGGACAAGTGTGAATGCATCTGGTTGTTTAAACCACATATATACATTTTACTCCTGGCAAATTGTTAAAAATAAACGTGTGAGAGCGTGTTATAGGCTATATATATGACATAGTCAGATATGATGGCGCTACTGCAACACGCATCACTGCAAACTATCACTAAAGCATTAAGCCAACACGCAAACGGCCTCCAGTGAAACTGAAAGTAGCCTCAGATGCTCAAATACACAATCATCTTCATTAAAACTAATGAGACTAAATTCTCTTAGCTTAGCTTAAATGCTTAGCTTAGGTCGCTCTTTCTCCTATTGGTCTTTGATCTTGAAATTAGCTGATGATAAATAAAATGCAGCTCGAATAGTTTGCTTCGTTGACGTGAACTCCGTTAAATTTGCATAGCATATAGCGCGGGAATTGAAGATCGGATTTATATTCATTTTGCGGAGAGGTGTAAGGTAAGACAACTTGCATGTTTTTTATTTATTTTTTTATTTAGTTTATTAGTAGATCGTAGGCCTATAGCCCGTTTCGTTTGCGAGCAGCAGCAGCCTGCCTCAGCTTGTCAGAAATGCCTTTTTACTGTGGTGGTGATAGTAAAAGTTTAAACTAACATTGTGATATGCTTGAAGTGTTTTATATCTATGACAAGTCAAGTCAAGTGCTGATTTGAGTGGCGCTGATCAAACATGTGGTTAACTCACTGTCGGCCGCTGGGTCGTTATTTTAACAAACAAAAATTGCTCCAAACATTTTTTCTAAATTAACTTAATAAAGAAACTAAAACTAAATATAACTACTTTGACATTAAAAACAAAGCTGAACTATTTTTATGGCTGCAACAGTGTGTGATAGGGATATCTACGTGTCATGTTATTATAAGAGTCCCATTCATTTTAAATATTGTGGTTATCGCCAATACCAGTATATTGTCACACCCTAAATGAACACAATGTCGATATTTCTTGCTTTGACTATCACGATTATCGTCAATACCGGTATATTGCGACACCCCTAGGATGGACCAGGATTGGAGCGGTCGTGAAGGCATCCTTGAGGTGTTGGAAGGCTTCTGTGGCCAAAGGGTTCCAGGACAGAGACTTGGGCCGGTTCCTGAGGAGTGAGGTGAGAGGTGAGCTGAGGAGAGCTGGTCAGTGTTTGTTTTCACCCGAATTAACATGTTCAATCAGCGTTTGTCGGTGTCTGTTGGGGCAGTGTGAACATGACAGTTATTTTTCATAAAATTCTAAATCCAACGGCCAACTTGTTTGTTGGTGTTTGTTGGCGTTTGTCTGTGCGGTGTGAATCGGCCTTAATAAAAGTACACCAGTCACAGCAGCGGTCCCTCCGCCATGTTTAAAGTTTATGGAACGCCCAACTCAGGAACTTGGGTATCAAATGCTGCGTTCACACCGTAATTACCATAAATAAAGCTCTGTATGCTTTAGCATCACTCTAGAGGTACTTTGATGTCATAAACTGATTGGTCTGCACAGCGCTGCTTCAAGTCAAACACACCTTAACGCTGCGTTCACGCCATGCCGTAATTACCATAGTCTCGAGATGACACGTCACGTTCTATTTGGAGCTGTTTCCGTCCTTGGACTGGGAATTATGCGTTTCTATAGCTGTGTCTCATTTCAAAGGCTGCATCCTCCAGAGGTTGCATTTGTCGACCGCATAATTATAAAGAATGTGTTATTTCAGAACAGTAACCATAAAAAAAAACTGTAAAATTGACCGTTATTACTAGTGAAGCATTTTTTGTTGTAATTTCTTAATGGAATGGAATGTAGTGGTCAGTTTACTGAAATGAAGCAGCCTCATTGACGTACGCGGCCGACAAATGTGACCTCCAGAGGACGCAGCCTTCGAAATGAGACAGCTTATGGCACCACTATCAACAGGCTTGTTTGACTTTATGCAGCGCTGCGCTGGCCGATCGGTGGCTGACTTATGCCGAGTTCAGACTGCACGGTTTTCAAACTCGTCAGATCACTGCTCTTTTCACACTGCATGACTATCTGGGGTAGCATTCAGTTGCTGCTGTGTTCCCACTGCACGATGGATCGGCGACAGGGGGTTCACACTGCATGACTGTACAAGAGGAAGAATCGCCGATAACTCTGTCCGGTCCGCAAACTACGTTTCACAAGCAAACATATGCGAGATGTGACAAGGAAACAACGTGAGATCACATGTGAGTCAGACCGGAGTTCTCGCGCAAGACTAGAATTGTTATTAAAATGATAGACTGCAGAAAGTTTGCGATCCAAATTGTCTGTGCGCTGATTTGCAGCGAAAAGGAGAAAAAGAAGAACGATTATGGCAGAGGAAATGGTTGGGGAGACACAGGGAGCAAGGATTGTGTTCTGCAAAGAGATTTGGAGGTAAATAAATAATTTTGCAATGTGCTGCTGTTGCGGCTGGTCAAGCAAATGTTTGTGCTTTGTTTCTGTTTGATTTAATTGTAAATATTTTTATTAAAATACTGATATTCTTGTCTATAACTCCTCCCCCAACCTCCCGCTGCCCTGTATCTTGCTCTCTCGTTGGCTGTAGGTCATCGGCGATGTAATTTTCAGTCAGAACACATTTCACACAGCAGGATTTTGAATCGCCGACAGGTCCAGATATTCAGCATGCCAAATATCTCACGGGCATCGGCGACTCGTTGGCGATTCTCTCAGATCACGTCTTTGATAATTCACACTGCATGATTGTCACTCACGTGAACGAGCACTGATTTGCCTATGATTTCGGGAATTTGTCTGCGATATCGCAAAACCTGTCGGCGAGTCAAAATCGGGGCTAAAATCAGACAGTGTGAACTCGGCATTAAAGCAGTGCATGTCAGTTCGAAATTTTGTCCGACTTGAGACTTCGTCCGCGGTACTGTGACGTATGGCATCAAAGTACTGCGAGAGCGATTCGAGAGCAGACGGCTGACTCATCCTGCACAGTTTCTCCAGAGCGGCTGCGCAGGCTCTGATGACGACACAGCTGTTCCGCGATTGGCTGGATTCACCACATGACAACGATCACGTGTGTTTTGAGTTTATTCTGACCAAGTGTGCGGCACAAGTCCTAAAAAGAAAAAAAGAAAAAGCCAAAACGTTTCGATCGCCCCCAGGTGGCTGGATGCAGTATAGCTCATAAACCCCGCCCTCTCATTGTAATCGAATGGGGTATGAGACAAACTAAACAATCAAATTACACTTCAAATACATTTTTTTCCAAAGATGGCTTCTGTCATTTTAGTTTTTAATTCACTTAATCTGTGATAAAGTATGCAAACACAGCACGAGCGTCACTAAGGGAAGCAGAAAGTGTCTGACGCGTCTCTGGCTGTGCTCGAAATGGCATACTATCATACTGCTCTTACTATTTCTACAGTATCTATACTGTGCATAGTGTGCACATTTTCTGTATGCATGAAATACCCGGATTACTTACTTTATTTGCCAGCATCTGCTAAATACAACTCAAAAATACTGAAATCAATATGAAAGGTGTGTTCGGAATGGCATACTACCATACAACTCCTACTATATTGTGAATAGTATGTGAATTTTCTGTATGCATGGAATTCTCGGAAGTATGCATCTGAGGACACTGCATGGGATATTGTTTCCCACAATGCAACACGCTCCATGTGACGTTTCATCTTCGTGAAGAGAGCAGCATGAGTGAACTGGCATTATTGGCATTAGGTTCAATAAAAAAAAACTAATCTTTCTCATTTTTGCGGTCTCATCCCGAGAGACAAAAGTGTCCCAAAATAAACAATAGCCTAGTATGCAACAAGTGTATCCGTAGGGGTTCATGGCCATATACAAACCCGATTCCAAAAAAGTTGGGACACTGTACAAATTGTGAATAAAAACAGAATGCAATGATGTGGAAGTTTCAAATTTCAATATTTTATTCAGAATACAACATAGATTACATATCAAATGTTTAAACTGAGAAAATGTATCATTTTAAGGGAAAAATAAGTTGATTTTAAATTTCATGGCATCAACACATCTCAAAAAAGTTGGGACAAGGCCATGTTTACCACTGTGTGGCATCCCCTCTTCTTTTTATAACAGTCTGCAAACGTCTGGGGACTGAGGAGACAAGTTGCTCAAGTTTAGGAATAGGAATGTTGTCCCATTCTTGTCTAATACAGGCTTCTAGTTGCTCAACTGTCTTAGGTCTTCTTTGTCGCATCTTCCTCTTTATGATGCGCCAAATGTTTTCTATGGGTGAAAGATCTGGACTGCAGGCTGGCCATTTCAGTACCCGGATCCTTCTTCTACGCAGCCATGATGTTGTAATTGATGCAGTATGTGGTCTGGCATTGTCATGTTGGAAAATGCAAGGTCTTCCCTGAAAGAGACGACGTCTGGATGGGAGCATATGTTGTTCTAGAACTTGGATATACCTTTCAGCATTGATGGTGCCTTTCCAGATGTGTAAGCTGCCCATGCCACACGCACTCATGCAACCCCATACCATCAGAGATGCAGGCTTCTGAACTGAGCGCTGATAACAACTTGGGTTGTCCTTGTCCTCTTTAGTCCGGATGACATGGCGTCCCAGTTTTCCAAAAAGAACTTCAAATTTTGATTCGTCTGACCACAGAACAGTTTTCCACTTTGCTACAGTCCATTTTAAATGAGCCTTGGCCCAGAGAAAACGCCTGCGCTTCTGGATCATGTTTACATATGGCTTCTTTTTTGACCTATAGAGTTTTAGCTGGCAACGGCGAATGGCACGGTGGATTGTGTTCACCGACAATGTTTTCTGGAAGTATTCCTGAGCCCATGTTGTGATTTCCATTACAGTAGCATTCCTGTATGTGATGCAGTGCCGTCTAAGGGCCCGAAGATCACGGGCATCCAGTATGGTTTTCCGGCCTTGACCCTTACGCACAGAGATTGTTCCAGATTCTCTGAATCTTTGGATGATATTATGCACTGTAGATGATGATAACTTCAAACTCTTTGCAATTTTTCTCTGAGAAACTCCTTTCTGATATTGCTCCACTATTTTTCGCCGCAGCATTGGGGGAATTGGTGATCCTCTGCCCATCTTGACTTCTGAGAGACACTGCCACTCTGAGAGGCTCTTTTTATACCCAATCATGTTGTCAATTGACCTAATAAGTTACAAATTGGTCCTCCAGCTGTTCCTTATATGTACATTTAACTTTTCCGGCCTCTTATTGCTACCTGTCCCAACTTTTTTGGAATGTGTAGCTCTCATGAAATCCAAAATGAGCCAATATTTGGCATGAAACTTCAAAATGTCTCACTTTCAACATTTGATATGTTATCTATATTCTATTGTGAATAAAATATAAGTTTATGAGATTTGTAAATTATTGCATTCCTTTTTTTATTCACAATTTGTACAGTGTCCCAACTTTTTTGGAATCGGGTTTGTATGTTTTAAGGAGCACAGATATTGGCTTGGAACAGAACATTATAATTATATATTTCCACAACGATTACAGGTCTCGTAATGATGACCCATCTGTTTTGGGAAAACGTGTGCTTCACAGGAACATATCTGCTTTATCTAAAACTTCAGATTATAATTTCAATTTGAGTCAGTCATATGAAATATTCTCAGTTGACAAATAAAACCATATATTAGCATATCATATACATTTTATGCTGCCAAAATAGCATATTTACCGAATGGCATTATCTACCATAAATCTTAATGGTGCACTATGTAAATTTTAGCGGCATCTAGTGGTGAGTTTACGAATTACAACTGCCCACTGCTCACCCCTCCCTTTCGAAGCACATAGAGAAGCTACGGTGGCCGACAGGACAAAGAGGTCGTCGTCTGAGACAGCAGAGAGTAGCTAGCACTCTGTAGAGCAGTTTGTCCATTTAGGGCTACTGTAGAAACATGGCGGCGCAAAATGGAGACTTCACTGTAAGGGGACCCGCGGTGTATGTAGATAGAAATGGCTCATTCTAAGGTAATAAAAACATAACGGTTCATTATGCAAGGTCTTTATACACCACTGAAAACGTAGTTGTGTATATTATATTGCATTTCTGTCAATAGACCCTCATAAATACTACACACTGTACCTTTAAGAGAATTTGTGATGTTTTGGAAAACCCAGCTATAATTAGTTATTTTACTTATGTATTACACACAGTAAAAAGTGGTAGGTGTTCCTGTAAGGGGCTATATTGTTACCTGAACCCCTAAAATTAGCTAACCTAATGTAGTCAATTTTATTCAAACATGGGTTTTATTCAAACATAATCTCTTTTTTGTTTTGGTTTTTGTATAAGAAAAATATCAATATTTAACACATTATAAAGTAAAATATCTAGCTTTCGGCGGACCGCCTTCCGTATTCAACTTATGAAAAAAGCGCAACTGGCGCAACAATGGCGTCGGACATAGCGCAAGCGTTTTGAACTGTGAGGCGTTACACTTTCTTCGTGAGTTGAATACGGAAGGTGGTCCACTGGAAGCTATATTTTACTTTATAAAGTTTTAAATATGGATATTTTTCTTACACAAACCCATCGATTCACTTCAGAAGGCCTTTATTAACCCCTCGGAGCCGTGTGGATTACTTTTATAATGGATGGATGCACTTTTTTGGGCTTCAAATTTTGGGCTGCCATTCACTGCCATTATAATGCTTGGATTAGCCAGGACATTTTTTAATATAACTCCGATTGTATTCGTCTGAAAGAAGAATGTCTTATACACCTAGGATGGCTTGAGGGTGAGTATCCTATGGGATAATTTTCATTTTTGGGTGAGCTATCGCTTTAAGTATTATTTGTAACAACATGAAGGTGAAGGAAATAATACTATCATGTATAGTCAAATGGGAAACACTTTACAACATGTTACACATGTATTAATATATTTTTAAAAATAAAAACGGTGTATAGTTGTAGCCTACATCCTTGACGTATAAACTACTGTGTTTGTATCATGCATTAACAAGCATGATCAATAGGCTATGTTTTAAAATTTAGCTCATTGTACATCATGATATTTATGCATATTATATGAACAGAAAAGTGACATTATTTAAAAGTATTGTTGTTAAATATTGTAGACATAGATCCAATCAAAATCCATTTGAAAACAGTTTATATTTAACAAAAGAAAATGACGTGTATGGGTAGCGCAACTATGAATGTTTAAGCCCCGCCCCTCACTTCCGGTTCTGAAACTGCTGGTGCTGCCGGCCTGTGGCAAGCCAAGTCGAAGTTACACACCTCATGCCTAAATGAATCTGCAGCAGTCAGGTAGCAGAGCGGTCACGATGTACAGGTAGGAGCTCTCGGAAAATTCCCATCTTACAAGGTGTAATTATGAGCTTTACAAGGATGTGAACTTTTTACAAGTTGAAATCAATTATGCCAATTACAACGTGGCGCGAACGTTGGTACCTATGGGTGGTACAGCAACTACGGTACGTAATACAAGTCGTAGCTTTTAGAAAATTACGTTTACTAAAATTACTAATTCTACTAGCACATTGTAGGACATGGCGTGAACGCACGTAAAATTATCCCTGAGCTGACTTGAGGGTGTTCATGTCCAATATTTTACTAGAAAACTCGTATTCACGAAAACTGATAGGTCAAGGCAGCATAACCGCTATTATGTTCCTTACTAGGGGTGTCGCAATATACTGGTATTGACGATAATCGTGATATTCAAAGCAAGAAATATCGACATCGTGTTAATTTAGGGTGTGACAATATACCGTTATTGGCGATAACCACAATATTTAAAATGAATGGGACTCTTATGATAACATGACACGTAAGCACTCCAGTGTCCCTGGACTGGAGCCCTTTTTTTTTTTTTTTTTATATCCTCCCTATCACACACTGTTGCAGCCATAAAAATAGTTCAGCTTTGTTTTTAATGTCAAAGTAGTTATATTTCGTTTCGTTTCTTTATTAAGTTAATTTAGAAAAAAATGTTTGGAGCAATTTTTGTTTGTTAAATTAAAGTCTTTGTTTTTTAAAATAACGACCAGCTAGCGGCCAGCGGCCGACAGTGAGTTAACCACGTTTGATCAATTTAGCCACTCAAATCAACACTTGACTTGTCTTGCCTATAATAAAATCCATAGATATAAAACACTTCAAGCATATCACAATGTTAGTTTAAACTTTTACTATCACCACCACAGTAAAAAGGCATTTCTGACAAGCTGAGGCAGGCTGCTGCTGCTCGCAAACGAAACGGGCTATAGGCCTACGATCTACTAATAAACTAAATAAAAAAATAAATAAAAAACATGCAAGTTGTCTTACCTTACACCTCTCCGCAAAATGAATATAAATCCGATCTTCAATTCCCGCGCTATATGCTATGCAAATTTAACGGAGTTCACGTCAACGAAGCAAACTATTCGAGCTGCATTTTATTTATCATCAGCTAATTTCAAGATCAAAGACCAATAGGAGAAAGAGCGACCTAAGCTAAGCATTTAAGATAAGCTAAGAGCATTTAATCTCATTAGTTTTAATGAAGATGATTGTGTATTTGAGCATCTGAGGCTACTTTCAGTTTCACTGGCGGCCGTTTGCGTGTTGGCTTAATGCTTTAGTGATAGTTTGCAGTGATGCCTGTTGCAGTAGCGCCATCATATCTGTCATATATATAGCCTATAACACGCTCTCACAGGTTTATTTTTAACAATTTGCCAGGAGTAAAATGTATATATGTGGTTTAAACAACCAGATGCATTCACACTTGTCCAGTTTCGTCTGAAATGCGTCCCAGACCACCTTCTGAATTGCACCTACTGCTGCTGGCGGGGACTCTAAACACCAGTCAGAGCCAGTCTTGACGGTCGCGGTAGCATGGTCTCGTGTTGTTTCCACCAGTGCAGCACATCTCATAGTTTCTTTTAATTAATGAATGTCTATTTAGATAATGTATATTTTTGTATTTGCAATCTAGTTATGGCCAATACAGCCTGTTCGTAGCACTTGATTTTTTTTTTTTTTTTTTCAAATCTATTACACGATTGAAACGGATCTAGAAAAACTGTGCGACCACATTGCTACATTAAACTCTGTAAAATGTTACGTTGGTCGCAGTGCCATGTACTTAATGTCTCTCTGCGGCAGTTCTAGGTGCACATTAAAACTGAATTAGCAGCGCTTACTGTATGACTTAATTGCCGCCGGCGCAATGATAGGTTAAAGAGCTTAAAATACGGGTACACAAGTTAACAGGTTAAAATATCAGTTTTGATGTTAATATTTTTCATCATACTGTTGAACTTGACAGTATTTTCTCTCTTGTTATTTCATAGGGAGTTTCAAAGATGCATGTGCCCTGTGTTTATCAGTATCCAATTATGTTCGTTGGGTAAAAAAGAAAAACTAAATAAACAAAGTAAAAATTAATTTGATAACTTTCCCCCCAGGATTTCTATAGATATCGCGATGAATTCTTTTGGCCACAATAACCGTGGTGTGAAAATTCTAACATCGTGACAGCCCTATTCCTTACTATAATAGACACTTTTCCTGACCCACAAATCAAATTACATATAAAGCAAACCTGACAACTGAGTTGAAATGCTGATCAGGTAGAGATGGATAGTGAATGTGACGGGGTCTGTTTTTGGCATAATACTACTGAGCTCCTACAAGACTTTAATAATAGCCACCTATTTTTATTTATGCCAGCACATCAAGGGAGATAAAAAAGTAAAAGAGAGAGAGAAAAAGTTCTAACTTTTAAGCACTAGTGATTTACATTAAAGACCCCATTAAATTAACTATGGAATGATATTCCAGACAATATTCAAAAGGAATTGCAAATTGTATTTGCAATTGCATTTTCAATTTGTGCACGCATACCTTGTGCCATACTGGAAACACAAATGCATGATTTGCAATTGCGTTTGGATTTTCATTTCCGTGAATGTAACATGTCTGCCAAATTTCAAATGGAAACACAAAGTCTGTTTGCAATTGCATTTACAATGTCTTACGAGTTATGACCCTGCCGTTTTGGAATAGCAATAGAAAATCACCCATTTGCTATTTCACTTCCTCGGCGTCCTGCCACAACCCTCACAAAATTCAAATGCAATCGCAATATGCTTTGGCTTGCACTTGCATTTCCTATTCCTAACACAGTCAACTGTCAATCAGTCTTGAGGGCGGGGTTTATTGATATAGTCGAAAAGTATGCCACGCCCTCAAGTGGTGGAAAATGGGGAATTTGGCTATTTTTGCAATAAAAACAGGCCAATTTTTTTCACTTAAATTCAAACAAAGTCAAACATCCAGAATTGACTTTCACCTGGCAACCAGAAAAAAAAAGCAAAAAGAAAACTGCTGTGTCTGCAGTCGGCATGTATCAGACGAATATCATCATAGTTACAGCTGCCACAGTGAATTATCTTGAGTTAAAATCAGAGAATCTGTAGAAACCTGACATGACCTGAAAAATTAATCAAAAAAAGTAATCAAAAATTATTATTTTTTTTACATTAGTGACATTCAATCGCTGTTCATGTTCATTTCGTAGGAGGATGCTCTGAATTCTGCTTCATTTCAGCATTTTATTCAACTATTTAAAAAAAAAATGCATTCATATTCATTCAACTATATTTGTATCTTTATTTTGACATTTAATACATACATTTTCAGACATACACATGTTGCTTAGCTGTGGGGTTCCACAGATTTATCTTCATTTCTTCTTGACAAGTTGCTTGCAACCAGAACAGTCGTCTTTTGGTTTTTTTTGTTTGGTTGGCAGGTGATAAATACTTAGTTCCAGGTTTTTGGATTTGTTTGAAGTGCAAAAAACTACACAGCAGTTTTACGACGTTTTTTGATGCAAAATATCCAATAAATGTGTATATTTCTCCCCGTTTTCCTTAAAGGAATGAATAATGATGAAAACGGTGCTTTTCCACCACTTGAGGGCGTGGCATACTTTTCGACTATATCAATAAACCCCGCCCTCAAGACTGATTGACAGTTGACTGTGTTAGGCATCGGAAATGCAAGTGCAAAGAGGACTGTGATTCCATTTGAATTTTGTGAGGGTTGTGGCAGGACACGGAGGAAGTGAAATAGCAAATGGGTGATTTTTCTATTGCTATTCCAAAATGGCAGGGTCATAACTCGTAAGACATTGTAAATGCAACTGCAAACATACTTTGCGTTTCCATTTGAAATTTGGCAGACATGTTACATACTTACTACTTACAGACTACTTATATGATACTTGTACACTGTTTTGCTCACTTTTTTTGAAGCTAAAAAGCTGAAGTTTATTAAAAAAAATGACCAGTATATTTTCTGTTAAGGCTTTTCTATTCCATGGAAAAAAGAAAGTCATACAGAGTTTGGAATGACATGATGGTGAGTAAATGATAAGAGAATTAATTGGCAGAATCATTTTTGAGTGAACTTTTCCTTTTAAGATCGTTATTCCAGAGCATTAAACTTACGATTGTATATTATTGTTGTTTGATGTATATCTTTCTGTGCTTACAGATTATAGGTATTTATAAGGAAGTCCCTCATGGATTACATGGGTGAGTAGTCTGAGTGAACTCAATGAACTTGTCTTGGTTCTCCTGTGAAGTACTTTACGTCATCTGCGGCAGGAGGGGTTTATTCAAAACACTGATGAGCAGGGGGGTTTTACTTTCAGTTCTGAAGATGGATGGATGGATGGATGGCATAGGCGGAGGGTGAACCAACTCAAGGGTAAGGCTAGATGCGAATGTGATTCCTCTTTAAAAACACATTTAAATAGAATGTCATGAAATAGTTACGTGTTGCCTAGTCTCGCATAGCCAGACCTTCAGACTGACGGCAGAAGGTCTGGACTCCATCGCAGCTTTCATTGGTCAAGGACTGCCCAAGAGGACGTTTGACTGACATGTAAAGCAACCAATCACAGTTCGATTTGTTCCACGTCATGTTTATGGGCGTGAAAATGTAGAGATGATGTCCCTGCAATAACAGACCGGCGTGCGTCTATAAATTATTAATTCAAGAACGTTGTACGAGTTTACTGCAACAATGGAGCCGCGAACTTCACATACTTTTGAAAATCCAGCGTTTGGTTGATCCTGGTAAGCGCTCATTGTCACAGATGTAAACACAATGGCGTTCTTCTTCCACGAGGGAGTTTGGTGTCACGGCATTTGTTTCCAGTCGGACCATTAAAGAATGCAACACACACGTCTCGCGGACATCCTGTAGAATTTAACCAATCAGATGACGACTTCGCAACTCCTGAAGTGTTTCCAGAAAAGTGTGCCATATGCATCAGACGTTCAGCCAACGGTCCGTGGGCGTGACGTCTGAGGCTGAGACTACGTGTTGCCTATCAACAACCTACACATCCCAGCGTTATTAAAGTGTTTGTTCACAAACCACTAATTTGAACAGGCAAGCATACTGTATGTGTAATATGGCATGGCAGCCAGTTCGAGTAATAAATAGTCTATACATTGCCTTACCTAATGCAGCAAAACATACGTTTTGAGTGGTGAGGGAATTCTAATTTAAACAAGTCTGATTAACCATTGCGTTCAAGAAATCATCAGATATGTTTGATTGGCTACATTGCTCAACGATGCAAAAATATGTTGTAAATAGAAACCGATTTATATTCGACGCTCTCAAGAGCACAATCACCAAATATGTTTGTTTATCACTTTATGATGAGAGTATTCGTGAGAGTTCAGCTCGCGCATTGAACACAGCTCCTTTGTTTCAGCATTGACTTATCTGAACGCCTCTGATTGGCCGTGGCATTCATAAGCTCAACAGAATCGTGTGTGATCGGTTATAGTGCGCAACGCTATACAACGCGTAAAAAGTGTGACGCAACATGCGCAGATCTAAAATTAAAGCCGCAATCGACACTTTTTATTTCATTTTCACATTATTACCAGATTTTGTTTAAATGTGCAGGTGCATTTTTGGCCCATATTTAGTTTAAATGTGCAGGTGCAGTTTTGGCCCTGTTAATTTTTGACCTGTGGCCAGGGGAAGGCTAAGCCTTATACATGCTCCGCCTATGATGGATGGTCAGAAATATGATGAGGGTTGCATAGGTGATTATTCGTCACTGGATCTTTGTAATCTCTTCTTTTGTCTCATTTGTAAACCCTTTAGATAAACAATGTAATGTTTACGACTTACATTTTAAATCTGTGATTTAGAAATAGTAATTTTCCTTTAAAATTTAGATTTAAAAAAATAAATGTTGGTTAATTATTTGCTATTAATTGATACCAATTGATGCTATTAATGATTACCAGACACACCTGCCAGTATTATTTACAGAAATGAAAGACATTCCTCATTTAAATTTAAAGAAAATGTTTTTCATTAAGACCCCATTAAGAACAACATGTAGGCCTACAGTATTTCTTATTATTATGATTACATTGTGCAAGTTAACTTGGTTATGATTTTTCATAGTCATATCACATTGTTTTGAAATTTAGTAAGCTTCTACTTTCTAAATACATATTTCTACTAATACTTTTGCACCTAAAACAGTGCAGTGATCATTACATCTAATACATGAATTTCTATAGTACTTTAAGGGAAATTTAAAAATAGGGTCAATTACACAGTGAGTATTAAACAGTATGTGCGTATGTAAACACTGAGTATAAAGTTTTTTTTTTTTGGTTTTTCATATAAAGAAATGTTTCCAGTTCACAGCTTTTGTATTTACATGCAGGTAATAATACATACTAATATTGAAGTTATTGTGTCTCTATGCTTGAAATAGCAAACCCGGTTGTGTCAAATCTGCCTGACTTTTGCATCAAGTTTTTAAATCAAATATACTTTGCAAATGTTTGATTTGATATTCGCATATACGTCTATTTCTGTTCATCAGCATCAGTACGAACTATTTAAGGCTCTTGTCTCGCATTAAATCCGGGACGGTGAGAAAAGTGTCAGCAATGCTGTCTGGATTTAGTTTTTTATAGGGTTAACGTTTCCCAAATTACTTGTGTGTGAGATTGAAAGTGAAGGGCGTGCTCCTGGCTGAGGGAAAAGTGTGTGAGCCTGGCCCTAATGCGGAATCTCATTAAGGCAACTGTCAGGATTCTTCTATTTTACTCTCACCTCTCCTATTCCATAAGAGCCAGACTGTCGTTTCGAGTGAGTCTGCCGCCAAAGAGGCATTTACAAATAAATGAAAAATGTCACAATTGATTTTACTCTTCCAAGACTACAGCGTGTCAGCTTTGTCACAAACTGTCTTTGTTGTTCTCCGTCTTCCAGGTCCAGCACCCGCACGTGGTCGATAGTTACTGACTGGTTCGGGCCCTTTCCTGCCTCGGCTCCGGTAAGCCCTCAGACAATGACCTTTTATTTGTGTTGCTTTTATGTGTTCTGTGTCTCGTCCTCCGGCTGAAAATACCTTACTGATCAGCGTTCAGGAGGGGATGGCGGAGCAGGAAGCATGGAAGCGGGGGGAAATAAAGCAGGAAAATGGCGTGGCATGCTGATAGGAGTGTAAGCGTAGTACGGTTTTTAACCCTTGTGGCGAAGCGTGTCTCCGGAAATGTTGACGCAACGTTGCTCACTGTTAGGAGCTCCATTTAACCCTAATATCCTAAAAATCCTTGCAATCTTCCTTTGTGTGACGGAATGTTTGAATGGCCGTGTCGGTACCTGCTGGCTGCAGAGAATCACACTGCTTTAGTAAGTTGTGGAATTTTCCCTTTGTGCCAACATGCGGTACGATTGCTAAGCTTTTCCGTCAATCCAAGCATATTAAATCCTCACGTAGCTGCTGTCGACCAATCGATAAGATCTGTTGCAAGACAGTTTTATCACAAAAACATGTTAGTACGAGACAATTTTAAAATATTCAAACACGTAGTTTCCGCTTACTATTCATCTACTCCTGATTTATGTCTCTAATACAATGGTCAAAACATTAAATAACAAATCGATGGGTTTTTGGGTTTGCACTAGAATTTTTCGTTGCGTTATTTTTCGCATTACAGAAAAACTGCGAAATAAGCGAACATTTGAAACTATTCTCTCTGGTTTTACTAATGTTTTTGTCTACTGTCATAACCGCAAAATCCTAATAAAACATATTTTATGGGCTAGAATTCGTCA
The DNA here is from genome assembly GCA_039654105.1 of Coreius guichenoti. Lineage (NCBI taxonomy): Eukaryota > Metazoa > Chordata > Actinopteri > Cypriniformes > Gobionidae > Coreius > Coreius guichenoti. The sequence continues at coordinate 21,517,749 of CM077188.1, read as the reverse complement.
ATTTTCCATACTGTCTCCAGTCGCCATTTTAAAATATCCTGGCATATAACTGGTATGCGTGGTTTTAAATGTAACCAAAATAATTATTCATGACGCATTTATCAGCACAAAACATTTTACACCACACAATGCCCTCACAGCCAGTCGACAACACAACATTATCCATTTTTGTTGAACGCAAACCATTTCGCCTTTGACTATTATTCTTCGTCATTTATATCGTTCTTTTATCATTTACTGTGGCATCTTATGACCAGCTGTCATTGTTACATCTTGCGCTGTGGCTCCAGAGGTACTATATTTCAGTCTTGTTCTTAATGAGACGACAGACAATAAAACAGCTTGACTTGAACTGATATAAATCCGACATGTTAGTCTTGTCAGAGCGTAATATTCAGTTCAGCAATTGTCACATGACATCAAGAGCAACACATCACACAGAGACAATCTATTTCCCTTCTAACCTGAGACAGGATTTTAAAAGGGTTCAAACCATCCCTTTAAACCTTAAAACTGAACATAACAATGGTAAATTGTGGATATTCAAACTCTAAAAACTCGCAAAATGCAATCATTTACAATAGTACTACTTTGTTACGTACCTATATGTCCAAGCCAGGACCACCAGGCGCTAAGTTCCTTAGTGTGAAAAATAGCAACCACTCGGGACACTTACTGCCCTGCTCTGACCCTGGTTAGACGGGAACTAGACAAAAGCTGTTTCTTAAAAAGACTAGCAGTGTTTGATTGAAGAGTGGAAATGGTGCGTGGCATTTACCGGGGTAACCATGGAACACAGCCAAGCACTCTTAAAAGGGGACAGCACAGGACACCTGTTGTGACCTTTCCCCGCCTGTCAGGCCACAACAAAAGGCTGAATAGGGTAGAGTGAATTAGAGGCTAATTCCCTCTGCATTTCAAAGATGGAGTTTGTGAAAGTTTGTCATAAGAGGCTTTTGACCAAAATTAGGTCCATCGCAGAGCATTTTACAACAGCTTGTCTCGCCCAATGCGTACAAAATTTGATTAGCCTGACTGTTCCTTTGTCAAAGGGACATTTCAGAGATTGTTTTGAGAGATTTTAAGATGCATGTACAAACCATTCTGAAGCTCTTGATTGATATTTGACAGCTCTGGCCCTGGAGATAATAACTCCCTTAATCTGAGCTACTTCACTTCTGTTCTGTTCTATAAAGGTCAGACTTGGGATGCTTTAAAATTGATGTAAGGTATTTGATGTAACACTGACAATCCTGAGGTTTTAAAGGAATGGTTCACCCAAAAATGACATTTCTGTGATTATTTACCTGTTGATCCAAACCCATATGGCTTTCTTTCTACTGTAAAATACAAAAGGAGCACATGTTTGTCATGCTCTTTTGCATGCAGTTAAAATGAATGGGAACTGAGGCTTCAAAGCTTTAAAAAGGAAACAAAAACACAATAAAATATCATACCAGTGGTTTAGATTCATGCAATATATTCTAAGTCTTCTGAAGCCATATGGTAACTTTGTGTGACAAAAAGACAGAAATGCGTGTTACTTAAAATCTTGACATCCACCCGAACTGTCCTTGGCACAGTCATAAGAGTTCATGAGAGAAGTAGCGATGTCAAATTGTATCACTCTGTTTCACTCTTTGAGACAGATCTTTCCAATTAATGAATGGTCTGTTCATAAATCAAACTGATCTGGTTCATGTGTTCAACTCACTGACATAACTATCCTGTTTTATGATACATTTTTTATGTCCTTTTTTTGAAGCTTAAGAGCTCCACTCCCCATTCACTATAATTGCATGGTAATGTCATATTAAAAACTCCGCCTGTCCCGCACCAAACTTATGCCATTGGTTTGGTTGAGCCAATGTTATTAGGTGGGTCGCTCAGTAAGACAGATTGAAATTCTACCAGAATATTTCTGATGAAAGTACATGCTTCACCTTCAACTAATCAAATGCTCACAACTCAGAATTTAGCTAAAGATCTCAGTATGAACTCTCTCATGAGTTATAAACTAACCTTCCAAATGAGATTCATTGTTACAATAGCGGCGATTTTGACAGATACACTAGCACAGCCTCATTTTAAAGTGTTGACAGCATTGTACATTTTCCACCATGTTTACCTGCGCATTGATTTCCTCTGGGTGCTGACAGTTAGGGAACAATCTTTAATTTGGTCTGCTGATACAGTACATTAATAGCTGTGAAGTAACAGGACCACTTCAACCACTGAGGGTCAATACACACTACAGTCAAAAGTGTTAACACACCTATTTACTCCTAATCACTTTATTATTATTTTCCACTATATTTACTGTATATATAGTATATTGCATTAATATGCCTCGTAATCCTACTTCTCATTTTTTTTCCGAAAGGAATGCAGCACCAATGTATCGCACCATGTACAGACTCCAATCAACCTTTAATTGGTAGATTATTTCATCTAGGTAATATCTATTGGTTTTAATAACTTTTCAAAAGAATTTTTAAAGCACAAGTTAAAAAGATCTCCCCCTTTGACACTGATAGAGCATCTGCCATTCACAATCTGCCAGTATTTGCTTTTTGAATTGTGGTTGGATGTTTTCAGTACCTCCATTTGCATACAGAGTTGTTGTTGTTTTCTTTATTACATCTGTTCTTCTATCTTGTGCTGCCTTTCAGACACTTGCTTCAGGAAATACAAATCTAGTTTGTTGAGCTTGTATCAACAACAAAGCAAAAGTGTTAACTAATTAGCAGATATGTGAAATATAACATAACACCTGCTTTTACAGTCTGTATGTTAAAACAGCACTTCACAGCTCATATGTTCAAGGGTATAGTAAATGAAAGTGTACTGTGTCGGTACTAGTGATTCAGATTTTCTGGTTTAAAAAAATATATTCAATTAGCCAACATTTTTTTTTTTTCTTATTACTTTTAGAACTCTACAATACAAACATTTCAGTTTGATTTATTACTATTGTACTGTAGAATTAATTTCGGCTGTTTGAGTCTCAGTCAAGGCATGTCATGCCCTTCTCATAAAATACTGACATGGACAGTGAATGATTTTAGAATTTATTCTCTGGGTATCAGGCAACAGTTTGAGCACTGAAGTCCACCACGGGGAGATATTCTTACAAAGCTTCCTTTTTCCCTCTGTGTATGATAAGTAGAGGTATCTGTGCAATAGTATTTGACAAATGTTAGCTTTGCATTATAATTCACATGACATTTCAACTGATGAACAGAGACCATCAGTTTACAGGTGGACACCACTCCTGTGGCACCTTATCAAGCCCAGCACAACAAATAATACAGCAGCTTCTGACATAGATGACAGAAGTGACTTTTTTTTTACTGCCTCTTTGCTTAGATAACTTCATTTAGGTTTCAACGTCTGTAACTGTAAGGCTTTTTTATACTACGGGTCTTAAACTTTAATATAATATACCCATATCGATCTGTTACAAACAGTAAAGGCCTATCACATGAGCAAGAATGTTCAACCGCAAGTTGAAGGTAATGCAAGCCGATATTTACATCGCATCGCAACCACGAATGTGTTTTTATAAAACAGTTCAATAAGTTAAAATCGAGCAATTTACATTTTAGATAGTGTTGCTTGTTACTTTTGTCTATTTTTGCTCCACCAACAAAAATAGTTCTAAACAAGGTCGGTACAGGAAAAAAAAAACGCTGTGCGACACATCTCTGGAAAACATGCATGCTGCGTCCCAGTTCGCCTACTTATACTATGCCCTAAAAGTATGTACTCTTTTTGTGAACAAAGTTTGTAGCAGAATAGTAGGGAAGCTTTGGCACATATACTACTGTACCACGTCATACAATTGCACTGTCACATAGTTACATGCATTCTGTCAATGTAAATCAGCCTGTCAATCTGTGGCATCAATTCACTAAAAGCCAAGGTTTGGCGAACTCTGACATATGACATACTCTGAAATATTTCCTTTCATTCCTGACCCTATACATGCAGCTGCAGTAGCCATCCTCAAATACACATCTATATATTGAAGCCATTTGACAAACTCAAATGCATGAAATTGAAAATGTATACCAAAGCTATAGTAATAGCAGAGAGAAAAACAGCCAAAATGCTGTTGACAACAGCACCAACTTTAAAATATGAGACGCGTGTGTGTGTGTCGTGCGTCCAAAGATGAATCGTGTATAGCTTTGATCCTAACCACGGCAAATTAGACAGTTATAGACCACTGTTATAAGAATGGAGGACTTTTCAAGGATTTTCAAGTACTTCACACAACTTTTTACCAGCAATTTCGAAGCTCAAAAAGTTCACGCTATTTGTCAACCTTCAAAGGGGTCCCTATTTGTAAAACTAAAAGTTTCACAATGTATAGGAAAACTAACACTTGGTGAAAACTAACACTTGGTGGATTCTCCTAACCGGTAATGTAAACCACCTTTTGATTGGTCATTATTTTCAACAGAAATGCCTGTGATTGGCTACAATACTCAACACTGCAGAATCACTTGTAAATTTGCAGTGCTGTTGTGACACGAATATAACAACCAGATCACTTTAATTTACTTGTTTTTCTCGCAGCTGAGGTATGACAGCTGCCATACTTTGCCATACCCAATTGGCGCCCCTGGTGTCAATCCTGTCACAGTTAGCATCCTCATACAGTATAAACACACCACATTTTATTTAAAGGGGACCTATTATGCCTTTTTTACAAGATGTAATATAAGTCTCAGTTGTCCCCAGAATGTGTCTGTGAAGTTTCAGCTCAAAATACCCCACAGATCATTTATTATACCATGTTGTAAATGCCCATTTTTGAGTGGAAGCAAAAATATGCTGTTTTCGTGCATGTATCTTTAAATGCAAATGAGCTGCTGCTCCCCACCCTGCTTTCCAGAAGAGGGTGGAGCCTGTACAGCTCATGCATCAGATACACCAAAAACTAACAAAACATCTGTTGGGATTTGATTATTATCTCTATCGTGGCCACGCTCACGTGACATTGCAGTTCTTCTTCATCATGAAAGTGTTTTATTTGCATGCAGTTTAAACCAATATCAGTTTAAACACGCGCACAGAAAGCTGGCTGTCAGATGGCTCGTCCCATGATGTGAGTATTAAACTAATTTCTCTTTCACGTCTTATTATTACACTTAACCTTGTGTGTATTTGACAGTTTATGTCAAAAACACACAAAGTTCACAAACACAGTCGGTTATGTCTGTGAACGTAAACGGCAGGGAAAGAAATCGCATATGCATATTAGATTTGTGTATTAAAGTGACAGCAGCATAATATACAGTACCTACTGCTGTATATGCTGTTAATATGAACAAAACAAAAGGAAAACAAAATCACAGATTTTAACTGAGTAACTTTAGTAGCTTTAATAAGAATACATTTTTTATTTGAATGCTACTGTTAAATGCTCTGGCGAGGAGATAAAGTTGGCGGACTGTACAGCTCACTCAGGGGAGGAGCTAAGCTAATAGACCTTATTCAGAGCAGCACCGTCTTTGATTTTTAACAGGAATGAAAGCGAGGCTGGGAGGGATAGACATACATCTCTCCAGTGGGTTGTACTGTTATTTAATGTTTTTGGATTGTTCTGCTGACGAAACACTGCAAAAATATAATTCCAAGAAATTTCAAATGGAAAATTATAAGTGATCTAGGAGTTTGTACAGCTTTTTACAGCAGATGACATTGAAAACACGGCAGATTCCGTGCCATTTGTGGGCAGGGCCTGTTCCAATGTGACGTCACATTGGAGCTCATTTTGAGACACACATTTTTAGATTTATGTGAAAAATAACAAATGGAGTGGATGGATTTTTACCACAATAGGGTGGTTGTGTACACACACTGCAGACACATAAATATGTTCAAAAACAAGTGTGAAATTTTGCACAATATGTCCCTTTTAATTAAGTTTACACTACAATTCTTTCCACCATAATAGAGAGAAAGCAGCAAGTTGATCTGCTATGCTCTCTCATGCTGAGAAATGTTCATGTTTTTTGCGTAATGATGGCCAAAGTGTTCAGTATAACACAGATAACATTAAATTTTCATGTTTCATTTTACATTTTTATCAGGTTAGATATTGATTAATAATAAATCAAACCCATTTGAGAGCATCTATACTTAAGTAACGGTCTTGAACCTCCCCCATGTTTGTAGTGTTTGTAGTTTTGAACCGAGCACAATGGGTTGTGGGCAGTATTAGCCGTTAAGAGTGTGCACAGATCCACACTTCGAAAACCTACCGGAAATAGTAGAACATCCAGGGACTTTTGGCATGGACAGTTTCATTTTTCGTTCGTTTTCAATTAATCGGCTGAGTCAACACAAAATTATTTGAATGAACTGTTCAGTGACTCCTAAAGACTCACTTGTCGCCACCTACTGGTGTGAATTACCGTTTCTCTGAATTATTGTGGGCAAAATCTAGTCATTTCATAGTAATCCATGCGATGTGGAATTTTTCCCCACGCAGATTTCGCAACAAGTTTGAAAGTGAATGGTGCTTCATACATTGCTTTACTATTAATGGACCCTTTTCACATTTCTCAGAAGCTGAAGTCATAGTTTTGGTAAACTTCTATAGTGGTGAATGGGAACTACAACAAAAATAATTTTTGCATTCCCATTTGCCAAATTCCACAATAGCGTTTCTATGACTTTCCAAAAGAGGAAAAAAATATGTAGAGAGATTGATTACATTGGTCAGAAGAGAGAAAGATGTCAAATTTGCCTGTCACAGCCGTTATACACTCACCTAAAGGATTATTAGGAACACCTGTTCAATTTCTCATTAATGCAATTATCTAATCAACCAATCACATGGCAGTTGCTTCAATGCATTTAGGGGTGTGGTCCTGGTCAAGACAATCTCCTGAACTCCAAACTGAATGTCAGAATGGGAAAGAAAGGTGATTTAAGCAATTTTGAGCGTGGCATGGTTGTTGGTGCCAGACGGGCCGGTCTGAGTATTTCACAATCTGCTCAGTTACTGGGATTTTCACGCACAACCATTTCTAGAGTTTACAAAGAATGGTGTGAAAAGGGAAAAACATCCAGTATGCGGTATGTGGGCGAAAATGCCTTGTTGATGCTAGAGGTCAGAGGAGAATGGGCCGACTGATTCAAGCTGATAGAAGAGCAACTTTGACTGAAATAACCACTCGTTACAACCGAGGTATGCAGCAAAGCATTTGTGAAGCCACAACACGCACAACCTTGAGGCGGATGGGCTACAACAGCAGAAGACCCCACCGGGTACCACTCATCTCCACTACAAATAGGAAAAAGAGGCTACAATTTGCACGAGCTCACCAAAATTGGACAGTTGAAGACTGGAAAAATGTTGCCTGGTTTGATGAGTCTCGATTTCTGTTGAGACATTCAGATGGTAGAGTCAGAATTTGGCGTAAACAGAATGAGAACATGGATCCATCATGCCTTGTTACCACTGTGCAGGCTGGTGGTGGTGGTGGTGTAATGGTGTGGGGGATGTTTTCTTGGCACACTTTAGGCCCCTTAGTGCCAATTGGGCATCGTTTAAATGCCACATGCCTTCGTGCCCTGGATGTGCATCCCACAAATCTCCATCAACTGCAAGATGCTATCCTATCAATATGGGCCAACATTTCTAAAGAATGCTTTCAGCACCTTGTTGAATCAATGCCACGTAGAATTAAGGCAGTTCTGAAGGCGAAAGGGGGTCAAACACAGTATTAGTATGGTGTTCCTAATAATCCTTTAGGTGAGTGTATTAGAAACACTAGCAGCGTTAATACAGAAATGCATCATCACAGTCTGTGAAAAGGATCCATATTCTGTTTTTTTTTTTTTCCTTTTGCTTATGTCACTTAAGAGCATACTTAGACCAATCAAATTGCTTACTGTTGTAAAAATCAGTTAACATCAACACAAATCAAATAGTATTTTTTTTTTTATCTTTAAATTATTTTTTGTCTTTTTTTTTATTTTTAAATAGAGACTTCACTGTCACCTCACATTGCCAAATGAATGATAGTGATGCTAATTTCCAATTGGTTAAACTGATGTGTTACAACACTCCCCAGTCTACCTTACAATCTTTCATACTTAGCTCCTTAGATTAGATAAAGGCTGTTGAGAGACATAGGTGATTAGATACTTTCCTGGAGTTGATGTACTGTAAATATAAAAGGAAAAAAATCACATTGAGGCTGTTCTGTTCAAAAAGAAGGTGATGAAGAGTTACATTTGTTTAAACACTTTTTTTGCAGTTTTGTTCCCCATGTACATATGTACTCACTACAGTAATTACAATAACTGGGTAATAACTAGGTACTAACCCTGGTCCTTCTCCTAAACCTAACCTTAACCCATGTAGTTACTTTATATTATCCAGTACTTTCTTAGGTAAGTACACTGTAAGTACGCATACTGTAACTGCACATACTGTAAAATTAACTTGTCCTCATATAGAGGATGTTCTGAGCAGAAATGCTTGAAAAGCAGGGCTCAATGCTCTAGTGTTTGAGTTGCGTTCTTGAAAGCCCTCAGAGATAGTGTGTGTTTGTGCACTGCAGCTGTTAATAATGGCTCAGTTCCACATTAGACTGTTGCATTGCAACCTGTTCAGAGACTGATCGCTTAATTAATGAGCACAGGCTGATGATAGACTAACAAGGGCTAATTAATGTGACAGCACCTTATTTTTCCAATATCACAATAAAGGCCAACTGTCAATGAGAATCAAATGACTAAAATAAGTATGAGAAATGAGAAATAGTGACTAGTTTTCTTTTCAAACTATTTTTACTCCATTGAATTTTTCCATATCTGTATAACCATATACCTTAAAGTATTTTACACAAACATTTGTACCATTATTTACTAGACAAAAAAAAGTTTAGTTCGTTAAACAAATTTGGCGTGTTGTCAAAATATGTACCAATAAATAGCCAAATTTAAAAACAAATTGTAAACAATAAAACAGTTATGAAACACTAAACAATTAATGGAACAACAAATATTATAATTTAAATAAGGTGTCATTTGTTAACATTAGTTAAAGGGTTAGTTCACCCTGAAACTGAAAATTGTCATTAATTACTCACCCTCATGTTGACCTTCGTTCATCTTCTGAACACAAATGAAGATATTTCTGATGAAATCCGAGAGCTCTCTGACCCCTCCATAGACAGCAAATTAATTACCACTTTCAAGGTCCAGAAAGGTAGGAAAGACATCGTTAAAATAGTCAATGTGACTCCAGTGGTTCGACCTTAATTTTATGAAGTGATGAGAATACTTTTTTTTTTTTTTTTTTTTTGTGCAAAAAACAAACAAAAATAATGACTTTATTCAACAATCTCTTCTCGTCTGTGCCGGTCTCCTACGCTGTTGATGTAGTGTAAACCGTGAAGCACTTCCGAGTTCTACAGCAGAATGCCGGCTCACCATAGGCTAGCTCTTACGTCAGCATTACACACATGCATTGTGATGCTCACGTGAACAGCGTCGGCCAATGGTAAGCTGGCGCTTCATAAAATTAAGGTTGAACCACTGTAGTTACATGGACTACTTTAATGATGTTTTCCCTACCTTTCTGGGCCTTGAAAGTGGTAATTAAATTGCTGTCTATGGAGGGGTCAGAGAGCTCTCAAAAATATCTTAATCACCATTTTTGGGTGAACTAACCCTTTAACTACATTAGTTAACATGAACTAACAATGAACAATACATCTACAGCATTTATTAATCTACAGCATTTATTAATCTTAGTTCATGTTAATTTCAGCATTTACTAGTATTTTTTAAATCAAAAGTTTTAAACATTTGACATGATCAAAAATACAAAAAATGTCTGCACCTCCAAAACCAAAATTTGGCTCAGGTGCAGGACAAAAGATAATAAATAAACAACATGATAGCATCACGCAGTTGCTGCAGATTTGTCAGCTGCACATTCATGCAAATCTCCCCTTTCACCACTTCCCAAAGGTGCTCTATTGGATTGAGATCTGGTGACTGTGAAGGTTAAGTATAGTGAACTCATTATGTTCAAGAAACCAGTTTGAGATGATTTGAGCATTGTTACATGGCGCATCATCCTGCTGGAAGTTGCCATCAGAAGATGGTACACTGTTACACTGGTACACTGTGGTCATAAAGGGATGGACATGGACAGGAACAATACTGACCATAGGCTGAGGTGTTTAAACATTGCTCAATTGGTACTAAGGGGCCCAAAGTGTGCCAAGAAAATATCCCCCACACCATTACACCACCACCACCAAACTGAACCGTTGATACAAGGCAGGATGGATCCATGCTTTCATGTTGTTTACGCCAAAATTCTGACACTACCATCTGGATGTCGCAGCAGAAATCGAGACTCATCAGACCAGGCAACGTTTTTCCAGTCTTCTATTGTCCAATTTTGGTGAGCCCGTGCAAACTGTAGCCTAGGTTTCCTGTTCTTAGCTGACAGGAGTGGCACCCGGTGTGATGATCTGCTGCTGTATATCTGCTTCAAGATTCAATGTGTTGTGCGTTCAGAGATGCTCTTCTGCACACCTCAGTTGTAACGAGTGCTTATTTGAGTTACTGTTGCCTTTCAATAAAAGTGGCTGGTGAGCATATTTTTAATAACTAACATTAACAAAGATTAATAAATGCTTTAAAAATATATTTTATGCATGATTTTAAACTGCCTCCGAATATATGAAAGAAAAAAAAAACTTTCCAGGAATAGTTTTTATTTTTTCCAGGTATTTTTGTTAGACAATGTTCTTTATTAGAAAGGAAAATATTATATAAGCACATGAAGTTTATTTTTTCAGGTGTCAAAAATAGTTATGAGTCAGCACACTTAATTCAGGTTAGTTTGTGTTAATAAATGCATTAACTAATGGTAAAAAAATAAGACCTTATTGTAAAGTGTTACCATATAAACTACACACAACTAGCCCCAATTACCATATTTTACAGTACGACCGTTATGTAAAAATGTGCTGTTTTGTATGTGTATTTCCTCTGTGTGTCATGTTTTCTAAATGTTATCACGCTGACAAATAACTCTCTATACTGGTGTTTGAGTGACAGGAATTGTATTGTCCTGCTAAAGCATCATTCTGTAGGCCAGAGACTCAAGTCAAGTCACCTTCATTTATATAGCGCTTTTTACAATATAGATTGTTTCAAAGCAGCTGAAATAGTTTTGAAACGATACAGTTATCATCATCTTGTAAACTTTAAAAAAACGTAAATCTAATCGGGGTCCAGATGGTAGTGAGATTGGGGCATTCAGTTCCGTCAATACATCAAGAGCTTTCTTTATGAATAAAGCCAATGATTAGATGCAAAGAGGATTGGCTGCCCATGACTGTTATGTAGGACAAGCAAATGCTTTTCAGGGGAAAATGAGTGTAAGATAAAGGAGAGAAAGAAATAGTGCAGCGATTAGGGCTGTTTAAACTATGATTAAAAAGATTATCTTCTAGCACTTTTTATTGTCACCCCAAACCCTGCTCTCTAAAAGCACCCCTTGCTTTAGACAAATCCTTAAAGCTATATCAGCAATTCAATGAGCAACTCCCTGCCCTTATAACGCTTATGTTATGCATGTGTGTTTTTAAACTGCCCCCGAATATATGAAGAAAAAAAACTTTGCAGGAATTGTTTTTATTTTTCCAGGTATTTTCCTGAAAATGTTTTTTATTAGAAAGGAAAATATTATATAAGCATATGAAGTTTATTTTTCAAGTCTCTAAAATACAGTTATGAGTCAGAACAGGCCTTTTTTCCTGCTACTTAAAACGAAAATATTTTCTCACACTGACTTCTTATTACTCACACCAGAACTGAAAGACAAAGTGGAGAAAAAAAACTATGAAAAAAAAAAAAAAGCTTTTGCAATAAATACTGAAATCATGTAAACAGTATAAAAATAAAGGCTGTGCCACTTTGATTCGACTGTGTTTATTTACAATATATAATTTAAATACAATTATTCAGTATACAAGAAGTTAATATAACATTTTAAACAGTCATTTACAGAAATATTCCAAACCAAGTCACATGGTCTTGGGTTTCTTGACTGTAACCCTGTTCCCTGTAAAAGCGGGAACTAGATGCTGTGCTGACTGCTGCGCTGTGGGAAACATCTTTGTTTGACCAGTTGTGAAGCACATGTGGCAAACGCCAAGAATTTAGCTTAAATAACCTCTGACAGTGACATCATTTGAATGCACGTGAGAGGCTATAAATAGACATGAAACAGGTGCGCCTTCAGGTCACTTTGTCTGAAGAGACGTCCTGAATATGCCCCCAGTGTGGCAATGCAGCGCAGCATTTCATTCCCGCTTTTTCAGGGAAGAGGGTTACAGTCAAGTAAACCGAGACGTTACCTATCAAAAGCTACTCTCAATGCTGCTCTGACTTAGTGCAGTGGGAACGAGGATACCAACGTCGCCACACTGGAAGTGTTCTGTAGTGTGTGCGCACAAACACAAGAAAGAACTCGGACATGAGCTTTGGATGTCGACTCAAGGACATGTGAGCCCGGAGTAACATGAACATACAAACTATAAAATCTGATAAATGTGTGCAGAGAGGATACTTGCTGCAAGAGGGCGCCACTTGCTAAAGCCCTGGAGGATGCAACCCCCCTTGGTAGAATAAGCCCTAAAGAGGCAAAGCTTGACCGCGTGCCTCATCGATGGCATCCCTCACTCAAAGTGACATTGTTTGCTTGGTGGCGGCTGCCCCCCCTGTTGCAGCCCCGATAACAAATGAAAAGTGGCTAGTGCGGTGGACATAAATGGTCACAGTAAGTGAAGTTTCTCCTGCTCTGGCGTAGTGAACGCCGGAGGACAGAAGGCTTCAAGAATGACCGGATGCACAGTTGAAAATGGAACTTTAGGAAGATGGGTGAGAGTGCAAAATAGCCTTGACTAATCCAGGGGCAAAGTCTAAGCAGGATGGCGAGACCGACAGAGCCTGCAAATCCCCAATTCTCTTCAGTGACGAAATAGCCATAAGAAAAACCATCTTTAGAGTCAGAAGCTTGACCGGCGCTGACTCTAGTGGCTCAAAGGGGGTGTCGACTAGCCCCTCAAGGACCACGGCTAAGTCCCACGAGGGAACTTTCACTCTGATGGTTGGCCTCAGTCTCTTAGCTCCACAAATGAAGCGAGTGATCAGAAGGTGTTTCTCCACTGAAACCCCGTCAATCAAAACGTGGCAAGCTGAAATGGTGGCCACAAATACTCTGAGAGTAGCAGGACATATGTCTGCTGACAACTTAATGGTGCGGGGTGACAAGGCTAGGCCGAATGGAAGAACCCAACATTGGTAAGCTTTGCCCCCGAAAGCGAACCACAGGAACTTCCTGTGTTGTGGCAGAATTTCTACATGAAAATATGCGTCCTTGAGGTCGATTGTGACAAACCAATATTTGTGTTGAATTTGAGACAATTTAGACCGTGAAGGTCTAAAATCGGATTCTTTCTCTGGGAGGGGAACATGTTCTATGGCACCTTTCTCCAGTAGAGTTTACAATTCTTGTACCAGAAAATGCGTCTGCTCCGGTTTCATGGTAGTGTAGACCATGCCGTTGAAACGTGGAGGGCAGTGCGCAAACTATTCTGTGGCTATTTTCTGCGGTTCTCAAAGCACAAGGAGATATGTTTGGCAGTAGTTTCCACGCTGCCAACTTCTCTGAAAGTGGCACTAATTTTGACTCTTTGTCTTGTTGGGGGATGTAAAAATATCCCGTGTCTTGGGAAACGGCAGGAATTAAATGGATACTTAACATTTCGCTGGAAACTGCAGCCCCCCCCGAAACACTGGAGATGAAACAGCGGTGTCGTGAGGGTCTCAGGAAGGTGCTCGCTTTAGATGTTTTATTCTTATGCGCCCCAACCCAGAGGGACACACCCCCTTGGTCCTGGGCGCAAAAGCCTCAGGACTTTTTTTTTTGGCTGAAATCAGAGATCTAAGGTCCAGCTTCTTTTTAAATGTTTGAGCACGGTGAGCCAGTCCCCAGTCTCTTCGAGGGGGACGTGATCGCTCTGGTACTTCCCCTTGGCCACCCAACAGAAATCTGTTGTCTAACATGGATCGTCTGGGGGTCTCTTGTTCCTGTGGCCAGTCTAACTGAAGACTGCTCACAGCGAGAGTCAATACCTCAAGCAGCTTGTCGTACGATCTGTCGAAAGGAGTGCTCAGAGGCAACGCTCTCAAACTCCTTGGGCCCGCTTCAGAAGCGGGCTTGAGGACCTCACGATCTGGTGAGAGGACAAGAGAAAGGGGAGGACCCTTTTTCTGCCCTTCAGCCAGATCGACAGGCGAGCCCCATGAGGCGAGACTGGAGCAGAGCACTTTGATGGGGAAATAAGTTGCAGTGCTCGCACTCTGCGCCCTCGAGGGCTGATTATAGGGTTTTTTTTTTTTTGTTTTTTGTTTTTTCTCCCCTAGACATGCAATGCAAAACTCATATGAATCATCCTCTAAGATGGGCCGTGAGCAGGGCGGCACGCAACTCTTGATGGATTCTCTCGACATAACTTCTTTTAGTTTTTTAAGAGAAAAGGCTTCACTCCTGCCTGACAAAACTAACTCCTAACACAGGGATTGTTGCAGAGAGAGGTAGCACACACAGCACACAATGCGGTTCTCTGAAGACAATTCAAGTCTATTTGTAGCCTCTCACATATGCATTCCAATGACGTCACTATCAGAGGTTATTTAAGCCAAATTCTTGGCGTGTTTGCCACACGTGCTTCACAACCGGTCAAACAAAGATGTTTCCCATAATGCTAAGTCAGCGCAGTCTGTGGCAGTCTGTCTGGATGCCCAAAAACAGACAAGCAAAATGATATAAACAATGATTGTGACATATATCTGATTACATTTACTTTAAACTAGACAATATCAAAAATGCCCCTCACTAAACCGCCTTTTCTAAACAGGCCGAATTCATTGTTATTTCACTGATTGCAGTTGGTGAAATCATACAAAAGTATCCTATTGATCGGTCTTTCTGTATTTGTGAGTTATTTTTTTTCTCTTTCATTCTACATCTAAACATGCTTTAATGTATCTTTGCAGAGCTGTGCAGAAGGCTGTCCATGCTTAAGGTATTGATCGAGAAAGATGCAGGACAGAAGAGATGTTCTCGTGGGGCTTTTTAATGGAAACACATTGTGATGAATCACAAGCTTCCATCTCATGATTGATAATGTTGCTTACCATTTACAAGTCACTCTCCCCAGATAGCACCCAGGATTAATGAAGTATTGCACATCCTTTCTCCTCAGAAAGGGAGAAAACAAGTGGAAATGTGTGTTATTGACGTCAGCGGGTTAAAGGGAAACCAAGGGAGCATGGAATGATGGCATAACGTGCTCTTTTGTGTGTGTGTGTGTTGCTCAGATCTGTTTTTCTCATTCAAACACTTGCAGATATCTTTCATCAAATTGATTTTAGGTTTGATTTATTTGGGAGCAGATGATAGTGTGAACATTTTTAAAGTCCCCATGAAATCAAAAAAGTTTTTTGACTTTTAGTATGAATATGTTAGCCTTAAGGTTATCTATAAGCTAGTGTGCTCCAAAACAATGACAAAATTCACATTTAGAAGATCTC
This sequence comes from Coreius guichenoti, assembly GCA_039654105.1. Lineage (NCBI taxonomy): Eukaryota > Metazoa > Chordata > Actinopteri > Cypriniformes > Gobionidae > Coreius > Coreius guichenoti. The sequence goes on along the minus strand of CM077188.1, from coordinate 21,502,095 downwards.
TCACTTCTGCCAATATGGATCAATGATTTTGATGACATCACTCAGCACTTCAGCTTCTCGTCAGATTTGTTCTCCAATCAAATTCTCTACGCTGTAAAAGAAGTTGCTGCCCTAGATTTTTAAGTACAATCAACTTGGCTGTTTAAGTAATTTCAAATTACATTAAACTGACTTAAAAAAATAGTATAACTTGTATAATATCCTTATGTTATAGCCTGTATAACTTATAAAAAAAAAAAAGAAAATTGCTTACCTTATTTTAATGAATTAAAGCAATGTAAAAACACACACTGATCAGGCATAACATTATGACCTAATATTGTGTTGGTCCCCCTTTTGCTCCCAAAACAGCCCTAGCCTGTCGAGGCATGGACTCCACTAGACCCCTGAAGGTGTGCTGTGGTATCTGGCACCAAGATGTTAGCAGCAGATCCTTTAAGTCCTGTAAGTTGCGAGGTGGAGGCCTCCATGGATCGGACTTGTTTGTTCAGCACATCCCACAGATGCTCAATTGGATTGTGATCTGGGGAATTTGGAGGCCAAGTCAACACCTCAAACTCGTTGATGTGCTCCTCAAACCATTCCTGAACCATTTTTGCTTTGTGGCAGGGCGCATTATCCTGCTGAAAGAGGCCACAGCCGCCAGGGAATACTGTTTCCATGAAAGGGTGTACATGGTCTGCAACAATGCTTGGTGGTACGTGTCAAAGTAACATCCACATGGATGGCAGGACCCAAGGTTTCCCAGCAGAACATTCCCCAAAGCATCACACTGCCTCCGTCGACTTGCCTTCTTCCCATAATGTTTGTGGCATGTGTTCCCCAGGTAAGCGACGCACACGCACCTGGCCATCCATGTGATGTAAAGGAAAACGTGATTCATCAGACCAGGCCACCTTCTTCCATTACTCCGTGGTCTAGTTCTGATGCTCATGTCCCCATTGTTGGCGCTTTCGACAGTGGACAGGGGTCAGCATGGGCACCCTGACTGATCTGCGGCTATGCAGCCCCATACGCAACAAACTGTGATGCACTGTGTATTCTGACACCTTTCTATCCGAACCAGCATTAACTTCTTGAGCAATTTGAGCTACAGTAGCTCGTCTGTTTGATCAGACCACACGGGCCAGCCTTCGCTCCCCACGTGCATCAATGAGCCTTGGCCGCCCATGACCCTGTCGCCGGTTCACCACTGTTTCTTCCTTGGACCACTTTTGATAGATACTGACCACTGCAGACCGGGAACACCCCACAAGAGCTGCAGCTTCTTGTCAAACTCGCTCAAATCCTTACGCTTGCCCATTTTTCCTGCTTCTAACACATCAACTTTGAGGACATAATGTTCACTTGCTGCCTAATATATCCCACCCACTAACAGGTGCCGTGATGAAGAGATAATCAGTGTTATTCACTTCACCTGTCAGTGGTCATAATTGTTATGCCTGATCGGTGTATGTTGTCATAACTTATTGATCATATCATTTTTTTACAGTGTACAATCTGAAGTGTCCCGCCCCCTACACTATAAATAGACACTGATCCTGCAGCTGAAATCGGTCACTTGTTCACTCAATTTGCTGATTAATTAATATTTCACTGTTGACTATTTTCTATATGGTGAATGGCACACAATGCACTATTGGCGTAAAGCTGCATGCTTCAAGGCACTTCAATGGGCCTTTAAGGCGAGACACCCCAAGTGAATATGGTAAAAGAAATAACTACTCAAAGGTTTTTACATTTTGGAGGGAATTTTGGATATCTCTTTTTATCACTCCATAAATCAGAAAATACTGTCGATAGCTAGAAAAAAAAAAAAAAAAAAAAATTCACATTTTTTTTACGAATAAAATTAAATATGATATGATATATGAACAAACCTCTCAGTAAAAACCTTCAGAACATAAATAGGAATAAAACTGTAAAGTTTGATGTAAGTGCTACTGAAGTGGAGATTTCTGACTCAGAGTAGGAGAAAAAATTCGTTTTGAGAAAACGGCCTTTAAAGATATGTACTGTAATTGAAATCTACAGACGCAAATAGATAAAGTGCTATGAAAGATACACTTAAAAGTGTATTTTAGATGTTTTCTTTCCACTAGTCTGAAAAAACACTTTATGAATAGCTAAAAAGCCCCAAATCTCAAAATTGACAGATGCATGAAAAAAGTGTTTTTACCTGTAGTGTCTTGCCTTAATAGTAAGGACATGAAAATGCATTTCTAAGTTGAGGAAGGGGCAGGTGCAAGGCAAAAGTTGAGGCATGGTGTGCATAATAAAACTGATAACAGGATTTAACAGTAAAGGTCAAGTGTCATAACCTTCTCTGACTTTGTTGTACATTACTTTATTATGGACCAATGCCTGTTTATAAACCAGTAGCTAGTAACTTAGGCCTAGTAAATTAAGCTTATTGTTATGGTGGCTGTCAAACCCAAACACCAAATTTTGTAAATAAGTTCAGGAGTTATTTTTTATTTAAACATGAACACTATTCAGTTTTCAAATGTAGGTCAAATGTATCTTATAAGTATAAAGAATATAATTACAATATATATATATATATATATATATATATATATATATATATATCTAACATTGACAACAGTTAGGTTGTAATGCTTATCAAAGTAAGCTGACATATTGTCTGCCATGTAGTCTATTGGCTATGAAATGCTCAAACCACACAGTATTGTTTTAAAGTAGATATATTTTACCAACACATATAAACTTTAATATAGCTTACATTGGCTTTACAATGATAAAACTACATTAATATGGTTTATTTGGGGGAACGTACAATTTAGATGTACACTCACCTAAAGGATTATTAGGAACACCTGTTCAATTTCTCATTAATGCAATTATCTAATCAACCAATCACATGGCAGTTGCTTCAATGCATTTAGGGGTGTGGTCCTGGTCAAGACAATCTCCTGAACTCCAAACTGAATGTCAGAATGGGAAAGAAAGGTGATTTAAGCAATTTTGAGCGTGGCATGGTTGTTGGTGCCAGACGGGCCGGTCTGAGTATTTCACAATCTGCTCAGTTACTGGGATTTTCACGCACAACCATTTCTAGAGTTTACAAAGAATGGTGTGAAAAGGGAAAAACATCCAGTATGCGGCAGTCCTGTGGGCGAAAATGCCTTGTTGATGCTAGAGGTCAGAGGAGAATGGGGCGACTGATTCAAGCTGATAGAAGAGCAACTTTGACTGAAATAACCACTCGTTACAACCGAGGTATGCAGCAAAGCATTTGTGAAGCCACAACATGCACAACCTTAAGGCGGATGGGCTACAACAGCAGAAGACCCCACCGGGTACCACTCATCTCCACTACAAATAGGAAAAAGAGGCTACAATTTGCACGAGCTCACCAAAATTGGACAGTTGAAGACTGGAAAAACGTTGCCTGGTCTGATGAGTCTCGATTTCTGTTGAGACATTCAGATGGTAGAGTCAGAATTTGGCGTAAACAGAATGAGAACATGGATCCATCATGCCTTGTTACCACTGTGCAGGCTGGTGGTGGTGGTGTAATGGTGTGGGGGATGTTTTCTTGGCACACTTTAGGCCCCTTAGTGCCAATTGGGCATCGTTTAAATGCCACGGCCTACCTGAGCATTGTTTCTGACCATGTCCATCCCTTTATGACCACCATGTACCCATCCTCTGATGGCTACTTCCAGCAGGATAATGCACAATGTCACAAAGCTCGAATCATTTCAAATTGGTTTCTTGAACATGACAATGAATTCACTGTACTAAAATGGCCCCCACAGTCACCAGATCTCAACCCAATAGAGCATCTTTGGGATGTGGTGGAACGGGAGCTTCGTGCCCTGGATGTGCATCCCACAAATCTCCATCAACTGCAAGATGCTATCCTATCAATATGGGCCAACATTTCTAAAGAATGCTTTCAGCACCTTGTTGAATCAATGCCACGTAGAATTAAGGCAGTTCTGAAGGCGAAAGGGGGTCAAACACAGTATTAGTATGGTGTTCCTAATAATCCTTTAGGTGAGTGTATGTGCTACTGATTTCTTACGTAATGATTTGGGAAACCTGAGACAAAATAATATTCTTTCTGTTTGAAAATAAATTACTTAGCACTTAGCTTTTAGTTCCTCCTGTGCTGGCTGGCGCATCGGCGCCATGCGATCTCCAACAAGCTCGGCTTCCGCTTTTTCCCATGATAGGCTGACAGCATGTAAAGCATCAGTGAATGAGCGGAGCCAGGCCTTGCTTCCTTTTCTCCTGGGCAGGCGTCCACAGTATGGTGACCTTTCGTAAGCAGTCTGGTGGTTGGCGTAGTATGTGACCTGCAAAACCAAAAGTACCATTCGGTAACAGTGTCGGCCAAAGGCTGCACGGCAGTGAACTTCGTTGGGGATTCAGTTATGGAAGTACATTTTTAAGATCCGGCGTATGCATCTTTGCACAGCAGCTGGATTCACAATAGATGTTGCGTAAAAAGTCGACAAACTTTGCCAGGATGCCGTATCTTCCACAGTGTTTCTCGATGAATGCTATTGAATGCCTTTGTAAAATCAACAAAGTTGATCGATGATTTGCTCGGTAATATTCCTCAGGATAACATTTTTTTGATGCACGATCTCCCACTTTTGAAAACTGGACTGCTCCTCTCGGGGACGGAGAGTAGCGTGATACCTCGTCAGTTGTTGCAATCTGCGAGATTTCCCTTCTTCGGAAGTTCAACAATAATGCCTCGTCTCCAATCTGCCGGGACCGACGACGTATTCCAACATTGGTTCATCAAGACGGTCAGCTCTTCGATTAGGGCTTGGCCACCGTGCTTGAGCATTTCTGCTGATATCTCATCGATGCCAGGTGCTTGTCCACTCTGGAGGGCCATAATCACCGCTTTAGTCTCCGCGGTCAAGATCGGTCCGTCTTCCACAGGTAGGTCAACCGCGGGCAAGAATAACTCATCGGCATATTCTGACACCGGTTCAGGAGTGTTTCGAAGTGTTTAACCCAACGCCTCTCTTGCGCTTCGGCCGTCAGCAGTGGACGTCCATCTTTATCTCTGATCGGTACTTCACTTCCACAGGGGGATCCGCTGAGCTCCCGTAACGATTCGGTATAATGTTTGTGTTTAATTTCTATCGGCAGCTTCCTGTGCTTCTTGGCCTTTGCGTTCGATCAAGTCCCGCTTAACGCGGCGACAATTTCTTTTAACCAACCAATCGTCTATTCGATACCGCTCTTCAGCGGCGTCCCAGTCAGGTCCTGGAAAGGCCTGGTCCCACAGTTGCTTTTGCTTTCACCGGGCTTTGTTTTTGATACGAGTGGATCCTTAAACTTAGCAATGTCAAATGGCCGCAAACGATGGATCTTGGGCAGGGGGCGCGAGAGTCGGATCCGGCATTTAGCAACTAGCAAATGATGATCCGATTTCACATCTGCACCACGTCGGCTTCTGACGTTGAGGAGGGATGACCGTCAGTGTTAACCGATACAGATATAGTCGATTTCGTTCCCATACAGTCCACCAGGCAATCACATCATCATGTGTCGCCGCTTATGTTGGAAGTATGTATTTACGACGCACACATTATTTGCAGCGCAGAACGAACGTAGTCAGTGTGCTCTGTGTTGTGGCCGGCATATAAGATCGTTTTTCTGTAGCTGATGCGCCTAGAGCCAGTCCAGCGGATCTCGAGGATGTCAAGGCAGTAATAATCAAAGGTCCCGAGCAGTTGGGCAAGGTAGCTAGTTTGGTAAAGTGACCGAACGTGCCACGTGCCAATGAGGGTCTTGGTCTTGGTGCTGAAGAGCGAACCAATCATCGGGCGTTGGGTGGCCACAGAGGGGCTTTGACCCTAACTCCGCCATTGGAAACTTGGTCGTCTCTGCCACTGATTAAGTGAGCTTGTTTCTGATTTCTTGGCATTTCATTAGCATATGAGGTTTTTACGGGATGGGGTTGCTAGCCCCATCCCAAGCCCCCTCTTTTATCCGGGCTTGGGACGGCGCTGTCGGAGTTGTTCGTGTAGTGGCAGAGTTTTAAAAATAAATAAAAATAAATAAATAAACAAACAAATATATATTTGTGTACTAATTAGGATTTAGGTAATAGTTTAAACTTGGCATTGTGTACTACAACAGCGTTGACTAAATGAATAAATGTAATTCGTCAATCGGTAGGCTAAGTAATACTTCAAATGTTTGGTCATATCTATCAATTCTTTAGAATGTATTTTCCACTGTTATGAAATGTCAGGTATCCTTCAAATATTTTTCAATGTTATTGACATTTAGAAGAGTACTGAGGAGTTTGGTGATTTTATTTGAGTGATGCTGTCGATTGTTGAAGAAGAACACAATGGATGCGAAGAACATTTCAGGGACCTAATACAACTCAGTTTATAATTCCCACAGAGACTCATTATAAGGCCAAGACTGAGAGAAGTGATTAATTCAGAGGGTTTTGATATTAGTTTTGAGGGGGCAGACAGTCTATTGGAGCGTGAAAGCAAGATCTGTGGGTGGAGGATGGAAGGGAAAGGACTGAGGTGACAGGGCAGGCTGCTGTTTTAAGTTACCTCTACAGTCACCACTGAACTACAAAGTAAATCCATACTGCTCTGAATTCATGTCATCCTTCTTATCTTCAAGCCATCTCTGAAATGGAAAGCTGCCTCAGAAAAGAATGCTGGCTCTTTATTCTTTATTCTGGCTCTTTATTCCTCTCTACAATTTTATATGTTTTAAATATGTGTTATGGTGGTTACAACTTCTTTTTTATTTCCTTTCAAATACATATGTTCTTGTTACTTTGAGTCTTTTAGTTCTTCTGTTAGGTTCAGTTTTAAAAATAGTTTTTTTAATGTTCTGTCAAAAACAGGGCTCCTGATAGTTCAAAAGTAGGTCCTGTTACTCAAATAGAAACAGAGTTTACTCTGGGGGTTCTGGGTGGGGAGGAGAGTGGTTGTTGTAGTCCTCAAACATACGTTTTGTCATTTTGTATTCAGAATACGACTGAAGAGGTCAGAATTGCTGTTTTTGAAGATAGAGAGCTCAGTCCTCACTGTATAATATTCTAGACAATATGCTAGCCATAGTCAAGGTTTTTGCAAAGTTGTAAAGTTTGACCGTTATTCACTCCATAGATAATCATGTAAATTATATCTTTACATACTTATCTTTGTATTTACATACTTATCTTTTTTTTACATACTTTATTATACATTTACTTAATTATATCTTTACATGGGGAATCTGTTGCCATGGTTATGGTTTTAGCATGTTTAGAGTAATGCATTGTGGTAACCCTGGATTTCTCATTATGTTTCATTCTCTGGAAACAGTATGGAAATGCGATTAGAATGATAGATATATTCATCAATGGGGTGAGTCAAGTGCAATAACACAGTCATGCAAATGCAGAAGCTCAGATGGTGGCATGGGCAGTGGTGAAAGAAAGAGAGGCTACACTTGCCTGCTGATAAAACGCTTGACGAATGCAGTTTTTTTTTCTTTCCTTTAACGCCATTCCAGCTTCTATGGCTATGTTCATGGCAGTTTTCATTCCTTGGTTGACATATTTGCTTGGAACAAAATGTGTGTCAAAACTGTGAGGCCGAGGTGCTAATTTTTAATATTTTTCCACAAAAACTTTATTCTTCAAACACTATTTCTGTACAATTTTGTCATTTGAAATTTAAATCTGAAAGTTCAGAACAAGTTCCGCTTGGGTGCTAAATGGATCCATTGTATGCGAATATCAGCAATTTCTAAGGGGTTTCACACAAAGCCTTTTAGAGACCATGTGTGAACAGGACCTTTTGAGAAATACTAATAGATCAGTTCTGACAAGGTCACTGTGGTTTTATAGTCACATGTGGTCACATGTTTCTGTTGATATTTTGTTGATCCAGGAACACCATTTCTTTCTGAAAATCTTAACCATATCCCTACCCCTAAATCTAACCCCTAAAATCAGAGGGAAATGATGAATAACACTGATGTAGAAGCACCTGACATTGGTTGTAAGCCTAAAGTTGATATAAACTGTAAACTGGTCCCTCATATCTCACTGGTTGTTTGGAATGTTGTTCCAGGATCAACAAAGATGTTGATCAAGGAACATGTTGTACTTGGTGAAATCACATTCACCTTTCTGCCAGTAGGGCTTTTCACATTGCACTTAAAGGAATAGTAAAGGAAAGTAAAGGAAAAGAAGATATTTTGAAGAATGTCGGTAACCAGCCAGTTGATGGTCCCCACTGACTTTCATTTTAGGGTGAACTATTCCTTTAACCCAGGGAAAAGTAATGTTTCACACTTGTAATATAGCACCACTTTCGCGATGTTAACCCTGCATTACAGTGCCAAACAAGTGATGTAGAATGATAAGACTATGCTTAATAGATGCATATTCACGCTGTATATTCACGGAAATACAGCGTGTTGTATATAAACAGTTGTTTCAGCGTTTGATAGGAAACGTCAAAATGGCGATGGAAAATGTGTCAATTGGACTAAAGAAGAGACTGTTTCATTCTTACCTTTATATTTCTAAAAGTCCATTCAGAAAATTAACTTGATAGTACAGTCAGCAATGTGTAATATGAGGACACGCAATGCTAGAGCCCTTATGTAAACAGGTCATGTGCGTTGTTTGTCCAATCATTGACACCAACACTTCAAATATGTAAATAAGGACATTAATCCAGGGTTTAGGAATGTATATAGTGGGAAACGGCATTTTATGAAAACCCAGGATTAATTGTTAACCCTCGGTAAATTATAAGCAGTTTAAAACTTGAAGCAAGATAACCCAGGATTCCATTGACCCAGGGTTTAGAATGAGTCAGGGTTAAGTATTTCAAGTGTGAAAAGCCCTATTGTAAAGTTACCGATAAATTAGCTTTTTGATGCTCTGTGTGAACAAACCACAAGATTACCATCGTGAGCACATACAAGGACAAGACGCACTGACACGCTGACAAAGTGGGCCGGTCACACAGAATGCGTGTTAGCATTCCACTGTGCTGTTTAATCATTGTTTTTCTATGTAAACGTGTGCTATACAGATGTATTGCCCATTGCGCTCGTGTCTCACGTCTTGCGTATGATAGTTTTCTAAAAACATGGCCCTCACGTCAGAAACGGAAGTTGCGATTGTCTTTTCTTCCCTATTGCGACGTATATCCGAGTGAAACAGCTTCTCGAACGAAGAAATGTAGGGCGACTTGATTTTGTCCATCGGGGATTGATTAGATTGCTGTTATTTGCTTTTGGTGCAATCTTATGTGAGTGACAGGTTGTCCCGTCCTCGCGACAAAGTGAAGAAATGTTGCAAGAGGGAGAAGTTAGTTTGATTAAAAATGACAAAGGGGAAAATAATTTTTAGAAAATAATGTGCACGGATAAATCATTTATAATAAACTACTGTATTCCATAAATATAAGAATTGTCAGTTTTGATTTCATGGTGTCTTTAAAACAAGTTGTTGTGACCTGTCTCTAGACCTTGCGCTATTTTTCATTTCACTACCCTGCGTCTGACATTTTTAAACACGAAAACAGGTTCTGTTTGAATGACCCCTATGAAGTATAATTTGGGCCATTTATGATGTTCTCAAGGAGATGACGTGATTACTCCATGCTGTTTACAGTAAAATCCGGTTCAGACAACATATTATCAAATTGGACATATTGTGAAACTAAAGCTTTATCCGGGTGGATAAAGAAAACAGTACAGCATTTAAAAAGTCATTTCAGGTGACTGGCATCAGAGAGTTTATCGATATTTTTGTGCTGAGAAGACAGAACATTGTTGCATGTGAACAGGATATTGGTGTATTAAACCAACAATTTTAGTATAATTTATAGAGTTTAGTGTGTGAAAGCAGCTGCTTATATAAAAATATAACATAACAATCACAGTTAGCGGCCATCACAGATTCTTGTTTGGAGTATACGTATATAGAGTGAACAGTGAAACATAATGATGTTTCTAGAGATGTTTGCCATGAAAACATTTTTATGCAGTACTGACTGTAATCAGTAGTGTTGAACCAGTTTGTCAGCATATAATGCAACATATAGCTGGCTGATGTGGTCTTCCACTTTTATCTGTCAGACAAAGCAGTGTTTATTTTACAATCACCAAATCACAAAAAAACACTACTAAACACAGAAAGCTTTCAGAAAATGCATGTTGAAGAGAGTGAAAAAAGGCATAGCGAGATTACCAATGACACACCTTTGAAGAGGCTTGAATGAAGTGAAAATTGAATTTACCATACAGTGGAATTTGTTTGTTTATGGATGAACTAACAATAAACAACAACAATCTTTCACCGCAGTAATTAATCATAGCCTATGCATTTTGTAACAAAATAGGTACTAACAATACTTTTTGACCAAGTACGCAAACATTTTTTTTTTTTCTTGGTGAAATTCTATAATGGATTTTTTTGTGGCTTTGTTCATAATATATCACATCCAGGCTTGCAGGCTTGTATTGATAGTTTCTGTGTCTCTGGCTCTTCATGTGTGAAGTGAGTGTTGTGCCAGATGCTAATCTTGCTAGCCTACTTGTCCACATGTCTATAAGTGTAAGCATCTTGAAACATCGATTGGTGCTGCGATCCCATCACAGCAGATTATCAGTGTAACAAGTGACTGCGGTGGTGATGTGCTGCTTCCCACCCGCTCTTCCTGCTGAGAGCATTAACCATGATATAAACATGCTAATGGCAGCAGCTTGAGGTAAATACTACAGAAAATCATGCGCTTCCTTAACACCTGATGTGAGGTGCTAGTGCAGGTAAAACCAAATTATTGACATATTCATGTCACCTAAATGTGCAGGAATTTAGGCCTTTATGAATTCACTGCTGGAAAAACAAGAAGAAAACCACCTTAACCAGCTTAAGCTAGTTTGTTGGTCTCCAAGCCTGCACAGGCTGGTCTGCTGGCTGGTTTTAGAGGGGTTTTGGGCTTTCTTTTACGCCTAGTTAAACCAGTTAAACACTACCATGTCCTGGTCCTTGGCCAGCATTATTATTGCTCTTAGGGGACATTCACGCAGAATGCGTTTTTCCATCCCACTGCACTACTATTCCATTGTTTTTCAATGTAAATGCGTGCTAGTCTGACGTCTTTAACCGCTGTGCTAGCGTCTCACGTCTTCTGCAGCATCTCGCGCATGACAAGACATTCTAAAAACACGGTGCTCTACTTTTCAAAAACACGTCTCTAGACCTTACACCATGTCCTAACTACACACGACGCCGCGACATGCGATAAAAGGTATATTTTCCATGTTAATTCGAGTTTTTGTCCTAACCAGCCGTGGCGGCGACAGACGATGATTCTATTTTAGAAACGGTTTCTATTTCTGCGACATCGCGGCTGGAACAACAACACAAAACATGGCAATGATAATCTCAGGTAATGTTTATGTGCTTTATTTAATGTTAAAAGTGTGTAATGTGACTTTGAATATCATTTAGTGCTCCCAGCTTTGTAACGTAGTCGTACTAAAAGCAACAATGGATAATTCACCTCAGATCTTGAAATTAAACCAATGGAAACAAGAACGTTCAAACTGTGAACAAACAAGTATATTCTATGACAAAGATTGTTTTAGTAGTATGTATTTTTAATGTTTAAATGGTGTAATATTTGTGAATTTGATTATGTACTTAAACATTTCCTTGCGAGTGCTGTCAAGATTAATCTCTGGTGCCGTAGCCTACACTTGCCGCGAGATCCCGCCCAGGCGCTGTTCTGATTGGCTGTGGTTTTTGATTGATTTTGTTGCATCTCGTAGTCACGTCTGGCAAATTGCTTGGCGCTGGAATCTTATCCCATCGCGTCTAGTTAGGACACACTGTTATGCTTTTTGTCGTTCCACTGTCCCGTTGTCCCGTAGCCACTCCTCTACGTCTGTTTTTAACAGCAAAAACGCATTATGTGTGAACCGGCCCTTAAAGTGCTTATGTTGTAGATGTTAAGGTTAACTTAATATTCTGGAAGCTTTTGCATTGTTTGAAGAAGAGACTATATGAATTTTTTATGCTTTGACAGTAGCATTTTATATAATGGTAAACGTTTGTATTGAAAACTAAATTCTTATTGTGGTATGGCTTTTAACTACACATTGTTCATGTAATTTGATGTTGTAAATAATTATTTTAATATTTTATTTATTATTTTAACTAGGGTTGCAACCTAATAGTCAACTAACCATTAAGGCGGTTATACTTCTGTTATACTTATGCGTTGTTTTCAGCATCAACGTGCGAGGGAGCAGAGGGAGCATGATAACCCCTGAGGGAGGGGTTCTGGCAGACCAATCACAGCGCTTGCGGTCCGCGTAGAATTGACGCGTTTTACATTTTTGGAGAGGTGCATGTCAGGCTACAGCGTAGGCTACGCGTGATACACACAGCCTACGGCGTAGTTATGGCGTACACTCGACACAGGAGTATAAATTGGGCTTTAGTCGACTAGAAGAGGCTTGATCGACCAAAATTGTATTGGTCATTTAGTCGCAGAAAAAAAAAACTCCACAGGAAGTGGCGAAATCACGCAGCCTGTGATGGACAGATCGTTAACGGCAGGAAATCCAAACATTCGCCCATCATTAATTGACCTCAAATATGGCTTATCACTTGAAACATGTACCTTTACAAGTCTGCTCGCTCTAACGTTAACCTAGATAAATGTGCTATTATATAGGCGCATATCTGTATTTGTGTCAACAGCACTTACTGGATGGCATACAAAAATCCCATGTACATAAGTATTCACAGCCTTTGCTCAATACTTTGTTGAAGCACTTTTGGCACCAATTACAGCCTCAAGTCTTTTTGAGTATGATGCTACAAGCTATTTTTGGGCAGTTTCTTCAATTCTTCTTTGCAGGACCTCTCAAGCTCCATCAGGTTGGATGGGGAGTGCTTAGCCATTTTCAGATCTCTCCAGAGATGTTCAATCGGGTTCAAGTCTGGGCTCTGGCTGGGCCACTCAAGGACATTCACAGAGTTGTCCCGTAGCCACTCCTTTGTTGTCTTGGCTGTGTGCTTAGGGTCGTTGTCCTGTTGGAAGAGGAACCTTCTCCCCAGTCTGAGGTCCAGAGCGCTCTGGAGCAGGTTTTCATCAAGGATGTCTCTGTACATTGCTGCATTCATCTTTCCCTCGATCCTGACTAGTCTCCCAGTTCCTGCCGCTGAAAAACATCCCCACAGCATGATGCTGCCACCACCATGCTTCACTGTAGGGATGGTATTGGCCAGGTGATGAGCGGTGCCTGGTTTCCTCCAAACATGACGCTTGCCATTCAGGCCAATCTTCAGAGTTCAATCTTTGTTTCACCAGACCAGAGAATTTTGTTTCTCATGGTCTGAGAGTCCTTCAGGTGCCTTTTGGCAAACTCCAGGTGGGCTGTTATGTGCTGTCTGGCCACTCTACCATACAGGCCTGATTGGTGGAGTGCTGCAGAGATGGTTGTTCTTCTGGAAGGTTCTCCTCTCTCCACAGAGAAACGCTGGAGCTCTGTCAGAGTGACCATCGGGGTCTTGGTCACCTCCCTGACTATGGCCCTCCTTCCCTGATCGCTCAGTTTGGCCGGGCGGCCAGCTCTAGGAAGAGTCATGGTGGTTCCAAACTTCTTCCATTTACGGATGATGGAGGCCACTGTGCTCATTGGGACCTTCAATGCTGCAGAAATTTTTCTGTACCCTTCCCCAGATCTGTGACTTGATACAATCCTGTCTCGGAGGTCTACAGACAATTCCTTGGACTTCATGGCTTGGTTTGTGCTCTGACATGCACTGTTAACTGTGGGACCTTATATAAACTGGTGTGTGCTTTTCCAAATCCTGTCCAATCAACTGAATTTATCACAGGTGCACTCTAGTCAAGTTGTAGAAACATCTCAAGGATGATCAGTGGAAACAGGATGCACCTGAGCTCAATTTTGAGTGTCATGGCAAAGGCTGTGAATATTTATATACATGTGAAATTTTTTATTTATTTATTTTTTTTATTTTTTAATAAATTTGCAAAGATTTCAAACAAACTTCTTTCACGTTGTCATTATGGGGTATTGTTTGTAGAATTTTGAGGAAAATAATGAATTTAATCCATTTTGTAATAAGGCTGTAACATAAACTGTGGAAAAAGTGAAGCGCTGAGAATTCTTTCCGGATGCACTATATAGGTGCGTCCACTACTGCAGAGATGAGAGTCAGCATCGTTGACTTGATTGCTCTCCTTGCTGTTTTTTCACGCCACATTCATAATCATTACGTTTGCCAGTGTGCTGTGGTGAGCTTTATGTGTGCGTTTGAGCGCTGATTAGGCTATGTATTATATATATATATAGGCAATTAAAGGCTCATTATTATGATTTATGGCTTATTAATATAAACGCGCGATTAGTTGACTAATGGCTTAAATGAACGACTACTAGTCGACTAGAAAAATCTTTAGTCAAGGGCAGCCCTAATTTTAACGTTATTTTATAGACTATGCTAGTTATGCCATTCTGGATAATAGGTCATACAGTATGATACTGTTTGTACTCAAATAATGTGAAATGTTTGCAATTCTTAAAATGAATGAATGAATGAATTATTTACTTTAACTTAAGGTGCTATATAAAGATTATTATTATTATTATTATTATTATTATTAAAGAACCTTTGGCACAGTTTTTATTTATTTATTTACCTGCTTACATGGCATGATAATCAAATTTCCGCTCTAAACTCAGCCGTCCTGGAAGTTTATTCTACGGAACATTTCCATTGTATTCACTTATGAGGATTTGTGTGTACAAAAGACGAGTGGATAAAAAGCCATGAAAAATGATAAATATAAATGCCCTTTTCTACTGTCCACTTTGTATCCTCTGTTGCAAAGATGAGACAGGAGAAAACATTCTTCTCCTGCTCCATTTTATGCGGTAAGCTCTTAATCATAATTACTGGGCTTTGGTGAATTCACTTTTTGTGTTCTTTCAATGGCCTACAGACACAGACAGAAATAAAAATCCCAGTCTCTAAGCTGCTATTGATTTATTTTCAATGAGTTAGTGTTATACAAAGTCCTAGAGGATGAGGACAAGGAGGAGGCCCAGGTGATGTTATTATCAGGTGCATCTAAACATTAAGGAGAAGCTGGTGAACATGAGCCAAGACCCCATCACTTAGAAACCATGGGAAGTAACAGGAGACTGCAATAGCATGCCTATTCAGCTGGCCTCTGAGATTCCCATCAGGATTTGAACAATGGGGCCACAACAATTGGCCTGAATGTTGGGCCTGCTGGTCTTTTTGTACCCAGCACTCTGTGAATGTGTAACATAATAGGGGTATGCATGTATGTTGGGATCTTTGCTGTGGTAATTCAGTTATGTTATTCACGTTGAGAGCATCTTTGACGTGTATGCGCAGTGAGTGATGCCGTTTTTCCAGGGAATCTGATGGATATTGAAAACGGGCAGTGTAAACCGAAACCTCTTCACTTTATTAAACCATGGACCAGAGTAACCTATCAGTCTGATGCATGTTTCAGAGGCTGAACAGTCCCTCATGGGCTGAGGAGAGGAACGGGTGCCGTCGCACACTCATTAGACCCAGGAGCCGCTCTATGGCCCCTCTTGTTAAAGCCTTCACGCCTGGCCTGTTTATTTAGGTGGCAAAAAAATTTCCATATTCCTCTTAAAATGCAGTTTAGACACAGACACTCGAGGTGAAACGTCTCCTATTAATTTTTCTCTCTCTCTAATGAGCTACGCCGTGCGCGGACCAGAAAGTCAACTTTGCAATTCATAATTCTAGCTGTCCACTGAAGACGATCGGAATAGTTTTGTCTCACTTTTGTGAGCGCACACTACTCAACCATGAAAATTTATTTAAATACAAAGCCTTACACTGATACTTCGCCCTACAATGAAAATTCTGTCATAATTTACTCACCTTCATGTTGTTCAAAACGACTTCTTTAAAAAAAAAAAAAAAAAAAAAATGATATATGTTTTTGTCCACATAGTAAAAGTCAGTGAGGTCCCAAACATAACTGGACCCTACGACTTTCAATGTACAGCCAAAAATATAAAATTACATGCGGGTGAGCAAATGCTGGGGGGGGGGATATTAGAAATGTGGTTTTCTAATATCTGATTGTCATTGTTCTTTCACAGCCATTTGTCATCATTTGTGCTGTATCAGCCTTATGAAAGTAAATTTGAGGACTAAACAAAGCAGAACGTCGATGATTCATGCCGTCGGGCCATTCTCTGCGAGTTCCACTCCTCATTGGGCTCTATTGTCGTATATGCTTACAAGGCAAAGATAAAGTCAGAATGGGGTTTCTATGCCCTTTAGGGGAAAAGAAGCCCGATTCGAGGCTTGCCGCAAACAACTTTTTGTCCAAAAAATCCTCAATTGTGTGGTGTCATTACGATAATTTTACTGCTTCCGATCGCGTCAGAGCCTCCACGATCCCAAATCGTAAATATCAGACGTGTTGATCGGGCTGCCTCTGACATGAAACCAGCGATAGCCAATGAAAGCGAGCAAGCATCACCTACCAAATATTGTGTGCTTCTATAGCTGAAACTTGGCAGCCACAAACATGCCACGGAAGTTGAGCATTGAGAGAATATCACCCATATTCTTTTTTTGTACTTTGTTTTTCACTGTTAAACAGAACGAGTCCAGGAGAGCCAGCTGACAACGTCGATTGTCCTCCATTTGTTTTTATTCTCAAGTCACGTTTGATCTCGCAAGTCTCCGTGAGATCTCGTGTCAATGTGAAATCGTTCCTACAATCAACAAGTGTATGGTCTTGCGCTCTGCCTGAATCATCTAGTGTGTGCGTTCAGAGGATTAAAATGCTAAAAACTGTGGCCTCCAAGGTTCTGGCAAGGTTTCTCAAAGTTATGAACAAAAAGTCTTCCAGAAACATTAATAGAACGTTCAAAGTAATCTGGTCTATAATATTGTTCTCAAAATGTTAACATAAAAACATTATTTATACATTGTTCATGGAACTTTTTTTTTCTGAAACATTTTTAGTTGGACGTTTGTCTAACTTTTTTTAAATGTTACTACGTCAGTATGTAATTTCAGAAATTACTTAGAACATTCTAAAGTAATGTTGCCGTAATGTCTGCAAAAAGATAAAATGGAATGTTCCCTTACCATTTGCCTAACCAAGAAAACAAATTTTTTTTTTTTATAACGTTAACAAAACGTTCTTAGAACATATTTTTGTTAGTTGGGAAGTGTTCAGAATTAAGTAAATACTTGCTGTGTAGTTGATAGGCCTCTGCATTGTTTGTATCTCTTTTAGGCAACAGTAATGTCAAATTACAGGCTCAATAATGGTGTTTCGTTTGTATTTTTCAGCAAACGAAAGTGCGTTGCATTAAGCAGTCTAGTTATTTTAAACAAAGCGTGTGTGGTTATATCACATTATTTGTTGCCCTTATCCATTAATCATTTATAAAATCACATCCATTTTTTATGATGACAAAAACAAACCAAAAAATGTGGTTTTCTAATATCTGATTGTCATTGTTCTTTCACAGTCATTTGTCATCATTTGTGCTGTATCAGCCTTATGAAAGTAAATTTGAGGACTAAACAAAGCAGAACGTCGATGATTCATGCCGTCGGGCCATTCTCTGCGAGTTCCACTCCTCATTGGGCTCTATTGTCGTATCTGCTTACAAGGCAAAGATAAAGTCAGAATGGGGTTTCTATTCCCTTTAGGGGAAAAGAAGCTCTAGGTTTATAGTTTTTTCTTGTCTTCTCGCCTTAAAATAGACATTTAAAAGTCGCAATTACTTCACAGACAGTTTAAAATCTGAACAATACAATGCGTTGGCATTGTAGTGTCCCAGGAGGTGTAACTGAATCATTTTTCGCATTAAGTAATTGTTCTAACATGCAACTAAGTACTTTTTTGGGCCGGTGTGTCCAGTTTCAGCAGGTGCATGCGGCACAGCGGGGCGGAGGAGGCGCCAAACAGGTTGGATGAGTACAGGTGAGCCAGGAAGCAGCTTATGCTAATTTGTCAACATGAGAGGAAATCCTCCTTAGAGCCGCACTTGTGAGAGGGAGACAAAGCTACATGGGAACCTATTAGATAACCAATTCTCCTGTCAGCCGCCTCACAGGGGGAGAGAGAGCGAGTGAGGGATAGAGAGAGTGTACCTGCGATGGTGGACACACAGGGATTCCATTCAAACCCAGCCCTGCAAGGTAAATGTTTATATTGCCAGCCCTCTTTTTCTCCATAATGAGCACGATGTTGGTTTTCTCACTGCCCTGTTTGAATGGGCACTTAGGCAGGTGCAATAGGCTCCCTAAGTTGTCTCTTAGACTCACGTAGAGAACAGTTTCCAATGGTAGCCTCCTGGGTTTTCTTAGGTGTTGTTCATTAGGTGAGATGGTACTTGAGTCAAGATAGCAGTTGTAGTTCAGTTTCTCTTTTGCTGAAGAAGCGTTGTAGGTGGATGGTGTTTGAGTAAGCTGCGTTTGCACATAGCTTACAACATAACTTACAACATGATGTGATTCAGCTTATCATTTCTGGTTTAATGTAAAAAGCTAATATGTTTTTATTTGCTTAATGTCTCCAATGGGGTTCTGTCAACACAAACCTTATGTTGGATGTTGGTTTGTGTACTCATTGCTGCTAAGTGCATTTATGAGAGCAACAAGTGGATGACAGTGCTAAAGGGAAATAACTGCATGCATAATTTAAAAAGTTACCACCCTCTTTTGTGGTTTTTGGAAACCTATAGTTAAAAGAGAGAGAGAAAAGATAAAATATGTCTAATAAAGTTACAACAGTGTCTGTCTACTCACAAATTATTTGGTGTAAATCTGATGCGGGAATTTGTTAGTTATGAATTTTGACTCTCTCCTTGTATATTTTTATATTTCAAGGCCTATTAGCAGGAGTGTGTTTTGGTATGTGAGTTTGTGTAATACCACAGTATTATGTATGTGAGTACTTACATTTCTATCACACCTTTTTGTGTATTCCAGTGTGTGTGCTCACTCCGACATGTATAGGCACGCAAATGTCTGTATGTGCAGAGAGAGTGTTAGCAGTCCCATCTCAGTGGCAGTTGCTTGGCTGGCAAGTAAAATTAGTAGTATATACACTAGAGTTCAAAAGTTTGGGTCACTAAGATTTTTTTTTTTTTTTTTGAAAGAAATTAATACTTTTATTTAGCAAGGATGCATTGATTTTTTTTTTTAAGTGACAGTAAAGACATTTGTAATGTTACAAATGCTAATCTTTTGAACTTTCTATTGATCAAAGAATCCTGAAATAAATGTTTCTTGAGCAGCAAATCAGCATATTAGAATAATTTCTGAAGGGTCATGTGACACTGAAGATATGAAGTAATGGCTGCTGAAAATAAAGCTTTGCCATCACAGGAAGAAATTAGAGTTCATTTTTATATTGTAACAATTTCACCATATTATTACTGTTTTAATGTATTTTTGATTAAAACATTAAAAATTCTTACCTACCCCAATCTTGGTAGTGAATGTCGCTTGCATTTTTTCCCCCTTAAAGGTCTTTGCACACTGAGTCTGAAATTTTCGTATGGGTTTTTTTCGTATTCGTCATCCTAAAAATTTGTCACGCACAGAAACCTTGCACACCGAGTCCGATGCATATTAATTAATCCGCTGCGGAAAAATTCGCAAAACAATTAAAATGTACTCTTCAAGCAGTGAGGAGGATTTTGTTGTCCTCTCTCTTCTTAAAAAGAGAAAAAAAAGAGAGATTGCGTAGAGAGGAAGGAGAGTTCCACCTCCTTATCAAGGAGCTGCGGGATTATCCCGAGTGATTCAAAGTTTACTTCAGGATGTCAGTTGCTCAGTTTGATGCTTTGCTAGCGATACTGGAGACACCTACTATTATATATTTACACTTTGTTTGTCATACAGTGCTTTGTGCTGCGAGACGAAGTGGATCAACTTGTCAGACGCCATTCTGGATTTTGGCGTTCGCTTGTACGGTGGCTCTAAATTGTCAAAACACCTTTTAAAATGCTTGCTACGGATGCGGAAAACAGAAAATCGAACCCGATTCAAATTTTTTTATGACGGACGAAAGTTTCGGAGGCAGTGTGTAAACGTATTTATTTTTTAACACGTGAAAATTTTGGACGAGAATTTCGGACTCAGTGTGCAAGGACCTTAAGAGTTTGTGGCTAATTTTGAATGACCACTAATGGAGAAAGATGCTTTTTGGCAGCATAATGGTATAGTTACAGTAGCTACCAACAGAGGGTAATTGCTAATACTAAACAGCCAAACTCTGAATCCATTCTATGGTACAGTATGCCATTTTTTATTACCTCTCTCACTATTACTTGCATTCCAACCAGGTAGCTCATTAATTCAGGCCTTTTAATCTTAGAGGTGGACAATAGCGGAAATGTGTGTGTGCATGCCTTGCCTTTGCTGTTTAAAAGTCAGGTCACCTTGTCCACACTTGTTATTTTGATGAAACACACTCCTCTTCCTGTCCAGCCCTAAAGGTCAGAGTTTAAAAGGTGTACACCTGATTGGTTTTAGCAATCATATTCATTTCCTGTGGAACTATATCCCAAAAAAGAGACATGAGGATGACTCCTCAGACCTGAATCATCTGCGTATCTATATTTAGTACGATTTTTTTATTTGTTGTTTCGATGATAAGGAATAGACATGCAGCTGGTGGTGGGAAACCAATGATCCATCCTCACCCTTGCCTTCTACCTGCTGACACACTGCTAAAAAAGACCACATCATCCCACCACACATATCACCCCCCTTTTGTTCACCCCTTCCTTTTGAAACTTGATCTTTTGAATTTCAAAGGCAGAGTGGAAACCAATGCTCCATCCTGGTATCTATACTCTTGTGGGACGTCCTTTGTTATCTGTCCTCAGAATGGTTGTTCATTGGCCATTGATAAGCACAGCTCAGAACACCTTTGGTTTACAAAGGTGTACAGAAATATACTTTATTTCTTCTGCACCTGTTTCAACTCGGTCAGCACATGGAACAAAAAGGATGGAAGTCTACGTGGGCTAGGTGAAACATGGTGACCTTCTTCTTAGTTCCTCAAAAAAGATAGAGAGCGAAAGACTTTCCTGTTGTTTTTTTCTTTGAATGGGCTAATTTTCCTTTTTTAAATTTTAAATAAATTACATTAAATTAAATAAGACAAATGTCTTTAAATGCTAGCAAATAGCATTGTGTAAAATCAAGATTATAATTTTTAATCGCGATTAATCGCATACTTATTGTGAAATTAAGCATACATCATTTATCTTGTTTAACACATTTATTTCTTCATCATTTGCTATATTCAGCAAAGTAAACTATCAGATTAAATGATTATTTATCATTTTTAAGGTAAATTTAGGTGCCTTTCCAAAAAAGGATTAACATTTGAATTATATAAATTAACATAATTAACATTTATATTTAAATAAATAAATTATATTAAATCTATTATTCAGGATTATTTTATTTTATTTACAGCATGAAAAACATCAAAT